>CM021103.1:403286619-404028385 GCA_007115665.2 Sequoiadendron giganteum
GAAAATTCCTATTTTGCTGTCAAACTATGAAAACCCGAAATCAAGACAAATCATTATTTTTGCGAAAATGGCAAAGAGGATTTGATGATTTATCAAAATGAAGGTAAATGAGATGAATGAAATGAATGAGGCGAACTTGATGAAGGCAAATGAAAATGGGAAATGGAAAATGGAAATGACAAAAAAAAAACGTGATTCCTTTGAGTGAAAACACGATTTGATCAAGGGCAAAAGACGTTTTTCATATTTGCTGTTTTTGTGAAACCGACTTCACTTATGAAAGGGAATAATGATTTCATGACAATGATAAAAGCAGCTGCAAAGAATTTCCATTCAAACAAAAACACGATTTGGCTGGGAGAAAACACGTTTTTTTTATAGAAACCCTCTTCATACAAATGCGAGAAATGACAATTTTACATACAATAAAAAAATGCACATGACATTAATCAACTTGGAGAAGAGAAGCTGAAAATTTAAAATGGAGATGAAAACCCTAGGTGACTTGATGTGAACTCAACAAGTAAAAACAACTTGATTTATTGCAACTGAAAATCTGATTTCTTTGCTAGAAATTAAAGGAAACACCATGAAAGAAAGAAGACAATCAAAACCAAACTCAAACTGCCCTCTTCAAGCATGGCGTCGGGTTTTTCAAGCTCAACAACAAAAGAAAATAGCACAAAAAATACCAAAATCGGGTTTTTGAAAGCTTTCAACAACTCTTTTGACAATTTGGAAAAAATAGGAACTTTTGGCTCATTTAGCAATTTTAGGAACTTTTTGGCACTTTAACAATTTTACTTTTGTCAATTTAAGTGAAATAGGAACTTTTTGAGGCTTTAATAATTTTACTTTTGTCAATTTAAGTGAAATAGGAACTTTTTGAGGCCTTAACAATTTTCACTTTAACAAAATAGGAACTTTTTGAGCAACTTAAACAATTTCGGGCTTTTTACTCCCTTTGACAATTTTTCTTTTAACAAAAATCGGAACTTTTGAGTCACTTGAGCAATTTCGGGTTTTTGAACCACTAACAATTTAGGACTTTTTACTCACTAAAGCAATTTCGGACTTTTTATTCACTTTAGCAATTTTGCTTTTAGGCTTGAAATTCCCTATTTTGCTGAGCTGCCTAAAAAACCCAAATTTGACCAAAAAGACTCAGAATTTGACAAAAACGGAAAGGGAAGCTGATGAAAGGATTCCCAAGGGGATCATCAATTAAAACCTGAAGTTTTTTGACCTCAACACCTCGTAAAACGTGCCTTAGAAAAAGAAACTTCAAAATTTTGGGTAGGTTGCTTCAATTTTTGTCATGTCAAAAATTGAGGACAACAATAATACAGATGTGAGGGGGAGTGCACCTACAAACTTCATCTTGCCTTAAGATTTCTAGCAAGCATCACGATTCTTGACAAATTTGGCCACATAGCTGAACAATGTGGGCCACCAATATCCTACTCTAATATCCACAATCTTTGACATAAAATGTCCCCCACAAAACTCTTGATGACACTCATTAATGACTTTGACAAGCTAATCTTGATCTAAATATTTGAAGAGCAATCCATCACGGTTCCTCCACATTATTTGGCCTTGCAACAACACACCTTTGGGCTTCCAACTTTAAGATTCTCTTTTGATGATCATTCAATCATGGAGGACAAATCATGTTTTCCAAATAGAAAGTATGTCTTTGTACCATGTATCATTCTTCAAAGAGAAAGGAAAAGATGCTGAATCAAATTTACTTGATCTACTTCTGTTGCATCCATGTTTGTATCTACCATTAGCTTGGCAAGGCCTTGACTCTAACCAGCTTTGTAGTTTGCACCTCCACATCATACTCTTGAATCTTATTGATCGACATGCATCTTTTTCCTGAAGCTTCTTGCTAGACAAAGATGTCCCTCATAGCAATATGAGGCACATAGGCAGTGATTCTAGCTCCTATGAGATGAGGCCTAAAGTTTTTAACAGCCTTAACAACAGCATAAGCATGTTTTTCCATGATGGAGTAGTTCCATTAAACATTTTGGAATGACTTGCTAAGAAAGGAAATCGGTTGTTCATACCCATCAGCATTTTTCTGAAGCAAAATGACAACAATGGTGTAGAACAAAGCAAAAAAGAAAATTGAAAAAGCTTCAAGTAATCAGGGCTTGCCAATATCAATGCCTTTTTGAGTGCATCCTTAGTTTTCATGGAGTCAATTGATTCTTAATACTCTAACAAGAAGGGAAGAGCAGAGTTGGAAGAAAAGGCATACTTAGGAAAGAAAAACACACAGCAGACAGAAACAAGGAAGACAAAAGTACAAACCTAATATGTCTTAGATTGACTGGAAATGGGACATGACAGATTGCAGCTTCTCCCCTGCCTTGAAAAGTTGCCCTTGGAAAAAATTTGCCTGACATTATAGGATATGTAAAATTTTAACTCTTCTCTACAGATCTGGCCCTTTATTTTCATGAAACAACTTCACTGAAAAAAAAAATCGTGAACCAACTTCACTGAAATTATGGGTTACTGTTGTACTTGCATGGTCTAGAATTCCTAGAGGAAGCAATGGTGTAAGATCTCAACCCATAGTTCAAAAGAGGACTATTTTGATAGTCGTATAGGATCTTATGTTTGAGAGTGTCATTGTTTAGGACTAGTATAGCTTAATTGTGGCTTTCTAGGTTTTGTTTCTTCCTACATAGCCTAGCAGTATGAAATAAAGGTGTCCTTTCATATTTAGATAGCTATGCATGCCTTCTATCTTGGGAAACTAATAATATTATAGAATTCACTATTCTCAGCTTCTTTCATTTTTATTTCTTTGTTAAGGTTCCCCTGTAATCATTTTAGTTCACACAATCTTACTTGTGTCCATTTGTCTAGGAAGATTTGCTGAAATGTCATCCTTGAAACAGAATCAACACACTGATACTAAAAGGCATAACTAATAAACAAACAACGCATACCACAAAGGGACACTTACACACCAGACACTAAAATATAAATAGAACGATAAAATGCTCACTTGTGACTTTTATGTACAGAAATTGGAAAGATATGATGCAATATTAGAGGATAAAAGAATCTGTGAAAATGAAACAGATGTATGTAGTTAAAAAAAAAAAGGTAAAGGTAGTTTTTTGGGTAACCAACAAGGGCAACAAAATTTTGATGTATGAGACCCACCTTATGCAAGCACTCAAGAAGGTGATTTTTCTTCCATTTCCCTTATAGATTGTTCAATATGACACATAACCGTAGCCCCCTCCAAATTCAAACCTGTGACCTCCACCATGGAGTACAAATGCCTTCAATGATAGGACAATTCAAGCTGCAAAACAAAAAGGGTGATCTACACATTCAACTTTAAGTCTAGCTAGCGAATAAAACAAGTGCTTTGCTACAAAGAAATGTTGTTTGGATTAGAGTGTACATTCAAAATCTCTACAATGCGTGCCTCCACCAATAATTTTTCCTCTAACAAGGATTAGTCTGATTGATTTGAAACTGTCAAAAACCATTGTTTGTTAGTTTTAGTGTAACCTTATTAGACCTCTTGCCTCAGCAAATTGCTTATTTATCATTGCTTGGCTTACTTGGTGGTTGTTAATGTTGTTATTTTGATTACCCAATCTTGTACTATGGCTTCTCTAGAAATATCTTCCCTATTAACTTTTCTACAAATAGGGTATTCCCTATTGCAGTCATTTTATCCTTCGTTTACATTTTTATTATTGTTTTCTCTATAGAAAGTTTCATGATGGGTGAAAGTCTTTTGATTGGTGTTAAAATTTGATTTATTTCCATTTATTTATTTCAGCATAATCTAAGTCTTAGTATGAAAACCTTGGGTAAGTTATCAGGTTAGGGCTTTAGGTCATCTGAAAAGCTGAGCATTATTTATCTTGAGTCCTGTAGTTTGACTTTCCTAGTATATTTGCATTTTGCTGATATTGTATGACCATGTTTGCCTCTGCCTTTTCTTATTTATTACAATTCCTGGCAAATAGACTATTTCTAGGCACACAATATAACCTAGTAAATAGTATAAGACTTTAGTCTGGAATTGTTACACAAACACAATGTCTTTTTAATTTATGTGTGGAGATATACAGCTTTTTGGTTAGCGCATGTAAACTTTCCTAATGAATTGCACTTTTCATAGAAGGATTCAGTCTTTCTTGCTCAAATTGCTACTTGCTACCATAGACTCAACTGACAAGGCAATTTATATGCATTTCCCCCATTTAACCTCTACGCAATTTCAATAGCACTTGTTCCAATAAGGAAAAGTATTTTCAAATGTAAGGTGTTTCTCCCTTACTACCAGAAAGGATTATACATAAAGGTAATTTGTTTGAATTGTGAATACTAGCCATAGCTATCAAAATTTATAGTGAACTGTATCATAGATAGGTGCCTTTCCTATCGCAGTTTGTCCTAGTTGATATAGTGGCCTTTGAGACTATTCGTAAGGACAAGTTTCCAAATGAAAACCAGATGATGATATTGTAAGCCATTCATTTTATATTGCACTGAACCGTCAGCAGTTAAGATATGAACATTAGCACCATCTAAATGGACAAAAAGAAATTACAAACCAAGTTATACCTACAGATAAATAAATATAACCATTCATTTTGTGCCACTTTTGAGATGGAAAATTTCACGTTTATTGAATTTAAAAAATACACAAGACATATTGATTTTTGTATGTTGGTACTCTGTTTCTTCATTCCAATATTCCAAACATACAACAAATCCATTCAAGAAATAGACTATATGCTTTGAAGAGAAAAGAAAGGGGAAACATAGAATGGGGGAAAAGTAGACCAAATTGTCGCTTCCTTTCAACTGCCCTAATGAGGAGCTTGCGGGAACCTCCAAAAGTCCTACTTTACACCTGCAGAATTACAGTAACCATTAATATTGCACTAGAAAAATTTAAGAGAATAACTAACACACCTGCATCTTTATGTTAATTTATATCCTAGATGCCAGATGGTGACATAGAAAATCTCAGGTTGAGAAAGAATAGTAAGAAACAAAAACAAAGAGACAAGAAAATCAAAATGGAATTCTAATAAACTATGTATACAAGAGCCAAATTTACTTACTCAAAAGACTTGCTGTAAGTCTTTCGCCCGTCAAACTAATCTACAACTACATTGACCTTTGTGTTCTTCATTGTGGTAAAGTATCATTCACATTATTTTTGTGGACAAGAGATGAGGACTAAGATAGAGATAGATGTGGAAACTAGTTTGTTGAAAACATAGCCTTTTCTCATGCTTTTTCACCTGATTCTATTCCATGGTGAGGGTCATCAAGTTCCCCATCTTCAAGCTCAATAATTCTAGGTGTTTTGTAACTAACAGGTGATGGAGAGGAAGAGGTTTTGCATCCTTTTTCCTCATCAAAAACATCCTTGCTAATGTACAACTTCTTTGTCAGCAGAATCATAAGCGGATATTCCTTCGACTCTAAATTGTACCCAAGGAAAGTACATTTCAAGGACCTTCCATCCAGCTTTGTCCTTTGCACCTTGGGGATGTGCATGAAGGTTGTACACTCAAACACTCTTAGATGTGAAATCAAGAGCTTCTTCAAGAGTGATGTTTACAAGCACTTTAGTGGGTGCTCAATTCAACAAGTACATAGCTGTGTGAACCACTTCAACCCAAAATGCAGGAACCAAATTTGTATCCTTTAATATGCATTACATCATTTCCAGAATGGTAAAATTATGCCTCTCGGCAACACCATTTTGTTGAGGCATATATGCAATTGTCAATTGTTTTTTCATCACATGTTGAAGGTAGTTTAAAAACTCCTCACTACTGAATTTTCCACTCAATCTAAGTTAAGGCTTGATTGTTGCGACTCAAGCAATAGACCCACATTTTTCTAAAATAATCTTCCACAAAATGCAAAAAATACCAAGCATGATTATGACAAGGTGTCATGGGTCCGCACAAATCAATGTGCACCAAATCCAAAAGACCAGAGGCTCATGTTTTTGAAGCAAGAAAAGTTGCCCAATGTTGGTTCCTAGCAAGAAAATTGGAACAAAGAACTTCAATTTTCTGCATGGGGGGGAGTCTTCACACCATATATCTTTTACTCAATGCAAGAAGGTCACCCAAATTGAGATGAACAAATTTTCTATGCCAAAGAGAAGTGGATGAATTGGTTTTTACAGTAAGGGCCTTGTCTTCATGAGTGAGATCAACTAATTGAAACATTTTTCCAACCCTGAAAGCACAAGCAACACCGCCACCATTGCGAGTCTTGTCTCAAATGAGACAAAACTTCTCACCATTATGTTCATCAAACTCAACCTTCAGGCTGTGCTCTACCAATTGACTTACTAATAAGAGGTACTTATGAACACTAAAACAAATAGAACCTTTGTAAATTGACACATGTGACTCTTGGGTGATAAATAAATATCCCCAATACTCTAAACTTCATAGGATGTATCATCTCGAAGTGAAACTTGCCCATATGAAGTTGATGGGGTGAGGTTGTGGAACCACTCTTGTTCTCTTGTCATGTATCTGGATGGACCAAAATCAACGTACCAAACAAGATTGTTAGAAATGGAAGCCTAAGTATCCACAACATACAAAAAATCTTCTTCATCAAAATCACCTATGGAAGCAACATTCCCATGTTGCTTGTTGTGCTTTTCTTGCCTACAAGGATGCTTCTTCTTGTCCCCTTGTCCCCACACAAAAATCTATTGTGGCTTTCACTAGCTAGATTCACTATTGGCAAATGAATTCTATTAGAATTCTTGAAAATTGTGTCACTTCTTCCCACAAATGGGACACTTTTTTCCTACGAAAAATGAGTTTTCTTGTTTGGATTTGGATGAATTGGATGTACTCCAATTGCTTTCCCTTTTGTTGAGATGTGAGGGCTTGTTGTCTTGGGAGTTTGAGGTCTCACCATGAATTGCTTCTTCTTGTTGAAACAAATCCATCAACCTCTCAAAGATGACTTTTTGCTAGCCATATCAAAACGTGACAAATATGCAAAAGGTAGGGGGTAGTGCTCTCAAGGTAGCGGGTACAAGAGATTCATTTGACACAGTTTCCCCTAACATTCGCAGTGATGTCCTAATCTCTACAACTCTTCAATTATTCACCATTTTACATTTGAAAACAACGTAGTTAACACTACAAATGGAGAACTTGATTCTAATTTTTGGATCCATATACTGCCTTGAGACAATCCCAAGCCTCTTTAGCAATTGTGGTTGTCTGGATGTGAGGTTGAATCTCATCGGAAATACCAAACAAGATTATTAATTTGACCTTATGACTGACCTTATCATATTGTCTTTGCTCAGCTCTATCTTGTGTGAGTTTGGTGATTCTTCTAGAAACCATATCCCACAAATCTCCAAAGTCAAGTTGAATTTGGATCTTGGTTTCCTAGGTGGAATAATTATCAGCTCTCAATAGTTTAGAGTAGGGAAGCAATGTGTTTTAAGCATTGAAAACCATTTTATAGGATGTGGGGGTCCTTATCTCTTCGAAAAAATGCTCAACCTTAGTTCTCCTTGATGATTTACAAGATTGATGCCACAAACATCATTGTAGCTATTTTAGGCATTAGATGCAATTATTTGAAGTGACACCATTACCCATAAATGTGAATCAAAGGAACTATTTTTGTTGAACACTACAAGTGTTACAGAAAAATAGCTTGCTATTTGTTTTTGTTTCTTTAATACTAATTTTTCTTTTAAAGTGTTTTACTCCAAAAAAGCATTTAAGGGCAAAAAATAAAATAATATAGTGTTGCCTTTTATTTTTAACTATATTATTTATACACTTTTCAACTAGGTATATCAAAATATAAAGTCTCTTTTGTTTTCTTTCTTCAAAGGGATGTGTGAAATGCTCCCCAAATTATTATATCCACCTCATAATTGCAATTAGGGACGCTTGGATAAGATGGATATACCTCTTATGAGTGCAACTAGAGTTTGTTTGACACCATTCACACGAAGAAGCGTAATAAATTGAGTACACAACACCTCAATGACCTAGTTTTGTGCAATACAACCTTTAGCTTTGCACAAAAAAGGTGTTAGAAACATTAGACAATCTTATTGACTTGGATGAGATCGATCCCTGTGGCGATTGGAGTTCGTGGATGATGAGCCCTCCTTGTTAACAAAGGATGACATTGCTGATTTCAAAAAGACAAGCTATGGAGGATGTGGCTATAGTAGAAGCAAGAGAGATTGGTTTGTCACTGGATGACATTGATGTGGCAAAGGAGGAGTCATTGCCAGCTAGTACCAAGGTGGAGCCACATGCACAATCTTCTAGGTCAAGCGAGGAGCCACAACCAAGTGCGAGGACTAGACCCTCTTCCCCCCAAATTTTGAATAGAATGGGGAAGAGGAAATTGTAAAATCTTGTAACTTTTAACTTGCCTAAATATGCAATTTATGATAATACTTTCAAAGACAACCATCATAAATTCATAATAGTTATCAACTAGTTATTGTATCTAAATGATTATGCAATTTTGTATTCCATTTGTATTCAAATATAATAGAAAATGCTTCCTCATGGGTTTTAACATTCATTTGATACATTTTATAACTGAATTTTGTAACAACAAAAAAATGTGTTTTAAAAGAAATTTAAGTACTTTTTTAAGTTGCTGCGTATTGTCAAGTTTTTGCCGAATCAAAAAAAATTGGCTTACCGAGTTTGAGTCGAGTCCGAATATGCGAACTATGCATTTGTGTGTGTTTCATTCTCCTTCTATTGTGCATGTTCTTAAGGAAAAAAGAGCCAAACTTGAATCAAAACCTATAGCACATATTTTTGTTGGTTATGATGAACATTCTAAAGCATATAGAATGAACAATCCACAAACTAACAAAGTTGGCATTAAAAGGGATCTATGCATTGTTAAGAATGAAAGGATGATTGTTCTAAATTTGATGTGATTGCTATTAATGATAATCTTCATGTTTTGATGATAATCTTAATGTTAGTAAGCATAATATTGAAATCGATAGTGATAGTGAAATAGATTCTAGTGAAAGTGAGAATAGAACTACTCACTCTCATAGCAGTGAAGATTCACCTCAAGCATCTAAATCTCTGCCTAAATGGGCTAGAAATTTCATTAAAGAAGATGATCTTTTAAATTAAAATGCTCCAATCAAAACTAGAAGAACTAATTATCGTAACTAAAAAAAAAATTGAGACTGGTGATCTTAATTCCTATGACCAATCAAAAGGCCAACCTCATTGGGAAAAGGCCATGCTAGAGGAATAAAAGTCACTTATGTCTAATCAAACATGGGACTTAATTGAATTACCAAACAGTAAAAGTTTAGTTTCTTGCAAATGGTGGTTTAAAACTAAGTTTAATGTTAATAATGAAATTGATAAACATAGAGAAAGATTAGTTGCTAGAGGTTTTTCACAAGTAGAAAGCTTAGATTATAATGAAATTTTTGCTCCTCTTGCTAAAATGCTTACTATTAAACTTGTTTTAGCCTTAGCTGCAATAATGAATTGACCTATCCATCACATGGATGTTAAAAGAACTTTTTAGAGCAACCAAAAGAATCTTAATATATATTAAAGGTATGCCAAATATTGGAATTCATTATGATTTAGCTTGTAATGTTATTTTTTCTAGATATACTAACCCTCATCTAGGTGATGATTCCAGTGATAGAAAATTCATGAATGGGATTTTTTCTTAGGATTAAATACAATTTTATGGAACAACAAAAAGTAAAAAATTGTTTCCCTTTCTTCTACAGAAGCAGAATGCAAAGATTGTACTCAAGTTACTAAGGATCCTCCATGGGTAAAGAGAATTATTGAAAAATTGAGTCTCCCACAACATGATCCAACTTCGTTGTATTGTGAAAAAAGGATATTGCACTTCAACACCACTTCATTTGGGAAGTTATTGAAGGTAACCAAAAAAATAATTCTTTGTGTGCTAGTGAAGATCAAGTAGTAGATATTTTCACAAAGCCACTTTGTAAAAATATATCTTTATCATTGTAAAACTTTGGGCATGACCCATGTACGTAAAAAGGGGGAAAGATGATATTATAACTTTCTCTCCCTTCATTCCCAAAGTAAAGATTAAAGAGGGGTGTTAGTCAAAGTTATTAAGTCCTAGATCCATAGGATAGATTTCTTTATTCTATTATAATTTTTAAAGATATTATTTATGTATAGATTATCCCTATGTTTAAGGAGATTTTGTCCTTGGAGCGCTGGCTAGGCTTTTTTCCTTTTTTGTATTTCTTAATTTATATTATTCTACACTTCATTTGTTTTTAGCCAAATATTCTTTTGGAGTGTAACTCCTTTCTTAGATGTCACCATATTCTTTACAAGGAATATTAGAGTGTCTAAAAAGTCTAGAGAGTCTAGTAGAAGCTCAATAAGACTTGCCAAAAGTTCTATAGGCCTTGTTGGGCCCTACTTCACCTTAGGACTTGATGAGTCTTACAAATACCCAACAAGTCCATAGTTCCTATATGTCATGTCCCCTTCTCAGTGACATCTCTCGGAATACAGGATTGGCCTATCACACGACCCTCGTAGGCTGATAGACTGGATAGAGGGTCACTTCGGAGCTTGGCTCAGCTTCAGTTAGCAGAGATTGATCAGTAGTCTTTCGTTTTGGCTCAATCGGAGACTTTTTGTAGAATTGCTATTTTTAGCAGTTTCTGGCAGGCAGTGTGGGACCCCTGCTATTTTTAGCAGTATGGCTTTGGCAGTATCCGGAATCACTTCAGAGTTCGTCAGCATCAGACGGATCAGTAATCAGATGAGTAACGAGGAAGATGTTAATATTTAATTATATTGATTAAATATTAATTATTTAATGATTTATAATATAAAGTTATAATGTTATATTATAACTTAAGTGTTTTGCCTTGAGGGGTGCGCCCATCATCAGAAGGGGCCAAAAGTGACAATTAAATTATATTAAAATATTTAGTTGTGACTATTGAAATATTAAAAAATTAAAATATGAATATTTCATTAAAACCCTATTCTTAAGGAAATCGCACTTTTCAGCATAAAGAGGATTTTGCCTTGGGTTTTGAGCATTATGTCATTTTATGAATTGAAAATTGATCAAGTCTTGAGCAGAGCACAAAAGCTTTAGGGTTTCAGTCTCAGAGCATTGGGGAACGAGCCATCTCCAGTGAAAGCGATTCAGAGGGTGTGAGATATCATCCAATTTATTGCCAGGCAAAGAGGTTTCTTCATTCAGAAGAAATTACAGAGCTTCATAGAGATTAACATATTCAAGGGTTTCTGAGTTGGATTCAGTTGAAAGAGTTTCTTCAGTAGATGCGCCCATTTTTGTCAGATCTGGAGACTCCACATAAAGGCCGTACTTATTTGCTGCAGCTTCAAGCTGTACATCTGCTGCATACAGGCCGTACCTCTTCATTAAAAGCCGTACCTTTCCTCTGAGAGCAGATCGCTTGCCTTTCTTGCAGTCTGGCTTCACAGTAGAAGGCGCTTGGCATCTGGGAGCATTGGATATCATCTGGCTAAGGGGGAGTTTGCATTTAGATAGCCGTACTGATCTGATTTCTCTCTAAGGCGGCTGAGATCAGGTTTTTAAATATTTCCAATTCATTTATCTTTTCACTTGCATGTCAAAAATCCATCACTGTAATGATTTGGAATGAACAATAAATATGCTGGATCTCTATTCCAATAGCTATTTGCTTAGTTCGCACCTATTTGGAATTATTTAGATTTTTAAATCAATTTTTGCAAAAATCGCATTATCTCTTTATGCTCAAAAATCACAAAAAAAACCAAAATACATCAAAACAAACAAAAAGACAGTCGGATTCAGAAACAGGGGAACCAAGGGTTTCTACACTATAGGCATGAAAAAACCACAAGCTTCAAGTTTGGCAATTGTAAAGGAAACAACTACTTTAAAAAAATCAAGTTTCAAGTTGATGTAAATACCTTGTTTTGTCTGTCATTGACAATGATTGCAAAACGAGTGAAGACCTTCTTGTTCTACTTCTTTATTTTCCTCTTCTCTTTTGTTGATTGCAAAAAAGCAATGGCCTAGGGTTTTAAGGATGGGGAGCCATATAGGGCCCCACATTTACATTTTAGTTAATGTAAAATATTTTTATTTAGCACTCTTTTTTCTACCTTTTTCGCACTATTTGACTTGAAGGACACCCTAATGTCTCTAGGATAGTAGAGAACTGTCTAAGACTCCCATGGTTGTTCTATGCATAGTTTAAAAAAAATGGCAAGTACTCACTTTGTTGTACCCAAACCAAATTTTTTGCTTCATTAAGGCATTTTGCTTACAATGGTCTAAACCTTGTAAAAATGATGTCAAAACTCAGTTTTTGGGCAAATCAAGTATGGGCTTTTGGTCAATATGATGTTAGGAAGATACTGGCAAAATTTGAAAATTTTGAAAGTTTGGGTTTTCGGACCCCTGTTTTTAGGTCAAAAAACCCTAAAAATAGGAACTTTTCAGAATTGGCTAAAATTAATTTTGATTGGCTTATTTCGCAGCACGATCACAATGGTGAAGTCGGTTTTAGTTAAAAGTTAGTTTAAGCCCGGTGGGTAGTTTTCACTTTTTCAGGAGAAAAGTTAGGACCTCTGAGGTCGTCAATGGTAGTTGGCCAATACCGGGTGCCAAAATCTAAGCCTGGAACTCAAAGCAAAACATTCTATGATGAAAGATGTTGTAAAATATGCTTCTCGGCAAAGGGGATTTTCAAATGGCGAAAAGTGCATAAAATATTCCTAGTCTGGAAACACTTTCACTTTGTAACGTGGGAGACGCTTGCGCAATCAACATGCAAATCAACTTTACAGTGTTTGTACATGTGAAAATGGTGAAATACAGTCACATACACGTGTCACCAACAATATTGCTTCTAAGTGGTCAACTTAGCAACCAACACGGTGTTCACAGAGTGCGAAATGGAGGAAAACATCAAGTCCAAAACAAATCTACGCCCCTATAGCTCAGGGGCGCCCTTCAATTTGGAGGCTCATATTTAGTTATTTATAGGTGCAAATACATTCATTCTCTTCAGTTTTCAGTCAGCTTTCCAACGAGCTATCAAGCAAGTCCATCCGATTTGTGGAACTCCGGCAATCGGAGGCTGAAGTGGAAGGTACGGAGGGTTTACACATCACAGAGAGTCAAATTTGCAATCCCTTGAATTAGACATGTCAGATGGATGAATTTGCAGTTTTTGTTTTTGGGGGATCTATTCTGATTCAACCTAGCTCTGCGATGCATCTGATCGCGAGATCATCAGATGTGCTAAGTGACCATGGCAGTTGTTCCGACAAGCATGTAAAACACAGGTAAAATAAAAGTGAATATCAAACTGTACCTCTACAAACCAAGGGCGCCTAGCCTTTAGGCCAGCTAGATGAGATTTCTAGTAGTCGTCGTCTTCACGAGACTTGTGCAGAATCCTTCTAGCTATTCAGTGAATCCAACCGTCAGCCCTTAGGGTTTGTCAAAGGCCCGTGAGTGAAGAATAAGCAAAAAATACTGAAGAATGAAAACAAGTAGAAAAATGGCTTAGTATGGAATTTACATACTCCCTTGGAAAAGGCGCCCTTCTATTGGAGGTCTAGAAGCAGTTTTCTCACTTCGTCACTTCCAGGAACATCTCTTCCAAGTTGTTCCAGCTTCGTGATGAGATCAACAACGTGCATCGGAGCAATCCAACTCCCGGTGGCGAGGGTCAAAGTACATTGTTCAGTTGAAAGTTGCAATTTATAAAATCAGTCAAAAATGCATTTTGCTCCCTTGTAGGCCAGGGGCACCCTTGCATTTGAGGGCCTTAAACTGACTTTCAGACACTCTACATATAGTCATTGTTTGCGGAATTCTTCTAGCTACGCGATGGATCTAGTATCCAGTCGACGAGAGTCATCATTCACCAATAGCGGCAGTTTGAAGCATGAAATGGCAAAACAAAGAAATCACTGTCTGGTGGCATGTACATTCTGTTTGAGAAAGGCGCCCTTGTTTTTGAGGCATCAGACTCAGTTTTTAGCACTCACAGCTCCCAACAAATATTTCATCAGAGTTGTTCTAGCTACGCAATGGATGTGTTAGCTCATCTCCAGCATCAACCGAGCATTTGGAAAACAAAGTTCAACAAAGGCTGCAGTGATGTTTTCAATGAGCTACAAAATAGGAAGTTAGCTAAAAATCTCAACTTTTGAAGGAGGGCGCCTAGAAAGTCAAAGTTTGACTTTTTGGAATCAGCATGCAATTACAAGACAACCCAAAAAGGTGGAACTCAATTAACTGAATAAAATAATAATAAAATCTTCAGTTTCATTTGTCAATTTTTGCTTGCAAAAGGCGTATTTCTTCAATATTTTAAAAGGTGGTGCCTATTTTTGTAACTCAATGTCAGTTTTGCATGTTGAGTTAAACTTCATTGTAAAACGTGGCGTGTTTTTCTCACTCCAAGACAGTTTTTGTTGAACAAAGTGAGGTCCAACCAGACAATTTCTTTTCAAGTCAAGGTTTTTACTTGCAGTTGGCGCCTAAACCCTCAAAATTCTTTATTTATTTCAAAGAGGCATCCATTTCTCTCACAGCAGGTTGAGTGCAAACGAGTTTTCTCTTGTGCAAGCAATATTTGAAGACGCCATAAGTATTATTTTTCAGATTTCCTTGCAGATATAGGTCCAAAATAATCAATAGACTTCAGACAAGCATGGCAATTTTTACAGAAGCAAAAACATAAAACTTCTATCTTTTGTCTTAATTTCTTCTATTCTTGTCTTAGGTATTCTTCATATGTCCACGAATTCGGCAACTTTTGACAATTTTGATCATTTGGGTTGGTTGTGCACGGGTTTCTCTACAAAACCCATGTGTTAGAATTTTTCAAGAAAAATTGCCTCGAAGCTTCAATTCTCAAAGCTCTACTTTTCTCAACTGAAATTCCTTTCCCATGGTAGAGTAAAATTCAGTATTTTTCAGAACGGAAGATCTGGGTTTGCTTAAAATTGTCTTCTGCACAAAACCCATGTTCTAGTTTTTTTTGGAAAAATCTGCCTTCACATCCCCCCCATTGCTTTTTCAAAAAAGTCTTTGCATGTCAAGCTAAAAGGCGTTTTTTTGGATTTCTGACGTTGCGGGTTTACTTGGAATTATTTTCTGCACAAAACCCACGTCTCAGAATTTTTCGTGAAAATTGCTCTCCAACAGGCTATTTTTAAGCCTCAACAAGAGTGTTTTCGGCTTTCCGAAGAAAGTTGTCAGAACATAGTCGTGTTTACAATCAACAGGCGATTTTTTCATAATGCAGTACACATAGACCGAATTCAAGACCAAGTCAGTCTTAATTCATGATTTCATCGAAACAGTTGACACGGATTTGCATAAGATGAATCTAGAGGTTGACTTCAAAGGGTCAAAAATAAGTTCACATATACTTCAAAGCATCGAAGAATCTGGGTTGCTAGAGGCGGCTTCACTCCCTATTTCAGTTATTTGCATAAAATTTGTGTTGTGTTGTGTAAAACATTACAATTCTACTACCCGGAGAAATTCAATCAGCAGATGGACGAGTGATTTGCAGTCTCAAGCCCCAGGACACTGAGAGGTGTTTTTGTATTCCTCAGCATCCGAATAGTTTGGTCATACCATGGATCAATGTGAAAAGGCATTCAATGCTGATAAGGACATGAGTCAGAGTAAAATGGCAGAAAGGTGGCTAAAACAGAAGAAAGTTAAATTGCCAAACAATATGGGTTGTGAAGAATTCAAGGATGAATACGCGATTTTGATCACTCTTAATCGTGTTTTTGGTCACATAGATGCTCACAAATTTCAGCCTTGGATGTACATCATTGCTCAAATTATTTCCAGGCGAGAGCATTACGACTGGACCTCTTTGATCAACGATGTTCTCCACAAGTAGATCACCTGTTTCCTGGTTGCGCACAAGTTTCACATGTGTTCGTATCTCGTATACCTGATTGCTTACCAAGGTCAATTTAGAGGGTTGAACACGAGAGGGATTCTCAGTGTACAGAAAGTTCATCAATATTATGACCAGCTTGAGTTCACAAAGTCTGAGCAACATTTCAAGCGTGTGTCGGAAGCATTCATGATGTACACAATGAAGAACCTAGACCGGGAATTGCATGTTCGTATCTTCGCGGTTGCTAGAGAAGCAATGGTAGAATGGGTGGACTGGTTCATTCAGTTCCCTACCTATACCTACATTTGCGTCTATGGATATGCAGAAGTCCAGCCATGCTACCTCGTTATCCTTCGGATAAGACGGTTTTCATGGAATTTCTTAGGCAATTACATGATGTTCATTCACATCTACACCACAAGTGCAAGTCGGCTGCCAATTTTCCATTACAAATGGGTATCTACAAGTGCAAAGCAGCAGTTGACACCAAGGTTGTAGGCCATGAGTTAGCAAGACTTAATCTTAAGCACCTTGTTGACACACGCTCATATGACCCTTGGGGTTATTACTCAGCATGCCTTGGCGGTCGCTCTTACCACAAGCCTTCTATGGAGGATTACTGGGTCAACTGCAAGGACGAGTTCAAGGTGCGCCGCCACAGTTACAGTAGGTTCACCCTCTCACAGATATTTGTCTTCATGTCAGAGGATGTGGGAGGATTATCAGATAATGATGGAGATATTCTTCCTCAATTCTTCAGAGAACAGGTTGATACGCAGCCACTTCCAGCTCTTGACTGGTTTTCCAAGGAATACTCATCTGTCAAAGAGAGATCAAGCAGAGTTATTCAGAACAGTATACTCTACTTGGATAGCAAGAAGACAAGGAGGGCAGTCATACCAAGTACAAAGCCGCCATACCAAGTACAGAGCCGCCACCATCGGAATCTTCACTGCCATCCTCGTCAAAACCAAAACAAAAGAAAAGGAGCAACCCTCCTAAAGGAAACAAAGTGTCTAATAATTCAAAAGGGAAGGCACTTGTTACAGAAACACATGTGGAGGTAGCCACAAATACAATTCAGAGCATGCCAGAGCCAGAGGTACAACCTCCTTAACCATCGCCAACACCACAGCAGCCTCTAGTTCCAATTCACATTGACTTGGAACTAGACTCACCACCACGTAGCAATGCCTCTACACATTCCCACTCATCAGGTTTTCCTATGACTAGCACCAATCCTTCTAGTGATATTAGTCGAGACTCCTCTTGGCTTGAGAGTCAGCCGGGCAGGAAGAGGGGGCAACCATCCTACAAACTAAACTTCTCAGATTTTGATCATGTCTACCAGGACACACCAAATAAGAGAATAAAGAAGCAGGTTCATGTAGAGAGGAACGCTGATAAGGAGATCATAATAGAGACCGTTGCAGCCCCAGAGGACAAGAACTTGAACGAGGTAGAAGTTGAAGACTTCGATGTGATAAATGTCAACCTTGGTAAAAGCACACGCCAAACGGAGGTTGATTTCCTTTAGGTTGCAATGAATAGCATAAAGGATAGAGTCATAAAGGACGGAGAAGACAAAGCAGCCCTCAAGGCTGAAATCCAGCAAATTTGTCAATATATCTCTAACCTCATACATAACCCTAAGAATGTCACCACCTTGCTCCCGAAGATGCTAGAGCTACTAGCAGAGCAGAATCAGCTTAATCAGCTAGTTGTATACGGGAAGTGCCTGAAAGACTGGGAGGAGGATTTCGTCACAAGGGGTCGCTTTGTGCTTGCAGAATTATATCAATTGAGGTATAATGCCTGCGAACTCCGTCTGCAGATTCAGGAATCAAAGCGAGAGCTGGCGGTTGACAAACCAAGAGATGAAATCATGATCTCTCATCTGAGGATGGCATATGACTCAGTCACCGACGAAAAAGATAAGGAAGCTATTTTTACTTGGAGAACACAATTAATCTTCAAGGCAAAAATACAAGAGACAATGGCTTCAGAGTTGGCCGAGAGTAGAGAACACGTGACTAGTGCACTTCGGTAAGTGAAAACTTTCATGTCCCGAGTTCCTTGCCAGTATCAGCGTGAGGGTGGTGAGTACGTTGAGCTCACTGACGTTCAGTCAGAGCTACAGGTGCTCATCCATGGTATTTTCAATGGAGATTCCGTTGGTTGTAAGTTAGATCAACTTGCAGTCATCTCAGCGTTATTTGATGAGGCAGTTAAGAGTAGAGGATAACTTCAGAGTTAGATCACGAGCGATTAGGAGATGCTACGAAGACACAGTGTGTTGAAGAGAACTATCAGTGCCCCAAATGGTGATGCAGTCAACAACCTCGTGGATGGGTTACTTGCTCAAGATCACGGCGAGTGAACTCCAAATCAGGACGTCCCACCTTTTAAGGATAGACATCATATGCAGCAGTTAACTCGATGCCTCTTTCCGAGTTAATTCATTGTTTGACATCTCATGCACGTCTATTTTGGAATTTCCTATGTACAAATGGAATTCTCATTTAGTTTTCATTCTTCGTTAACTGATGTTAGTTACCAGTTAACATGTGTATCAATAAGGACTTGCATGTTGCACACGTCCATTTGATTTAGTTTGTCCTAGTTAGCTGATGGTAGCCAGTTAACTGTATAGTTGCATACAATTAGGTTTAGCAATAAAATATTGCATGCTTGCGAGACTGTAGTTGACTCAAGGTGATTTTAGGGTTCCCTACACCTTTGATGTCTATAAATAAGAGCTCTTTGCTCATTTGTAATTAACTTTTGCACACAATAGTAATATATGCTATGCCACCTTGCAAAATCAGCATGCAACAGGACACCATTTATCAAGCTAGGCTACAACCAAATCAAAAGGAGTCTTTTCATGGAACAATCCTCTTGATGCAGGAAAATCAAGAAATTTTTCAAACAAATCTTGAAAAACAGATTCAAGAGGTGGGTGGTACTAAGATGACCTCTATAAACAGAAAAACAATATGCAGCAATAATTTGACTTCAATAATCGTCAAAGCTCTTAGTTGGTGCAAAAGGTCTAGGACCCAAGAGAGGCAGCAAAAATAGCTTTCCGACAAATCCGTGGTATGACGAAGAATGTAAGGCAGCGAAAAGAATAACCAAATCTAAGGGAAATAAAAAGGAGTATGAAAATCTTGTGAGACTAAACAAAGAGGTCTACATGCAAACAAGATGGAAAGAGCTGATTTTCATGGGTAGGCACAATCCGAGAGGGTTCTAGAAAGAACTACAGCAAAAAAACACAGTCAAAGAGAACAATATCACAGACTCGCAATGGCTGGAATACGCAAAACTGTTGTATGAGAGGGTGTAAGACAAAGATGTTCCTCCTATGGTTAACTCAAGGGCTAAACTCTTCTCCACAAAAGACATCAAAGAAGGAGTTAAAAGGCTTGTGGTGGGCAAAGTGCGTGACATAGATGGCTTACAATCAAAATATTTAAAATGGGGTGTGGATGCCCTTACACTGCACATCAAAAGAATATTCAATAGGGTTGTTCAGTATGGTTTTCCGGCAAGTTGGACAACCAGTGTCATCATCCCCTTGCACAAAAGTGGGGATATCAACAACCCCTCAAATTACCGCACTATAATGATTAACCCGCTCTTCGGAAAACTTTTTGGGAGCATGGTTGAGCGTCAGATTAGTAGTTGGGCAGAAAAAGAGGGAAAGAGGGCAAAAGGTCAAGTGAGATTTAAACCAAAATACTCCACCATCGACCACTGCATTACTCTTAGACACTTGATTGAGAAATTTTGGGATAGATAGGGTGGTGAGGTCTATTGTTGCTTCGTAGACTTCAAGAAAGCGTTTGACACGGTTCCTAGAAGCAAGCTATGGTCTAGAATGGAAGAGTTGGGAATTCCAAAAAAGCACAGGGCTGTTGTTCATAGATTATATGATCAGGTACAAGCTAAAATCAGAACTAAACAGGGAATGTCAAAATGTTTTGGAAGTGACATTGGCATCAAACAAGGCTGCCCTCTATGTGATGTCCCCATCACACTGAAGCCATTAAGATAAGCACATTTTCTAAAATACCATTTTTTCCTCTCAAATAAGATATCCAGAAAAGCATACATCTCTACACACACGTATATATATATATATGCATAAGTTATATTATATAATACATATAATATGAGATATATTATATATATATATACATATTATATTTTTATATATATATATATATATATATATATATATATATATTATATTTATATATATATATATATAAGAGATTATATAATGCATATAAGCTTAAAATAAATAAAATATATTTAATATATTTTTAATTGTAATTGAAATATCAAAATATTCAAATGAAATACGATTTGATAAAAGCATGAATATGAAAAGAATTAATATATTTAATCGAACTCATTCAAGAACATATCGACACACCTATTGATTTATTTAAAGTTAAATAATACATGCTTTTAATTAATTCGATTGTGCAGCAACAGGCGAGACTTCCCAGAGAGGTGCGGGCAAGGTATTTCTAAGAGATCAAGCCTGAAAGGAGAGGATCATAAAATCATAGAGGAAAGAAGGATAGGCGTAAATACTGGAGGTCTAATTCCGCCTACATGAAGAGATAGGAGCGACAGGGTAAGAGACGAACCCGCAGACCAGAAGGACGCACGAGTAAACAAAGAAGGGGCTCCACGCTCAGAAAGAAAGTCGAGGCTTCAACCAATACACCATTTAGAGACGGATTTCATACAGAAAAGAAGGCGTCAAAAGAGGAACCAAGGCCGCCGGGGTTGGGAGCAAGAGAAGACTACAGGCGAATCCATCCAACAAATCCAACGTAATTTTCTATAATCGAGACTGTTAAATTGGACCATTATTATTCCTGAAGTATATGTAATAGCAATATATTGATTGTTCAAAATCTGGGAGTTCTTTCTAAAAATTGAGTCATTCAAATTTAATTAAAAAAACATCTCAGATTTGAACTGAGATTGATATTGCTTGCAAGTAACTCCAAACATCTCTGTACATTAGTTTATTCATTCAAGTGAGGCTCATTACACTCTCTCACCTACTTTATTTGGGTTATATATTGACAAATTAGAGGAATGGTTAGACAATTTTGGTGGGGGAGGAGTTGAATTGACCAATTATGTAATAAAATTGCTTCTATATGCTGATGATCTTATTCTAATGGCAAAAAAAGCGCAAGATTTGAGGGATCACTTGAAAGCTCTTGAGTTATTTTGTCAAGAGGTTGAACACCAACACAACTAAAGTTATGATATTTACTTGGAAGAGAAAGAAGGAAGTTACAGAATTTATCTTCGAAGGCAATCCCTTACAAGTGGTTAGTGATTATAAGTACCTTGGCCTTGATTTTCACTATAAACTTAGTTGGGAGACTTGTAGAGAAAAAAGGATTCAAAGTGGATGGAAAGCTTTATACTTTTTGCAAAACAGATGGAGGAGTGTTGAATTACGGGACTGGAAAACTAAGAAAACTCTCTTTGGGTTGTTAGTGGTGTCGGTGGTTCTTTATGGGTGTGAAGTTTGGGGTGGCACTACTTCAACAATGAAGTGGAGACAAATTGAAAGGCTACAAAAACATCTAATCACAAGTAGCCTCAAAATAAAATTGTTTGTTCCTTATGAGATTGTCCTAGCTGAGGCTGGGGCCTTACCTGTGGAGGCATCGGCTATGATTCATTTACTAAGTTCTAGAGAACATGGAGTTGTCTCGTTGGCCCAAAATGGCAGTAGGAGAGATATTAAGTAGAAGGAAAAGCATGTGGATGAAGCAAAATAACAAGTGGTTGAGTAAATGGGGTATCAGCATTGATAATTGCCCAAATAACATTAAGGCAATCAAAATGTTTGTGCATCAAAAAGTTAAGGAAAGCATGTGGGAAAAGGAGTTATCAAGGAAAAGAGAATATTACATCAAGCACTTTAATCCCTCATATGACCATTCTCAAAAGAACTATATAAGAGCGGAAATAAAATGGAAAGCGAAAAATGCTTATTGCTCAGCTAAGGACTAGCTCACACCAACTGCGATGTCAAACTAGAAGGTGGACAACACCTAAAAAAGAATGGGTTGATAGGATATGCAGGTTTTGTACTTTAAAACATGTTGAGACGAAATGGCATTACATCATGGAATGTCCAGCTAGTTTGGATATTCGGGTCAATTATATCGAGATCCTAAATGTGGACAATCTATACAATCAGTTTGAGGCAGAGAAAATATCAAAAAGTGCTGATTACTTGATAAAAATACATAGCAGAAGATCCAAGATTCAAAAGGAAAAAGACATCAAGTAATTGTTGGGCAGTGGCTTCTATTTTGGGCTGTTATTGTGTTCCTTTCTACTGTTGTTCTGTGGGTCCCATAAGTTGTTTGGCCTCGTGGACGTGATTAAAAATCTTCATTCATTCATTCGCTGTGATAATAAATAGTTGTGCCACCTTGCTTGAATGTTATTATTATGGTATTTGTTCACTTTAGGTAAGTGGAGTTGCTAGTTTGATTGTTTATTGTATGCGTGTCTCGCCAATGCAATTTGTTGTCCTAGTTTGCTATCTTATGTATGTGATTGATAGTTGTTCTTTCAATCTACGCCTCGGATAGGGCTCCCTCCTCCTTGGAAATTTGGAAAGAAGAATTATCGTTTGAGTGTTGTTGCCAATAAGCTTGTTGCATATCTACGCCTCAGATAGGGGTTCCTCCTCCTTGGAAATTTAGTAATTGAGCTTGTCGTTCAATGTCGTGCCTAATAAACTTCATTTCGCCTACGCCTCGGATAGGGGTTCCTCCTCCTTGAAAATCCTATTGTAAAGTTTATCGTATCATCACATTCCTGCTCCTAATTCCTCATGCTCTGTTTTTCTTGAGGGAATAGGACAGATTAAAGCATTTAGTTAGTTGTAGTTAAGATCTACAAAACCAGAGAAAACCCTTAGCTACAACATTCTTGGTTTCCTTAACCTTGTGCTTCTTCCAACTGAGTCAAAAAGATAGGATTTTAGAATACTTTACTTTTACGCATATCAGCAAAAGAGGGAGCTTCCCCTACTAATTTTAAGAGCAGTCATTACGCACTGTGCATAGCTATCCGTACCAACTCACACTCCAGAGGTGCTAATTGTTACGCTAACACACTTGACTCACTAACACTCACCAAAAATCTCACTAGCAAGTAATCGCAATCAACGAGCTTTAGGTAAAAATCACAACACTTATTTGTCAAAAAATCACTAAAAGAAATTGCCTAACTCGTGTGTAAAAAAATTCATTAAACATTCAATAAAAAGGAAGCAAGATTTTCCAATTGTTGCAAATGGATTTAGGGCACAATTCAAAGATTTTTCAGTTTTCGCAAACAAATCTAGTGCATGATTTGAATTGCAATTGTTGCAAACAGATTTGGGGCATGATTTAATAATTTTTCCATTTGTTATTTTCCAATTGAATAGACTTTGCTTCCTACTTTGAGCTTCCAAGTGATAAAAATTCTGAAAATGGCATGCACCATGAAGGTTTGTGTGATTTTGAAGGCCTTAATTAGCTGCCCCCAAACCCTACGAGAGGGCACTGTCCCTCGACCTGAGCCCCTAAACCCTACAAGGGGCGCTGCCTCTCAACCTTACTAGGGGCTCCACCCCCAATCCACCACTCACCACCACTCTACCACCATCTTGCTACCATCCCCCCATCATCCCCAAATGTAGCCCTTGGTCCCCGCACCCGCCATGGTCACCCTCCCCCCCTCTTGAGACTCTATGGAACACAAATTCATATTCACAATGAGAAGTAATACATAGATGATTAATTCTTTTACTTGTTATTTGTCTTTGCTAGACTTTACTTATAGTTTCCAATTTCTAAAAAAATATGGCATCTACAAGTATGAGACCTAAGTTTAAAGCCTTGCTTTTTGGTCAATGAACTCTAATTTTGATTTATCTATGAAAGAAATCAGTAATTACTAATATATGTGTTTTTTAAGAATATTTTTTTGAAACAGTATATTTAAATATTTTTAAATGTTTGCTAAATTTGCCAAGTTATTACCAAGTTTTTCCCTGGTCCTAAGTTTTTAAAAATTGAGTCAGCCAAGTTATTGTCGAGTCCAAGTTTTTAAACTATGAACACCAAGGCATCCCCCTTGAATCTAAAATCTAGATAGCATCCCCCTTTGGGGAGCATCTCACTGACACTCCGAATATTTCAAAATCAAAGGAGGATGAGGGAGGAAGGACATCTCATCCACATCCCCAAACCATCTTGAACATCCAAGACAAGTTGCTAGGCTCTAAGGATGCATTCCTAGAGAGCATTGCATTTTACCCACAATAATTAGGATCATTGCAGCTCAATATGTGACAAGGACATTTCCGTTGAAGACAACCAATTCTTCTAGATATTTTATTTGCAATATTTCTGTTATCAATTTTTAGACACTTTAGCAATTATAGACATTTTTAGTAATTGAAGTTTATGCAACCAAGGGAAAATCTAAACTTAAAGTTCAATTACAGCTTCATAATGAGATTGAGTGTGGGTGGACAAGTCCAACAAACGACTCTAAAACATAAATAACATGTAAATTATATGCCATGTTTAAATTTCACAACTTGCAAACAATATATAGATTCACTAAAAAGGAAGGTAGAGGCTATTGTTTCAAACCTTGAATTGCCAATTGTACAGACATAGCGGATGACATTTCCATTTGAAGCAGCAATCTTAAATCTCTCTTCCATTGTCTCATCAAGTGTTGGGAGGCCTTTGTGTAAGAAATCCTCAACTGACATAGATTCTGGCCCCATTTCAGAAGGAAAGAGGCTTTCCACCTGACCAGATTATGGGATAGACACAAGAAGTATATTTCAAACACTTGAAATTACAACTGTGCTACAAGATTAACAGCTCTAATTCAATTTGTTTCATAAACTCACTAGTATACAGAAAACGAATTAAGATGTAATAAACCTCAATATCCTCCAAGTTTATTCGCCAGCCAAGCAACCGAGCTAGGATCAATCCCTGATTTTCATGTCAGATACAAATTAAAATAAAATGGTACACCTTCAACAAACTCTTTCTACAATTTCTCAAAATTTATTTCTTCCATAGTAACCTAATATTCCATATGTGATCTTAATTGTGGACTGAATGTCACCAGTTTCTAACTAGTCTACCTCTTATGTTGTAGCAATGGATCATCAAATACAACAGAAAATGTTTCCAAACTACTGTATTCCTGTAAACTATATCATGTCCAAAAGTTTCAAACAGTCTCTTCAAATCCTGTTCAATGAACCTTCTCTTTAATATGATTATTAAAAAGGCAAAACCGCTTCTTTAGGATAAATACTGTAGTGCACAAAGTAAATGAAGGACATGTTCCAATCAGAAATATGTATGCCCCAATTATATCAAAAAATTAGTAGACAGTTCTGAAGTCTAACCTTTCTTGCCACATCCATACCACTTAGGTCTTCACGTGGATCTGCAGTCATGTCAATACATACCGGCAGTTAATAAATTGCCAAAAGATACACTTACCATATCTAACTGATTTTTCCCACAGAAATATACATTTCCACAGCTTATCCAAGAGTATGACTATTGGTCAGACTCCAGTGAATAACCTAAAATGCAGGAAATGTAAGGTAGACATTCACAGACATTATAGCATAAAGCCACCAATTAAGCCAATATTAACCTGGTTCAGTAAAACCTAGGATTTTGGCTGCTCGAACAACTTCACTAAAAGGCTTCCCTCCTTGTAGTTCACTCATTACATATCCCAGTGTACCTACATGGTCAAATTTCTTCAAAATAAAACCTCAATTGGCACAACCTTGACAATTGATAGAATCATTATATAATCAATCCTAGCACAGGTAACAACAATGAAAAGATTACCAAGCAATCTTGACTAACAAAGTTTAACAATAGTTAAAATACAATATGGCTTCAAATCAAAACAATAAAAGAAATGTCCTACCACTAAGAGCACCCGTGATAAGATGCACAGGATCACCAGATGCTATTATACGATCCAAGGTGACTATGACAGGCAAACCTGCTCCAACCTGACTTTCCACAACAATTTACAAAATTATCAAAATTGCTTGAGAACAAAAGAAACTAAAGAAAACACTTGAAGATGAAATATGCAAGCACTCCCCCTATTTGAGTCTATCTGATTTCCACCTGCTTGGGCAATCTAAAAATCAAAAAATTGAAAATTAAGCTGAGATGATAAATCAGTTATTTCAATCATTCCCAAAGAAAGTACACAGTTTGTCCATATGAGTCTGAAACAAGAATCTATATTTAAAATACATGGAGTAAAAATACCAGATGAGGAACTTGAACTGGTAGCAGTACCCCAGCATAGAAGCATTGTTTCTTTGAAGTCTATGTTGTGATGATACTTTGGACTGCATTCAATTGTCCCGTACCTCAAATAGTATAACTTAAGAAAATTATAATCCACTATTTTACCATCAACCAACACAGGGGAAACAAACTCTTGAAGAGGAGGAATCTTCACATTTTGATATGTCCAATGACCTTATACAAATGTGACTACACTCAGAACAATCTGTGGAATCATCTTGAATGCATTCCAATTACACACAGTGAGGTAGCCCTCTCAAACATTGAAAGAGTTCAAGAACTCACAAGATCCAAGAATGGTCCACAACATTTGACAATCATTGGTACTCCTATGAAGTGGCTTGTGTTACAGATCTCCTATAGACCAGTCTCACTAAGACCATACCACTGCTGTGCATTGTGTCCCAAGACTTGCAAATTAAAAGTAGATCCTATCTGCTAAATAGTAAATGATCCTGACCTCTTCAAACTCAATTTATTTTATAGATTTTGTACGATTCTGTAGCACCTCATGGCTCCTGCAAATACAACAGTCCTTATATCTCCTATAAACCATTCTCACTAGGAGCATACCACTGCTGCACTTCATGTCCCAAGGCCTGCAAACAAAAAACAGATGCTATCTGCTCAATAACAAATGATCCCAACCTCTCCTAGCTCATTGCTATTATAGATTTTGTATGATTCTGTAGCACCTTATGGTTCCTGCAAATACAACAGCCCTTCTAACTCATATATATGCCCAAAGTCTTCCTCTTTTCCATAGCAACATGATAGTTAATATTAAGCATGCTATCAGTAATACCAAGGGCGAGCCCTTGCTCCTAAGTTCTACACACTATTTGCTCATTATCGGTGACAAACTATAAGAGCCCACATTTTATATTGGGACAATCATTGCTGTATAGAATCTGTACCTCTAGCTTGGGTCATCAACTTTAAATTCATGGTGGCATTATGTGTATCATTTGAATGATATAACATTCTATTACCACATGATATGTTCAACGTGATTGTCCATATTTTTCTATTCTTAATTGTTACAGTTTTCTACTTGTTACCTTTGAAATTTGAGGGAAAAAATTCTACAGACAATGTGGGGTGTTTCCCACTCTACTCTTAAGGGCAGATTATCTACTCTTTTTTCCCAGAAGAAATTAGAAGCAGGTTAACACACTTTCAATTTATATTACAAGAAAATACACTACAGAATATGAAACAAACTCAATAATTTTGTATAAGTTCTGAAAATTAGAGTGAAAAATCAGAAAATGAAATTCATTGTAGAAAGTAAGGGCAAATTTTGTCAACACCAATAGAACAATTGACAGGTCCAAAAAGAAAGCCCCAAGAAACAAAATGTTGTGGGCCTTTCAATTGTACAATTCATTCACACAAATCCTTTATTTAAAACATTGTTGCCCACAATTTCTATGCTTAATTGCTGTCACAGGGTTCGCCACATTTCAACCATAAAGTTTGAAATCTAATAAGATAAGAAAAAAATCATTTCAGTTCACCCTAAAATTTGTATGAAAATTATATGAGAGCATCAAGTGTGCATCTGATAAATGGAAATCAAAAGCCTTCATGTTTTATATTAAGGACACACTTGATGAAGAGGATTCAAAACAAGAACATCTCCATCAAAAAGCATTAACAAGGGTCTGTCTAAACCTAAGGTGCACATCAAGTCTAAGGTGTGCACTAAAGAACAAAGACCCAGCATTCAAAAAGTCATATTGTAAGGTGCAAGTCTGATTATGAAGGGTGCACCTAATAAAACAAGTTCAAAAGAGTAGAGTGCTAGGCCAGAGGTGCACACCTGAAAGGAAATTTTCAAAATCAAATTGCACACAGAGGTGCAAATCAAAAATTCAAATCACACTTTCAGGTGCCCATGTGAGGGAAAAGTGCGTACTCAACAAAGGATGTGGCATTCAGTTCCAAAACTTAAGTTCATTGTGCATAGGTGCACACCATGACAAAGGGGATTTCCAAATTCAATGTTTTTATGAAACACGTGTGTGATATTAATGTGCACGTCTTGATAAAGAAAATTCAAGTGATCAATTTTTTTCAAAGGCCTTCTTGTTGGTGTGCACTTGATGAACAAGGGTACACTCCATGAAATGTGCACGTCCTGATAAAGAAAATTCAAGTGATCAAATATTTTCAAAGGCCTTCTTGTTGGTGTGCACTTGATGAACAAGGGTACACACCATGAAGAAAATTAAAAAACTATGTATAGATACACAACTAAAGCAAAAGTGTGCACCTCATCAAAGAGAATATTAATTTCAATCGAAACTTCAATGGCCCATGTATATGCATTCACTTTGAGTGCTGACACATGCCTCAACATAGACAAACACCAATGCATTGGGGCGCACCTATATAGCACATAGGGTGTTAACACAACTGAACTATAATCAGTCATCAACAAATTCAAAGTACAATTAGTCTAGGGGTGTTTTGTAAGTAAGTTTCACTAGAGATTTTGTCCTTCACAAGAATGTTAGAGGATTCAAGGTTTTGTCAGTCACTAAGGAGATTTCAGAACAATTGTGCAGCAAGGTGTGAAAGAGATCCCTAAACAGCGGTATAGAATTTTCAATTTTGCTCAGTGTTGGCGTTTCAAATTGCACCTCTGGAATGCGTTTTGGAAACGGATAGCTATGTGTAGTAAACTGCTCTTCGAATTAGGAGGGGAAGCTCCCTCTTTTGCTGAGTTGCATAAAGTAAGTAAACTAAAACTAATTTTTGCCTATCTTTTTTATTCAGCTGCGAGAACACAAGGTTATAGAACTTTAGATGTTGTAGTTGAGGTTTTCCCTTTAATGAAACTTGACAACTACAACTTAACTTACGCTAAAACGTTTCTATCCTCTCGAGTAAACGCAAAGCAAGAGAGTCTAGAAATAGACGAGGTTAATTTTCTGACAAAGATACTTGAATGAACTTTCCTCAACATACATCTACTAAATTTCAATGCAAGCTGAAAAAGGAGATCATAAAAGTATTACGGAAATATGAGACTTTATTTCAAGGGCAGCAAAGCAAGCTTCAAGATTTTATTTCCTCACACTTCTAACACAAAACAATAAATGGAAATCTGAGATATTTATATCGAGGGTAGCAAAGCAAGCTTCAAGATTTTATTTACTCAAACTTCTGGAACAAAGATTACAATTTCGGGACAGCAAGTTGTAGCAAAATACTTGCAACATGTGATCAACCTGATTATAATTGACACATAACACATGCACTAAACAAGGATTTGCAGCTAAGGAGGCATGCAAACTTGCTCTTTACACAAAGTGAACTGACACTAAACAATAACAAACATGAAAGCATAAGCTCAGCGATTCTGTTATCACAAGCCCGGTTAAACTAAAATGAGCAAACACTGCTCTTATTTATAACTAAGCAAAGGAGTAGGGAACCCTAAAATCTCCTTGCTTTTACAACTACTGCTTGCTAACATGCAAGCTTTATTTCTAATTCTAGAAAAGATAAAACATCTAAACCCTAGAAAGCATCTAAAAACGGAAAGTGCCAACTCATTACAACTTGTTACAACTGTTTTCTTTCTATCCTCAAAGAATGGATAAGAATTGAGATAAGAATAGAAAGAAAGGGTGGAAGAAGCTTCTAGAAGAAAGCAGATTTAAATCTCGATCACATCCGCTAAAAAGTGGGCAACTTCATCTATGGTGGGACTGTTGATACTATTAATAGCAAAATGCCGTTTTTCGAAGATTTCTTCACCATCTGCAATAGATCTCAAGAAATATTCACTCTCATTGGCCGCTTTCTTGAACTGTACTGACATCATGAAAATCATCTTCATTCTTCCAACACTGTGATCGCTGCCATGCAAGACACTCTGAAACTCTATTTGGACTGCATCAAGCCCAATGTATGAACCATCCTCAAGGCAATACTGAGAAGGAATTGCTGCAACGAATTCTCTGATGAACTTAAGAGTATCAATGACTCTTTGTTTATACACTGCAAACTCCTCAAATATTCTAACATATGTATTTACCTTGAAAAGGTGACCTTCTTTCCACTCCAGGATCTGTATTTTGTGTTCTCTTACCATTGTAGAGCCATAAGCCATCTCCAAATCTGCAATTATGATTTCGTGCATAGGCTTGAACTCGGCTATCAACTGTTCAAAATCCTAGATACCTTGACATAAGTCATGAGCTCTGCATCTCAACTGGAAGACCTGTGTTAGAATTTTTTTCCCTCTGACGATGAACTCTTCAATCCATTCCTGAGTTTGTTTTCCACAAATAACCAACTGTCTCAACTACTGCCGATCAGTTGGTGTTTCTAAAACTTGTGGCAGCAACTGCGTTGTTTGTGAGGTGCCTTGAATAAAATTTGATATATACAACCGAAATTGACGATTTTCAGCCTTAAGGGCTGCCTTGTCTTCTCCATCTTTTTGCACTCTTTCTTGAATGTTTTTATTACCATTTTAAACAAGCTCATATCAGCATGTTGGGTACTTTTACCAAGGTTTGCTTTTACCATTATGAAATCATCAACATCCACCTCATCCCTGATTTTATCTTCAAAAGGCATAGCTGTCTCCATGACCATTTCACCCTCAAAATCCATTTGTTTCTTGGCCTTCTTTTTGGGTGCTTCTTGATATATACTGAGGTCATCATCAATCACCTGATACGAAAGCCTTCTTCTCATCCTTCCCAAAGAGCTCTCAAGCCAAGATGTGGTATCTCTACTAACATCCAAGGGAGGAATAATTGCAACATCAACCTCTATCTCCTCGTCTTCCAAATCAATGTGAATTGGCAAAGACCTAGGAGATGGTAAAATATTTTGTATCAAAGGCTCATCTTGTACTTCTTCTTGAAGTATGGGCTCGAGTGGAGGAACTTTTGTTTCAGCTGTAGGCTGCTCCTGTATAACAATTCCCATGTAGTCCAACCTCCTTTTGGCACTCTTTACTGATCTACTGCCCTTTGTAACCTCTTGAGATTGAACTTTTCCTTTCATCTTCGTTTGAGCTCTTAAAGAGAAGGAAGAGATGAATGTTTCTTTGGCAGCTCTGCTAACGGAATAGACTCCCTCCTTGTGAGGACTAAGAAAGTCTTGTTGTAATCTACCACCTGTCATGTCCTTTCTTCCACTGTAATGCATTCTTTGTTGGCTCAGTTGACCTGTGGAAGAGGTTGTTGTTCAACCTAATTTCTAGTATACGCTGGGAGAATTGCATCCCCGTCATCATCTAATAACCCTTCAATGTCTTTTAATAAACGATCTTTCATTTGGTGAAGGGTGAGCCTACTATTACTTCGCCTTCGCACCTCATACTCATCTCTGCAATTAGCCCAAAAGTCTTCAAGTGCGGGCACATGGGCATAGTTCTGACCAAGTCGAGCTGCATAGACACCATGGGGATCATATGATCGTCTCTCGCTGAAAGGCTTGAGACCAAGTTTATCTAACTCATTACCCATTATTTTAGCGTTTGCAGATGATTTGCAATTGTAAATACCTAAAGCGAAAGGAAAGTTGAAGGCTAGTTTCTTTTTGTTGCACAGGCAAGTGTGAACATTTGATACCTGTCTGAGAAATTCCATACACACGACTTCATCTGATGGATACCTTGGTAACATAAGAGGAGCTCCTGAATAACCGTAGACCCTTAGGTAAGTGAAAGTGGCAAACTGAATAAACCAATCAGCCCATTCTGACATTGCTGCCTTGGCAATAGATGAGATACGAACATGTAGCTCATTGTCTAGGTCACGCACTGTGTAGATTAAGAATGCTTCATTCACTCTTTTATAATGATGTGATGTTGCAGTGAACTCCAACTGAGTGTAATAATTGTAGACATGTTGAGCATTTAAAGAACCCTCCGTGTTTAACCCTTTGAATTTACCCTGATAGGCAACCAAATAGACTAGGTAGGAGACCATGTGGAATGTGTGTCTATTAAAATATTCAGTTATCTGATGGTGAAGGCAATCACTAATCAATGTAGGCTAGTCATAGAACTTTGTCTTATTTATTATGTGAGGTATCACGTAGAACATCCAAGGCTGAAACTTTGTTGCATCTGCTTGACCAATAATCCAGTTGAGTAGAGTGATTATTATAGCAAATTCATCTTTGAACTCTCCTCTCTCGACGTTCTTTGGCAATGTACTGTATTTATCTTTCAGCCACCTTTGTGCAATCTTCTTGCTGTATTTTTCTTGATGCTCCTCCCATATCCTTTCACATTCTTCAATATTGATGGTAACACTTCCAGGCCTAGGTGGAATGGAGAAGCATTTCTCAATCATGTCTGGCTTTAAGCTGCATATGATTCTTCCATCAACTGACTGGATTTCCCTTGTGGCTAGATTATAATGCTTTATACAAGCAATTATGAATTTTAAGCCCTGTACTTAGAAAGGTATGGGCGTTGCTGCGAGAAGACCTGAATGGCCAAGATGCCTGATGGTGGTGTTGCCTGCATCTTCCAAAGGACGTAGATTGAATACTAGCTTAATATGGTGCAAGTCAGTTTCGGTTGTTTCTATGAAATCATGGTACAGTGCTGATTTGGTCTTGAACTCTGTAGGAATATACTCCATTCTGCAAAACTTAAAGATTGATAGTAAACACGCCTAGGTTCTGACAAGTTTTAGCAAACTTTCTAAATTTAGCTTGCTGATTTTTCTTTCTCAAACGGATGAAATTTTGAAATAAATTCTGAGATATGGGTTTTGATTAGAATTTCATTACAAGCCAACCCAGATCGTTCGTTTTTGAAAATTTGAAGTGAAGACTGAAAAAGCAGCAAACCCTAATTTTCTCCGAAAAAAACAGAAAAAGTTGGCATCTAGGTATTGTTCATGAGCATATTCTGGATGCACCCAATTGATCAGATTTTGCAAACCCTGGCTTCTGACTGAAAAAGCAGCAACTTTAAGTTTCTCTAAAAAAGTTGTGATATGGGTTTTGTCCAGAAGAAGGTTTAGTATAGATCCAAAAAATTAGAAATGGAAGAATCTGAAGTTTTCTCTAACATGCAAAATAAAAGCAACTGCTGCAACCTTGAGAAAATCCTTCAACAATTTGTCCAGAAAATAGAACAAATATGGACCAGCTTGCTGAAAATTGAAAGTAATGGCCTTCTTCTTCACAAATTTGATGTTCTTGATGAAGAAATATGAAAAAGCAAACCTTCTTTGAGTGCTGATCTGAAAATTTTATGAAAAACCAGCAAGTTTAGATTCTTGAATCTTGAAAAATATAGGTTTGAAGTTGTTGCTTTGTTTTTCCTTGAAGACACCTGCAAGAAAATATGAAAAATAATACATAGAGATGTCCTTAAATAAGTTTTTTTTGCTTGAGAAACAACTTCTCAAACCCTAATTCTGAAAACCCTAAATTTAGCTCATGCATTTGACCTAAGACGTTTTTTCCTTTGAAAATTTTGGAATTTCTAAAAAATTTCTCTAAGGCATGAGAAGTTGGGTGCCCTTTTTGAGGTATGGTGCCCAGTCTCTCCAGACTTAGCCATTTTTTCACTGTTTTCACCTTCTGCTCAAATTTCAACCCTGATTCGGCTCTGTCTCCTGGCTTCCAGATTGATATGGCGGACGAACTGAATATTTCATTACGAAGCCAGATTGAATCTGACGACATTGTTCTGGAGACGTCATCTGTCAAAAACTTCATTTGACCCTTTGAATTGTTAGGTGCCTATCTCTAACAGGGGCGCCTATTTAGCCATTTTCATGATCTTCAAATCCTTGCTTGTCTTCTGACCTTCAGATGATTTCACAATTTCGGGCGTTGTGCTGATCAGACAGACTGGCTGACGGATTCACTAGATAGCTAATAAGATTCTGGAAGGGGTCTTTTGGATACTTGATCTTCGGAAATTGACTTCTTGTGGCACTAAACCCTAGGCGCCCTTCTCCTTCAAGGGCGCCCATCTCTTCCAGACTTAGTTTTTATTTTGAATTTTCCATTGTTGCTTCCAACTTCTGTTGTTTTATACACTTTTCTCCTTTGTTCGGCTTGCGACATCTAACGGCAACTAACTCTGACGGACGAGTTGATGAATGCGTTGGATAGCTTGACCCAATCTGACGAAGTTGTGTTGGAGGTACCTTCTACAAATTTATCATTTAACACCTCAAAAGCTCGGGTGCCCTTTTCCTTCAGGGGCGCCTATTTCCTCCAAACTTAACCATTTTTTATGATCTTTCGTCTTCAGAGTTCTGAAAACACCTCTCTCTGTGACCTCTGTTTGATCTGAGATTCTAGTTGACCGATTGATTGGATGTTCATGCTGACTGATTCGTTGCGGAGCCGGGAAGATTCTAAGCAACGTTGACCTGGGGGCAGAAACCCTAATTCTGGATTTTAACCTCTTGAAAAGTTGGGTGCCTATTTCCTTCAGGGGTGCCTATGGTTGGCAGAGTTAGAAAAAATTATGAGATTTTCAACTATTTACCTCATTTAACGTGCCTTCCTTGTGTTTGACTGCTGGAATGGAAAATATTCTTAAGGCATTGAAGTATGGGCGCCTCTTCTTGATTGGGGCGCCTGAAGTCTCCAGACTTGGACAAAATTTTGCATTTTTCGTTTTTTCAAACTTCCTTTGCCTATTCCTCGTTCTTCGTGCATGTTGTTCGTTGACAGCCTCTGTTTGATGCTTGAACAGGTGATTCTGACAACTGGCAGCTGTCTGACCTCCATTGATGACCATGGATCTCCGAAAAAGCTTCTGAAAAAAGCAAAATAGACCCAGTGGAGTAAAACTGATCTTTTTTGTGATTCTGACTGCACCAACCTGATGAAGAAGTATTTTAAGCCAATCAAAATCAGTCTTAACCCAAAAAGCCAAACTTTCTATTTTTAGAAAAATTTACATGTATCTATTTCTTAAGAAACCCAGAAAAAGTTTCTATTTTTAGAAAAATGCTAAAAATAGAAATTTTCCTAAAATTTAGGGATGAAAAACTGAAATTTGGGTATTGTAGGTTTGATCATTTTGAACCGACCCAAATTGCCTGATTTTGAAATTTCTAAGTTTTTGACCTTCATGAATGACATGCAAACCCCAATTTTAACTTTTTCTAACAGATTTAACAGTATTTTGACTCATTTCTTCAAAATGCCTAAGTGTAGCGAAAATTTTAATTTGGGGTACAACACTCAGATGGCAGGAAATAAATGCTAGGGTTTCAAACATTTTGGTTCTAGCTAAGGTTGACACAAAGTACCAATGGAAGAAAAAAATATTTAGATTTAAGGAAGAACTGTTAAAATACTAGAGTTTTAGATATCTTCATAGATTCATCATGGGCAAAAAGCTTCATCAAAATCATTCACTACCACCCATCCAAAAGTTTATTCTTGACTCACATTATTATTAGCCATCACCATTTTGAAGTATAAGAGCATATTTTGACAGTCACTATTTTTAGCTAAAGATATTTATAGTCCGTGCTATTTTTAGCTTTCCTCTAATTTTTAGCATTCTCTATTTATAGCCTGGAGACAACTATTATTAAATCATTTATCTTTAGAACTCGTAATGCGAGAGATGTGAGCTTTAAATGGTAATTTGTAATAATTCATATCATCAATCTAACTAGCAATTGCAACGTTTTAGATCTAGTTTTAGTGGATAGGATATTTTGTACAGACATAAGCATTACATGCACACAATTTCATTCCTAGAGCAGCTGTAGTAATTAGATTTTTATATATTTTCATGCAATGTTTTGTAACCTTATAAATAAGTGACATTCGCACTTAGATTAGGAATGGTAATTTTCATGTCTACTTCTTGCTAAAATTGCTATTCATCAAGTATTTGTTTTTGTTAATCCAAAATCCATCATTCAATAGAATTCAGTAGGCCTGTTTTGCTTCTAAATTACTATTGAATTGTTATGTCTTGTGTTATTGTGTTTTATGAGTTAAGTATCACTTAACAATTACTGAAAGCTTTGTATTGTAGTAGGCGTTAGGCCAGTAGTAGCTTTGAATGCAGCTATCATGTTTAGCTTATAACATCCTTTGTATTGTTTAAAGATTTAAGCCTATTCAAACCTTGTGTGCTTGCACTACTCATCTCTGCATTTAGCTAAATAGCATAAACATGTAGCACTCGTAGGGTTTTCTTTCAGTTAACAAGCATTAAAAAAAAAAATCCTTGAGTTGAAGAGTGTGTCAGCCTTTCGTCTTAAGTGAATTCAAAAAGATACACATTTAATTTTATTCAACATGAGCATGCAACACTCTAGAAAATATTATATATATTGTAAATTGCAAATGCATATTGTGCAGATTAGGTTAGTATTTTGTTTACAAGGAGCTTCCCATTCTAATTTGATAAGAGGTTCTACCACACATCTTGTAATGTCCCCATTCTAGCCCTACGCTCTTCTTGAGGTTTTAGCCTATTTCCGAAAACTCATAAGCTAAGTAGAACTGAAAATTAGGGTTTCCTATTTTTTAAGAGGTTTCAGATGCAGTTTTGAGGGCTTGCATGCATGGGTATTTGATGCAGGTTTGGTGGAGTTTTTTGGGTTTTCAGAAAGCTTCAAAATAGTGTAACATGCATCTCCATCTGATAACCTTTCCAGACACTTACTATTTATAGTAAGTCATGTTGGCTTCCCGGTTTGTGCTCAAAAGGCGTTTGGAAACACTAACTATTTATAGTAAGTCATGATTACTGCTCAATCCATGTTCAGATAATGTTTTGCAAACTTACTATTTATAGCAGTTGTTTTTTTGGTAAGTCTATTTATAGTAGTATCCTTCTAGCAGCAGCTCAATCATCTGCAGTTCACATTTTGGGCAGTGTGGCTGTTCAGTTGGTCTTTTGAAGGTTTTTGAAGTTAACTTACTAGTTTTGGCATTGGCTATTTTTAGTAAGTCTATTTGTGGCAATGGCACCATCAGCAATTCTGTTCAGGTCATCATTCTATTTCTGTCAGAATCAATTGAATGTTGGCTTTGGGTTTTGGCTTTTATCCCTCCTTGGACTGAGTCCAAGACTTAGTCAATTTTCATATCTTCAAGTTGTACCCCATGCCTAGGCTTGATGTTTTTAAGTTGTCTTAATGAAGGGGACATAAGGGGGTCGATTTTAATATGCATTTAAATGTTATTTTTGAATGTTATTGTGCAACTTAAAGTTGGACGCCAAAAAGGTGAGGATTAATAGTTATTTAAAATCAAAATAAAGTGACTATTGAGAAATGGCGTCCCTTGGAGGAATTGAATAGTTTATTGATTGGAAGTTACAGATTGCTTCATTTGCCATTTGAAGCTTATATATTGATGCCTTGCTCTTTGTATTGTATCTTGGAAATTGAATAGTAAAGTTATGCTGCTGGTTTGAATCCAGAACCTGGCTAAGGGGAAGCTTAGTGAATTCAATCCATTCTTCGGGCCTGAAACTATGGCTTCCTAGGTGGATCATCATGGCTGTATTTCACTTTGAAATACAGATGGAGCTTCAATTGTTTGAATCGAAAGGGTTGCTGATGTAAAACCTATTTTTGCAAGTTGCTAATTTGGCCTAGCTAAAGCTATTTTCTATTCATAACTTCAATTCAGATTTTGGTTTCGTTCTGGGTGTTAGCCCATGCTGTTCTACTATGGAGGGCGCCCCTTTCTTCAAGTTTGCAGATTTTATCATTGAGTTTCTGATTTTTGGGAGAAGGTCGACCCTTTCTGGAGGTCGTACCTTCCTTCTTGACTGCCTTGGGAATCATGCCAACTGTTTCTCTCTGTTTTGGGCTCGTTTTCTCAATGGAGATTGGACGCCTAGCTCTTAACTATTGATTGTCTGTGGTTTGAGAGCTTTTCGAGCTGAATTGAAGAAGATATGTCCAATTTGGTGAATTCTCTCTTTGCTGATCTGATTTTTTGTATTTCCTGTTTCTGATCAGATTAGTTTGAAATTGTTATAATGTTGTTCTAAGTTTCTTTCTATATCATTTTGGCATTGTAAATGTTAGAGGAAGTGATACTCTAACTATTGCTCATTTTGGGAATTCATGGTTGATACATTGCAGCTGTTTATTAATCGTTTGTAAGCTGTTTAGTAGTACTAACAGCAATTTATTTGTTGTTGCAATTTACTTTGTTCTATTCCCCCCACGTAATAAAGTGGTTGTGTGGATTGTATACCCCCCACAGTTTAAGTGGAAGTGAGGTTAATTGGCTATCTTGCCGCCTCTAAATGTTTGTAATAATCACACCCACGAAATAAGTGGAGTATTCCCACCGCTTGTGGATGCCTGCATCAGCAGAAGAAGTTGTATTTCAGTTTAATATCTAGCACTCCACCATATGTTAGCACCTTGCCTTGCAAAAGGATCTTGCGTGCACATTCTTGGTGTTGAGTTTAGCTCTCTATTTTCAGTTGTTAATCAAGTTATTAGATCCTAGGGATCCTCTGACCATATGCCCGCCCCTCCTCCTTAAATGGTTTTAGAGCGCATTCTTGGTTAGAGTTGTTTCAGCTGTGTTTTGTTTTAGAGCTAATCCTTAACGGGTGCATGATTTGCATTGTTGTGACTAAAAATTAAAGGCAAAAATTAAGGGGTATATTTCAGTGGTATCAGAGCATGTTTTCCTGCCATCCTGTGAGTTTCAACGCATCCTGTTATCACATGAGAGTCAGAGAAGACCGATACTACATCAGAAAGCATAACAGAGATAGTTTCAGCTTCAGAAGTTTTTTGAAGTTGACACTGTTTCAAAGGTTTTAAGAAACCTTGTCTTGCCAGTTAAGCTATGACTTCAGATGAAGAAAAAGATTTGGCAAGATCTTTACACCTTGCGGGTGCAAGGCTCATTTATGAACGTCAGACAAGGGAAGAAGAAGTGAGACTACTTCTTATGTTGGAACAATGTTTGAGTCAGGTGAAACAGTCACCTTCAGGGATAATTAAAACAGCATTGGCGCCTGCAGTGACTTTCTTGAAAAGTCCTTATTGGTTGAGGCATCTGGATGATAAGATCAATCTGTTGGTTACTTCATGCCTCAGTGAAGTGATGAGAATTTGGGCACCCTTGGTGCCCTATGATGATAAAACTATGGAAAGAGTTCTTCATATGTTCATAGAAAGCTTTCAAGATCTCGATGAAACTGATAGCAATCAGTATTCCAGAAGAGTTGCTATACTGAAGATCTTTTTAGAACTCAAAACAAGTAAGTTGTTTGTTGAATTGGGTATGCAAGATCGAATATATTATTTGATCCATTACCTCTTCATTTCAACTTGGAGTGAACAAGAGGAGGATGTAGTTGCAGCAATGAGAAACATTTTAGTTTTGATTATCAATGAGATGGATGAAATCCCAAAACCCGTCCTTTCTTTCTTGCTTAGCATTCATGAAAAAGTAGGAAAGAATTCATCTACTGCTGGTATGTTGATCGAAGATTTGTTCTTTCAGTGTGAGGAAAAATTGAAGCCACACTTGAAGAAGATAAAGTAGATAAATGAGGTGGTCATTAATGCAGAAGATAAAATGTTGTTTCTCAATGATTCTATGGCAGTTTCTCAAGAAAACCTCCTTGGTGTGCTTGTGACTACTAATGAAGAGATCAGTAATATACCTTTACATGATGGGCTTATTGAAGGTAAGAAGGATATAATCGTCAAACCAACTAACAATGAAGATGCCTTGCTTCATTTCAATAATGGAGGTTTAGGTGGTTTTGAGTTAGATCATCAAACTAAGCTCTTGGGAAAAGATATTTGTGAAGATATCAGTTTTGGTGTGTTGGGAGCTGTTTTGTTCAAAGAGGCAACACTCCAAGAGCAGCATGAAAAGAACTTTCTTTTTTATCATATAAATCAGCCTTTTTAACATTTGGGATCCAGGTGTGAAGGTGTCTAAGGTTGTCAAGGAACCTTTATGGGATAAATTTCCATTTGATCCCAATATAGTACAAAATTCTGATTTCAATGCAAGCTATGTGATAGCCATGGGAGGAGAAAATGTCTATGACAAAGAAGCTTGCACGGAAAAGCCCCATAATGACTCAATGATCAAGTTGGGGGCTGCTAAAACATATGATCAAAGTATCAGTGAGGTGGAAGCAGTTTTAGAAGATCAAAAGGTCCTTGTTGATGAAAAGTTTAAAGAGGATCTCAAACACAAATCTGATTTTCCAATTCATGAAGCTAATTGTAAACAAAGGTTTGAAGAATTGGTAAAATCTGATCCTCTTCATTTTCAGTTGACGGGTGGTGAAAGACAAAAGTTTTGGAGCAGCTATGAGGGCAGCAAAGACAAGAAACAAACTTCTGATTTTGATATGCAGCCTACCAGCAGTTCACCATCCTTGCATGCTTATGAGTGGGAAGGTCCATTCTTGATATCCATTGAAGATGAGGTGCAAGTTTTATTCAAAGTTGACCGCCCACACAGTTTGATTAAAGAGAGACAAGGAGGAGTTAGAGATGGAGCCATTCTCTTTAATCAGCAATTCATCAAAGACTCCTTGGAGATTATAAAATCAGACTATCTATGTTGGATTAACGAACAAAATTATGTCTTTGATTTTGTAAAGAAAGCAATTGTTGGAATTCAAGGAGTTTATTTGTTCAATAGTCCATCTTTTGAGTTGAGTGTTAATTCAATTCACTCCAATCTCTTCTCAGGATGGGATTTGAAGACATTACTTGTTCCATGTATTCTTGTTGTTGAAACTTTCATAATCTGGCTTTCATGGAACACTAAAGAGGACACCGGACTTGGGAGATCATTGTTGGCTCTATCTAACATTTGGAATCATAAACAGAAATTGGTTCGGTGTGTTGGAAAATTTCATGGTTGATTATCCAAGTATGGGATTTTCAGCATGTTCTGAAGAAGATTATCATGTGCGAAAAGAAGGTATGTTGCAGTGATAAGTGCCAAAATTTCAATGCTAGAGGTGCTGCTACCTTCTTTATCAGCCAATTGATGATTATATTTGATCATCTATTGTTGGCTTGGAGAGGAAATGGGAGCAAAGAATAGTTCTTTGCTATGATGGAGTTGTTAGAGTGGGTGTTTCCAGCTTTGAATGTGATCAGAATTGTCAAAATGGACAAGGATTTTCAGAATTGCAGCTATTGTTCTTTTCCCAGCATGCTGATTTCTCTTAAATCTGATGTTGAGTCATTCAGTTTTGACTTAATGGGCAGCTGGTACGCTCATATTTTCATTTCACAATCTCTTTCCAGAGATGATTTTTGGCTTCAAATGGGAAGAATGGTGTTTCGGACTAATCCAAACCAGTCTTTGAATAGAGTTGGAGTTCTTTCCAGTAGTCACTTGCGAACATTCTTTGGTACTCATGTTCAAGGCAGCGAACCTTGGGCTGTTTTGGTTTGTATTTCTGAGATTTTTGGAGAGAGAGCTATGAAAGATTTCAAGTGTCTTCTTGTATATGTTTGTGATCTTCAGAGAAGGCATTGGACATCCTTGAAGAGCTTTGAGGATGGGGCTACTATGTATCTGCAAAGGGTTGTTTCCCTCTTTACGAATATCCTTGTTGGAGTCACTTTTGCAGTTGTGATTCTATTTCATGCTTTGAGGATTTTGGCTGATGAGAATAATTTTGAGTTGCTTAGATCATTGTTCCTTGTGTTCCAAATGATGTTGATCATTGGCATTGATCATATTAACTTCTCAAAGACTTTGGGGTGTGAAATGTTGCAATGTTTTGAATTTTGTTCCTCTTGGTCTTTCAATTCGAGTAATATGTTTCGTAATCTTCCAAGGTTTCAGAGGAGGATAGTGTTGTTTTGCTATGATGGTTTTGATTGTGTGATCAGTATGGCACAGCATCAGCATCGTGGGTCTTTTTGGAGATGGACATGGGACCCTGGGATCCTACTTGGCATAGTAAGGATCAAACTGTTTTCTTGGAGTGTAGCGGCATTGCTTGAGGACAAGCAATTTTGGGAAGGGCAGACTGTAACGTCCCCATTTAAGCCCTACGCTCTTCTTGAGGTTTTAGCCTATTTCCGGAAACTCATAGGCTAAGCAGAACTGAAAATTAGGGTTTCCTATTTTTTAGGAGGTTTCAGATGCAGTTTTGAGGGCTTGCATGCATGGGTTTTTGATGCGGGTTTGGTGGAGTTTTCTGGGTTTTTAGAAAGCTTCAAAATAGTGTAACATGCATCTCCATCTGATAACCTTTCCAAACACTTACTATTTATAGTAAGTCATGTTGGTTTCCCGGTTTGTGCTCAGAAGGTGTTTGGAAACACTTACTATTTATAGTAAGTCATGATTACTGCTTTGTCAATGTTCAGATAATGTTTTGCAAACTTACTATTTATAGCAATTGCTATTTTTGGTAAGTCTATTTATAGGAGTACCCTTCTAGCAACAGCTCAATCATCTGCAGTTCACATTTTGGGCAGTGTGGCTGCTCAGTTGGTTTTTTGAAGGTTTTTGAAGTTAACTTACTATTTTTGGCATTGGCTATTTTTAGTAAGTCTATTTGTGGCAGTGGCACCATTAGCAATTTTGTTCAGGTCATCATTCTATTTCTGGCAGAATCAGTTGAATGTTGGTGTAAATGTAATCAAATCTTCTATCAAACTAGGACCCTAAGGATTCTAAGATAATTCTAAGTGTAAGAATTATGTTCTATTTTCCTAAGACAGATTTATTTCTCCTTTGTGAATGTGCTGATTGTAGAACATTTATCAATTTCTATGTTTGCAGATCAACAAGAGAACCACCATATATACAAAGGGAGACACACCTCTACAAGAGACGCGTCTCATGAGAGGACGTGTCTCCACAAAGTGGAGACACGTCCGCTCATGGGACGTGTCCCTTGGGCACGCGGGCTCCAAACAAACCGAAATAATTCTGTTAACACACATAAACTAATGTGTGGGCAATAGTATATATAATATGAATTCTGATTTTATTTATAATCTTTGATTTGATATTTTGACTTTTATTCATGCTCATAAATTCAAAATCTTCATTTCCAGAAATATGTTATTTAAAGGATAATTTTGATCATGCATAAATGATGATGATGCAATCAGCAATCATCATTTATGCCTGACCGAAGCTATCTTCATTAACACTCCCTCTTAGCTAGGGAAGATATTTCAAATCAAATAAGTGGAGATATCACCTTCACACGTGATATCAAAGATATCATATGATTTCTCAATATTGTCAAGTCACATCACATTCTTCATAACACATCTTCATTATGGTATGTGCACTGACATCAAGTCACATGATGTCTACCATAATTCATGGCATATCCACGGATATATAATTATCCACCATGATTATCTCTTTAAGGATCACAATGATCTTCAAATGACATCAAGTCCCATGATATCCATCAAAGTGTCCAAGAGATACTATCATGACATGTCCACAGATATAAAGTCACATGATATCTATCATGATAGTTCAACTCATCATTGTAGAGTCGTCACTTTACAATGTCAAATACAAGTGTTCATTATTAGAAAGATCGTCACCTTTCAATAATGTACACAGGGGGAGTAGGCCCATAAGGTCATGGAGTCACACACATGACAAAAGAGTTTACACATTAAACATCTTTATATATTAGTACAATTTATAAACAATTTGTATTTCAAACATAAATATCAAATTACATTTCAACCATACCAAGTTCTTCCTGAAGTGCTCTACCTTGATTCGGGAGAGAGGCTTGGTGAGAATGTCTGCAGTTTGATCATTTGTACTAACATACTCCAACTGGATCACTTTCCTTTCCACCATATCTCTTACATAATGACAGGGGATCTCAATGTGCTTAGATCTATCATGGAAGACAGGATTTACAAAGAGTTTGATGCAACTCTGATTATCACGATGAATAATTGTAGGATTCAAGGGCTCACCAAAGAGTCCCACAAGCAATTTACGAAGCCAAACTACTTCTCTTGCTCCCATAGAGGCTGCAATGTATTTAGCTTCTGTTGAGCTATGTGCAACTGAAGACTGTTTTCTGCAAATCCAGGAGATCATAGCCGATTCTAAACTGAAGCAACATCCTGATGTGCTTTTCCGATCGGTTACACTTCCAGCCCAATCTGAATCAGAGTACCCATGTAGATCTAGTTGGTCATTTCTGTAAAGAAGACCATATCCAATAGTGCCTTGAAGATATCTCAAAATATGTTTCACAGCCATTAGGTGAATTTCCTTTGGCTCACACATGAACTGGCTGAGAACATTCACCGCATATCAAATATCATGTCTGGTGTTAACCAAATACATCAAGGATCCAATCATCTGTCTATAAAGGGTTGGATCTGCACACTTGGATTATGCTGCTGCTTCTTTCAATTTGTGAAGGTTGGTTTCCATAGGTGTAGACATCGATCGACAATCCAACATTCCAAATCTCTTCAGAATATCAATAGTATACTTTCCTTGGTTTAGTATAATGCCCTCTGATTTTTTCCATACTTCCAAACCTAGGAAGTAGTGTAGAATGCCCAAGTTTTTCATGTCAAATTTGGAAGTTAGATCCTTCTTTCCTTGAGCAATGAAGTGATCTTCTCCTATTATCAGCAGGTCATCAACATATAAAATAATTATTAGCATATCACCTTTGATTACCTTGAAGTAGAGATTGGAGTCAGCTTCATTCTTGGAAAATCCTAGTCCCAAGAGATAGCTGTCAATTCTTTCATACCAGACCCTGGGAGCCTGTTTAATTCCATAGAGGGCTTTCTTCAGTCTGCACACATGTGAGTCAGGTTTATGTATCACAAAACCTTCAGGCTGTTCCAAATAAACTTCCTCTTCAATGGTTCCATTCAGGAATGCAGTTTTCACATCCATTTGATGGATCTTCCAGCCTTTAGCTGCAACAATGGCTAACACTACTCTCACAGATGTGTAATGGGCAACAGGTGCAAATGTTTCTTCATAGTCAATGACTTCCTTTTGAGAAAAACCTCTTGCCACAAAACGTGCCTTATGTTTTTCTATACTGCCATCAGCAGCATGCTTGATTTTGAAGAGCCACTTGGAAGAGACAACAGATTTCTCGTTCGGTCTACGCACTATATCCCATACATCATTCTTTAGAATTGACTGATATTCCTTCGTCATTGCATCCTTCCATGCTTGATGTCTGAAGGCTTCTGTAACACTGACAGGTTCTGAGTTTATGATGTTGTTCATTAGAGCAACATAGCTAGAGAACCGTTTGGGTCTTTTACTTTCCCTAAACGTTCCTTTGGGTGTTGCATGATTCTCGGCTTCCTTGATCATCTTTCTAGCCCAAAGTGGCCTTTTTCTACCGTTGTCATTTGTATTCTCATCTGAAGTAGATGGAAGTTCATGTGGCATTTCCTCAGGATACTCCCTCTGAATCTCAGAAGCAGGTTCCATTTTAGGTACTCTAGGGGAATAGGTTTCTATCTCACTAGAACTTCTTGCCCTTTTGAATGCAATGTCTTCTTCAAAGATGACATCTCTGCTCAATTCAATTTGTTTCTACCCAGGTACGAATATCCTGTAGGCTTTGGAGGTTTCATTATAACCCACAAATACCCCCTTCTTTCCGGAAGGTTCTAGTTTGAATCTCTTCTCTTCGGGCACATGAATATAGACAAGACAGCCAAAAATCCTAAAATGACTAATGTCAGGTTTTATGCCAGTAAAGACTTCTTCAGGAGTTTTGTTATCAAGATGAGAATGAGGACATCTATTTTGGATGTAGACAGCAGTCCTAGAGGCTTCTGCCCAGAAAGAGGTTTCAATGTTTTGGTCAAGCAACATTGCTTTAGCAGCTTCTACTATGGTTCTATTTTTTCTTTCAGCAACCCCATTTTGCTGATGGTTGTAGGCAACTGTGAACTCCCTCTTAATTCCAGCATTCATGCAAAATTCCTTAAAGATTTCAGAGGTGTATTCTTTCCCATTGTCTGTCCTTAAGGTTTTTATTTTCTTCCCGGAGAAGTTTTCAGTAAGGGCTTTGAACTCTTTGAACCTTTTGAGAATTTCTATTGACTCTTTACACTTGAGGAAATAGATCCAGGTTTTCCTAGAGAAGTCATCTATAAATATGACATAGTATAGAAATCCTACTTTAGAGGGTACAGACATGGGTCCACATAAGTCTGAGTGAACCAGTTCTAACACATTTAGGGTTTTTCTCAAGCTATTATGAAAGGATCCCTTTGTATTCTTTCCTAGGGTACAACCTTTACAAGTTCCTTCATGAGATGGTTTTAACTTAGGTAAACCTGTTACAAGTTTTTCCACAGAAGGTAGGGCATGGAAATGAAAGTGTACTAATCTTCTATGCCAAATCTCATTTGAATCAAAGGTGTCAAGGGTAAGGGCTTGTTTAACCTCAGTGCATAGTTTGTAAAGGTACCCTTGTCTTAAACCTATGGTTTGGGCTTTCTTGATAGTTGAGTTCTTAGGCCATGCTAGAACTTTCCCATCCATAAAGGTAACTCTATATCCATTGTCTTCAAGGGCAGAGATGGATATTAGATTCCTCTTTATTCCAAGTACAAATAAGACTCCAGTGAGTTGAAGAGACAGGCCAGATTTCAGTTTGATGGAGCAAGTTCCAACCCTTTTTACAAGGTGTGCAGAATCATCCCCAATGGTTACTTCTTCATCAGTCTTTTTAGTCATGGTGTCTAGGTGTTCTCTGAATCCTGTGATATGTTGAGAGGAACCACTATCAATTACCCAGTTGTGGGTGTTGTTAGATACTTGACTAGATAGGGCTATGTAGAACACAAAGTTCTCAGATTCATGATCTGAATTTGTCTTTCCTACTTTGGCAAAAGATGCTTGTTGCTTTGATCTGTCAGGGCACTTCATTGCATAGTGGCCATATTGATCAAATCTAAAGCATTGAACTTGAGAGATGTCTTTCTTCTTAGAAGATCCCTTTCCATTGGAATTTCTCTTTCCTTTAAAAGATCCTCTCTTGTAGGAGTTTTTCTTATTCCTTTTATTAGACGTTGTGTTGAGTACATGAATGTCTTCATCTATGTTCTTCTGTTTATTTTCTTTTGTGGAGAGTCTTGTTTCCTCTTGAAGGCAGTCTGTTCTTAGCCTATCAAATTTGGGGAGTTTAGACCTCGCACTTATTCCTTGAACAAATGACTCATGAGTTTGGTAGGCCTCCTAGTGCAATTAGAGTTAACTCTTTGCTATCAACCTGATATCCAATTGTGGATAATTGATCCCTTAGTTCAATGATCCTCATGAACTATGCATTGATTGTTTCTCCTTAGTTTATTTGGATATTGTTGATTTGCCTCTTTAATGCAAGAGTCCTACATGTATTGTTGATCTTATAGGTGCTCTCAAGAGATTTGAACATTTGATATGCAGTTTCATGTTTTGCTAGGATGGGCACTATATAATCCCTAACTGCATCTACTAAGATTTTCATGGCCTTTTCATTGTTTTCAATCCATTGAGTTTTCTCAGGATCAGCCTCTGGTTCCTTTTTGTTTTCTCTCACAAGTGAGTCTAATTTGTTCTCCTTAAGAATCATCATTATTCTAAACTTCCATGATGTGAAGTTCTTTGCTCCTGCAAGACGATCTTCAAATCTGATCACACTTGACATTATGAAGAATGTGATGTGAATTCAATTTTAGAAAATACGAATTTTCTAGAGCAGACTGATATCTAGACTTGATTTGGATTCACACAACTTGGCGCTAATAACATGTAAATGTAATCAAATCTTCTATCAAACTAGGACCCTAAGGATTCTAAGATAATTCTAAGTGTAAGAATTATGTTCTATTTTCCTAAGACAGATTTATTTCTCCTTTGTGAATGTGTTGATTGCAAAACATTTATCGATTTCTATGTTTGCAGATCAACAAGAGAACCACCATATATACAAAGGGAGACACACCTCTACAAGAGACGCGTCTCATGAGAGGACGTGTCTCCACAAAGTGGAGAAACGTCCGCTCATGGGACGTGTCCCTTGGGCACGCAGGCTCCAAACAAACCAAAATAATTCGGTTAACACACATAAACTAATGTGTGGGCAGTAGTATATATAATCTGAATTCCGATTTTATTTATAATCTTTGATTTGATATTTCGACTTTTATTCATGCTCATAAATTCAAAATCTTCATTTCCAGAAATATGTTATTTAAAGGATAATTTTGATCATGCATAAATGATGATGATGCAATCAGCAATCATCATTTATGTCCGAAGCTATCTTCATTAATAGTTGGCTTTCGGTTTTGCCTTCTATCCCTCCTTGGACTGAGTCCCAAACTTAGTCAATTTTCATATCTTCAAGTTGTACCCCATGCCTAGGCTTGATGTTTTTAAGTTGTCTTAATGAAGGGGACATAAGGGGGTCGATTTCATATGCATTTAAATGTTATTGTGCAACTTAAAGTTGGACGCCAAAAAGGTGAGGATTAATAGTTATTTAAAATCAAAATAAAGTGACTATTGAGAAATGGCGTCCCTTGGAGGACTTGAATAGTTTCTTGATTGGAAGTTACAAATTGCTTCATTTGCCATTTGAAGCTTATATATTGATGCCTTGCTCTTTGTATTGTATCTTGGAAATTGAATAGTAAAGTTATGCTACTGGTTTGAATCCAGAACCTGGCTAAGGGGAAGCTTAGCGAATTCAATCCATCCTTCAGGCCTGAAACTATGGCTTCCTAGGTGGATCATCATGGTTGTATTTCACTTCGAAATACAGATGGACCTTCAATTGTTTGAATCGAACAGGTTACTGATGTAACACCTGTTTTTGCAAGTTGTTGATTTGGCCTGGCTGAAGCTATTTTTTGTTCATAGCTTCAATTCAGATTTTGGTTTCGTTCTGGGTGTTAGCCCATGCTGTTCTACTGTGGAGGGCGCCCCTTTCTACAAGTTTGATAATTTTATCATTGAGTTTCTGATTTTTGGGAGAAGGTCGACCCTTCCTGGAGGTCGTACCTTCCTTCTTGACTGCCTTGGGAATCGTGCCAACTGTTTCTCTCTGTTTTGGGCTCGTTTTCTCAATGGAGATTGGACGCCTAGCTCTTAACTATTGATTGTCTGTGGTTTGAGAGCTTTTCGAGCTGAATTGAAGAAGATATGTCCAATTTGGTGAATTCTCTCTTTGCTGATCTGATTTTTTGTATTTCCTGTTTCTGATCAAATTAGTTTGAAATTGTTATAATGTTGTTCTAAGTTTCTTTCTATATCATTTTGGCATTGTAAATGTTAGAGGAAGTGATACTCTAACTATTGCTCATTTTGGGAATTCATGGTTGATACATTGCAGCTGTTTATTAATCGTTTGTAAGCTGTTTAGTAGTACTAACAGCAATTTATTTGTTGTTGCAATTTACTTTGTTCTATTCCCCCCACGTAATAAAGTGGTTGTGTGGATTGTATACCCCCCACAGTTTAAGTGGAAGTGAGGTTAATTGGCTATCTTGCCGCCTCTAAATGTTTGTAATAATCACACCCACGAAATAAGTGGAGTATTCCCACCGCTTGTGGATGCCTGCATCAGCAGAAGAAGTTGTATTTCAGTTTAATATCTAGCACTCCACCATATGTTAGCACCTCACCTTGCAAAAGGATCTTGCGTGCACATTCTTGGTGTTGAGTTTAACTCTCTATTTTCAGTTGTTAATCAAGTTATTAGATCCTAGGGATCCTCTGACCATATGCCCGCCCCTCCTCCTTAAATGGTTTTAGAGCGCATTCTTGGTTAGAGTTGTTTCAGCTGTGTTTTGTTTTAGAGCTAATCCTTAACGGGTGCATGATTTGCATTGTTGTGACTGAAAATTAAAGGCAAAAATTAAGGGGTATATTTCACATCTATTTCATTTTGTGGCATAATAAAAGGTGCAAACTAAAATAACACAAATCAATCATTGGGCAATCATTGGGCCTCCTTCACTCTAATCAAACAAATCTACAAGTAATGATGTTGAATATGTCTTAAGGTCATTTGATTTTACAAGGAGACTTGTTAATGTGACAATCCTTCTAGTCATGCCACAAGATCTTGTGATTCTCACACCACATGCCCAATTCGTTCCAAGTTTTCTTTTCACTTATTTTTCGTGTCTACTTATGTAACAAACACAATCTCATCTTCTGATATTAACTGTAATGTCCCCTTTTCAAGCCTGACATTTCCTGTGACCGTTAGCCTTTCTTTGGGAACCCGAAGGCTAGTCGGAAGTTAAAATTAGGGTTTCCTAATTTTGAGGAGGTCATTGCTCTGAGATGGTGGATTAAATGGCGGATTCCTTCTGGGTTTTCAGAAGGCTTCGCAGTGGTATGATCATCTCGGCATTCAGAGCACTTTTTGGAATTTACTATTTTTAGTAAATTCTATTTTTGGCAGTTTTCCAGATGAACTCGGGTTGGTTGACTTCCGGCTTCAGAATGATCAGTTGACTTCTTCAGTATTGGCTTCAGGGCACCGTCGGAGAAATAAGTTAAGTCATTTAAATTAAAAAGTCACGTTTTAATTATTATAATTTAACGTTGACCCTTGGCTTAGAATTAATGACTTAATGTTGTTTTTAAAAGTGGGCCCTTGAGGGTGGCGCCCTCATTAAGAGATGATTTGATTATTCCCTAAGTCAAAGCAAGGGTATGAGGGGCGCATATTTCAAGAATGATATTTAATTAAAATGTCAAACTAAAGCCTTGAAGGAAAAGTACGCCCATCCTTGAGGGGATTGGGTTTTGACCTAAAAGCTCATTTTAGGGTTTTGTGAAGTCAACGGAAGAATTATAAAAGGGAGTCTTGGTGCATCATTTCTTCATCTTGGAAAATATACCGTTATGCTGCCGGATTGACTCTGGACTGCTTCGAGGAATGAAGGCCTCCTAGTTTAGGCATCTCTTCTCGTTTGTAAGACAACGACTAGTGATGATTATTAGTCTAGTTTGTGAGTACTTTGAAGTTCGTGCATTGTAATCAGCATTCATCTCTTAGGATCAGATTTGGCATATTAGAGATTTTTGTTTCCAGTATTTTAGCTTTAGCAGATTTGTGTTTTCATTCATAAATCAAAAAAAACAAAACATATCATTGTGGGTATTGGATAATTCTCTTCCTTTGGTCTAGGCGCCCTTGAGTGTCAAATTGTAGAATTTTCATTGGAGAATCTGATTTTATAAAGCAAATCGCCCTTCTCAGCTGTAGCCGTACTTTTCTGTATCTTGGGATTTGTGCATTAAAAATCTGTTGCATTTTAAGCCAGCTTTTGGGTCTTGATTTGAGCGCACCCTCTCTATTAGTCATTTGCAATTGATATCGAGCTTTTTGAATGAGAAACGAGGAAGTTCCGAGCATTTTATTGGATCCTATGATGCTGGTTATATTTTGAAAGTGCAGGTCTGTAACAGCAGTTGGAGAAAATCTGCAACTCCTATTGATCGAGGTGGTAAGTCCTTTAAGAGCATGGAGAAGACTTCAGTGAAGATTACCCAAGTCTGGCAAACGAGCAAGATTTCGTTTTAAGATTGTAAGCTGGCAGTAGTACTGACAGCCGTTTAAGTTCTTGCTTATCAGTTGTAATAGTCTTCTTCTTTCAGCAGTTGTTATTGTTTTATTTGACCTCCGCCCTATGGTCGCTACTATCCCATTTTGGGTTAGAAAGCACATTCTGGGTGTTGAGAGTTTTCAGCTTTCAGTCATTTCCTTTCCAGCATTGAATTATGTAATCACTCCGTCATATGGTCGCCCCTCACTCCGCATTGGATTGGGGTGGCACATACTTGACGTTGAGTTCCTTTCTGTATTTAGAGAAGAAGATCCTCTGACCATATGCTCGCCATCATCGGCGCCATCCTTGGTTAGAGTTGCTTTTTGCATAAGCAGTTTAATTCAAATCCTCTGACCAATGCTCACACCTTGCCCACATCGGGATCCTGGTGTACATTCTGGTTAGAGTTGCTTTCTGCACGTTTTGGTTTATCCTCTAACCTTAACGGGTGCTTTGATTGAAATCTGTTAATTGAAAAAAACAAAAAGAAATTGGCTCAGAATATTTCATTAACTACCAATTTAAATTTCAACTAACATCTAAGTTTTTGGTTTCAGCTGAGCTGAAACAACTAACTGTTTCCACCAACCAGTTCACGGAAGAACATTAGCTAAATAATTGTTAAATTAGGGTTTCCACTTTTCATTTAAATGGTAAGAACTTCAAAATAAAGTAATTTACATAACATTCAGTTTTCAACTATTTTCAAACTTCAATTCAGCTGAAAAGAAGTGACTAACTGAATTAACTGGAAAGGGCATTTTCTAAATTCCAATAACAGAAATGTAATGAACTTAACTAACTTTTCATTTATTCCAAAATAAAATTACAACTAATCATTTTACAGTAAGTAATCATTGCAAATGCTTTAAGAGAGAGAATAGGGTTTCAAGAGTTTTTAGTTAAGAAGCTGAAGCACTTGATCTTGACTCAGTCATCAAGGGAAAAGGAGATTTCATCAGGGGCTTTACCGCCCAACCGAAGACCTACTGGTCTCCCGTGCTCCTTAAATTGAAGGAACCCGTCCCTTCATTAGGGTAATCAACAAAGATCTTTTTTTATCATCATCATGCCTCTAAGCCTGGTGTCAAGGACCTATACCTCCTGATTGAACCTTACTAAGGGTACCTCCCAACTAGAAAGGTCACTCTGATCAATGGTATATCTGGTACTTGATGGCTAACTGATGCTGAATCTAGCATCGTACCTTGGCCAAGGATTTTAATATTATTGGCACTCCTATGCCGATATCTCTGGCACTCTAGTGCCATTAGCACTCTCACCCTTGCTCGACATGACAACTCTCTAATCAAGTTTCTTATTTAGTGCAACCTTTGGTTGGGTTATCACTCTTCTCTTGGATCGAGGATAAACTTAAACTTAGGGTTTATTGATATATAACTTGCTTGGATCCATTTTTAATTCAAGGTTATATCTAGCCATAGGATTTAACACCACAATAATCTGATTAGGAAACATATTCTTTTAAGATTAAGCTGTTTTCATTGACACCTATGTACAGAACGACCTATTCAATTAAGTGGTCTTCCAGACCATATCATTCAACTTCATATTTGGTCTCACAGTTTAAATTATAAAGTCAAGTTAAGTTTTCTTTATATCCAATATATTTGCATTTCCAGTTCATCTTGCAGCAGGGGTACAAATCAAGAGAAGTTCATTCTGATCAACAGAGATGAGAAAAGACTCTAAAGGTTCAGACTTGAATTTCTTAAATAGAAAACATGAACTTAAACCCTTCTTACAACAAGGATGAATATTTTAGCTACACACCGCTCAAGCTATTCATAGTTTGATTTTTACTCTTCCCAGACCCAAAAGAAAAGACTAGTTTTGCTCAGATGGAATTCAAAGAAGTTCACATAAGCTACGAAAATGAAGAATGGAAATTGAAGTTCCTCATTCGGATTGACTAAGAGCAATTATAAGAAGAGAATGTTAGAGCCCTGATTCAGGTTCCAATATAAAAATATGCCAATGCAAAATTGAATGCGGCTCGACTATAATGGTAATCAGACAAGAAAAGATGAACAAATTATACTTGACTATACATTCTAACCAAAGAAGAATCCATCTACAAAATTGCATTTAAAACTACTTCTATCGGATCAAGCACTCGATTTTAATGTTTCTTTTATAGTTAATATTATTTGCTATCGAAGATGGAAAATCATGAAAGTTACTACCATACTTGCCTGAATAAATGACTCGAAGCTTGAAGAAGCCGCAAGAATCCCCAAGTGATACGGATTGGTAACAGGGTTTGCAACAACGCTAACCAAAATCTCAACCACGGAAAACTCATCCCATCGACACCCTCCAGAGATTTTCAATAATGAACAGATAGATTGGATGGACTAAAGAATCTTCTTGGCCCGATTGGAGATGAAATAATTGATATGAAGCTCGACTCAAAATGGAGGAAGAATGTTAGAATGCGGTTATTTTTAGAGCTCCCCAATAATTGGAATGTGTGAAGACAATCGGCGATGGATGTATAAGATCAATGATTGGTAAAACAAATGGAGCCAACCAGCTTAAAGTATGAGCCTAAACAAGAATGCCAATACCACCGAATGCACTCAAACGAATGCCAAGCCAAGACTTAGAGAACTCCCCCCCCCCCCGGAAAAACGATAAACTCCCATTTACAGCATGAAAACATTCCGCCAAGAATCCCCTCCACTACCCATGATCTTGGGCATTTCAATTATGCGGGAGTGGCAAGCAGACGGCGTTTCCCTCCATAACACCGACTTCCCCATTAAATCCATTTAATTTTGGGTTTTAAGTGTTTCAATGGTTTACAAATTTTAAATCAAAGGCTTTTAATTTAATATCTCTTATTATTAATTTGATATTTTATTATCACTTGCAAAATAAATATAAACCAAGAAGGGTTCGCTCAGCTTTCAAGAGGTTATAATAAATATTTTAATTATATCTATAATTTTAATTTAATATTTATTAACTATTGCAATCTCCATTTTAAGATGATTATAGATTTATATATAATTTAAATTGGCTTATTTAATAAATAATTATATTAAATATTAATGGCCAAGCTACAATTTCAATTCCTTGTCTTACACCGGCTCAAGGTGAGATGACAATGACAATTTTCGATCCTCTGTTAACCACTACCTCTCCCTGATGACATCTCCTTTTTCGTCGCGATGTCGTCCGTCCTACATCCACTGACAAGTACTGTTGTTAGATTGTTCCCAACGGCTTCATAAATATGCCTTTAAATATAATCTCATGAACACATTCAATTCCATGTGAACAAGAAATTCACTTGCAAATAAAAGGATCGTTAACTTACAGTTACGATAAATAAAACATCTATTCTATTCACGATTTCACATTCACATGAAAGCAGTTACTTGCAACTAACTCTGCATCCAAAAATTACATAACCAAATTCATAGTTTCAATGTAAGGGATGTAACACCTACAAACCTACTTTTGCTGTCTACCTTTGGTTTCACACCTACAAAAGATTCTCTTACATTTGTACTTAAGCTTTTCTTCAATTTTCAATGCATAGTGATAGGGAATCCCTATTGTTTCAATACCCAAAACTGCCATCGCTATTTGAATATTGCAATAAACGTTGTTACAGTACTTAAGGACTGAATGCTAATTATAGTCCCTAATGCCAAGTTTTGCAAACAACACATTGGTAGAATTGATATAGCATTGTACCAATTGGTTTTTCTTCTATTGTAGGAGTTGCCAATGAATGTACTTTTTTTATATGCACCCTCAAGAAACATTTCTTTTTTGATAGTTTTAAATAAATCTCCATAGGTGGGATTCACTTTCATCACATCATCAAATTGGAGCTCCCCCAATTTCTCCTTGGCTAGTTGGGTACCCTTCTAACATTGTTGAACATAGGGTTCAACTTTTAGGAGAGCAAATATGATTTTCTCCAAACCTAAGTAATTATTTACAAAGAAATACTTTTCCAATATGTTCCAATATGTAATCCAATTGCTACCATCTACATCATTTCCTCCAATGTGGGGATGTCAAACATTACCTAAAATTTGAAGAGAACCCAACCACCAAATAGTTTGTCTAGTAGGGCTTACAACATGTTTGGGAGCATGCCTACAAATTGGTTCACCGTCTCTAATCTTTGTCTTTCTAGATCAACCTTAATCAACATCTTAAAATAAACTAAAGAGACTACAACTCATTCTTCAATACCCCTCTATGATCATATGTGTCTATCAAGAAAGATAATCCAACAAATCTCTTTTCTTCAACCCAAGTGTCTAATAATTTGTTTGCATTTGATGGTACATGCTGAAGTGATTAGGCTCTCATAACATGGATCTAAATTAAACAAGTAGTTCAAGGAACAATACATTAGTTAAGAAACTTAATGTATTATAAGCAATAAATGAAAAAACTCAAACAAAACAAGATTGGCAATTACTAGATAGTTAAAAAAAAAGGATTTGTATTTCAACTAAGAAATTATAAAAAATGGAAAAATTATACAGAAGAGATGTACGCCTTCTACTAGCTTACCTTTTTTGAATTCAATTAGTATCTAGCTTTATAATAAAAAATAGTAAATTAGGCTTCTTGGTGAAAACAAAAGAGTCAATCCACACAATAGTGACCCATTCCCTTCTTGGGAGTTGAACTGGACAATCAAACAAGGATAAACTTATCAGAAAATTCAAAAATGTTTGTTGAAGTTATTTAATTTTTGTACCTGACTTGCCTAGGTCACAACTCCTAGCCCAATTCTTGAAATCTAAAGTTTGTATATGTTGCGGAAAGCTTATCTTATGAACTTAACAATTTGGGTTGGGCAACAACATAAACAAATTCCAACAATCACAATGCCAAATTACACTCTAAAGGGCCTCAAAAGTGCAAAATAAAACCTATAAAATACCAAAAAATAAGTTTCAAAAAAGTTCAAAATTCTACCCAAAACTATCACTTGGATTGCTAGAGATGTTTTTTGGATCACAAGTGGAGTAGCTTGAGTATAGGATTTGAATCAAGGGTGAACATATTCTCTTGACCAACAAAGAAGGGAATGAGCAATCATGAAATTGGACAAGCATTGCAAGGGATTAAATATTAATGGGATAAATGGAGCATGTACAAGAACTAATTTGATTATAATATGATTGATGAAAGACTATACAAATTCTTATTTTAAGATATAGTTTTGGATTGGTTACAAAGCATAGTAGACGGGAGACGCGTCTTCTACCCTCTGAGACGCGTCTCTGGTACTGTACCGGTCTCCTGAAATGCCTCATCTCGCTAGGAGACTTTTTGGACATCTCTCACGTCTCTGGAACTTAAAAATGGCGTCTCCCACGAAGTCTCCCGCCGGTCAAAGGGTCAAGCGTTGAAAAATCCACACAATATACCCAAAAAACGCAATTTTTTTAAGACTGGCTTCATTGTATAAGCGCATGATTGTAGAAGAGAGCGACTGGGTTGAGCATTGAAATGGTAAGTTGTATTTTTTTTATTTTGTTTGCTTGTTTTTTATTTTTTTGCTCATACACAATCATACTTCATAGTTCATACTCCCAACTTAAAAAACAAATGATAAAATCACGTTTTTGAACCCTGGACGCTAGATATCTCCCGACTTCATACTCCCAACTGCACATTATTATAGTGCAAGGCTATTTGTCAGATTGTTTTATTTAGCATCACCATTCAGTGATTACCGATTCAGCATTCACCAGTAATGTTGACATTATAAATTTTTTTAGAAACCACAAACCACCGCTCAAGCAAGTAATGTCTATTTTTTTTTTTTTTTTCATAGCCTATTTTTCAGATTGTTTTATTTAGCATCACCAGTAATCTCCACAAGAGCATTGCCCTTGTTTAAAATCGTGGAATCTGTATTCCAAGAGATTCCACAATTTTAAGCAGGGGCAATGCTCTTGTGGAGATTGTTGGTGAATCGATGCTACATCACCAGTAATCTCCACAAGAGCATTTCCCTTGTTTAAAATCGTGGAATTTGTATTCCACGATTTTAAACAGGGGAAATGCTCTTGTGGAGATTACTGGTGATGCTAAATAAATTATAAAACAATCTGAAAAATAGGCTTGCACTATAATAATGATAAATTGAAATGTGCAATACTGCCTGGACATTACTGGTGATGCAAAATAAAACTGAAACAATATAAAAAATAGGCTTGCACTATAATAATGTGCAATGCCAATAGGCCCAATGCCCTGTTGTCTTCATCTGCCGACTGCCAAGCAAATTTCTCCAACTTTGCATTGATTTCCTATGTCTGTGGATGTGATTTTTCTCCTACACAAAAAGCATGTACCATTTTATGGCCTTCATGATTCATTTTGAGTGTGCTCATGCTGTGTGCATTGTGCAATCATGATTCATTTTCATAATTTCCTCAAAGACGTTTTCTTGTTTCCTTTTTCATAACTTTAGCTACAGCCATTTCAAATTTTCATGTTTTTTTCTGTTTCCTTTTTATAACTTTAGCTACAGCCATTTCTAATCATAATGTCTTTTTTTTTTTTTTTGTGTGTAGAATTTGAATCATTGAATCAAGAATGTCGAGTGGGGGAAACAAACAAGGCTTGTATTCATTGTGGAAGTATGTTGATCGTGTTAAGGGGTCAAAGGGTTCAGGTGGAACAACCACGATCTCATGTAAATTATGCCCAATGTCATGGCAAGGTACTTACACGAAGGTGAGGGCTCATTTCCTTCACATACCTGGAAAAGGTGTTGATCCTTGTATAAATGAGGTGGAATGATCTGAGATTGTGAGGGATCAAGAAAGGGCTGATAGTAAAGTTTCTAATATGAGCTCTCAAGCTTCAACAACAAGGGCAACTGCTGCAAATCAAAATCAGAATAGAGAGGCAAAATTGGATGAGTCTTCAAGAGATGTAGTAGCAGAAATTCTCACAAGAGGCCACACATTGGTAGCTCAAACCCCATTAGCAGATTATTTGATGTGCAAGGTCGAGAAGCGGTTGATGCAACAATTGCACGCTTCTTTTATGCCAATGGAATACCATTTAATATTTCTCGATCACCTTTCTATACAAAGATGGTCCAAGCAATCAACAATGCACCAGCTGGATATAAACCACCTATCTATGAAAATCTTCGCACTACTCTAATTGATAAAGAAAAAAATTGATTAGAGCAACAAACTGCACCATTGAAAAGAGTGTGGGCTTCAGAAGGATGCAGCATTGTGATGGATGGGTGGACAAATACTAGAAACCGTCCACTACTTAATATTATGGTAACATGCAGCAAAGGGCCTTATTTTTTGAAGGCATTAGATTGTTCGGGACAAGAAAAAAATGTAGAGTTTCTTTTTAACTAGCTATGTGACGGCATTTTGGAGTTAGGGGCATCACATGTAGTCCAAATTGTTACAAATGCTGCCCCCGTTTGTAAAGCAGCGAGCATGTTGGTGCAAAAGAAATACAAGCATATATTTTGGACACCGTGTTGTGTGCATTCATTGAATAATGCACTTAAAGATATTAGCAAGTTTGAGTGGGTTTCAGCTTTCATAGAAAAGGGCAGAAAAATTCAAATGTTCATATGTAACCATCACCAAACACAAGCTATTTATCGAAAATTTGCCAAGGTGGAGCTTCTCAAACCAGCTGATACAAGGTTTGTTTCTTATTTTATTCTTCTTCACCGTCTTTGTGAAGTGAAAGGTGATTTGTGCTCCACGGTTGTTAGTGATGCGTGGGCAGCTTGGAGGCAGTCTACATCAAATGATGCAGTTGAGGTGAGAGGTATGATCCTTGATGACCGTTTTTGGGCTGATGTTAGATTTGTTGTGGACTTTATTCAGCCCATATGTGAGGTGATCAAATTTGCAGATTCAGACAAGCCATGTTTGGGGGAAATTTATGAAGAAATAGATTCCATGTGTAAAAGAATTAAGAAGATAACAGATGCCAAAAATCCTTCACTATATCCTTTGATAGAAGAAAAGTTACAGAGAAGATGGAACAAACTTAACACACCTCTTCATTGTGCTGCCTATGCCTTAAATCCTAAATGGCATAATATACAAGAGACCAATAAGAGGGCTCCATATGAGGATAGAGAGGTAATGAAGGGGTTTTGGGCTGCAATTAAAAAGATATATGGCCTAGGTGAGGAAGCATCAATTATGAGGAGTCAATGGAATAAGTTTTCACATGGGCATGGTGACTTTTCTTCAGTGGAAGCTTTATATGATATGTGAGCAAAGAAAGACCCTATAGAGTGGTGGTGGAACCATGAAGGTGAAACACCTGAATTGCAATCATTTGCAATAAGATTACTCTCACAAGTAGGTAGCTCTTCATCTTGTGAGAGAAATTGGAGTACTTATGGTTTTATTCATTCACTAAAGAGGAACCGATTGGGGTCAAAGAAAGCAGGGAACCTGGTGTACATTCATAGCTCACTTCGCCTTCTCTCTCGTGTAGATCCTGCATACAAGGAGGGTCCTTCAGCAAAATGGGACCAAATTTCACCTGATGAAGATGTTGCAGCCATACTGGATGAAGTGGTTGAACCAGATGGCCTTACTGATTTACCCCTAGTTCAACTACCAGCAGAGGAACCTGAGTTAGAGAGTGATGAGTATTTGGAGAGCATCATAGCTGAGGACCTTGACATGGATGATGTGGTGTAGATGGTATGAGATATCAAATAGATTTCTGATTTTTTGTTTTTTGTTTGCATACCAACCAATCAAACTATCAATATTTCTGAATTTCAATATGTAATGTCAAATGTGAACTATGATTATGAAATTTGAAGTATGAACTCTTTGACACAATGTGACAATGACATTTGTATTTGAATTTTGTGTATTTAAAGTTAATGTTCATTCTTAAACTTTACTAATGCTATTGTTTTGAAAGTTCAATGTCATTATATTTTCAGATTTTCTATATATTATTAATTTTTATATTAGAAAAAAAAAAAGGTGTCTCCAAGTACCCCCGTCTCCTATTTTCAAAAACATGCCGTACCGGTACCCGTACCAATCTCGCGGGAACTATATTACAAAGATAATAAATGTTAATAATTCAAAAGGTATAATGTCAAAATAAGTACCACTATGCCTAGAGGCAATCTCTTCATGAATTTTATAAAGAATGATGAAATGAATATTATATTTGTCAATCCAAAAAGAGATAAATATAACCTTGTGCACTTCGGGAAGATCTTGTTAAGATGTAGAAGGTTTTCCTAACCATAGTTTAAAAACATGCTAAAAAACTCACAAACTTGTGAGTTCTTGCAAAACAAATCCCTGGCCGGATTATTCATGAGTAAACTTGGCTGCAATTTTTTCCAATTTCTCAGCGAATCACTCACAAGTAAACTCACCAAAACCCATGAGTTTGACAAAAAAATCACCTACTGATGCAAAAAAAAAAGTCCACACCCAAAAAAATCATCATTTTTCACAATGTTTTTCTTTTATCTCTCACTCCATGTGGACAAAATCATCAAAAACTAACAACTTTCAAGGTCAATGTGGTATTTAAGGCCTTAATTTGAGCTTGATGTTGGGGGCTCTATCCCTCAACTCTACCTTGTATCGTGACAAGGAATGCACTAGGGGTGATACCCTCAGACCACATTGGGGTCTCTACCCCCACACCCACCTGAGGGGCATTGCCCCTTGACTCCACTAGGGGCTATACACCCATAGTTTTGAATAGAGAAAAAAAAAATTGTTTTGAACCCATGTTTTCCATCAATGAAACTTATAAACTAATAATATGGATTTGCAATTTATAATCATATGACACTATGATTTGCATTGAACTCATATTTTGATTTATAAATGAAGGGAAAACTACTTATGACTTCTGTAAATTCAATTTAATGCGGATTCTTTAAGATTATTTTACATATTTGTGTATTTTAATTTAAAAAAGATTTACCAAGTTTTTGCCAAGTCACAAAGTTCAAGTCAAATTTGGGTCTGCCAAGTTTTGCCAAGTCACGAATTTTTAAACCATGTTCCTAACCACTTGAGGAGGTTTATGATCTAAAATCTATGTATAAAACATATGTATATCATAATTCTATATTATATGTCTGCAGCACAATTAAATTGTTGATTTTAATCAATACCCAACAATCCAGACTTAGATAATGCATTAGGGTACCAATATATCAGAAATGTATGAACTGGTGGCCTAAGTTATTTAGCTAAGAATCCTCAAGAAACATCTTTTATACTGACCCACTAGTGGATTTTTCCTATTCACAAGATCAATAAAGAGATAAGATGCAGACTTGCAAATGAAATTGTCATGAAGTTGAGTTTCACTTCATATGGAGCATCCAAAGGAAAGCCAGGTCAAGAAACTATAGAGATGTCTTGACATCCTATGCACTGTAAATTACGAAAGGTAATCCAACATTTGTTCAATGTTCACACTTAATGAAAATTTAATTCCTCAAGAGTATTTTGGTTTGGCATGAATTTTTTGTTCTAGGATGACTAGGGCAGCATGTTAAGCAATCAAGAATTCTGCAGTGATTTGAATGTAACATTAACTGACCTGCCCACTAATAAGTAAATCCAAGCCATTGTCATGTAAGTAGATGATGGATAAGGAGAGTCTCAACGATACTAGATGTGGGGGAAGCTTAAAGAATTGGGCCTATCTATGGATGGTATGGCCACTGAGGTTTGAGTTGTTGAAAAATGAAAGCTTGCATTCAGAACAGTTCGTGTACAAGGCACTTCATGGGTTGGAGGACAAGCAGACAGGAATAGTTGCAGCCTCACATGCAGAGCAATAGAGAGCTGATGACCAAGAGGCTTTGCCACAAGAAGAAGACAGGAATAGGTGCAGCCTCACATGCAGAGAAATGGAGAGCTGATGACCAAGAGGCTTTGCCACAAGAATGACACTTCAGCATCTAGCATGGTAGTTTCCAACTACAGTGAGTTCTACCAGGATAGACACATTTGTGCTAGTTTCAGAGCACAACAGTTACCACTCTAACTGAAACGAGGGCTTGGCAATGTAAGGCTAAGTAGGCAACTCTAGAGGTGGAACCATGCAGGCACAAGAGGTGGCAGATCAGGCATACACAACACAAGTGTGGTGAAGCAGATTCAGCAGTGACTGCACAGTGCTAGCAATTTCTAAATACGAAGCCCTAATGTCCAAGGGGATCACTCAGGCTCCAGAATAGATGGCCCAAAATCTTTTACAAGAATTGGGTCAGAACAACAGTTATATGGGAGCTAATAAGGCCATTTTTTGTCTGTTTTCTGGCGGTTAGGTAATGACTCTTAGCAGTACACATTATTGAAATACTTGTTTATTGTATAGTTGGTTGGCTCATAGGTTTTTAGGTTAAGTGGAATCAGAGTAAAGGATTATGGCATTGGCATCATAGTATTTAATGAAAGATTGTGCCTTTTTACTTTACAGTGAGAGCCCCATTTATAGAACCCTCTTTTGTATCTCAAAAAATGGCATATTTTTACTCATTAAAAGAAACCAATTTAGAGCTCTGATTTCCTTTCCAATAATGATGATGCAATCTGCCAACTCTTAGAGGCGAAACCAAATATTATCATATTTCAAATTTTCATCAACCTGAAAATATTACCGTTGACTCAAAACGAACATGTCGCCACTTAGAAGCAATTTTTTCATAAACATCCTGCAAAAGAAATAAAGAAACGCATTTTAAAACAGATATATGTGGATAAAGAAAAACAAAGCAAGGTTGTAAAGTTTATAAAGATAGAAACAGTAGTAACTGATAGAAGTTCACTAGCTAACCAATTTGTCAATCAATAACCATATACTTCTTGATGGAATACTAACTGAGATCATGAATATTTGCAAACATCTCTAGTAACCTTTCTATTTTCTTGTGTGAGATTAGCATTATAAGTACAAAAATATGGTTCAATAAAAAATCGAAATTTTATATTTGAAATTAATTACTAACTTATTATTCCTTACAAGTAATTCCATTCAACAATATGTAGAATGAGAATCTATGAACAATCATTCCAACAAATTCAATAAACTTCAAAGACAGCAATGGGCATTATTAGCTTATTCATTTTCTATATTGAAAGATTAAATGATCTAATTTTGAACATGTATCTCTTTCTACCCTTCTCACTATTCATCGACTTGAATAGGCATCTCTAACCCAGTATTGTCTTCATCTAACATCAATGATATTTTTTTTTATGAAGACAAATATGTATATTGATAAAATAAATGCTATAACTTTACAAAATACCAGCACCTCGTACAAGCTATAATAGCCAAAGCACCGTCTTATGATAGTACTTAAAAAACTGTTTTATCAAGCAGCATAACTATAATTTACATTGAACAAGCGATTAACAGAAAACAGTACTTACAAGAGTGTCAAGTGAATAGATATATAAGATATTTAACAAAAGACATTTAGACCTTCATTAACGTAGGGACCACAAGAGAGTGTTGGCGTTTCAATTCGCACCTCTAGAGTGCAGATTGGAAACAGACAGCTATGCACAGTTAGACTGCTCTTCAAATTAGGAGGGGAAGCTCTCTCTTTTGCTGATTATGCGTAAAAAGAAATAACTAAACTAATTGCCTATCTTTTTATCTCAGCTGAGAGCACAAGGTTATAAAACTCTTTGCGTCGTAGCTGAGGTTTTCCCTAGTTTCGTAACTTCAACTACAACTAAGCCTAGACTAATGGTGCTTCTATCTTCTAGAGTAAATTCAGAGCAAGAGAATTTAGAAGTAAACAGGGAAAGGTTGATTAACACAAAGCTTAAACAAACTTATTTCCAAAACACACCCGAAGACTCATTGTATTTTCGGATGAAAGCTGAAACACTGTTAACCCCAAGTTTCCGGGACAGGGACGGCAAAGGACGGCGAAACGAGTCCCCAAGTTTCCAATTTTTCAGGTCAAATTATGTAACGACCCAACCCTTCAGTAAAATAAAAATTTCCAAATTTACATCAACGAGTAAATAAACGTGCTAAAAAGTGATTGCAATATAATTTTTCTTTCTTTTATTGATAATATATGAACAAGATATCATATTAAAGTCACAATAAAGATTCCATTTCATTACAATAACTTCACAAGTACAAGTAACAAGAAAACATACCTTTACAAACATAGTTCCAATGAGCTTTAGAACTAATAGTAGTAAGAAGGTCCAGGAATCCATCCTTTCAAATCTTAGTACATCAGTAGCCTACTGTGGAGGAGAAGCATCACTCAGGCGCTTTTCCGCCATCCACGGACTTATAATGCGATCCCCCACACATCTATCATTTGATAGATGGCCCTCCCTTCAACGAAGAGATTGGTAGAGTAATCAATACTGTTAACCAACAGAGCATAGTGTTGTGTCCTACATAACTAGATCCTGTGCAATACGGCAACCACGAACTAGTATGTAATACAGGATCACGATAAACTGACAGTGTAGTCTCAAGCATCACACGGTCTAAGTGGATGTCGTACCTTGCACTACTTTGGCCAAAGTGTTCTCATTCAGTACTTCAAATGAAAGTCATCTATCATATACACTACTCAAAGCCAATTTGACTTAGGGCTATCTTGCACTATGCATAGGTATCTCCTTCAATGGATAGTCAGTCATCCCAAATAACCTACAACATACTAATCTACTAATTAATTTCACAAGCTAGGTATATCCTTCAATGGATAGTCTGTCATCCCAAATAACCTACCTTCAAACAATCTACTTACATATAAGTATATTAAACCCTCTCCCATACTGGGTAATCTATCTTAGGAGTAACACAAGCTCTTTCGAGTTAATCTAATAACTTAGCCGTTGAACTTTACTTGACTCATGCCTTCATTTCAACCTAGTAAATAGTATCTAATGCAACCAGTATTCTCCTAATATGGAGATCATACAAACAATGCAGAATACAGCTAAAATGCATCTTTTATTTTTAAATAATTCACTTCCTATACAGAGACAAAAAATACAATTCAAGAAGCAATTCACCTCCTATGCATAGACAGCAAATACAATCCAAGAAGTATTAAATGGATAACTATAGAAAGAGATAGTAAAAGAATATCCCATGCCTGTAATTTGTTTTTCCACAGAATGTTGATGACACAACCTTCTCTTTTGATCAATCTGATAACTTTTAGTACCTCAGATAATTGATAGCTCCCTCTCAAGACTTCACTTTTCCTCACTCAGAAGTAGATATTCAGAACGGGTAATTACACAGAAGTAATTAGCAGCAGACGTGTGTTCTCGTATAACACGTCTCCCAAATGGACACTCAAAAATGATGAAAGTTGTTATTTACTTACAGCCGGTAATATATGATGCACAGATATCTTAAGTATGAAAGAGGGAATTACGATTTCAATCTTAAATCACACAAAAATAAGTATAATCAGAATGAAAATGGGCGAATGTGAATGAGTGAATGCGTATGAGTGAATGTTAAACAATGAGCAATTGCGTATGAGTGAATTCTCAATCAAAAGATGAGTGAATGCTAAACAATGAGCAATTGTGTATGAGTGAATTCTCAATCAAAAGATGAGTGAATGCTTCCACCCAAAAGTTAAGGTAACCAATGAAGGTTGAGCGGCTATTTATAGAGCCCTTGCCCCAATGATTTCCTTCTATGATGGCATGTGGTTTGCCACCACAGTATTATGAAATATTCAACCAAGCATGTGGCGCAATTTCTCTCCCTTACTCAGTTTCAACATGGTAAGTCGGCCTTTATTTTGTGTCAGCACTGGAAAGACAATTTCAAAGGCACATGGTGAAATGGTGCCAATCAACACCTACAAAAACAGTTTTCAGTTGTGGCGCCATTCTTCAGGAATGGCGGATTTATGAAAATATAGAGAAAAGGTCATTTCCAGAATGATGAACACATAGCCTCTTTTCCAAGCATAATTGATAGGGTTTCCAACTGTGTTGGATTTAATTCTGCTTCTGATTTCGACCTGGTCAAAGCCCCAAAAGATTCAAGATGTAAATCATTGATTTTCCCTGCATACTCCATGGCAGGTGTCGCGCGATTTCCTCACAGAGTCGTATTTGTTTCCAGTTTGAATTTCATCTCTTATTAACTATATCAGAATATTTACGCCAAAGTGAATATTCGTGTTTGAAGTTTATATTAAAATCGGTTCCAGAAATAATTTGATTTCCATAGTTTAAAGATGAGAATATAAAATTGATTAGGAAATAATTTGAATTCCAAAGTTGTATGATTTAGTATTTAATCAATTAGGAAATAATTCGATTTCCAAAGTTGAGAGATTAATATTAAATCATTATAGGAAATAATTAGATTTCCAAATATAAGACTATATGAATTATATATATATAATTATAGTTTTAAATATATAAAACATATTTATAAATATATGTATTTAATTGCCCAAGTATAAATATATATATATATATATATATATATATATATATATTTATATGTTCTAATATAGCTATAATTATATATATATATATATTAATATAATATTTAATATATAATTATATATACATATATATAATTATTAAACAAATATATATATATATGTATCATGAGCCAGTCAGCATACATCTGATATATATATATATATGTCAAATCGCAAGGCAATAATAATATAATATTATAATATTCACAAAATATAGGTTGTGTGCATATATACATGTATATATGCCTGTATATATTCCTCTATGTGCACGTATGTGTAGGTATACCATATCGATGCATCCATATGAGCATATCCGTCTGCCAACTATGCCTGTATCGATATGTATATACATATGGATACGTGCATATACTATATATATGTATATATGTCCACTCCCTATTTACTTACACCCATTTACGTTACCTTCATAATGATCGTACTACCACAAGATAGATACAAACATAAACATCACTCACAAAGCATGCAAAAGTAAGCAAGACTCCTATTGCAATCATACAAGCTATGGATGACTTACCTAAAACCCACACAAACTGACTCAGTTCACTCAATCTAAGGTGATGTGTGTGTATGCTCAGATACTTTACTTTACCGGTTACCCGACCAAGCTCCTCTCCCAAGTGATACTTTCTCTCCCCCTAGAGAATGAACATTTACCTGCAACCACTAGCACATACCTTGGCAGTCATTTGTTCACAACAATTAAGCAGCATATATAAACATCTTTAAAGTTAGAATAACAATAATTCAATAACCATCTATTCACATATATGCAGTATTTCACCATGAATAACATCAATTGAGATAACATCAAATGAAACAACATCAAATGAGATAATATTCATATTGATAACAAGGTACAAGCATCTCCAGAATTCACATTACATTCATATTTACCCTATCTAGTAATGGTAAATAGTAACTTTCCAATTTGGGGTGTAACAAATTTGGGGACGACGGGGAGACAGCTATATAAAATATAGAAAAATTTAAAATATATAGGGAAACTTTAAATATTCATATGAAAACATGGATAAAGCATGCATTTATACATTATAGAAACTTAGCATATAACATTTTTGTTAAGAATTCATTGCCAATATAGTTTTTTTTTAATTACGATATGAAAATCAAAATTAAAAAAAACATGGTACACTGCTACCATCCCCTAGCCATCCCCTATCCCCAGGACGTTTCCGAGACGGGGGAGGGGGAGGTTTAGACCTGGGGACGAGTCCCCAAGTAACACTGTGAAATAAAAATTATGAAAGCAAAACATGAAACAATAAACTCGCTTTCAAAATACCCTCAAAGACTCATTGTACTTTTGAGGTGTAGGCTAAAATAAAGATAATACAAGTTGAACATAAAACAATATCACTGAAAGATTTTGAGACTTTGGATCAAAGCAAGGTAGGCATAAGATTTATTTCCTCAAAGTTTTCCAACAACAAATACACGTTTGGGAGAGCAGATTGTAGCAAGAAGACAAGCATACAATTTACGATCAAACCAAATTACACTAAACAAAGTGAGCATATACTGAATATCAAAGAAGCAAGCACTAAGGCTCAGCATTTTCTTATCACAAGCACGGTTAAGAAAATAATGAGCAAGGTTGCTCTTATTTATACACAAAACAAAGGAGTAGGGAACCCTAAATTATCCTTGTTCCAACAATCAATCTTGTCAATCTGCAAGATTTATTCCTATGTCTAAACAAAGATAACTAATAGTTAACTGGAAAGACTAACATCGGTTAACTAATCTAACACTAAAGAAAACTCCAACTATACAATAGGTAACTCTAAAGAATAGACATGCATGAAAAGAGGACGGTCAGTTAAACTCGGAAAAGGCCTTGAGTTAACTGTTGTCATCACTTGAGTTCTATTCTTGGAATTATTTGCATGACTCAACTGGGAATTCACTGATTGGTAACTTTCGCGGCTCTATAACTAGAGTGATGACCTATGTTTCTTCGGCAGCTTTATGCTTCTAACACATTTCTTGACTTTTCTCAATGGAAGAATATTGCATAATGAAACCGTGAAGTTTGACTGTGAACACGGATATGTTCAGACAAGTTCTGCACAAAAGCTAAAAATAGCTTCCTTAAAGGCAGAAAAAGAAAAAAAATTTGGATAAAAATCTGAGATATGGGTTTTGTAAGGAATGTCATTCTAAATGAACCCAGATCGTCGTTAAGCAGTTTTCTCTCGATAAAATCTAAGACATGGGTTTTGTTGGTGCTTGTGTGCTAAAGAAACCCAAATCGTTTGTTTTTCGAAAAACTGTTTTTTCATTAACATGCAAAAGAAACCCTAAAAAGTGGAAGCAACGAGGCAATGTTTTCGAAAAAATCTAGGACGTGGGTTTTGTGGCCAATTTTGTGCTAAGTAGACCCAGATGGCCAATTTTCTACACAAACTATTTTTCTTGAACATGCAAGAAACCCTAGGTGTGGAAGCTGAAGAAGCTATTGAAAAAATTTCCAATCTTGGAGAAGATTGAAAAAGAATTAGACCCAGATCGATATAAGTTGAAAATTATGAACTTATGTTTCTAAAAACTTATGTCTTGGAAGAATGGATGATGGAAAATGTTCTTTTGTGCAACTTGAACTCGAAACTATGAAGAACTCTAAAAATCCCTTTTGTTTGATCCTCCAAATGCTATTGAGAAGAAATTTTGTGTTTGCCTCTTGAAGTCAATCTACAAAATAATGAAGTATGGATGCCCAAATGCTTCTAAAGTAAAGTTTGGAGGTGAAAGAAGAAGTCAACTCGTAAAAACCCTAAATTTAGGAGTCATCACATGAAAATGTCTGTCAACTCAAAGAATCCCTGAAAATAGGGCATCAAAGCATGAAGATGTCTTTGAAAAATTTCTAACTCAAGTTGACTTGTACACCTCCTTGGTAGTGTTTGAATATTTTTTCAAGATTTTCAAATTTTGCTTGCTGAAATGCCTTTGTTTGATCTTCAATTCCGGATGTCTGATAGATCCTGTGAACTGATTGACGGATTCGTTGGAGGGCGTGATTAGTTCTGAGAAAGATCTCCTAGAGGCTGCAAATCTTATAAACTGCATCTGCCCCCTTGAAAGCTTGGGCACCCCTAGCTTGCAAGGGTGCTTTTCTTCACTAGACTTAACCATTTTTAAGGATTTTCAACTTTTTTCAATTTGCCTCCCTACTTCGTTTCTCCACTCAATCTGAAATTTCTAGTGACTGATGAATCTTTTGGCCAGGCTGAGATATTCATCGGAAAGCCTGAAGTACTCTGAAAAGATTGACTGGTGTTGCAACCTCTAACAAACTGTTTCTGAGGGCCCAAAACCCTAGGCGCCCCTAACTTGCTAGGGCACTTTTTTCAAAATTTCACTTTGTACTTCATTTGAAACATCTCTGTTTGATCCAAGATTGTGCCCATTTGACAGTTCTGATGAACCTACTAACAGACTTGTTACAAAGCTTGACCAAACCTGAGAAGGACCTCTTGGAGGTCGTGAACCCTAAAAACTGAATTTGATGTTCCAAAAATCTGGGTGCCCCTGGCCAACAAGGGCACTTTTCTTCACCAGAGTTAGTTTATTTTTTTTATTTTTCAATTTCTCCCTCTAATGCAAGATCCCTATTAAATCTAAGATTTCAAACATTTGACTGATCCTGAGAACTCACTGTTGGATTAACTGCGAAGCCGGAAGAATTTCGGAGAGAAACTCTTAGAGGCTGCAAACCCTAATTTTTGCTTTTATTGACCTGAAATGCTAGGCACCCTTGGCCAACAGGGGCGCTTTTGCTCTTATCATTTTCAATTTATCCTTCATTTTATGTGTTTGTTCAATCAACAGCCACTGGTGTTTGACAAGTCCTCTAAGCTGGCAGATGGATTCACTGCGAAGTTGTGGACTGAATTCGGGATGAATCTCTTGGAAGTGACTAACCCCAAAAACTGGTTTTGAATGTCTCAATTTCTAGGCACCCCTGGCCTGCAAGGGCACTTTTCTTGTGATTTGCAATTTGCTCCTTTGATGAGACATTTTTGCTTGATCTGCAATTTCGGGCATTTGATGGATCCATTGAATTGGCTGATAGATTCGTTGGAAGGCTTGCTCAAATCTGGAAAGAAACTATTTGTAGTTGCAAACCTTTAAAGCACTTCTAATTGCCTGAAACCTTGGGTGCCCCTGGCCAATAGAGGCGCTTTTGTCCTCCAGACTTTGCCATTTTTCAATAGTTTTCATCCTTCTCGAGCTTCGCATTCACCATGTCGTCGACTGCATTGACCACGATCGTCGTCCACCGACTATGCTCGTTATCCACCGACTGCACTCGCCAATGCCAACCTTTCACATATTCATCGACTGCGTTGGTCATCGCTGGTAATGTGTTGACTGTGTTCACCGTTCCGTGTGCGTGACAAACAAAAACTGAAAATATTCTAAGGCATTGAAGCCTAGGCGCCTTCCTCAAAGTAAGGCATCCATCTCCACTGTTCGAATAATTTTTGCAGTTTTCAACTTTTCAAATTCCCCTTTTGCAATTCACCATTTTTCGAGCATCTTTCGCCATAGATTGTTTTGTGCAATGTTCGAAGCTTAGATTCTAACACCTGGTATCTAGCCATCCTCCATTGATGACCTCCGATTGATGACCTCGGAGGTCCTAACTTTTCTTCTGAAAAAGCAAAATAGACCCACCAAAGCAAAATTGACTTTTCGACGATTCTGACTGGACTAATGTGATCATGATGAAAGATTAACCAATCACAATCATTTTGAGCCATTTCTAGAAAGATCCTATTTTTAGGGTTTTTCTAAAATAAGGGCCTGAAACCTTAATTTCAAAATTTTACGAGCATCCACTTGACAATTAACCCAGAAAAAACCCATGATCCGTTTTTTGTTCAAAAATTTGTAAAAATAGAAAATTGCTATTTTTAGAGACTTTGACCCCTTTTGACTTTTGACGACAATTTTAAAAGATTTTGATCATTGTTACCAAAATGCCTTAATGAAGCAAAAAAATTATTTTGGGTACAACAGAGAGCATAGAGAATTCCTTAAGACTGATTAGGTGCCCTTCCTAGAAAGAACATTACAGTTTTCCTTTCCTCTTATATTTATTGCAAAATAATAGAAGTAGCATCTAAATAGATTAACTAATATCTTTGTCCACAAGATAAATCAGTTTAGAGCCTACTTAATGTTAAGATTGGGTGTGTCATTCAAATTGCAAATCTTAAGTTTTTATTAATTATATTTAATTATATAGAAAATAAATAATAATGTATGATCTCCAAACATCATAGAGTGGGTAAAATGAGATGTCCATATGAAAGTGGGGGCATTATTTATTTAATATTTATTCTCCAAAGAACTTAGGATATCATTTAAGAAAACATTGAATAAGGAGGTTACATTAAAAAGGTCAAAATTGGGAGTTATATATCTCCTCATTTTGGATATTATGACAAGGCATTGAATACCCTCATGGAGCATCTAGATTTGAGAGTTTGGTCAATATGATGGTTATAATGAAATCTATGATATGTAAAAGATATTAAAGTATTATTGTAATATTTAATGGTCATCTTAGCTTTTAGTTAGTTGATAGTTTACTTTTAATTAACTTAGTTTGCTTCAATTAGCTTTTAGTAACTTTTGTTTATGCTTTAGTTTGTTTTAGCAACTTTCACTTATCTGTTTTAGTTTGCTTTAATTAACGATTGTTTATTTTTAGAAACATCGTCTTGTAATTATTTATATAAGGAGTTTTCCTCTCCTTTGTAAATAACGATTATCAAATATCAATTATCATTTCATGGTATCAGAGCTTAGGCTCAAACTTTTTAGGTGAATGTTTTAACAATAAAAATTTGTGTTTTCCTAAGGAATTTTTAAAAATTTCTTAGATGTTTTTGCTTGGCTTTTTTTTAAATCGAATGTTAATGGTTTGCCCGGAAAATTTAAAAATTATTTCGGAAGATTTTTGATGGATTTGTTTATAAAATTTGTGGAGAAGTTTTTTAGCTGATTTTTTTAAAGATAAAATCAAGGATTTACTAGAAAAAAATATTCGAAAGTTTTTTTGAAGCAGATTCTTTAAGGATTTTTTGAAGAGTTTTTTGTGAGCATTTATCTGAAAATTTTCAAAGGTTTTTAAGAAGAGTTTGTGGGCTTTATACAGTTCAAATCGCGGATTTTTTAAGCTTCAAATCGCGGGTTTCTAAGTAATAAAAAAAAAATGGGCCATTTTTTTCTAAAAATCGCGTCTACTACAGTGTTGTTTTTTGGCACACGATTTTTTTTGTACTTGGGGCTGGGATCTAGTGTTTTTTTGCACCTTTTTTGCAGATTCGCGACCTACCTGGGCGTTTTCCTGCATTATTATGACACGATTTTGCATCGTATGTCTGATATTTTGTGGGTTTTTTGCCAATGCTTTTCATCTTCTGGAGTTTTCTAGGCGTTGCAACTAAGGTTTCGTACTTGCTTTGCCAAAATTTTGTGGGTGTCAAGTTCTGAAGAGTCTTTTTGAAAGTTTTTTGTCTGAATAAAAATTTTGCTCTTTGCTGGAAAAAATGTGACGGAGACTTTCTGAAACCCCTGCTACTTGACCATGACAATGGGGCATTGGACTTTCTTACAACTTATGGTTTTGGGATATCACATGGTAGTTTCTTGTTCCTAGTATTTCTATATAATGGAGGTATAGGATAGAGTTTTGTAAGGTATTTTTTGGAGATACTCTTATGTTATCAGATTGTTGTCAAAGGGGTAAGTAGATTGTATCATATATACTTTTATTGTGATCAATACAAGCTTAGGTCTCTTTGGTGCTAGAAGTTTTTCCTTCAAGGATTTCTCCACATATTTATTTTTCATATGAAATATATATTTATGTTTGCTTCTCTATTATTTCATTAATATTATATAATTTATCAAATATTTAATCAAATTGAAACATTTAATTATTAATATTCTCATCATATCATTTATCTTGTATTCAAGACTAAATTTTATCCTTAAAAAGTACCTTTTAGGTCTTTGTACTTGTTGATGCGTGTTTTATGACACACCAAACACTCTAGAATAAAGTATCCATAGATGCTCTATCAACTCTTGAAAAACTACCTCTTGTGCTAAGATTGCAAGAAAGGTCACACAGTAATTCCAATGTTTCGAAAGTTGGGGTGTGGATAAGCTCTGTGGTCGTTGTGATTTGCTAGTAAGCCAAGGGGATTTACTTCAGTAAGTTACTTGAAAGCAAGGAATTGAATGCAGTGTTGTAATTTTGGGACTTTTCTAATTTTGGATAAAAATAAATAAATAAAAAAGGAACGAGGGTTAAGAAATCCTATACTACTCCTACGGAACTAAGAGACTGCAAGGATTGAATGAAACTAAACAAAACCATACTTTGTTTTGCCACGTTAAAACAACAACTACATGAAAGCAAGTGCAATTTTCTAGGATCTGTGCTTAAGATTTTTTTTTCACTACAAACAATACCATCAATAGAACAACATTATTTGAAGTAAACTTTGAAGCATCCACATTCAAAGCTCAATCTAACTTTACGCATAAAATGAAAAGCATCCATCCGAAGAAAGTATGAGCTAAGTTTCACCAATCTTTACCATCAATCTATCGTTCCACTAACATTCAAATAAATTCCTAATCTAAAACCATTCTACGAGAAAGAGTAAATACGCAACCATGCAACCATTTGACAATGAAAAGATTCAAAGCATCTCATGCATTTATGAACTTTATCATCATAATAGTTTTCGCAACATTTTCATAAAAATTCTCCCTCTTATTTCTATGCTCTACAATTCTATCTTTAAATCTCTAATCTCTAATCTGAATTCTAATTCCTTCTAATTCCTCTAATTTTCTAATTCCTTTTCAAATGAAAGAGGAGGGGTGCTTATAGAGTTCCCGAATACAATGAACGGCCAAGATTAAATCAAGATCAATGGCCCAGATTTAAAACAAGATAACCCTAATTAGGGTTGCCAAAATATCAACCAGTTGACAAACAGATGAGTCATCCACTGAGAGTTTCGTCCTTATCTGCTTCCACATTGTTTCGTTTAATGAATCTGGACACGATGGCGCCAACCTCCTTGATGGTGATGTCTAGCAATGTGTTGACTTTGTACTCCAACAGGTCTAAACTATCTGCACATTCAGCGAAGGCAACCATCCACTCTGATTCTTGCTGTAGGAAGGTATTTTGGACGGTCAAGAAGTCAAATGCTTTAGTCAGATTTTCTTTCAAGATTGGCATGGTGGAGAAAATCTTTTGAACTTCTTTTTGCATATTGTCTGGCTGCAAGTCGTTCTCTCGGACAATGTCTTTGTCCAACCCGTTTGCTGCCATGTGAAAAATATTACTTTGAATTCCTTTCACCTGCTCATCGATTTTAGCACTTTCTGCCTTAACCTTTTCCAAGACCTCCCCATGTGAAACCAATGCACAGTACCAATTGCCAAAGTCATATGTCGCTCCACCTGCAATGATCTCCTCGTCGATCAGCCTTTGCTTAGGAATTCCCCTTATGTCTCGAAGACATAGAATGATTCTATTTTGGATGTCTTGGAGTCCGTCCCATGCTTCTGCCAAGTTTGTGACTCGTGTGAGTAAAGAAGAAGTTTGCCCATGAGCATATGCCAACTTTTCTACGAATGCCATTACTTCTCCCTCTTTCCCTACCATGCATTCTTTAGTTTCTCTAGCGGTAGTCAATTCCTTTTCAAAATTTCCTACCGGCTCTTGTGATGAATTTCGAAGTAGAGGGGTTGATTGGTCACCTTGATTGAGTGGCCTTGTCAAATGCCGAATATATTCTTTTAGGCGCTCAACCTCCATTTTATATTCTTTTTTCCTCAAGGTCTCCTTTTCTAACCTAGATTTAATGGTAGAAACGGACTTATCCAAGTCTTCCACTTCTTGTTCTTTCGTTGTTGGACCAATATCAATAACTGTAATGGCATACTCACTTGGAGTAATTTCATCCTGTGGCTTCTCAATTGTCAGCACTGCATTTTGCACAGTACAATTACCAGTTTCATCTCTTTGTATGGTGGAGAATTTCTTGGCCGGTTTCTTTGTATTAGCTTGTTCTAGCCTTGCCAAGAAATTTACAATATCATCTTCTTCTGGTATCTCGACTGGTACCTTGACTTTAAGCCTTTCCTTTAGCCAATCTGGGATTGTTGGTTGTTCAACTCCATCATCCTCATAATCCGGAATGTCTTGGATGTCTTGGACTTCCCGCACTGATGGATCCTCCTGAATGCCTTTGACGGCTGAAATCATTCCCTCTTAGAAGTCGCCTCCCATGACATTCACATCCTCATCTGACTCACAGATTTCCGTGCATGTTGGGGAGTGATGATAATCATCCTCTAGCTGCATCGGCTCCATGTCTCTTTCCAGAACTGGCGAGGGAATTCTAACTTGTCCCCACGATTCTTCTTCCAAGGTCAATATCTGCTCCACATTCCTGGATGTGGCTGAATGAAGGGGTTTAGACTTTTGCACCTTCTGGACTGGTTCCTCACCTACCGCCTTTTCCTTACCCTTTCTTTTTTTTTGGTTAGTAGCCTCAACTAACTCGTCTCCCTGAGAAGCACCGGCATTGAAAGAACAGGACTCAACCTTGGCCATCAAGTCATATGTGAATGGCATATTCTGTTGCCGCAAAATTTGTACTTGTTGGTCTACCCACCATTGCGAGTACTTAACCACAAGCCTCATAAGAATTGCCAGGTCACCAAGTTCCGACTCAAACCATTTAACAGGAGGAAGCGGCAGTCTTTCATCAAAGCTTGGTTGCACGTACACTTCATCATCATCCAGTTGATCAGGCACACGGAAGAGTTATGTTGTCCTGATCATGTCCAAAGGCAATCTTGACCAAAATCTCTTCCTTACTTCAAATTCATCAGCACCATTCGACCAAAAGTCCTCAAGGTCAATTTTGTGCCTGTATTTTCTTCCGTACACAGCTCCAATGTGATTAAGTGGATCAAAGTCACTTCTGGATTTGTATGAAGTGAATGGATACCATTGTATTTCCACTCGAGCATTTTCTGTTGCCTATGCTGACAGACAAGATTCAACCATTTTTCCAATAAAGAGAGGAAACGTGATGGCTGCTTTCTATTTTGGCCTTTGGATGTTTTGAAATGTTTCCAACTACCTTAGGACCTCCAGCGAAATCATTTTATTAGTAGGGTAAATTGGCAACTTATAAGGAGAGTTCATGAATCCTTGGATTCGGATGTAGGTGAATCTAGGAAACTGGATAAACCAAGATCCATATTTGCTGACTAAACTTTTCACCTCATTGGTGAGCCTTTGATGCGTTCCACCTTGAAGTATCTGAGTGATATACATGAGAAAAGCATCGTGCACCCGTCGGAAGTGTGACTTCTCGCTCAACTGCAATTGAGGATAGCAGTTATAAACCTTGAACTCTCTTTCGCCATTGCCGACTACACCCTTGCAAATTAGACCGGCATATCGGTAGGTTCGAGCAAGCAAGTATATAATATAGGAACTCATATGAAAGGCTTTGGTCTTCTCGAAGTTGACCAACTGCTCGTGAATACTATCACTGATCATCCTTGACCAGTTAACCATTTTTGCTCCGGAAGTTACTTCGTCAATGAAGTAATACATCCAAGTCTCAAAGGGTGCACCCTGAGGATTACCCACTCTTATGTTCAACAACAAGACCATATCTCTGTAATCCTCTTTAAAATCCGGCCTGAGCAACTTCTTAGGCACCTTTTTGGCTGAAGGTCTAGGCTTTACCAACCAATTCTTGTTCATATTTGTTGCACAAAGGATTTGTTTGTCTTCATACAATTTTTGTGCATCATCCTTTGACCGGTAATATGTTCTATGGTAAGCTGGAATTCCAAATGCTTCTTGTATAGCTAGCTCACCTAGATATGCTAACACTCTACCATCAAGTGCTTCAATTTGCATTTCTTCAGCATTGTAATGCAATGCACACTCCACAATGAATTCTGGACATTCAATTGCCGACGAAAATCCTGCAGCCTAAACTATGCCATTCTACATCATTTTCCGTGCAATTGGCATAGGCAAGAGTTCATCATTTCCGTACATCCTTTTCCTAAATTCATCAAAATCTACATGGCCAGGGTTGGTATCCACAATATTTTTCCATTTGGAGACGATCTTAGACTCCGGCTACAAACCCTTACTGGCGAATTTCATTTTCTTCAAAGATTCTTCTTTGTCCAACATAAATCTGCAAAAGAAAATATTAAAATTTAGAATTTATTTATGCCATTATTTTGAAACAAACATATTCTAGCCAGCTTGATAAATTAAATCTTGAAAATGACCATTGCTGGAAATGGAAGAATTTTATCAAATCGAAAAGAGAATTCTTTGCCGGAATAGAGAAAGTAAATCTGCCTGGCAATAAAAATTGTATTGCTGTTGAATAAATTCGCCCTTTTCAGGCTTTACTTCAAAAGAAAAAATCACTTTCTTCACAAAACTTCTCTTGCCTTAGACAAAACTTTTCTTCACAACTTTGTTTTCGAAAGAATGATTAAGAAATGAAATGCAAAACCAATTTAAGGTTGAAAAATCGACCCATTTAGCAAATTTTACTTGTTTCCAATTAATCCAATTTGAACTTGGCTTGCACTTCTCTTTCGAATAGTAATTTCAATCCTCAGCACCAGTTTGTAAAGAAAGTTTCTAATTTTGACGCTAGCTCAGTGAAGTCTTTTCTTTTCTTTCTCTTTTTGCAAAATTTGCCTAGAGAAAATTCGAATTTTCTCATTTAATGGTTTTGGAAAATAAAATATTTTCAATAATATTTTATGTGTCATTTCCAACCCGTTCATTAAAAATAGTTAAATCATGGTATTTTAATTATTTTTTATCCAAAGGCAAATTTAAATTTTATTTTTCCAAATTGCTTCGTGCCTCTGCCTAAGGCAAATGTTTCTTCTTTGTCAACCTTGCCATGATTTTGCCATGATTTTTTCATTTCTGGTGAATTTCTTCATTGTCTAGACATGCCATTTAATTTTCTTTTTATATTTTCGAGTGTCTAGACTTAGGCAAAATTTTAAATTTCTTCACTCATCCAAATGTGGCGAATTTTGTCAAGTGTTTTTGCATGCCATTCAAGGCTTAGGCGGACTTGCCTTGTGTTTTTTTTCCATATTTCTTAAGCCTAGGGCGGACTTTCTCTAGTCTTTTGCCATGAAATTCATTGTAGGGCAGACTTTCTCTAGTCATGTGCCATCTCCTACCTTCTTGGAGCGGACTTCATCATGCCACAAGCCATTTCATGGGCAAACTTCACCTTAGGTCGAACCATCTTCATTTTGGCGGACTTTGTCATGGCTTTGGCCATCCTTACTTAGGCTGGGCGGACTTGCTAGGTGTCCAAGCCATTTTCCTTAGGTGTTGGGCAGACTTGGCCTAGTCTCATGCCACCTTGCATATGGCGAGCTTGTCATATATCCATGCCATCCAACTTCCTCATGCTTGGGCGAATTTAGCACATGTTTTTTTTAGATTTTTCAATGTTTTCACTTATTGCCATTTTGGAGACTTCTGAAGTTGATCCTGACGAAGCCACGACCTGCACATTTCCAAAAAATAGAAACCCTGCCAAAAATAGAAACTTTCTAAAAATAGCCCCTAAAAAATAGGGGGTCGGGGTGAAAACCCTAAAATTTAGGAAGTATCAGAATTGACCGAAATGACAGTCGATCTTCGTCCACAAGGCCTTCTAAACACTTTGATGATGACCGTGCATTGATTCGGGCTCAAAATCATTTCTTGACTCGGGTGACCTTTCAAAAACTCAAATTCTAAGTACCCAACCAAAAGACCAAAACGCAAAGGCAAAGCTCAAAAGGAAAACTACTAGGGTTCCCATTTGCAATGGGGCGATGTGTGAAAAGGTCACAACAGTACCCTATTGCTTCTCTTTCCTAACTGATTGTACTCTTTAATCTCCATTGACCTAGTTTTCTTATTTGTTTATATTAATATAATTTTCTCTATCTTTATAGAAAAGGAAAATGGAAGAGAGCATAGCTTTTTAAGTAGACTAATTTGTTCACCAAAACACAAAATTGTGAAGATATATGATGTCAAAGACTCAAATGTAAAATAGCTTAGAATATAGGAGAGATGTTGAATGCCAAGTACACATACATAGTTATCCCCCAAAAAGCATAGTGATGACATAATTATGAGAATAATGCAATGTCAATCTACTAATCTCAGAAATATGAATACTAATTATGTCCCTAGAAATCACCCAATTGAGTGGATACATAACCCAAAACAAATAGCAAAAACTAGAAATTGCAGCTGGGGAGACTTGCTCTAATACAATAATTACTTGTAGATAGGTAAAGCAAGAGGAAAAGTTGATAGAAATCAACAATGAAAGGGGGAACACCAAATATTTTTATTGTGATTAATATAAGTTCTATGCTCCACGGGGTTTCGGGGACGGCAAGTACCCGGTACGCCGGGACGAGTTTCTGGTACGGGGGTACTTTTGGGTCATTTTTTAGGGGACGGCTGATAAAAAAATAGGGAAATTTTTAAAAATATAGAGAAATTTCAAATGTTCATAGCATAACATTGATAAAGTATTCATTCTAGACATTGTATAAGCTTATTATATATCATTAGACTTGAATTGAGATTTCACATGAGAATCGACAAACAAATTAACAGAATTCAAATGCTTTTCATTATCAATGTGCATACATATCATATAAGAGTCTGATAATTATAACCAAAATGCCCAAAGGCTCCAAGTCTCAACTATGAAATGACATGATAAACATAAAACTAAGAAAATATATCGCTGTCCAGTGTCCCTAATTAGCAAAAGGTAGGTCTAAATCAACATCGCCATCGGAGCTCGAGTCTAAGTCAGTGTCAGTGTCCATGTCAATAGAAGGATCTGCCTCAGCCAATGGAACCCCAACCAATCCCTCCTGTGCATCTTCATCCTCAATCTGCATAGCATCTTCGGGATTAACATCCCATCGTAAGGCTGGAGTCTGACGATACTCACTAGACTGGCGATCCTGTAGCCGCAAAGCACTGTGTACTGCCACCAACTTCTCCGATCGTCTAGAGGTAAGGCAGTTCCTCTTGACTGATTGGATGAAGCTATATGTGGACCAATTCCTCTCAGCAGCAGAGGAACTGGCAACCTGTGAAAGAAGACGAACGGCAAGTAATCTCAACTCTGGTGCATCCTTCCCATGCCACGTCCACCATCCAATAGGGTCGGTTTGAGCCAATGTAGCTCTATCCATCCTCGCCTCTGGTTTGCCGAAGGTTGGACCACGAAGATTGGCAAATGCAAGCCACTGTGTGCGAAGTATAGTAGATTCCTCTGAAGTATACATTTTTGTAAGGGCTTTCATGAAGCCTTCTTTCACCTCTTCATCATGAGATGGAGCCACTCTCCCAGGTCTCGGTGCATACCATTTTGGATTGAGAGCATAGGCTGTCATATGTAGCGGGGTGTTCATAATGTCCCACCGTCGCGTCACAATGGGCCTAAGATGCTCCTCATAAAATGCCAAAGTAGGGTCCTTGCCATAAATTGCTTGCTTGACCTGTCCAAGCATACTATCAAAGGTCTCATAAATCTCTCCAAGGCTAGGAGAGTCAGTATCAGCATATCTAATCACTTGCACAATAGGCTGGATGAAGGAGCATACATATCTGCAAGTGCAAACAAGTTACAAAAATTAAAATCAGCTAGCCTATAAATATTAAATAATAAAATGAAAATCAGCAATAATAAAATTATGAAATAATTCAAATAAATAATAAAATCAGCAATGCCAATTTTCTTACCTCATTGTGGACCACCAGTCATCATCAAGGATTTTTTGTTTCACCCTTTTTCCCTCTGGTGTGCTTGACTCATGCCATCTACCCCACTCTACATTGACCACCATTATTTGTAGAGCCTCTTGGATCTCAACCATCCTCTCCAATAAAATGAAGTAGCTGGCATATCTAGTCTCCACGGGCTTGAGGAATTCCTTCCTCGAAAATGTTCTGAACAAAGCAAGTGAAGTCTGATGGTTGCAAATGAACATTTGCACCTCTCTAGCCTCTGCAACCACTGCCTTCACCCAATCTATCTTCCCAATGTCCTTCAAGGTATTGTTCAACGCATGCACACAACAAGGGGTCCAGAAAATGTGCTTATAAGCACTCTCCACCATCAATCCAGCTAATTTACACACACGGGCTGAATCGGTCACTACCTGGCAATGGCATATCATCAAGTTGATATGAGATTAGTATAGATATCAATTTAATAATTTAATAAATTTTTTAATTTATAGATGATGTCTCACATTCCAAATCAAAAATAAGAAAGAAAGAAAATCAAAATGTGAATCTGTGATCAATACCTGCACAACATTAGAGGCTCCAACCTCCTCTATAGCATCTCTCAAAATCTGAAATTGGAAGGTTGCATCCTTCCTTTTGCCCGAACAATCTATAGCTCTAAGAAAATAAGAGCCTGCTGTACTAGTCACAATAAGATTGATGAGTGGCCGATGTTTGATATCGGTCCACCCATCCATAACTATGGAGCAGCCATCTGTCAACCATGTTTGTCTCATGTCCTCCATCAAAATACTCACCTTGGAGTACTCTTTATCAAGTAGAGTGGTGCGTAGCTTAGTTTCTCCAGGTGGAACATATGAGGGACCAGCAGCTATTATATCTTTGCACATTTTTTTAAAATATGGTGAACGTGAGACATGAAATGGTATGGCATTACCATAAAAAAACTTGGCAATAGAGGAATCAGCCCCATCTTTTACTGTAACATTAAACATATCAGCAACATGCATACTTCTTTTCTTTCCTCTAGTAGAATCCTCCCCCACATGAGATCGAGAAGCTGAAGCAACATCCATTGATGGTGTAGGCATTCCCATACAAGGCTGCAAACTCTCAATTGAAACCCCTTTCTTTAATGCCTCCCCCTCCATATGCAATCTAGTTGCCTCAATTTTTTCTTGTTGGGTTATTTTTCTACACCCTTTCACCCCTTGACCACCAATCCACAAAAGATGGCAATAAACTCTCGTATAGCTGCCCTTGTATTGTTTGTGGCACAAATGACACTCCCATAATCTACTACCCCCCGAATTTTTTTTCTTATCTTTATCAACTCTTGTTGCAAATTGTAGTAGAGGCTTTTTGGGGTTAAATGGGCCTTTTGCCCATTTTTTGAGGGTTTCAGATGGACATTCAAATTGGTTTGAGCTTGCTGACCCTACTCCACTCCCACTCTCTGAACACCCCCCAATGTTTGCAGTTGCACTATTTCTAGGTCTATTTCTTGTTCTTTGAGTTTGAGTTCTTTCTTGCATTTGAATTTCAATATCATGATCATCACTTTCACTATCACTGCTGCTACTCATGATTGTTTTTTAAATTCAAAGAGCTGCAAGTTGAAAAAAAAAAAAAATGAACCCACAATGCCCTTCTTATGTGTTGGTAAAACTTAAAAAAATCTTGCAAAAATTAAAAAGAAATAGCAAATACAAAAAAAAGATGAAAAACATACCTCTAATATGCTGAAATGATGCCCTAAGCTCCTCTCCAACCTGCTGTTTTCTCCTTCACTCAGCTGCTCCTCTTTTGCTTTCCTTCACTTCACAATGGAAAAGTAAAAATGAGTTACTTTTTTCTCATTTTGGAGTTTAAATGTCACTTACATTAGGTCAAGTGTGATGGGGCGTCCCTTGTGGGCCCACCCATAGCTTTATTTTTATAAAAAAACTCTTACTTTTTAAAAAAAAAGCTTTTTTTTTTGGCTGGGCCGTAGGGTACTGCTAGAAGTACCCGGTACGGTCGGGGTACGGCCAGGCAGTACCGGGTACTTCTAGCAGTACCCAAGTCCCCTAAAAGTACCCTAAAAGTACCCAAGTCCCCTTTTTTTGGGAAACCGTCCCCTAGAAGTACCGGGTACTTGGAGGGCAAAAGGGTACTGCTAGGGTACGTTTCCTAGCAGTACCTGCGTCCCCATTTCGTACCCGGTACGGGAAACGGGTAAAAACCATAGGGGATGCGTCCCCGTGGAGCATAGTATAAGTTCGGTTTTTTTTGGGTGGTGGAGGTTTTTCCTTCAAGGGTTTTTCTACCTTTTATTGTGATAAATACAAGTTGAGATCTCTTTGGTAGTGGAGATTTCTCTTTAAGAGTTTTTCCACATATATTTGTTATTCAAATGGTTTACATATTTATGTTTGTTTTTTCCACTCTTTCATAAACATTATATGATCTATCACATGTTTAATCAGATTGAAATAATTAATTGTTAATATTCTCATTATATCATTCACTCTATGTTCAACACTTAATCACTTTTGTCCTTGATAAACACATTTCTATTATACTTCATGCTAAGTTTCATAACTTTAAATATTTTTACCCTAGTTCTTTCCTTTTCTAGATTACTTTACTCTTTAATCCCCATTGACCTAGTTTTCTTATTTGTTTATGTTATTATAGTTTTCTCTCTTTATCTTTCTGTAGAAAAGGAAAACGGAAGAGGTCTTACCTTTTAGTTTTAAGTATACAAATCTTCTCTCCAAAACAAATTAAGTTGTCAAAGACTCGAATTAGCTTCATATGTAGGAGAGATGTTGAATGCCAAGCACACATAAATAGTTGTCCCCCAAACAAATTATTGCAACAGAAACTTTGGAGACCAAGCTTAGCGAAAAATTCAAATATTTAAGCTTATGAAGCAGAAAAAAGCACAATGAAGGCATAATTATGAGAATGATGCAATGCCAATCTACTGATCTCAGATATATGAATACATTATGTCCCTAGAAGTCACCCAAGCAAGTGGGATACAAAAACCAGAACAAATAGTGAAAAATAGAAAGCGCAGCCAGAGAGACCTGCTCTAATACTATAATTATTTGTGGATACTGGATAGGTAAAGCAAGAAGGAAAAGTTGATAGAAATCTACAATGAAAAGGGAAACACCAAACATGCTCTGGAACCCAGATAACTACATTCATTAAAACCTTTTTATGTCTGTACATTTAACCAGATAAAATTCCTTATACTTAAAGGTTCTTTGATCTTTCCCAAATAATGCCACCTTAAATAACTGAAACGAATCACTTAAGGGGTTACAACTTGAAACTAAACCCCAAGTGTTGAAATTACTTGCTAGCACTAACATTAATGCCACTGCTACAATTAAGAAAACATGCTAACAATAACATTGGAATGTCATCTGATCATTACTTGTGGTATCATTGAACAATGATGACAAAAATATTGATGGACAGGAGGAAAACTTTTGGCAATGACCTTTTATTGGGATCAATTGCTAAACATTTATGTGCTTCTCAAGTAGCTAGTTGTATTGAACTCAATAGATTTCCCAAAAGCATACAGTTTGCATATCCATGACACAACTTATTGATCTTGTTTTCCTTTAAACTGAATATATTATTTTTTCTAGAAGTGTAGACAATAACAATGTTTCTTGTAATTGGCTTTTCTTGGCTAAAACAACACAGCAACGAAATATCTAAAATATTGATGGATAGGAAGCAACCATTTGATAGTGACTTTTTTATTGGGATCAATTGCTAAACATTTATGTACATCTCAAGTAGCTAGTGGTATACCACTCATATTTCAACAGCAAAGACAAGCATTAGACTACTCAGATAGACCTCCCAAAAGCATATAGATTGCATGTCTATGACACAATTTAGTCATCTCATTTTTACTTAAAACTCTTAAAGTTTTTTTTTTTTAAAACAAATGAGCAGGGAATTACAATGTTTCTTGTAAGTGGCTTTTTGTTGGCTAAAACAACACAGCAACCAGTATCTAAAACTCTGTTCAGAAAATCAACGGTTTGATCACTAGCAGAACAATCAACAAAAGTCAAACCTGCAATACAAAAAATAAATGTTAGATGAAAGAAAGAAAGAAAATTTATATGCTAGAAATACTCCCTAGAATATACATGCAAATGCAATAAATATTGAAATAGGAGAGATGCCACACAAAAAAACAATTTTCCAAGATACTGTCTAACTTGGCCTCCTTACCCAAGACATTTTCATATGGATATTATCAAAATTTGGATTAGTCCAGTTGTGATGATCGACGACGATGTCATTGGTTATCATTCTTCTACGAATCTATATTATGTATTGGTTCAAATGTGCAATGCTAATTTTCAATCTAAAACTGCAGCTTTGGTCTTAATATAGTTCTTTTTACCTTAAAAGTGCCCTCCCCTTGCACTACTAATTACATTTGCACTTACAAGTTACGGTTAAGTTTTACACAATTTGAGTTTAGCACTAATTATGGTTTCATTTGATTATTATGTTCTTAGCAGCTAGTGTTCCTTTCTTCCTTGGTACCTTTCAAATGTAACTAGATGCACTTACGAAGTACCATTAACCTACTTCAGTCACTCATGAGGATTATTAAAACTACATCTTTCTTATTACACTGATTAAATGTTCACCTACAAACAGGGCACATTTTCTTTTATGTTTAATTTTAAAAGAATCCTCCTGCCTTAACATTTTATAGTTTGTGAGAACTAATCATGATATCTATGATCAGGTGCTTGTTTCAAACTTTCATGTGAAGTGAGCCATTTGTTTGTTATCAACGTTTCCTATGTGTTTTATGTTCTAAAATTTGGAAAAGGAAAATATATTGTTTGCTATTACATTAGATTATTATTATCTATGTTATATTCCATGAGTTATCATCATTCATTTGCAGGTTGAATTGGTAGAGAATATTGTTTTTGGTTGGGACCTACACCTATCAAAACCCTAGATTTCCATCCTCGTGTTTTTTTTGAACCTGAAGTTGATCCAATTATCCTTGGGGCTTGTCCATCATACAGGACTACTTGCATTTGTTAGTGAAAATGCATGTTCAAATCTTTGCTTGCTTCTTTATGTCATCTACCTATCGTAGTACCTTGGTTGAGGTTATTGCAATTATACGCTTACAGGTTTTCCTTGAAGCAACTATCAGTATACAGTAATTATAGTACTTCACTTACGACAACCAAAAAAAAATATCCCCTGGTAAGAACTTATGGAGACATCCTTTCAATCAAAATAAGGAATGGGGAAATATTGACAAATTCAGACAATATGTTATCAGCTATAGGCATGATCTATAAACCTGAAAGAAGTGTAACATGGACCTATATATAAGTATTTACATATATGCATTATGTATATCCTCATTGTAAAATCACTATTGAATTTTGTTCGATAATTTCCAATTGATTTCTCAATTTGACATACTGCATTTGTCAAATAAAGGACATAAACTCAACTGAACATTCACCAAGATATAGAAGATTGCATTGACATATATATTTTCATTACATAGTTGGTAATACTGACAGATCTCAGTAAACTGCTCAGAAATTACATTGAAAGATAATATGAACTCATGCATAAATTAATATTCCTGAGGTTCAATCCTAACTGCCGATTATCGACTCGGAAATAAAGATACAACAGCAGATAAATACCAAATTTAGCAGGTTCAAGAGGTCAAATTCCTTTCATGTGAACACGACTTGCAGAAATGTCTGTGCAGCAGCTAACTGAGGCATTTGAAAGAGCCCAGCCACATTAGTGATCTTGCCAAACTCTGAAAACAATACACAGAACTCCTTACAACCCCTTGGACACGACAATAATAGCAGAAAAGACTATGGAAGAAAATCAGTAAGTGCTGTGACCACCTACAGCAGCCTCATGTCTTCCCACTGTAGCTCACGTGAGCTTCCCAAACTGAAATGCCACCTCAAGACAAGGGCAAACTCAATGCATGAATGTATGATAGTCAGACATTGCAGGAATAAACACTTACAGGCTGGGAAAGTCGTCCCTTTACACAGAGCCAGTAACAACCTTCTTTGTCTCACGCACAGGTATTTGAGAAGTGTGATTTGCATTCACACCTAGGGTTTGAGAAACTCCACAACCTCTTGAAAGTCACGACCAGGCAGATAACCCACGACCTTGCCTTGTCACAGAATGAAATCAGCGCTAGGGTTTCACAAGCCTTGAAGATCACGCCCAGCACTCTGAAAGCAATAGATATTCCCACAAACGCCCAACTGATGGAATTTTCATACCAAGGCACAAGCAACACAGAAATACGAATGCCTCTAAAATCCATGATCAGCAACAGCAAATTTCTTCCAAAGCTCGAGCCCAAATCTGAGTATGGAAGCAATACACATATTCACTACCAAATAGAGTAACTAACTGCAAATACCTCAATCCGGATGCAAGGATAATATCGTTATCTCCAATTTGTCTTGCTTGGAAAAACTCACAAACTATCCAATCGATCAACCTTGACTATGAAGTGCAAGTGTGAATCCTGCTTGAATCCGCCTCAATCCAGCTAGGATGGAATCTTTCACCACCGAAACTAGATACCTGTAGGAATCCCACCTAGGGTTTCAGACTCCAAAGAGCTCCTCCTAATAATCCAAACCAAAATAATAATCTTCGCGTATTGAGAAAATGAGCTCTCGAGTCCTTTTATAATACCTTTTAGGGTTTTTTCACCAAAATCAATTAACATTTTATTATAAAGTGACTTTATTAATTTAACCTTTAAATATTCCCCAATGTCACTTTATAACCCCATATTATATAATTATTTAATATTATCTTTATAATTGCACTTTTTCTAGGCAACATTAAATAATTAAAATAATTAAATACATTAATGTTACTTTGGCGAGCTGGAATATGGGGACATTATAGTCCTCCCTTCCCAAAGATTGCTTGTCCCCAAGCAATCCACACCTGCATACCATGGCCAAATACCAAGATCCCAAATGAATCTGTAGAATGCTCTGTCACAACCCTGTTGCATCCACAAAATACCACTATACACAGCAACTCTATCAAACCATGTAGTCACATTAAGCAGTCTACTAGTCATAATTCCCAAATCCCATAGCCAAATCGGAAGTCCATCTCTCCCAACACCTGCTGACTTTTGTTGTGCCACTCTGATAACCACTAGAATCCAAATGAGCCAAGTCTCTGATTCTCAATTTTCGAAGCAACCATCTGGAGAAAACAAAGTAGGAGACCTGCAAAATTTGGATTCATTGCCTATAGTTGGAAATATATCATACCAAAGTGAACTAGATAATCCCTTATTCAACCCACCTTTATGTGCTATCAAAGACATGGTCAAATCTTGTGTATGTGGGCTGAAAGAAAACTAATGAACACACCTCACCATGTAATCAAGGTGAAATTCACCCATCTATGTCAATGGAATACCAAAGTAGTCATGTGGATTCCACACTTCACTGTACTCATCAGAGGACTCACAACACAGATCATGATGGACAAACCTTGCAATAACTCTAACAACCTTCTCTGTAACCCTGATGGCAAGGTCTTTGTCTGAAATCAAATGGAGGTAGTCTAATTCTATTACCTCCAAAGCATGCTTGATAGTCTACAAGCATCGGATAGAAACTCCAGTCGATACCCCTTCCTGTCTTTCCTCAAATTCAGCTGACCCAAGGAGGTAATCGACAAACTTTTGCTTGCTATCAAAGCGAGCTAAGGTTTGATCAACCTTATCTTTAGTGACCTTCAACTAATCCTTCCATTCATGTGTCTCGTTATGCCAATGATCACAATCAGCTACATAAAATGAATTTTCTAATTTGCTTTCAGGAGAAAGAAACATACCATCATGAATGCCATGTTCCTCACTAGATGGTGCCCTGCAATTCTTTTGGAAATAAGACGGAACAGTGCTATGATCCAACATACAAGTCTAAGAAGAAACCATCTTCTCCTTACAAGGTTGTCCAATAACTATCTCTACATTACCAATGTAGAGTCTTGTGCCCATAATATCATTTTGTGCACTCATTCCACTGGTGGTGCCTGAACCTGTAGCCAAGATTGATGTGTCCGCGTCATCAACAATCCATCCCACTCTGAGTGGTCTCCTATGGATGTGAAAGATTCCCAACACTGGTCCATAGAAACACATACCAACCCCTTCCAAGTCGCTGGTATAAATTAGAATAGCACCATGCAAACTAGAAATCAGGTCTATGATGGAGCCAAAGGTATCACTAATGTCATAGGATGATAAAAACTCATCATCGAACCAACCTCCAATGCCAAGGTGGTGACTCCAATCTCTCCTATCCATCGAAACAGCTATTGTCCTCAAAGCGTACCCTGAAATCTCCCTGACCAGCAAAGCAGGACAGCCATCAACCAACAATGTAGGAGATAGCGACCAATGGGTCGGGGCTAGAATACTTCTACCCTCGTGCGTAACTCCATACCATAACCACAATCTATCTGGGACTCGAGCATATACCTCTCGGAATCAAGTACAATGCAACCTCCATCAAATGACTCCATGACATGAGTCACCCGTCCTGAAACCATGGCGGCATCATACTCCATACTAGAATCTTCAACACAAGAAGACTTTTGGAGCCCAAGCAATTTTGAATGTTCCCCGTGCTTGACCAACACAAGAGGCACTTCACTCACATCTTGAGTGTGAACGATAGAAGGCTTCACACTATTATCTTCATCATGTGCTATGGCTACCATCGATGTCTAAACTATTGTTGTGGATGATGAAAATGGAGCCAAGCTTAACTCTAAGTAAAGCTCGTCAACCTAGATTGTCGATTCTTGAAGGGCCATCTGTGTGCTCTTCAAGGAATCGATGGAAACCTGAAGCTCATGAGTGAGCTTATCAACTTCCTCTGCTTTCCCTCTCAAGGCATCTAAATATATTTCAACGAGGTTGAGGAGATGGTCATGATTTGAAAGATGTAGATAGTCTGATTTCATTGTCACTAGACCTTCTTTGATTACTTGTAAACTAGCATGAGAAGATTCTTCTTCAATTCCTTTTTGTCTTCTCTCAAGTTCAGCCTTCCAAAGGTGATCTTCAGTAAACTGCTCAGAAATTACATTGAAGGGCAATATGAACTCATGCATAAATTAATATTCCCGAGTTTCAATCCTAACTGCCGATTATGGACTTAGAAATAAAGATACAACATCAGATAAATACAAAATTTAGTAGGTTCAAGAGGTCAAATCCCTTTCATGTGAACACGACTTGCAGAAATGTCTGTGCAGCAGCTAACTAAGGCGTTTGAATGAGCCCAGCCACATTAGTGATCTTGCCAAACTCTGAAAAACAATACATAGAACTCCTTACAACCCCTTTGGACTGGACAATAATAGTAGAAAAGACTATGGAAGAGGATCAAAAGAGGTTGCGACCACCTACAGCAACCTCGCGTCTTCCAACTGTAGCTCACGTGAGCCTCCCAAACTGAAATGCCACCTTAAGACAAGGACGAACTCAACGCATGAATGTATGATAGCCAAACGTTGTAGGAATAAACACTTACAAGCTAGGAAAGTCATCCCTTTACACAGAGCCAGTAACAACCTTATTTGTCTCACGCACAGGTATTTGAGAAGTGTGATTTGCATTCATACCTACGGTTTGAGAAACTCCACGACTTCTTGAAAGTCACAACCAGGCAGATAACCCACAACCTTGCCTTGTCACAGAATGAAATCAACGCTAGGGTTTCACAAGCCTTGAAGATCACACCTAGCACTCTAAAAGCAATAGATATTCCCACAAGGACTCACGCCCAACTGATGGAATTTTCATGCCAAGGCACAAGCAACACAGAAATATGAATGCCTCTAAAATCCATGATCAGCAACAGCAAATTTCTTCCAAAGCTTGAGCCCAAATCTTAGTATGAAAGCAATACACATATTCACTACCAAATAGAATAACTAATTGCAAATACCTCAATCCGGATGCAAGGATAATATCGTTATTTCCAATTTGCCTTTGATAATTTGTCTTGCCTGGCAAAACTCACAAACTATCCAATCAATCAACCATAACTATGAAGTGCAAGTGCGAATCCTGCATGAATCCGCCTCAATCTAGCTAGGGTGGAATCTTTCTTCACCAAAACCAGATACCTGTAGGAATCCCACCTAGGGTTTCAGACTCCGAAGATCTCCACCTAAAATCCAAACCAAAATAATAATCTTTGTGGATTGAGAAAATGAGCTCTCGAGTCCTTTTAGAATATCTTTTAGGGTTTTCTTGCCAAAATCAATTAACACTTTATTATAAAGTGACTTTATTAATTTAACCTTTAAATATTACCCAATGTCACTTTATAACCCCATATTATTTAATCATTTAATATTACCTTTATAATTGCACTTTTTCCAAGCAACATTAAATAATTAAATACATTAATGTTATTTTGGCAAGCTAGAAAATGGGGACATTACACTCATACACCTTGAGCAACATAGGGTAAATCATAGTTGGCTCACTCGCCAGTTATTTTGCCAAACGAGTATTTGCAAGTTTTACTCGCCAAAAAGTACGGCCATACTTTTCACAAAAACTCGCCTAAAAACTCGCCGTTTATTTGCAAAAACTCGGAGAGTTTTTTTAAAAAACTCGGCTGCTCAGCAAAAAAGACCCCCGTTGTTAGAATAAAGGCAATTTTCATTCATTTTTTGCCTCCACCAGTTGCTCTGTCTCTTCCTTAGCAAAAACACTCCCATGAAGGTTTTTGTCGTTTTGGAGGTCTTAATTTGGGCTTGGTGGCGGGGGCTCTGCCCCTCGACCCCGCCCTGTATCGTGACAGGGAGCGCACCCAGGGCTCTACCCCGGGACCCTGCGAGGGGCGTTGCCCCTCGATCCTGCTGGGGGCATTGCCCCCAGACCCCCACAAGGGGCGCTGCCCCCAAACCCCCAAGAGGGGCGTTGCCCCAACGAGGGGCGCTGGACCCCGCGTTGCCCCCAAACCCCCATGAGGGGCGCTGCCCCTCGACCCCGCTGGGGGCGTTGCCCCCAGACCCCCATGAGGGGTGCTACCCCTTGACCCCATTAGGGTCATTGCCCTCAAAATCAGATTGAATTCATTTGGTTTTCTAGGTACTCTCCAAGTCCAAGTTTCCAAGTTTTCCTACAAGTCTTCATCTATAATATCATCTAGTTCTACCTCTCCCCTAGTTTTCACTAGACATGGGAAGAGGAAGATATAAATTTGTAAAATATATTAATATAGTATTTACTTTCAGTTTTACAATAACAATTTGCTATTTTCATTTTGTTTCAGACTATTATCATATCAGCGCATTGAGCATTCCACATGAGGATGCCATTTTGTATCCAATTTCTTTCAAATCAATCAAATACAACTTGTTTCTTATATGTACTCATTTATTGACTCATTGGATGCATCTTATCTTTGAATTTTGAAAAAAAAATGCGTTTTTAGTGAAGTTTAAGCAATTTTTTAAGTTGCCGAGTTTTTGCCGAGCCAAGTTTTTCGGGCTTGCCGAGTACTTGAAAATGCCGAGTTTTCCAACTATGGGGTAAATAACTAGGTCACCTAAAATCAAAGGGTTGGTTAATTCTGGTCTTGGCCAACAAGTGTCCAAAAGGGTATACAACACTTATCTTAACTACCTCAATCAGTTCACTACTCACCTTAGAATGCTCATTAGGTTGTGTCCTTTTTCTATTAGAATACCAATAAGTTTTAGGTTAAAGAAGACTCAAGTGCGAACCTCCGAGATACTTGAGCAATGATATGCAGTCATTGGACAATGCCAATGATCAATGCTTGGGCTACTTCTATGGGATAGTCAACATTCACTTGGTCCACGAAGGTGAAGGAATGCCAAGGGCTACCCTAGTTATAATATGGGAATGGTTGCGCAGGCAATTGCTCTACCATGCAGGTAATGGTGACCGGAGCTAACCATTGTATCAGGAGGGTTTGTTGGCCATCACCTATAGCACGGGGGAGATCGATGCCAAGTGCTACCCGAGTTGTAAAAAGGAGAGCTCAAAATATCACTAAGGTCACAAAGTGGTATTTGTTGAAAGCTACTTCTTTCGAGGTGGACAAACTCGTCACCAGTGGCCTATAGCGATTGAAGTTGGAATCCACCAAGCTAGGTAGGTTCACTACTTGGGAATTTTCTCTTGAGCCCATATGACCCTTAGGTTGGAGGATGGGCCCCCGATGTAGTATGGGATACACTAAATCCTCTTCCCAGTAGACCAATTACATACTTGACCTTAGTGTTTGCCACCATTCCGACTAGTGCAGAAGACCGGGAAAAGGATGGAACCCATGGTGTAGTGCACAGTACACCGGCATTCGTTTTCCATCTAGGATGCAATAGAAAGGGGTAGGGGTGACTCACTCATCATGTACTTGACCCCACTGTGTTAAGAATGGACCCCCAGTGTAGTATGGGATGCACCGATTTCTCTTCCCAATTGAGCCTTGATCCAAACCAATCATCACTTGAGTTCGTGACCTTGGCCCCTTATAGGACTGATCCCGAGATAGCTTGTTGGGTCCACTTGATTGGGGTCGATGGGCAGTGGTTCACAGAAGACCGGGAAAAGGATGGAACCCATGGTGTAGTGCACAGTACACCGGCATTCGTTTTCCATCTAGGATGCACTAGAAAGGGGTAGGGGTGAGTCACTCATCATGTACTTGACCCCACTGTGTTGAGAATGGACCCCCGGTGTAGTATGGGATACACCGATTTCTCTTCCCAATTGAGCCTTGATCCAAACCAATCATCACTTGAGTCCGTGACCTTGGCCCCTTATAGGACTGATCCCGAGATAGCTTGTTGGGTCCACTTGGTTGGGGTCGATGGGCAGTGGTTCACTTGATTGGGTTTGTTGCACCCACCAAGGACACAAAAGGGAACTCAGGCAGCCAGGATGCTAAACATGACCAGACAAGATCATATTCACTCCAGGTATTTGAAGATGTGATCTTCAATTCTGTTATGTGATTACATGGTATTGTAATGGTGTAAATTTAATCTTCATGCTGCTGTTTGAATATGGTTATTGTGCATATACTTTCTGACTTTATCTTGTGTAAGAAAAAAATTGCTCTCATGGCTGGGTTTTTACAAGTCAATCCCATCAATAGTAAAAAGTAATTATGAATCAGAATCCAACATGACAGATTTGAAGTAGAGATTCTTGAAAATATCTGTCGTAAATAGTACATTTATCAACCATAACAAATACTCATCACAAATCAAAACCAACCAGCATGTCCAAATTATGTAAGAGCAGAACATTCAAAGCACATAAATCCTAGAATCACAGATCATAGTAACTCATGAATATGCATTAGTCAATGGTATGAAAATTTGTAATATGGTAACTTTCTATGACTTTTTCCTTAAAAAAGACAAGAATATTTTTATAATCAAATCAGCTACCATTAACATTATTCATATCCTCTCATTTTCAAACAGGATCTGCAGTAATGCAGTTAATGCTGCTTTTTACAAGGTTCAGAGTCTTCAGACTTCATAATCACAAATCAAAACCAACCAGCATGTACAAATTATGTAAGAGCAAAACATTCAGAGCACATAAATCCTAGATTCACAGATCACAATAACTCATGAATATGCATTAGTCAATGGTATGAAAATTTGTAATATGATAAATTTCTATGACTTTTTCCTTAAAAAGACAAGAATATTTTTATACTCAAATCAGCTACCATTAACATTATTCCCATCCTCTCATTTTCAAACAGGATCTGCAGTAATGCAGTAATTATTGTTAAAATACATTAAAGACTTGTAAAGGTTATGTTTCACCAAGACCGAAAAATGATGGCTGTACAGAGTACCCATATTCCATAACAAATAATCTCATTTATTGTTTTTATCTCATAAACAATACTCAAATATAGAAATGTGTGTTTTGTAGTAATAAAGTTTGAATCACTAACCAGTCGATTGACCCATAGATTTTGCAATATCTGACAGCTTGGTATTCACATCACAGTCCCCATATACTGTGAACCCATCTGCATTATTCAACACATAGAACCAAGGGAATACAATAAAAAGCTGTAAGAGTAGTACACAAAAAAGGAATTTTTTTTAAAAGGGGAACCACCAAAATAAAAATGGCTGACAAGCATGCCAAAGATTTCGAGAAAAAAAAGATTGAAAAAGATGGAAAATATCTCTAGAATATCTAATTACAGAAGAGGCACATATTTTTGTTTTGTATATGGTTAGCAGGTTTGAGTTGTTACAACCATAGATTATAAACTTTCAAAAACTCACCTGACTCATGAGTTATTGCAAATCAAAACTGCTCCCATGTCACTTGCCACAAAAACTCAAGGGCAATTTTTGTCAAAAGCCAGTGATTTCTTGGTGAAAATCTCACTGTCTAATAAATAGTCTGATCTGAAAACTTATCAACCGGCACAAACATTTGTCTGCAACAGTTTCACTCTTCTATCTCTCACTCCTTGATGCACTGACAGTATTTCTTGCAATCTCAGGTGATTTGAACAGAGTTTTAGCGACTTTGAGCTGATTGGATGAGACTTTTGGCAGTGTTTGAAAGATGTCCCTGCGTTTTTGCTTTTTTTCAGTTTTGTTTTGTTTTACCCTCACACTCTAGGGTTTTATTATCCAGTTTTTTTGGGGGAGGGTTTAGCTAACTACTAGGGTTTGTATAGGTACACCTACAAAATTCTGTTTTTAGGCCTCATTTTTTCTAGTCAGCTGTCAGTAGATCCTCAAGTTTGCATCAGGTTCAAGTCAACAGTTGTCCTTCCAGCTAATCAGCATAAAAGTTTGTCCTGCCATGGTCCTATTTTCTAACGATTCTACAGAATGAAGCTGATTGCCTAGAGTCTCATAAGGAATAAACGATGATAACGTTCAGGGGCAGATTGGAGAATAAAGCACAGATCAGCACACAGTAACATAAGGGAAAGGTGGCAAAGTCAGTTCATAAAGGCAGACGCACTTTTCAGAATGTTTTACCAACCTAAATCTCGGCCATACAACATCAAACAGGGCACAAACAGGGGAAATCCATGCCAAAGCTAGCTGTAAAAGGTTTTAGTGCAAAGCAATTAGCAATAAACAAGTGTCAAACAGTTAAGAAAATACCACCATACATAATGAAACTAGGCTAAAGTCTTGGTAAATTACACCATAATACTGGCAATCCTGTAAGTGATCAGCCCCAGCTCTTAAAGGAATAACTTCAAGGTAAAAAGGCACACTATATTGAAGGTTGAACCAATCCAAATCTCCACTTAGTAAGCAAGGCTGGTGGCATACCTTAGTAATGTGCACTCAACCCAAAGAAAGACTTAAGCATGGTGCACAATGTGAATGGTTAAACTAACTGCAATCTGTACAAAGTTTCAAGAATAAATGTCAGGGAGGCACACATTAGAGGTGGCATTGCCACATGCAAACTCTGTTGTGCATATTATAAATTAGCAAGTTGTCAAGGAAATTGTGCCATAGCTAAAAACAAACTACCTAAGAACCAACAAAACTCCATCCAAGAGAAAGAGTTTGAAGACATAAAGGAGGTGTTGCAACTTCCAAGTAGCAAGCCCAGTCAAATATGGCAATCAAAGAAGCAGAGAGATGAGTAAATCATGCCAAGAAAGAAACCATGAGTTTAACTAGCGCACTTTATTAGTGGCTATGCCAATCTTCAACTCCACCCAATGTTGCTCAAAGTGGCAAATGACTGATAAAACGATGCCTAGCATATAAGGGAAATAAGAAAAAAGTTACACTTTCAAGTAGCAAAGCCAGTCCAAAACCACCACTTGACATTGGCAAGACATTGGTGAATGGCACCACCCAAAGTCAGCTCAAAAACATAAGGAGGATGTCATTCTTTTACCTTTGGCATTGCCACCTTAAAATCCAACCTAAACATAAGAGAAGTGGCAGGTACTTAAGTGGTCAGCACCTTTCTTCGAATAGAGGGCAATAACCTTAAAGAGTTCCACAGCCAACAAAGAGATAAAGCAACTTAAAGAGTGGTGCCATTTTGGGTTGACATTGCCACATAAAAATTCTACCCAACAAGCTGCAAAGCAGAGAAAGCCTTGTAGAATCATGACAATGATAAAGCCAATTTGAAACATGAATGAGAGGAGTACTTTTTGAGTGGTGCGACTAAGACAAAACTCTGCCCTCCTTGCCTTAGTTTGCCAACTTCAACTTTTCAATGCCAATTCAAATGTTTTAAGCAGAAAAATCAGTGAATCATTGCCTTTCTCTTCTAGGCAACCCATATTAAGGAGAAAGCAGAGTTTAAAGCTTGGAAGATGGATTCAAACCTATTATTAGGATTTTATTTAGTTATTTTCTTTAATTAAATGTTTCAAGCAGAGTTGTGCATGAGAAGTGTTACGTGGAACAAAGAAACCATGACTATTTGAATGTGATGCAGAAGGTCAACAACATACCTTTCCACATTGTGAGCAGCCTTTGTTGGGAGTCAATTGTCACTACCTTGACAGTAGCAAGGAAAGGGTTTGAAATATCCCTTTTCTCAAATTTCCAATAATTCCACTGAAGTAATTTTTTTTTGTTTTTCTCACTATTATGATTATTTTGCATTTCCAATGCAGTATTTAAATAAATAAAGACTGATTGAATTTATTATTGCAGCCAATAATAGTGAATAAAATATTCATCAAATATTTTTGCAAAGCATTACTCAAACAACATTTACTAAAATTCAAGTAACATAAAAAAACAAAACCTGATTTATATAGGATCTCTGAATTTGCCTTTTGGCTGTAGCTGAGTTAATCAAACGGCTGAAATAACCCTTATCCTTCAACCACCCATTTCCAAACTGATGCACTGTCTTTTGTAGTAGTCGATGGGCCCCCAAGGTAGTGGCTGCTAGAAAACATAAACTAAAATCTTTTAATATGCTACAATTCCTTTTCTCTTTTTCCCACATCCCCTTGTATACTCAGCAATATCCTTTAAATTGGTGTGATTCCCTTTTTTCTACTACTACGGTCTCTTTGAAGAAGATTCCTTGACTCTTTACAAGTGGCATCTGATAACAATGAACTCCCTTTTATTAAAGTCCACTCTATAAATTGCCTTTTAAGATGGTGCAGCTCAGTTTTAGAGTCCTAACAGCAATAGGAGCACTCAACAATTCCCTTTTTAGCTTCTATGCCACCCTTGGAAACCTTAAAACTTGTACAGCCTGTTTGAAATATAAAATAGGGTATGGCTGGTCTTGCCAAGACTAGCAACTAAAATAAACATAAATTCCAATAAGAATAATTTCTAGTCACCAATCTGGAATAAGTTATTGCAATAAAATTACAACCTGCAACTGGAAATTGAAAAAACCTGTAATCCACTGCAAGCACAAATTTTACCTCTCTATGAAGCCAACAATGAGAACCTGAAGGTTTCCGTCTTCCGATTCCTAACTAAACTAAAAGGGTTTTCATCCTTGGGGTAAAAGCTGAACCAAAGCGCAAAGCTCTCCAAAATAAGGGTTTCTAAAAATTGATAATGAATAGAATGAATCCTTTTTTCCAATAATTGTTATTTCTAATCCTTTTCTATCCAACCCTAAAAGAGGCAATACAATGTCTAGAAGTTTGTGTGGGCCAATAAAGAGAAATGCCACATGTGTGAAGACAAAGCAAAATCCCATTACTTGATTGCACCACCTAGAGAAAAATGTCATTAAAATTGGCATGCAAACCCAATCACTCAATGTTGCTAAGGTAATTTTTTACTATACTTGGCAACAATAAGCATGAGTATGCAAAAAGAAGGCAACAAATAAGCACAAGAATAGGCAGAATTTTTTTTTAAAAAGCAAAGTTGCATACCATTTTATTTTATAATGTCTTGTCTGAAATCTTTGTGGTTAATAATTGGAAGTCAAACATTTGGGTTAAAATGAATTTGAAATAAAGAAGAAAAAAATCAATATTTTAATTTTTTTCATATCTTGATGTTGAAAAAAAAATTGAAACTATGTTAAATTTTACACTAGAAATTTTTATTTTTCAAAACATCTAAAAAAATCCAAAAACAATATAAGCCATTTATTTGTTATGTCTCATAACAATCAAACAGCATTAAATATAAACAATGCCTCTAATTCATAGTTACAGGGAAATCCATCATGTTGAATTACTGAATCTAACACCTAATAAAGTTGTAACAATTGTGTTTGTCATCACCCCTACAAACCGTCAAGAAGAAATAAGGAACCCTCATTTCCAATAGAAATGGCTATAAATGCTCCCAAAATCATGCTTCCAAACTCTCAATTGTTGATAGGTGATAACTATTTTACCTAGAAAACAAAGGTGTAAACACAATTGGAGTTTGAAGACCTAGATATTGTAACTAGCATTATCACAAGGCCTACAACATATGCCAATGAGCAAAGAAGATTTGATAAAGCCAATTAGAAGGTCAAGTTGACCATCTTGTTTTGGAGTCACAAATCAGGTCCAACCTCATCTAAATAGTCCAAACCACAAAAAAAGCATGAAATAGACTAAAAATTTGTCTATGAAGCGAAGAACCAAAATCAAATTCTTCATCTCCAAAGTCAATTTCATAGTTTGAGAATGCAAAGTAGTAAGAAATTGGACGAATTCTTGCCAAAACTTGCAAAATTGAGGTCACTCCAAGCATTGGAGGAAACAATTTCAGATGACTCTTGTACCAATCATATTGAGAGTATTATCCCTTCATTTTGAGTGTTTGTCACCTATCTCAATGTGGCTAGCAACAAGCTCACATTCGAAGAGTTGATAAATTTGCTTCAATTAGGAGAACCAATTCAAGATGATGCCACAAAATCCATAAACAATCAGATTCTTGTGTCACAACAATGCAAAAAGAAACCTAAACATCTGAGTGGTCCACCCAAACCGAATCAAGACAATTAATCTACATAGCAAAAGGAACTCCTTTGTGGCAAGAAAAAACATACTCTCCAAGAGTGTTGGTACAATTCCTTTGCCAATGGAGAATCAAGCCAACAAAAGCCACAATAGAAATCCCAAAGGGGCAAACAAAAGAACCCCCAATGGAGGAAGACTCACAAGCAACAATGAAATGTTGCTTTATAGAAGATTTTCATGAAAAGGACTACCCATTTGTTGCAGAAACATCCTCATCCTCTCCATAACAATCAGTATGCTGATTTTGATGCTTCAAGACATGACAAGAAAAAGAGTGATTTGTCAACTTGACCAAATCAACTTCATATGGGTAGGTTTCACTAGGAGATGATACAACCTACGAAGTACAAGGCATTGGTGACATTACATTGCCATTTAAACCAGTAGACGTTGACTTATGAAGGTTCTTTATGTTCCAAGACTCACTAAGAACCTCTTGTCTATAAGTCAATTATTGGAGCACAACTTGAAAGTTGAATATGACAAATATAATGGTGAGAAAGTATATATCATTCAAGGGTAAGACTCGCAACCATAAAGTTGTAGCTTGTACCTCCAAGGTTGATAAGATGTTTCAACTAGTTGATGTTTCACATGAAGACAAGGCCCTAACAATTAAGCCACATTCATCCACCACACTTTGGCATAGACAATTTAGTCATCTCAATCTTGGCTATCTTCTTCCATAGAGTAAATGAGACATGGTGCAAGGACTTCTCCCAATAAAGAAAATAGATCGTTATATCCAATTGGGAAACAACATTGGACTCTCTTTCCTACAACAAAGAAACAAACCCTTAGTCTTTTGGATTTGGTGCATATCAATGTGCAGATAAATGACAGCAAGTCATAAACATGCCTAGTATTTTCAACTTTTTGTGGACCACACCAAGATGATGTGGGTATATTGCTTGTCAAGCAAATCTCAAGAATTTGAGAACTACAAAGGCTTTTGAGTCCTTGTTGAATGGTCATTTGAGCGTCCTCTAAAATCGATTTTCTCAAATCAAGGGAGGAATTCACCAACAATAAATTCTCTACATATCTAAAAGAACATGGGATCAAACAACATTTACCAACAATTAATTCTCTACATATCTAAAAGAACATGGAATCAAACAATAGTTGGCGACTACATTTATGCCTCAATCAAATGGCTGCAAAGAGGCATAATCATACAATCATGGAAATGGTGCAGTGTTGTAATGTCCCCATTTTAAGGTTCTCTAGTAGTGTAGTTGTCGTTGACTTTCTGGGTTTGTGTCAAATGTTCAAAGGGGTAATTTGATGTTACCAATGAGCTCAGATGGTTTTGAGTCATATAACACTTTCAAATGCTATTTCTGGCTTTTGGTTTGGGCTCCAAGATTCTTGGAGGGAGCATATATTTTTTAGTAAGTCACCCAGTTGGATCCGTTTATCATCTTTTATCATCAGGATCACTCCTACATAGTCAGATTTCAATTCCGATGCTTTTCGACCATTTCTGCTAATTGGGTGTATTATTGAGCTATATTTAATTATTTTCACGAATGTTGCCTTTTTAATTAAATACATTTATCGAGCACCTCAGTGTTATAGCTCATTAGAAAGAGGATGGAAAGTTTTAAACAATGAGGCGCTTAAAAGTGACTTCAAGTGCGAAAAATGTTTTAAAAGTAAATTAAATCACTTTTTGGAGTTAAAAGGCTTAGTAAATTAATAAAGTGGTTTTAAAAAGGGAGTTTCTAGAAAGCCCTAAAAAGCTTATAAAAAGGCGAATTGAGAGCTCATTTGGGCTATGCTTGGATATTATTCTACTTGGATTTTGAAGAACTGGGTTCAAAACCCTCAGACAGAAACCCTAAGGGTGACTAGTTTAGGTAGTGTGACTAATCTGCCCTAGCCGGTTGTGGGAGAGATTACACGGATTTCTCATAGTGGGCGTGATAGGAAGACTTACGAAATTTGGGAAGTCTCTTCCAAACCCAAATTTTGTTATCAGATATTGAGGAATTTCAAATGATATCTATTTTACATCTACAGCATTATCTCATAAGCTACTAATTGATATAACAGCAATAATATTTATTTCACTGGCATTATTTAAATATATCAGTCATAGCTCCCTACATTCCCTTTTGGAAGGGATTCAATATCATTTGGGGCATTTTGACTTAATAAATGTAGTTGTGTAGTTTTGGGAGTCTTCACATGGGGGTCTTTTGAATATTCCAACTACAGGAGTTTGTTATCAGCTATCGAAAATGGGGAGACTCATGGACATTCTAAACTCTTTATCACCACCTTTACGACATCCGTGTCTTGTGAGGAAACTGTCGCCATCTAGTGCTTGCATGGAAATAAGGACAAGGAGATGCTTCTAAGAAAATATCGTAGTTATCGCTATTCCTCCAACTGTCATGGATATATTCCTTGCTTTGGGCTTCTACAGGACCATGAATATGAAAGGAGCTACGTCCTTATGATACGAGCTAGATAGTTGCAAAAAGATAGCGACTATTCATTGCCAATTGTAGCACTTATATACTTGAAAGGATCTATATATCACTTATGCTAGCGATTTGCAACGCTAAGCATAAGGCTGCTTGTAAATTGAATTCTGAAGCTTGAATATTTAATATTGGTATTCTATTCAAGAGAAAATATCGGTGATATGATGTAATAACCCCCTCTGATGTAGGGTTTAACCAAGAAATACAAAACATAGATTTGTGTAAATAAACCAATGTCGAAACAGTTGCAAGAAATTAAATAACCAGATTTTATTAATGCTTCAGGAAATATATAAAATCCATACCCGAGTACATAACAAGATTTTTAGACAAATTAATTGCACTTGTGTTATCACAAAAAATAGAGACAGGTTTAGCAACATCAATACCCATGTCTGATAGTGTCTGAGCCATCCAAAGAAGCTGAGTACAGCAAGATGTAGTTGCAATATATTCAGCTTCAGTTGTTGATAACGAAACTGAATCTTGCTTTTTGCTATGCCAAGCAACAAGACAGTCACCAAGATAAAATGTTGCACCACTGGTGCTTTTTCTGTCATCTAAACAACCAACCCAATCAGCATCAGTGAAAGCTGTCAAAGTAAAATCATTGTTTCTAGGATACCATTAACCAAAATCAAGAGTACCCTGGATATACTTGAATATTCTTCTTACAGCAATAAAATGAGACTGTTTTGGTGCAGATTGAAATCTTGACACCATACAAACAGCTTGCATTAAATCAGGTATGGAGGCAGTCAAGTATAACAAGCTGCCAATCATTGATCTATACTCAGTTTGATCAACATCAGGAGAATCATCAGTCTTAGACAACTTACAGCCAGTTACCATAGGTGTGCTCACGGAATGACATTCATCCATTTGAAACTTTTTCAACATCTCTTTGGCATATTTTGTTTGTGACAAAAATATTCCTTGTTCAAGCTGTAAAACTTGGAGGCCAAGAAAGAATGTTAGTTCACCTAACATTGACATTTCAAATTCAGATTCCATAATCTTTGAAAACATTTTTTACAAAGCATCATTGTTACAGCCAAAGATTATGTCATCTACATAAACCTCAACAACTAGAACATCATCACCTTCAACTCTTAACATACAGATTGTTGTCAACACCACCTCTTTTGAATCCATTTGTTGTTAAGTGTGCATCCAATCTCGAATACCAAGCTCTAGGAGCTTGTTTAAGACCATACAAGGCCTTTTTCAACCTGTATACATGATCAGATTTTTCTTTTGCAACAAAACCTTCAAGCTGTTCCATATATACCTCTTCATCAAGATAACCATTCAAGAATGCAGTTTTGACATCCATTTGGTAAACCTTAAAATTCTTGAAACAAGAGTATGCTAAGAAAATTCTAATTGATTCAATACGAGCAACAAGTGCATAAGTTTCACCAAAGTCTATACCTTCCTGTTGTGCATACCCTTTGCACACAAAACGTGCTTTGTTCCTCACTACTTTGCCACATTCATCTAATTTGTTTCTAAAAACCCATTTGCCACCAATAACATTTTTATTCTTTTCAATCTGGCTGATCTCTTCCTGCATAGCTTTCAACTAGCAATCATCATTTAAAGCATTAGAAACAACTTTAGGCTCAAAATCAGTTACCAAACAAAAGTGTTCAGCAATTTGTGCTTGCTCATCAATTTTTGCTCTTCTTCTTGTTAAGATCCCAGCATTACTGTCCCCAATGATTAGATCTTGAGGATGATTCTTGAAAACAATCCTGGAGGGTGTCTTTGGAGGTGTTACTACCTTTAGAGCTTGAAGCATCCTCCTGTTGTACATTATCTGCTTCATCAGATTTGGGAGTAATGTCAAGACCTAACATAGGTTCCTCTTCAAGATCCTACACATGATCATCATCTAGAAGCAATTTTTCATCAAATTTGACATTAACAGATTCAACAATCTTATTCAGCCTTTTATTGAAACACCTATAGGCTTTGCTATGAGTAGAGTATCCTAAAAAGATACCTTCATCAGATTTAGATTGAAAGCTGCCTAAATTTTCATCATCTCTTTTGATAAAACATTTACAACCAAAGATTTTGAAGTATTTAATTAAAGCAGATTTACCATGCCAAAGTTCATATGGATTTCACTCTGATGTGTACTCTGTTCAAAATATAAACAGCTGTATGAACAGCTTCTTTCGAGTACTTGTCTAGCAGTTTTGCTTCATCTAGCATTGTTGTTGCCATCTCTTTCACTGTTATGTTTTTTCTCTCAACAATCCCATTCTGTTGAGGTGTTCTTGCAGCAGCATAATGCCTTTTTATGCCATGTTTCTCACAATAATCAATGAATTCTTAAGAGGTAAACTCATCTCCCTTGTCTGACCTCAAACATTTAAGCTTCATATCAGCTTCTTTCTCAACCATTTTTCGAAAGATTTTAAATTTGTCAAAGGCTTCTGACTTATGTTTGAGAAAGGTTACCCAAACCATTCTTGTGTAGTCATCTACAAATAACACGAAATACTTCTCACCATTTATAGACCTTGTCCTAGTAGGACCACACAAATCAGTGTGTACAAGTTGCAAAGGTTTAGTTGAAGCATGTTCTTTTGATTTAAAACTAACCTTTGTTTGTTTACCTCTTAGACATTCTTTACAAACAGCATTCTCTGGTTTGCTTAGAACAGGCAAACCTCTCACATTCTGGTTTTTGCTGATCCTAACCAGATTATCAAAGTTGACATGCCCTAACCGTTTATGCCACAACCAATTTTCTTCAACTTGACCCATAAGGCATATGCCTTCATTGCATTCATGATTGGAAGAGTCGAGAAGATTGTAAACATTACCTTGTGTCCTTAAACCGGTTGCAACTGTCTTACCAGATTTGTTCTTTATAGCACAACCTTGTGAATTAAATATAACATTGTAACCATTGTCACAAATCTGACTAACACTTAAAAGATTGTGTTTAAGGCCTTCTACATAATATACATAATAAATGGGTGTGTCATCATTTAGAAGTAGAGAGCCTTTACCTTTAATCTCAATTCCTGTATTGTCACCAAACTTCACAAAACCTCCTGAATAATCTTCAAGCTTAATAAACTTGTCCTTATCTCTTGTCATGTGGTTGGAACAGCCATTATCCAAAACCCACAATGCCTTCTTTTTGGAAAGAAGAGCAGTTTGGACAAGCATGGATTGTTCTATGTTTTGAACAAACTTGGGTCTCCAAACTTTTTCAGAGATACATTTACCTTGTTTGCACTGTTTGGATGTGTGACCAATAGTATTGCATGTGAAACACCTAATAGTACTAGGAAAGCCAAAGAACTGTTTGTGACCAAATCTAGGTGTTCTAGACATCATTATCTTGTAATTGCTCACTTTGTGTCCAAATTTATTACAAAAGAAGCAATAACCATGAAAGAAAGCATTAAACCTGAAATTCGTTCGTTTATGCTCAAATGGTTGCTTCTTATCAGCTGCCTTAAAGTTCTGATTAAAAGGTTTTGAACACTTACCAGTGTTGAATCCAAACCAGTCATATCTTTATGCTGTTTTTGTTTCCCAAGTATATCATTCAAGTGAATAGTACTTTCATAAACTTCAACTTGTTTTTTTTTAAGATTGAGAACCTGTTGTTCAAGATTTTGAATCTCTTTATCATTATCAGCAAGAACAGATTGGAGAGTATCCACCATTCTTTTAGAATCATCAAGTTCAATTTGTAAGCCAGTGACCAAACTGTCTGGACTATGCTCTTGAGAAGCAATACGTTTCTTTAGTCTTTTTATTTCTTAAAGAGCACAAAGCAATTCAATTTCACAGTTTTCTACTTCAAACTGTTTTTCTGATTCTTTGTTTGAAGTTTTTTCTAAATCTTTGTTTGAAGTCTTTTGAGTTTCTACTTCAGCCATAAATAAAGTTAAGTCTTCATCATCCAATGAGTCATCTGACTCAATATCTGAGTCTTCTTTTGAAAAGAGACTCTTTTTCAGTTTAACGTTAAACTTCTTTTTAGGATAATAAGTCTTTTTCCTATGCTGTTTTTTGGTTTTTCATCCTCATAAGACTAATCAACATAAGGACATTTAGCAGCAAAGTGTCCAGGCTTGCCACAAGTAAAACATTTAAAGGGCATCTTACCCTTATGCTTCTTTTTAAGTTTCTTGACTAGAAGAGCTTCTTTAGAATCTGATAAATCAGAATCACTGCCATCAGATAAATCTTTCTTTTTTGCCTTAAAGGCAGTTTCTTTTCCAGATGAATTGTTTTTATTTATTCTCATTTCATAGGCAGTCAGAGTGCCTTGTAAACTATCTAAGGTAACCTGGTCAAAGTGTTTCTTTTCTTCAAGAGTAGCAACCTTTGCTTCAAATTTATTTGGTAAAGTTCTGATAACCTTGGTTACAACATCAAATTCTTTTACTTCTTCTCCTAGCCCTTTCATAGCATTGACAATTTCATCAACTCTCAAGAAATAATCAGCTACCTTTTCATCATCCTTCATTTTTATTTCCTCAAACTGATGTTTTCATTTTAGAGTAAGAACTTTTGACTGTTCAACTTTTTCATTTCCTTGATAAAAGGTTTCAAGTTTAATCCAAATATCCCTAGCAGAAGTGCAATTCATGACTTTGATAAAGACATCTTTAGTCAATGCACACAAGAGAGCATGTTTTTCTCTAGCATTGGTTTCATATTTTTTCTTTTCATCAGCAGATGTGGGCAGTGTAGTTGGTACAGTGTACCCAATTAACACTATACTCCATACATCAAGATCAGTAGAAGTCAGATATGTTTCCATTCTGATCTTCCAGAAAACATAATCCGTTCCATCAAATAATGGAACTCTAGTCATAGATGTGCCTTCATGAGCTTGAGACATTTTAAAGAGACTCCAAGACCATAATCAATCCTAGGTTGGTTAGACCTGACAAAGGACCCTACGCTCTGATACCACTTGTTGGAAGTGGAATTACTCTAAGAGGAGGGGAGGTGAATCAGAGTAATATATTTTTCAAAAACTCTTATGACATAAAATGCAGATTTGAACCTTTTTGATCTTGATCAGAATGAGACATTAAATATGCAGAAGAGAAGCTTAACTTTGAAAGATCAGACTGATACACAATCAATTATGAAACAACTCTTGTTAAAGCATGATGTATTTTGTTCATATAAGGCTGAATGAACAACTTTTTAATGCTTTTTTTTGCAAGGAAATTTAGACTTTCAGATGACTATAAATAACACTTAAACTTTGCACATTAACAACCGAACCAAGAGCATTTAGATGAAACTGAACAAAGATAAAGTATCAGAGCAATTGAAGAAACTAACTCAGCATAAATGGCAGAAGGAAAGATTGTGCAAAATCGACACGAAACAATACAAAAGAGAGACACCGAAAGATGCCGAGTGGAAAACCCTCTTGGGGTAGAAAAACAACTCCAACATGCCTTGCAAGCTTGATCTCAAAAACTGATTACAATATTGTTCTGAGCACCAACTCAATCACTAAAACAATCTAAAGCACCCACTTCAATAGGAGTACCAACTCCTTTTCAATGTTTCTTACTACACAAAATTTGCAAAGTAAGGCCCTTACAATTGCACCATGTTTGCAATCAAAAAATCCTTACAGAACAAAAAGATATTTCAATAATTCCAATTACACAATGTACTGACTACAACAATACAAGAAAATAATCTCTCTCATGCAAATCTGGATATGATTCTCTGTTTTAGAAACCAGAGACAATATACAATATAGCCCTCTTTTTACTTTCTATCTTTTGACAAGTATTCACTCTTTTTCTTTCTCAAAATCTCAACACCATAATGGCTTATTGCCATACATTTATACAAAGAGTGCAAAATAGTTATGCTTCTCAAAAACCCATATCTACATATAACCAGGGTTTTTACAAATTTGTAAACCATGCTTTTTAAACCATGATACTCATAACGAGTTTTAATGATAAGCAAAGAAGTTTTGATAACATCTGAAAAAGATAACACCCTTGAGTAAAGCTCGGGTTTACACAAACTGAACCAGAATTCCAACGAAATCTTAATTAACAAACCAGTTAAGATTAAAACCAGCATAATGTCTCTCGAATTGACAAACAAATACCTGTCATGGCGGCCAAAACGCTAGCACCTGATTTTGTAGAAACTTCATAACGGTCTCACTAAGATTCTTCCAATCTTCAGCTCAAAAAGAGTCCACAAGAGAAACCATCACCCTCCAAAGCTCATATACCATCATACCTTTAGCTCGAGCCAAGTCTCAGCTCAAAACTACAACAGTATTTTCAATGGCGGCACTAGGGTTAACTAAGTTTGCAAAATGAAACAAAACTTTTGTTTTACCCTATTTCCCTTTACCATCGATCATTTTGACAAAATGAATAATAATTTGGAATCCACAAACCGACAACATAATGCTACACTCAATTGCCATATCTCTGCCTACTCACAATCCACGTGAGTAAAGAAAACAATTTAACAATTTCCATGTCATCATTATATCGCTGCCAAAGTCAAAGTACCATACCAACTATCATTGCCAAAGACTTCAAATAAAAAACCGATACTATTATCACTTTAACAATAGTCATAACCTTCTAAGAACAAATGTCGACCACTTTAAATAGAATATTGTTTCCACAAACTTCCTGTCCTGTTGACAAAGATAGTCACATTTATATTGTGACTTTATATATTGAACACAATACCATATGTTCAAAGAAACCCGATAGGGTTAAGAAAAAAAAAATCACCATGCAAACCTCTTAACCACCTTTTGATGTCCATCTGATGACACAATCATAGTATCAAACATAATTCATAATGACTTTAGACAAGTCAAAAACTTTAATGAAAAGCCCGATAACATTATAAATGATGCCAATTCAATGAAGGTCAAACACTATAAAGTGTAAGTTGATGTAAAGTGAAGCCCGAGCTGAGTTACCTTTGCCATGTGATAAACATATGACATATGAATGAAACACGAATAATGCCACAAAGATAACCATACTAAGCACATGTAAGCCAAAGCTATGAAATGAAAGCATAATCATGGACAAATATACAAAATGAAAACTTGGAGATCACGTTAGCACTATAATGACAAAGCCAGTATGTGCCATGTCAAAACTCAAGTCACCAAGAAATGCCTGTCTGCACATGAATCCAATAACCAGTACCAACAAAACTGGATATAAACCAATCACCATAAAGTTGAATGCCAAGACAAGTATGCTAGCTAAAACCATGTATGCCAAAACTGAATATGTCTGAATGTACACACAATGCAACTGATAATCAATCACCAAGATGCCAAACCGAATCACAATTTTGACATCAAGGACAAATAACAAAAGAGAAGCTCAACAGAAACCATTTCCACAAAGGCACGTCCTGCTCAAAAAAGAAGCCACGATATGCACTGGAAGACATGACTGTATGAGACTCACGACTTGTCTCTTCAACTCCACATTACCATTAATCAAATTGACCAAGCATAACTTCCATTTCTGCTCCGAAACTGAAGGTTTGAAGGAAAGTGGAGATTAAAACCAAAGCCCGATATCACCTTTATTTGATAATATTCTCAACCTATTGACTAAATTATTGGCTCCCTGTAAAGACACTCGATTTTTCTTACTCATTCAACGTTTTGTCTTTATTTGCAGATCAAGCCAAATGCTTTTTGTCCTTTATCCCCTGTGTAAGACAATTTTGTGGATTGGTTAGCACGCATCCAAGCAGCACCTAATGCCTTGAATATTGTCTTCTAGCTAGAAATTTTTCCCCCATAGCTTATAATATATTATCGACCCCCCACAAAGAGCTAATGTGTATGAATTTGTCCCATATGCAGAAACTTTACACCATGATTTGTCTTTTATCAAGCCTGGCAGATAAAATTGAAATTCCCTTTATATGATCTACTTGACCAATTCAACAACTAAGCCAGCTAATAAAAATTACATATGCTTGTGATTACCTTAAGGTGGAATGACGGCTAAAAATATGAACCGGTGGTTATAATTTCATCGCCAATATTAATTTTGCTCTGAACAATTGCCACGATTTGTTATCAAGCACCTTCGTCTTATTCAAACTTGCATATGGCGTTGATTTGTTGTTTTTGCTTTTGTCATGTAGTTATTGACTCTGCTGACTGATACTATGATGCCAACACTGGGTAATTAGCCACGAGGTGAATATAAAAGGAAATGCAATATGTGAAGACCCCCGATATCTAGTTATTCCTTAAAACTGCACTGTCAACCAAAATATTGAAGGAATAGATATTCGTAGCTGAGATGTAAATGAATACTAAAATCTTTTGAACCCACAATTTGCTTTAATACCTGAAATCCTTAAAACCTTGGGTAATCAGAAATGAAGAAATTGAGCTCTACTACCAATGTAATGACCCCCTCTGATTTGGGGTTTAACCAGGAAATAAAAAACATAGATTTGTGCAAATAAACCAATGTCCAAACAGTTGCAAGAAATTAAATAACAAGATTTTATTAATGCTTCAAGAAATACATAAAATCCATACCCGGAATCAACAACATAAATCTCAGATCTGGGAATGCTTGATCAGTAGTTGTGAGCATATGGCTGTGAGTATCAACAGTCTTCAACTCTATACCCTAAAAACTCTGTGAACCTCTAAATGATGATCTCCAGGAAACTGATGAAGCTCTATAATAATCTTTGTGTGAGACTCTCTCGGAATGCCCTTGGGTTATCTTCCACACCTGTAGACATTGTCCTATTTGAGGGTTATCATCCTCAGAACAGCTTGAAACGCCATGCCTACAAACCCTGTTGCTCAGCTCTCTTCAATTTGCAAATAATAACTTGGATAATGAAAAGTAACTTCTCTTTGCTCTTTTATTCACCTCCAAACCCAACGCCCCTCTTGGCAATTAACTTTATTAAAATAATAAAGTAATTCCTTTCCAAAAACCAACGCCTCATTTGGCCTCTTTAAATCTTTTAATTAAATTCACTTTTCGAAACATGTGCCATTTAATGAAATGATAATAAAGTAACTTAAATATATCATTTTTATTAAAATTACTTTATTCACCTTATAACGCCATATTATAAAGTACCTCATCAAAAGTAACTTTATAACATTAAATCATAAAGTGACTTTAGTGACTTTAATGATTTAATTACTCCCTGCAATGATCTAGCAATAACCTCCTGAGAGTGTCCTAACACAAATACCAATTGCAAGCGTGCCGCCACTAAACCTGATAGCACTTACTATAAATAGCAAGTGTGAATGAAGAACTCTTGAACTACCTTTGTAAGGCCTACCAAGCAAAATACTCAATCACTGAGTTGAAGATGCCGAAATGAAAACATCAAGCCTGTTGAAGTCCCTGAATACCCTCCAAAGGACCCCCTATACATCTCACTAGCCTACGAGAACCGAATAGTAGGCTAACCACTACTCTGATACAGATCTCGGGAAAAAGGGGACATTACATATGAGGTCAGAGTTTATTATTTCTCTCTTCTGAAACATGTTAATATATGAGGATCTGGTCTCAGACTTATTAAATATTTGAATCTTTTATTTGTTATTCCTGCTATCTTGTTCATGAATTCTTTTATTGCTATCAAAACATCTAATCATTTAAACCATAAACTTGCAAACCAAATATCAAACTCAAAGCAGTAAGTTGGTAACTATTTGACGAAATGCATGGTCATTTGCAATAAGAAAAATTAAAAAAAAATTGCACTCAAAATTCAGAGGGGATATTTCAAGTGTGTTGAAGAATGCAAATCTAATTCCTACATTATGGGTATAAGTGGTTGATACAACAATGTATTTGTTGAACAAAGCACCCACAAAGGTGCTTGATGACATCACTCTTGAAGAAGCATGGACCAAGAAAATCCCCTCCATCTCAAATCTAAAGGTGTTTGGGTCTATAGCTTTCATGCACATCCCCAAGGTGCAAAGGAAAATTTTGGATGAAAAATCCTTGAAATATATTTTTCTTGGATACAGTCAATCAAAGAAGTTGCATGTGAGCAAAGATAGTGTCTTTGATGATGAAAGTGTTTGTAGCACACCTACTTCACCATCTTCTGCTTCAAAACAAGCACCAAATATATTTGAGAGTGAAAAAGAAATTGAAGACATTGAACATGAAGGAGAAGGTGGTGCATATTTGTTACAATTAGAACAACTTCCACCCTTGTCCTCATTTGTTGTGCACAAGATACCCAAATGATATTACACCACCACAAAGAACACAAAGTCAAGTGTGGTGTTTGATAAGTTTGCTTCAAGACCTAAGACTTGCAACAAGGCTCATGAGGAGGTAAATTTGGCTCACATGTGCACAATGATACAAAACAAAGAACTAGGAATAGTGAAGCAAGCTCTTGGATCACAACCTTGGAAAGATGCCATAGTTGCAAAACATCAAGCATTGATGAAAAATAACACTTGGGTATTTGTTGATCTTCTACGAGAAAAAATTTATCGGATGCAAATGGTTGTTCAAGATAAAATACAAGGAAAACAATAGCATTGACAAGTACAAGGCCCAATTTGTGGCTAAGCATTATGCAGAAAAGGAAGGCATCAACTATGAGGAAACATCTGCCCCCACTACAAAGATCAAGGCCATCACGATGGTTCTGCCAATGGCAAATAAGTTTGGACATAAAGTGCATTATATAGATGTTAAAACTTAAAAGCGTTTTCCCAAGTTAAGATCTAAAGAACAAAATTTATATGACTCAACCAAAAGGATATATTATTGGTGTGAATGGGGTATATTGCCTAACTAGTTTTACATTAGATCTTATTTAATCTAAAATACTTAATTTGACTAAGGGCATTTACTTTTGGTCTTAGGTCATTTAATGTTTGTGTCTCACGTTATAGAATTGAGACACTTGTTGTGATTTAAGTCAATCCTAGGTCTCACCCTTGTTGATATATACAAAGGGTTCTCTCATGTATGTAATGTATCATTGTGTACACATCCAATCAATTCTTTGGTATCATAGCATTTCCATTGCCTCTCTCTTGCGTGGAAGGTTGTTTTGGTTTTAGGTGATCCTTGGCTCATGTGGAGTTCTCCATCAACTCTTACATATATTGTGCTTTGTCAAGAATAAAAATTGTTTAGACTTGTGAAATTCCTCTATGTTCTAAGATCAAGATCAATGAGCATCTTCTTAGTCATGGATTCACCAAGGATCCATATGATCCCACTCTCTACCTCAAAGAGCACAAGGGGGAGATTGTGATTCTAATAGCATATATCAATGATCTAAACATCACAGGGAGTTCTCAGAAGATGATTGGCACAATGAAGAATGATCTCGAATGATCATTTGAAGTGACAGATCTCAAGCTATAGCATTACACTTCTTGAGAAATCCTAAGTGAAATGACCCATCAAGGTGAATGTAACTCTTTATCATTAATTGATTGGAAATCTCATTTACCTAAACTACACCAAGAAAAATATTAGATATGTTGTCAACAATCTTTCAAGGTCCATGCAAGAATCTAAGGCAAGTCACTAGAAAGTAGCAAAGTGAGTTGAGATATGCTATGGTAGAGAGGAACATGGCCAAGAATATAAGTAGAACAATAACTTTGACTTGATCAGATACACAAATGTGTACTATGCAAAATCCTTGGATGATAGGAAATCCAACTCCAAGTTTGTAGTTCGTATGGAATATGGCTTGATATCTAGGGGGAGTAAAAAGCAAACCCCAATTGCCCTCACTCTTCCATAGAAGAAAAATATCATGCTGCAAGTGGAGCTATTTGCATAGTGATATGGTTACATCACATTTTGACAAGAATGGGCACACCTAAGACAAAACATACAGTCCTATTCTATGACAATCAAGGTGTGTTGAAACATTTTCAAAATCCAATGCTTCATGAGTGCACAAAACACATTAAGGTTTAGTGCCACTACATTGAGAACATATTCAATAACAAAATATTTATCTCGAATATTGTTCAACTCAAGAGAAACATGCTAACATTTTTGCCAAATCACTTGCAGCAGTGAAATTCAAATTTTTGCAGCACTTGTTGACTTGTAACCCTGAGAAAATGTGTAATAAAGGGGGGTTTTTGGAAAAAAAATATATTTTATATTACATTTGTAGTATTTATAATAGTAAAAATCCTTATCATTATTGTTAATAACCTTCATAGGAAAATTATGGGTAGTTGGACACTTGTAAATTTTAATTGACATCCTCATGTATTTATTCTCCTTTGATCAATGATACAATTGCTCATTGCTCTCAATAACTTTAATAAAGTAAACTTAATAACATAGTTGTCGAGAGACGCGTCTCCCCCCTCAAAGACGCGTCTCGGAGACGGAGACACGTCTCGGAGACCGGTACCATCTCCAGAGACGTCTCCAGGAGGCTGGAGACTTCTGCTGAAGTTTCCCGAGTACCCTGCCGTCTCCTGCTGCAAAAAATGACGTCTCCCACTAAAATACCTAAAAAAACTTTAAAGTTTAAACATTTGAAACTTTAAAAATTAAAGCATAATGTATTTGACGTGTCTAAGAGTGATTAAATTATTGTTTTGAAAGTTCAATGTCATCATATTTTCAGATTTTCTATAAATTACTAAATTTATTTTCAGATTTCTATAAATTATTAATTTTTTATTTTTTATTTATATTAAAAAAAATGGCATCTCCAAGTACCCCCGTCCCCTATTTTCAAAAAAAAGGCGTACCAGTACTGGTACCAGTCTCCCGTACCAGTACCAGTACCAGTCTCGCGGCAACTATGCTTAATAAAATAGGTTCAATAGAATATTACACAAAACACCCCCCCTTGAGTGCAACTTAGGGAGGAAAGGAATGGGTAAGGTACCCATGTACAAAGAATGGCCCTACATCAACCAATCCATCTCCCTTTTGGAAAAAAAAATCCCTATGTTGTAGATCTATTGAATTCTAGCTCCAAAGTTGGAATGAAGGGGTGGTAAGATGAAGATCTCTAGAGAAAGTTCATATTTCCCCATGCCTATGCTGAAATGCTATTGGATCTCATCAAAAGACTCGCATACAACTACAAGATGTATCATTATGAAAGCATCTAAAGGTGAAGGAAGGTGAACACAAGGGTTTATATGTACCCTCACAACATCCAAAGAGGGTGATGAAGCTTTCCTTACTATCATCAAAAAAAAGAACAATTTCCTCAATAGTGTCATCAAGATCCCAAAGATGAGATTCCACAAACATGAGATGTCTGGTAAATTGTATCCCAATGAAGTGAATCCTATAAACATGTGTGAACTTGCTAAAAAGTTTTATTAGAAGCGTTCGACGACATTGATCTCAATAGAAGCAAGAGGAGGAATCTCTATAGTTATCTCAATACCATCCATGAGTGCAAGCCTATTCAAGGAAACATCATGAATGAATAGAGGTTCAAGTGGATCTCCAAAAAACTATCAAATTATGGTCCAAGCAATGTAAAAGCACTCAATGTGCTCTATGTGATGTAATACGTCCTCTAAAACGGTACGACAAATTCGTCCGTAGACTTTGTCACTATTGTTGCACCATGTAGCCTTTTGCAAAGAATCACTTGACTTAGGAATCCACGGAGATAGGATTGTAAATCTCATAATATGCAATGAATTATGAATCTTAATTCTTTGTCATTTGATAATAGAAGAGTGGAAGGAAATACTAAAAAACATAACGAACCCCCCATGTGGAACATTATATCATTTCATCCAATACATGATTCCACTTAATAGAGTAGTGCATTCCCAAATCAGCATGCAATTTTACACTTCACAAGTAAGCCCAATAGGCTAAAAGTACAAGTTTGAATTAGAATGAGAACAAAGTAAGAGCACCAAAGTGAAGAATGTGGTAGATTTTGATTGGATGAGTGAGGTGTCAAGTAGTCAAGGAATATTCCCTCACAAAACATATTGTAGGAGTCCAATGGGACAAAGGATACGACATGGGGGGCACAAGCTAATTGTCAAGGAATATTCCCTACACAATCAAGAGGAGGCACCTAGGCTACACCCTGGTGGCACACCAATGGTGGCAGCAGCAACACTTAAGCTGCACCTACTATACTACACTTGTATTTCCATTTGTTATGCCATATGGTCAATTAGGAAAACAATGTGACTCCAAGTAAAGCGATCTGATTTCAACGATTTAACAAGCAATTTTAGGGTTTTTTAGCCCCTCTAGATGCAATGGTGGGCTCAAATTTCCTCCAATTCGCTCTAAAATAGTTATTACCTACAAAAAATAACAAATAATAAATAACTCAAGCCCCTCATTAGTTGGCCTCCAAATCTCTATTTTGGACAAAATAGAAGCCTAAACCAGCTTTTTCAAATCCTCTAGACATAATAGTTAGCTCAAATTCCCTCTACAATTCATCAAAAACTACCCACAAAAAATACTACCAAAACAATAATCCCCAAATCAAATGAAAATGATTTAGCCTAAAAGCATCATGGCTCTGATAAAATGTAAGATTTTCCTATGAAATTTACCCAAGACCATAAATAAAACTAATAATATTACAGGACTCACAGCCATCTTCAAGGTGAAATAGTCTGCATTTGCCCTGTAGGTACATACTTCTGAGACGTTAAAATCACTTATTAGTGCATAGATAATGTGATACTTTCTTCTTTGTTTGCTGGTGCTTGGATGACTAACAAACACAATTTTTAAACAAAAACAAAACTCAACTTTATTTAAGCATTGTTCTTACGATGTCAGCTACAAGCTAAGATTTTCATAAGTTTAAATCCATTTTCTTTAGAGAACGAACAAATTCACCTGGACATTAAGACCTATTTATGTTGTTTGTGGAACATACAATGACAGTCCTCTGCTATATAGGTCCCAATGGCTGTATAATGTGCTATAAACTCCAACAATCGATCAAACAGTTAATGAGTGTCCATGAAAAGTTACTAATACTTTCTTCTTTGTTCGCTGGTGCTAGGATGACTAACAAACACAATTTTTAAACATAAACAAAACTCAACTTTATTTAAGCATTGTTCTTACAATGTCAGCTACAAGCTAAGATTTTCATAAGTTTAAATCCATTTTCTTTAGAGAACTAACAGATTCACCTGGACATTAAGACCTATTTATGTTGTTTGTGGAACATACAATGACTAGTCCTCTGATATACAGGTCCCAATGGCTGTATGTTCATATATTGTGCTGTAAGCTCCAACAATTGATCAAACATTTAATTAGTGTCCACGAAAAGTTACTCTAATAAATATTGAGTGTCAATCTAATTCTACTGTATTACTTATTTGAGATGCATAGTAAGTTTACTTTTCAAACAAATTGTCCTATGGTAGACACGAGATGGAAATTCCAAATGTTACTAAGACCAAATCCAAATGCTAAGATTCCAATACACATAGAACTGAAATAGTACAAAGATGTAAAAATAGCAATCAAAGACAGCAAATGGAAGGATACCTATTAAATTCATTTCTGAGAGAAGAGAACCAGAAGATTTCAAGTGACAGATCTTCTCTAAACATCCATCACTTAGCTCTCCATCTGGAATACCTGTAGCCAGTATTAGTGACCGACTGTCACAAACACCTACCACTGCTATGCGTATTCCCTGTTATGTTGCATTTTATTTTTCATAGTAAATACATCAATTACACAAACAAAAGATATAGGCATAATCAAGCACAACATTTATTGCCTATTGATAATATTGAGCAGCAAAAAAGAAAATACAATGAAAAACTATGATACATAATATAATAAACTTGCCCATTGTTTACCAATTATCAAATTCTATGTTTTTCATTGTTGTTATAATGCAATCCTAATATATAGCATGCACACCAAACAGTATTTGTACAAATTCATCCCATTTCATGTTTACAAAAAAAGAAGTATAATCACAATGCACAGGAATGGAACTATGTAAAATGATTAAAGTGAAATGCATTACAATATACAAAGCATGGTATTACTGACAGAACCAAGGGCTTCAAGGATTAGTGATGGTTTCAAGATTTCCAATTTGTTGGGTTAATAATCATCATCCCACCGCTCTGGGTGAAAGGCAGCACCATTCCTTGCAGGATTTCTCATATTGGACTGCTAAGGAAATATGTTAAGACTACAAAGCTATGAATTCGGAAACAAAAAAGGAAACAATCCCAACCAAGAAACTGGATTTCTACAGTTTCAAGGATAAGTAGTGGAGTTTTTATACACAAGCAAGGGTAATTATATTTTAATAATCATACAAAAAAATATTAATAAATCATGTAACTTCGTTTGAGTACAAAATATATTATATTCAATTCATGATCCTTATAACTATAACTAGCAATCATCAATGTTATATTATAAAAAGAAAAAAGAAAAATTCATAACAAAACCTTAAATGTTTGCAAGTTGCATATGGTTAGACTCAGAGCTACATATGGCTAAATTCGCATCAATATGGTTGTATATTACATAATGGGATATGTATATTGCATTTAAGTCAGTCACTAGTCATTGCCTCAACAGCCCTCAACAAACATAGTACAATATTTTTCAGCTGCACTGTAATGTCCCCATTTTCGGTGTCCTTATTTGGGCTAGTTTGGTTTTGACTCACTTACAATTTTTAGTAAGTACTATATTCTAAGTTACTGGTTCGGGTACGGGTTCAAATACGGATATGGGTACAGGTACAGCAGTAAAGCAATTTTTTTTCCTTGGTACGGATACGGGAATATATATTTGTGTGTGTTCAAAATTATAAATTATAAGAACAGTGATAGTCATAGTTTGTTAATTTTTATATATAATAAATTAAAATTATTGGTAATAAAATCATATTATAATAAATTTAAAATATTAATAAGTATAAGTTTTATTAAAATATTTAAATTTGTAAATATTAAAGATAAAATAAAACAATACTATATTTTTTAAATATTTGAAATTTTTTAATTTTATATAAATTTTAAATTAAATATTTTAAATATTAAATTTTGATTTATTAAATGTTAATATTTTTTTTAAATTTATAAAAAATAAAATAATATTAAATTTAAATTTAAAACAATAAACGATGCAAGTATTTAACTTATCGACCCGAAACTGCCACTACTCTATTTGTTCGGGTCAATATTAATGGTCTTTCTTTCTTATGCTCATGTATTTGATCTGGCTCATGAGCCTACCTAACAAAATAGGATTTAAAAATAACTAAGTTACTGATTCGTTTTTGGATTCGGGTACGGGTACGTGAATCCAGTACGGGATTCGGTCAAAAAAAAAATTGGGGTTGGGTACGGCTTGGGTACAGCAATACAAAAAACATATAAAAATCATAATTATATACATATTTGCACTAGTAATTGAGTTTAGAATACACCACTGTATTAATAGTCTAATAACATAGCAAAAATACATCACCACTTTCATAGTCACTAAGTCAAATATTAAAATATTAGTGATTACTTGAACGTCATGATATAAAATTATAAATTAAAGTTCAAACATAAAATGTCAAGTGTTTACAATCAGCTATTATTGATCATTGATCAATCTGAATGATATGGGTCATCAAAAAAAGCAGCATCATCAGCATCATTAGATGCTATTTTTTGTGTAGAACCACAAATAGCATTAGTGGCACTCGCACAAGCACTGCCACTAGCACTGACACTACCACTCTCATACTCAATAGCTGCTTCAGGCTCATACTCATCATCAATATCAAGTGCAGCTAAGTGACTTGTGGAAGCATCCAAGTCAAGCTGCTCTGGCTCAATATCCCACCTCCTTGTGTCTCCTTCTTTGTAGGAACTTTGCTTGTGTGTAAGGAGGCGCAAGTTTGAATGCACATACACCAAGTCCTCTACCTTTTTTGAATGTAGCCTATTGTGTTTTATTGAGTGGATGAAGGAGTATGTGCTCCAATTCCTCTCAGAAGAAGATGAACTAGCAACCTATTAAGACCAAATTAAATAGTTAAGAAATTATTAATTAATATAAAATTATAAATTTAAATTTAAATTACGAAATATAAAACTTACTTGGGATAAAAATTTAATTGCAATAGGTTGGAGGTGCATGTATTCTTGCCCATGGAAGTACCACCAACTAAGAGCATCCACCCTGACCTTGTCTCGAAGAGCATCCATATTCTAATCAACACTATCGAAGCATGCAAAAGCCATGAACTCAACCCTCACTTGATCACGTTGGTCACGATCACTGAAGATTCTACGAAGTGTTGCCTTGTACCCTTGAGCCACTTCAACATCCCTATATGGAGCAACTCTTGATGAAGTAGAAAGTATCTCAAGACTATAATATTTGGGACTCAATGCAAAAGCGAGAAGATGCAATGGAGTGGTCATTTTGTTCCATCTATCAACCATGATTTCCTGTAGCTCTTTGAATAAGTTTCCTTCAGGATCTTCCTCTTTTGCATTGATGATGGTTTTCATATTCTCAATCATTGAGTTGATACCATCATATACTTCTCCCAAACAAGGTCTATCCATGTCTGTGTAACGGATCATACTCAATATAGGCTCAGTGAAACTAACCAGGTACTCAACATGATCCCACCAACTATCATCTAGGATCCTTTGCTTGACCCTATTTGCCCTTTCACTGCTAGATTGCCTCCATATGGCCCAATTAGGGATGATTACCATGGCACAAAGTGCTTCACAAACCTTTATAAGTCGTCTCAACTCAATTGTATTGGAGGCAAAACGGGTCTCAGCAACCTATTTGGAAATCAAAATTAAAATTAAAATATAATTTAAATTTAGTATTTACAAAATCAAAATTTAAAATTAAAAGAAAATTTAAAATTTAAAAATATTGAGAATTAACTTACCTTCAACAATTCCAATTTTGAGAATTGTCTGAATATTCCTTGTGTCATATGGTGGTTGGTGACAAACATTTGGATGTCTTCACCCTTAGCATACACTTATTTGATCCACTCAATTTTGGATCCAATTTTTTGTAGCATTACATTGAGGGAATGGACAGCACAAGGTGTCCAAAAAATGTGTGGATACTTCTCCTTAATCAATAACCCAGCAGCCCTACAATTTTTGGCATTGTCGGTTACAACTTGCACAACATTTTGATGGCCCACTTCTTCAATAACTTGGCAAAGGATGTTAGCAATAAATGGACCATCTTTCACCTGTCCTTCACAATCCACTGCTCTCAAAAACATTGCCCCTTTAGGGGACATGGCAATAACATTGATCAATGGGCGATTATTTGCATCTTTCCATCCATCAGAAACGATGGTCACCCCTGTTTCGATCCATGAATCCCTTATGGGCTTCAAAGAGTCTGCTACATGTTTCACCTCTTTCTCCAATAAGGTGCAACGCACCTTCTCAAAACCTAGGCCCTTATACCCCTTTGGAGCCTCATTAATAGATTTCACCATTTTTTACCAATATGGTGAACGAACAACATTGAATGTCAATCCATTGGCATAGACACATCTTGCTATGTCTTGATCAGCAATCTCTCTTGCCTCATTTTGAAATGGAGCTTCCAACAGTCCCTTAGATCTTTTATTTGATGAGGGCACGGTTTGCTCTTAAGGGATGTTCATAAATGGATGGCTTTGTGTAGATGGAAGATAAGTAGGTGCCAGTGGTGTAGGGGGTTTCATGGATCGAGATCCTTTCCTCAAAGGATGGCTTGTTTTAAGACTACCAGGCTTTTTCTCTTCTTTTTCTTGCTCAGCAATAGATTTCAACACTACGTCATCTGGAAGGCCTTTGCCATCACCTTCTTGAGGTCCTGGACAAGGTTTGATGCCATTATCAAGGATCTTACACAAGTGGGCTTTCATTTGACTGAATGAGCTCGTATATCAAACTTTGCAATGACTACAAATCCAAATAAATACTCCACCACCTGGACATTGTTGAACCATTTCTACCTATTTCCAAATGGGAGAGGTTGCATTTATTTTGAAACGAGATTGGCCTGAGGAGCTAGAAGCGGATGCCATTGTAATACCTAAGCCACAACAGATTGAAATAATTTTGGTATTGAAATTTGAAACTAAAAAACTTAAAAGAATGAGAACAATCAACAAAACAAAATAGTTCATTTGTTAAAAAAAATCAAAAAACTTCAAAGAAACCTACCTCTTTTGAACAAATCTTGCTCTACGATCTTCTTGGCAACGAATGGACACTTGCAAGTGCTTAGGAATAGCACAACAATCAACTTTGAACAATCAACGATCAGCCTTCAAGTCTATTCAAGCTTGTGCAAGCAGGAGAGAAAGTTCAACAATGGAGGCAAAAAAACTTGTTTTTCATTCACAAATTGTTAAATGAGAGTGTAGTGTTTTTACCTTTTTAGTGTGTTTGGAGGCAAAGATTAGGGTTGGAATGAATATTTAATTATTTAGAAGTCAACTGGTGGTCAAAAAAATAATTTAAAAATGCCAAAAAAATGCACTTTTCCACGGCCTGGGCGTTTTCACATTTGGATTCATCTGGGTGTATCCTGGTCGAATCCAAGGCGAATCAGCAGACCAAATTTCGAATCCTGGTCGAATTTGAATCGTACCGTACCCGAATTGCGAATCCGGTAGGAATCAAATTGTATCCAGGGGCTAGGAGTGGCGAATCGGTAACTTAGACTATATTTAGTAACTGGTCATAGCAACAGCGCAATGCAATGCAGGGTTTCCTCTTTGGGCAGTGTGGCAGTTTTCAGGTGAACTCTAATGTTTTGTGCCAATTGGTGTTTGGTGAGTACTTACTATATTTAGCAGTTGCTATTTATAGTAAGTCTATTTCGAGAAACTAGTCTCAGGCCCATAGTATTCTCAGCAATGTTATTTCTATGGTGGCGTTGGAGAGCCTAAGGTTGGATTGTTTAATATTTGTTTTTTATCAGTCACTTAAGTTATTTTTATTGGATAACTTTATAACTTAACTGAGGGGACAGTTGGTCATCGAAGAGTACCTTGGTGCCTAATGTGATAACTTAACGTTGTTTTAGAAGGCTGCATAAAGCAAAATAGTTTCCTTATGAGCATGGACACCCAAGGAGGGATAAGATGTTTTAATTTATTAAATTTTTATAAGGCTCATAAAGGGGGCGTTGGATTTTGGGAGGGAAAAAGCATTTTAAACCTAAAGTTGCCCTAATTCCCTCTCACTCTCTATAAAACTTAATTTTGGCTCTTATTTGGTTATCTTCTTTTCGGCAACTTAACAAAATGCTACTGGAATGACTCCAAAGTACTCAGGCTGCGTGTTGAGGATGAAAACCTGCATCGTATGGAGCTGGTTTCGGTGGTGAGAGATCCACCCTAGTCTGATTTTGAGTGGTTCCATCCAGGGATCACATAGTGTTTCAACAGAGTTCAGATTTTCAAGGTTTTGAGAGGTGAAAGATGAAGATTTTTGTGGTATTTTAATTTGGGATTATTGGTAGGAGTGTGTTTTGAAGTTTGCATTAGTTTGGAGGTGTTTGGGTGTGTTTTATGTGGTCTGAAATGAAATATTAGAAGTTCTGGAAACTCAGATTTTCAGTGGCTGAAGGTTGAATCTTCTCATAGCTTCATTGGTACTTGGAAAGTCATTATGGATGTTAGTGCATTAAATTCCTCTCATCAAGCCCTCTTCCAAGTACTCATTTGTATTTTTTGGCAAAGGACTGAATTTTAAGGGCAAATTGACTATCTTGTGATTCGTGCCATTTGGGATTCGTGAATAAGGGTCTGCTGATGTATAGATGCCTAATTCAGTCATTTTCAGAGTTGAAGCAGCTGATTTAGGCGGCAATTCAGAGAATCTTCAGCCTTATTGGTATGAGGTGTGTTGAGCAAGGTTGGTGTGTGTTGCTGCCTTTGCAAGGTCATTATCAGGTCTGAAATCTGCACATACAGGTCTGAGATATATTTGTAATATGTCTGTTTTTGGGTTGTAACAAACTGCTCTTATCATATGATATTCTGCTCTTATCATATGATATTCTTCAATGTTAAAGCAATGCTTCTTCTTTATATATTGTCCTTTATTTGAAATATTCTATGAATTGAAATGCATCATGAAAACATTGAAATCCTACAACTAAACACAAACAGCGATAAACAATCAGCTTACAGAAGTTACAAAGAAAAAGGAAAAACAGGGGCAGTTATTACATGCAACACAACACTCCCATACAATCATCTAATTCTAAATTCAAAAATGCAGCATGGAAACATACAATAATCCTCCCCAAGGGTGAAAAGTCCAAGCAGTGGATTTGATTTACAATTTTTCGACTCTAGTAGCAAATGTTTAGAAGTACTTGTGTACTAAGTGTTTCCATTATATTGAATTTATTACCAAAATACATAAGGAAAAATATTGTTAATGTAATTACTAATCATGGAGATCATCTTATGATCACTTCAAAGTTAAAACACACACAAGTCAAATCCCACAAAAATTTAAATTATAAGAATCCTATTAAGATGTGAGTCAAGAAGGGGTAATTCGTGGATACACTTGTGTAAATAAATTAACCTACAACACTATTGACAAAACCTCAGCATAAGGTGACCAGCTGGAGCCTTAATAGACATGGAATGCTTTTCGCTGTGGTATACATTTGGTAGTCCTTGCCATTGTTGAGGTATACTTTGTGGTCAACCTGAATGATAAAATTATGAGAGAAAACTGATGTTGTTGGATACTTCTTACCACTCCTACCCTACCACTAGCTGTAGCTAGTTCTGCCATGGAACATTCACTTCCTCCTAGCTTGAGAGTCAAGCATGCGACTGCTTCTACCCCAATAATTCTTCTTTTCACAATAGGGATGATGTTGCATCAAGAAGACTTCCTCCTTATATGTCTGATTATCTTTTTCAATTGAAAGTAAGAAATTCTTGCTCTATGCTAGAATATCTTCAGGTTCTAATCAATCTTTCACATCCACAAGAAAATGCTCCATGGCAGGAGTAGCTACAAGATTAATCTTGGAAGGAGAACTTCTTTCGGACAAGCCAATATTTGCACCATTGTCAAGTCATTAGTTTTAGAGATTTGATGGAATTGGAGACCATAACTTTTTATCTCAAAAGATATTTATGTGCATCAGGTCTACACAATGCATAGAAAATATGAGAATCATTATCGTCCAGCATGACCTCATTGTTTTTTGAAGGTGATTGGCATTGACATGCAGGCAGTGGTAGCCTCCTCTGTAGGAGGCCTTGACATCTAAGAAGAACTACCTTTTTTCCTTCTTTATATATTCTTTACAAGAATCATCAAAAGATTCTTTGTTATAAGTCTTACCATAAGCCCGACTATTTGTCAATAAGGGCTAACAGACTCTTTACTTCTCTGAAAACTCTGGCATTGTCAGGGCTAAAGGCCTCCATAGCCACTAGCATAGTTCTCGTATTGTACTGGTACAAGCCCAGGTACAACCTGCATGCCTCTTGGTTTCTATTAGTATGATTATCCAACTGTCATTGTTAAAAAATTATTTAAAGAAATGCTGGTCCAGGTAATAAAATCATAATAAAAACAAACATAAAAAAATTAGAAACATAGTAAAGAATATAGAAAAAACACAACTACACTGCTGCTAAGTCCTTCTGTGTCTGGTTCATATGGGTCAACTGTTGATTTGGAAGCTCTCAATGAAGACAAAAATAATAATTTGTTCATGTCATCCTTGAATTTGAAAATGATTATTGACTATTTTCCATTTTTTACATTTTTTATAGACCTATGTGATCTAATAAGTCATTACTCATTTAATATTTTGAATTATCAAAAGAGTTGTTATTTTTTCCTTTTGTTTTATGCATAAATTTAAAATAATGGCGACAATAAAGTTTTTTAAAAATAGCAACTTAATAAAAAACCACTAAACCCTGCACGTACCTGTGAGCAGACCAGAAAAGAACCCATACCTGTCCCGTATCCACATGAGTACGGGGGCCAAAACTGACGAACCCGGTAACTTAGCATAAAACATTGATATTATGGTTCATTTTGTTTATTTTATCTATAACTTTTATATTCTTGTATGGATTGTGCCTGGAATTCAAATTAAAGATTCCTGTCAACTCAAAAATCCTTGATGGCCATCTTTTTAGCTACCTGTAAATTATAGCAATATAAAATGTGCAATGTTAAATTTATCTCAAATAAATCTGCCTTTTAACATATAGTCTAGTAGCACATTTAATCTATAACTATTAATTATAAAACTGGCAATTGCACTATGTGGAGTGCGATGGTATCCCAATAGGAAAGAATGGGAAATTGTCATATCACTGTAGTGTTGGAAAATGTACTCCTTTACATTTTCACACTATGTTTGGGTCCCTTAATTGATTGGACTTAATTAAGCCTCTAATTGGCCCAATTATGCATCTACAAGCCTACTTAATTGCAATTTCCGAAAGGAGAATCATGATTTAATTAATGCAATTGTCATTTTTAACACCCCAAAATGAATAGGTCCTGGCAATTTAGGTCAGAACTCATTCGTCTAGTCCCCTTTAGTTTCTTAATTTCAAATTTTAATTATGTTTTTGGTGGCCCTTTTATGATCCCAAATTCAAATTCAAATGTCAGCTTGTAATGTTTAATTTTCGGGAAATTAGAAAATTACCTATAAAGCAAGGTCTTTTTATCCATTCAAATCCTACAAATTTTGGAGCAACTTCACAAGAGCTATGATTATTGTCAACGGTGTTCAAGGGCAGATTTCTCAAGCATTTGTTGCAGCAATCAAGATCTCAAGCATCATGTCAAAGTTATCAAGCATCATGCATGTTTTTAGAGCTAACATTGTGATGTAGGTTTCAAGCATTCAAGTCAAAATTCAAGCATCAAGATCACATCATCAATCAAGCCATTTCATGCAAGATCAAGACCTTGGAGAGATCTACTAAGTCTCACTCCTTAAGAGTTTCAAATCAAGGGTTTGGTGAGTTGCAACATAGCAAGTGTTCATTCATCATTCCTTTCATGTTTCATTGTTTCAATTCAAGGTGTAATTACCAAATCACCAAAAACAAACAATTTTTCCCTCTTGTGTATTTTGTAGATCTTAGGTTGAAGAAGGATTGAAGATCTATCAAAAGAGCAAAATTGCAAAAGTTGTCAACATTGTCGTCAAGCCACGGAAACTCACTTTCAAAATTTATTTCCGAATTTCCAACTATGAAACCCAGAGGAATCGAGAGTGTAGACATAGGACTAGAGGACTATGAAAGCAATTTTTCAACCCCTGTAGCAAAACCCATTCGCCCTTGGGCGAATGAGTCCCAGAAGGACACTAAGCACAGCGTTTTTGTGACAAGAGCATAAAATCAAGTCCTCCTTAGATCTGCAATTGCTTTCGAGATTCTGTCATATTAAGGTTTAATTTAGAGGTTTCATGTGTTACGCTACATAATTGCATTCATTAAGTATTTTTCATTCATCTCCCAAAACTGCATTTCAGGCTGATTTACCCTGTCCTCAATCATAAGGAAAACAGCAAGATCTCCACCAAGGTTGACTCACCTAAGGGTTGGAAGTCAATCTTGCCCTAGGGGATCTCTTTTTCCTAATGAACTAAGGAAGATAGGTGCATCATACCCCCCTCTTGCTATCATTATTGATTCACCTACATTTTCCTTTATTTCAATCACCAAGAATGGTTGGTGAGAAAAAGAGATCTATCACAATCATTTACCAGTGCAATAAAGCAAAAGAGATCTATCACAATCATATACCAGTGCAATTAAGCAATGATTAAGTCATGCAGATTTTCAAACCACTTATATTTTATCTTATATGATAATCAATTTGAATACACTTCCATAAGTAAGTGTAAATAAGATCAAAATCATCCAGAGATTGAACTTGGCTTGATTGTACTTCTAAAAATTTGTACCTTGGTGGATGGCATAATCAAGAAGCATACTATCATCCTTACCAATCAATCTATATCTCTTTGATTGGATACTAAGTTTTGTCTTTCAGAGAATGTATATTAACAAAAGTAAATGAAAGGAAACTTTCCTCAAAGTTAATATTGGTAAAACAAACCATCATATCTCGTAACAGCCCAATCAGAACCAAGGATAAAAAAGAGGAAAAATATTTATTCTTACAATGTCAACCCCAAAAGATGTTTTGAATAACACTCAAGTGTCACTAAATCCCCTGCTCATGAAGAAGGATTAGGCTTAGCCTTTAACGCACTTAATATGTAACTTCCCTATATATCTAATACATGTTCAAACCCCAAAAACCTTCTAAAATAAGAACTGGGTATTCCTTAAACCTCATTAACAAAGCTTCCATATGAACTATTCAAACACCAAAACTAAAGGACAACTCCTAAACAACTCCCTCAAATTCGTCTTGTGTGTGTAATCTTCAAATGCACCGTAAATCCTGCACTTCAATAATTCAAACAAAAAAACTTTCATTTAAGACTTGGGCCTCCTAAATCTCCAAGTCTCAAAATTAAAGCCTATATTTTAGCTTTTAATGCATGCAATCTACCCCGATTCTCTATTGTCCACCTCTAACCTATAAACCATGTAAACCCTTCACTCAAATTATTCAAATAGAAAGAATATTTGCAAAAACAACAGTCTTTTCCATTCCTAAATCTAAGGTATACATTCATTATTTATTATTTCATTCTATCTTCATATTCGATCATACTAGATCTGGTATAAAATTCCAAATGTCAATCAATTATCGATATCCTTTCATCTCCAACTCCAATGTACATATTTATCATCATTTATTATTGTCATTCCATTATATTTTCAAATCCAGTAGGAACACATTTCCAATCCTAGCTCAATAATAATAGGGTATTTGTTTATTACAAAGATTAATTAATTTATCCAAGGATTATATATGTAGGGATGTTTTATTTCCTTGCGAAAATTGGTGATCTCAACATTCAAGCGTCTCTAGGGTTTTGCTCTAAGGTTTTGACCTTCTTTATTCTTTGATTTTCAAATATCATATTCCTGATTCTTATACCTTTTATTTCAAATCTGATTACGGTTTGGATCCACCTCACTTACTTTCTGGTTCTATATTGATTAGGGCTTGGGCTTTCATTGTTTGCTATCTCTTTGATCTCTACCATCCCACCCTTGTTTGCCTTGTGTGTTGTTAGATCATTTGCGTGGATTCTCATAGACCTTTACCTTTAACCTCTATCCATGTCTCTCTGATTTTGATGGGTTCTTACATTTTGTTGCATCTAATCCTTCCATCATTGATGCTCTCATGTCTTTGTATCCTACGAATGGAGATGTATTTTCTATAGAGGTGCTGTTTCATCATGTCAATGATTTTCCCTCCTCCATAGAGTCCGGTTATTATTTTTCCCTTCTCTCTTAGATACACTCACTTCACTTGTCTATGAGTCTCACCTTGATTATAACTTTCTTATGACTAGTTAAAATGATTCTTATAAGCACCATGATGTTTTACTTTGAGCAATTTCCTTCATTTTAAGGTGATTAGGTATTTGATGTCACTTTATGTGATGTGATCACACCACCTTTAGATATTCATGATGTTGTTGAGCCTTGTGATAATATTCTTCCTACATGTCATGGTAGCCCTATCTCCATACCTTTAGATTCATGCGCCTTTGATGATACATCTTGTGAGGACTTTAGAGATAGTGATCAATGCAAGCAACCTTTTTACATATATAATGATGTTGTGCCTTAAGATGATAGTTCTTTAGTATCTCATGTTGCTATATTGCACTATGATTCATTACATGATGATCTTGTTCCTCATCATGATAGTTCATTATCATCTTGTGTTGATAGTCTATCTACTCATGATGGTTCCTTACTTTGTTCTACATCTCATGATCTTTCTCCTCTTGTATCTATGGATTCTCTTTCATGTTTTTCTCTTGCTACATCTTTCTTTGAGGAGTCCCATGTTATGCTCAATGGTGATTTGCGACCATCTATATATTATGACTATCCTAGTGATATGATTTATGATGATTGCATTCCTCCTACTACTAGTGATATGCCTTTACATGGTCATGCTTATTCTTTATATTAAACAAAAACTATTAACCTATGAAATAGAACTATTATTAAAAAACTAAACAATTGTATTCATTTTTGTTTTTCTTTTGCATTCTCTATATCATATAAGATTTGGCAATTTATGTCAATCGTTGATAAACGAAATGCACAATTCATAAGGAACAATCATATGTCCTTTAAATAATATAAACCATAGTTCATAGACTTGAACTTGAGGAGTACTCGGCAAGCCAAAAATTTCTAACTTGACAAAGACTTGGCAACTTTAAAAAGTAGCTTAAATTTCTTTTGAAAGCCATCTTTTTTGCAAAATTCAGTTACAAACTATATCAAATGAGTCTTAAAAACTATGAGGAACTGTTTTCTATTCGATTTGATTATTAAATACAAACGGAGTACAAAATCATATCATCATGCAGAGCCAAATACAATAATTAACTAATAACTACTATGAATTTATGATGATTGTCTTTAAAAATCGTCATCATAAATTGCACATCTAGGCACATAAAAAATTACAAAGTTTCTACAATCTCCCCTTCCTGTTTCTAGTGAAACATTATGCAATTGAGGATCTAGTCCTCACTTGGCCTAGAAGACTGATTTGTCCTCCACCTTTCTTTTGCATACCCGAAGGTTGTATTGCACAAAAACTGGCTAGACCCTTTCAACCCACTTTTCTACAAAGGGAAGGACCTCCTATGTTGGAGGCACAAAATCCAATTGCAGATGATATGATGGTTTGCTACAATGAATGTTGTCATTGATGTCAAAGAGCCAATTGATGATGTGGAGATAATTTGCAAAAAAAGATGCTTTATTTTCTACATGGGCCGACCCATGTTTAGCCCCCTTGAAGGTGTTTTAAATACAAAATAAAATTAGATAAATTGGAACGACTCCACTCTTGGAGCTGCCCCATTTAAGGATTTTTAAATATTTTTTATGGGGCCCCCAAAGTGGGGCGTCCCCCTAGAGAAGTGCGCCCACCATGGGCATGGAAAAGGAAAGTAAAATAAAAATTATTTAATGATGTAAGGCCGACCCCCTTGGTGAATCACCTCCCTTAGGTGAAGGGATATCTTTGTGAGTATAAATAGAAGTTTGAAGGAGAGGCAAAAGCAATTAATTCAAGGAAAATCATTCGTATGAAAAGCAAAAATAAAAGGATATTTGAGCAGATCTACAAGAGATATTTAAGCAGATTTATGAGTGTTTTAGCACAAATTCTGTGAGAAGAAAAGAAAATAAAGGCAAGATCATGGCGGTTCTTTAAAGCAAAAATATTGAAGACTATATTGCAGATTCATGAGTGGATGTATGGCAGATTTATAAGCAGTTGATAGGGCAGATCTAAGAAGTTGCAAATAAAAGTATTTTATTGTTCTCGTGGAGGTTGGAGCCTCCTATTTGAGGAGATCGAGAGGTTGGAGCCTCTTCTTAGAAGATATTGGCATCTCTTGTTGGGTTGGTGCTCAATGGTGGGGATTGGAGATGGGTTGGTGCCTACGAAATTTGTAAAAAGATCAATACAAGCAATATTTTGTTGTGGTTTTCTCCCGTAAGGATTCCCAAGTAAAATTGTGTCACTTATGTGTGTTCTTAACTGCTAGATCTTGCATGTATGGTATTGCTATGGATGATTAATACAACAGGCAATTAAGAGGGCTTTAACATTAAAGACTTCAATTCCTAAGAGCAAATTCTAGTAAAAACCTTCTCCTTCAAAGAAAGCTTTTTCAAAAAGGGATCACACAATCAAAGAATTTGTTGTCCAAAAAGGAGGATGAAACAAAGAATGAAATGAAATGAAAGAAGTTATGCTTCACCAACAAAGAACCATGGGAACTAGGATATAGATGTCTTAGGCAAGGCCAAGTGCATTACATTGAGGTAGTTTCAGATGAATAACCTGAAACTAAGGAACCTAATTTTGAAGAGGAGCCAAAACCTAAGAAACAGGAAGAAGTAATTTCAAAAGGCACTTTCGCCACATTTTCCAATATTCCTAAGTACAATCCCTTCAAAGTTAGAGGAGGTCTACATGGGGAGATGGTCAAGGTGTTCAATGACGATGGGGCGACCCACAACTTTATTGATGAAGGATTGGTGGAAACGAGAGGTCTAGAGACAAAAGACTTCAAAAAGTTTAATGTGATGGTTGTAGATGGGTTCACCATGCCTTGCATGAAGATTACACAGTTGAGTATCACCTTAGACAGCCATAAGGTGACTAATGACTTCTATGTTGTTTGCATGGGAGATATTGATATGATATTGGAAGTTCAATGGTAACATTCACTCATATAGTTCACTCAAAATTATCAAACCATGGAACTGAAGTTCCATTCAAAGAAAAAGAAGGTAGTGCTCTACAAAATGGCAAATGGACCTCCCAAGGTTGTTTATGTGCAAAGAATGGAGGAACTTTCCACCGAGGTCAAGTTTCATTGGCAGCCCAATGGTAAGAAGTCCTATCATGTTGATATCCAATCTACTTTGAATAAGCAAAGCAAGGCATTCGGTAATATACCTCTTGGAAGGCCACCTAATAGAGGTTTTAAGTATGTCGTAGAATTGGAAGAGGGTGCCAAGCCCATTATTTTCACTCCTTATCACCATCCTGGGAGGCATAAGGAAGAAATCAATAAGGCCATCAAGGATCTCTTAGACATGGGTCACATCAAACCAAGTTTGAGCCCCTTTGCTTTGTCTATAGTCTTGGTCAAAAAGGATGGTACCATGAGAATGTGTATAAACTATAGGACCTTGAACATGAAAACCATCAAAAACTGATATTCAATTCCCAAGACCAATGAACTACTTGATGAGCTACATGGTGTAGTCTACTTCTCCAAGATAGACCTCAAATCAGGGTACCATCAAATCAAAATCAAGGATGAAGACATCCACAAAATAGCCTTCAATGGCCACTTTGGGCACTATGAGTTTTTACTCATGCCATTTGGTTTGACTAATGGATAGGCCACCTTTTAGTTCTACATGAATCAAGTGTGCAAGAAACAACTGAGGAAGTTTGTTTTGGTGTTCTTTGATGACATTCTCATTTATAGTAAGACATGGGAGGATCATCAAAGACATGTATATGAAGTTTTGGGCACCCTAGAAGCACAAGCATTATTTGTAGAGAAGTCCAAATCTGAGTTTGGTATAACAAAAGTCTTGTATCTAGGACATGTTATCAGCACTTAGGGTGTACATATAGATTAAGATAAGATACAAACAATTACGGATAGGCCTCTACCAAAGACTTTAACTTAGCTAAGAAGATTAATGTGGCACAGCAGGCTTTAGATAAGCTCAAAGAAGTAATGAGTTTGTGCCCTTGATTTTTTGCTTCCCTTTGTGCTAGAATGTAATGCTTCAAGGGAAGAGATTAGAGCAGTATTGATGTAGAACAAGCACCCAATTGCATTTGAGAGCCAAAAATTCAAAGAAGCAGAAAGAAGGTTCTCAATTTATGGTAAGGAGATGTTAGCCATCATGCATGCATTATCTAAGTTTAGACTGTACTTAGTAGGTGGCACGTTTGAGGTTAAGCCAAATCACAATAGCTTAAAAGTATTTCCTCAACCAAAAGTATCTAAATGAGAGCCAACAAAAATGGGTGAGCAAGCTTCAAGCCTATGATTTCAACATAAGTATGTTAAGAGGAAGAAAAATGTAGTAGCTAATGCTTTATCTAGAAAGCCAATTTTATGCTCTATGTCTAACATTTTTGCTGATCAAAAAGCTTATATTATAGCAAAACATCCAAAGAATGATTTTTCTACTGACATCCTAGAAGGAAAGTTGCACGATGATAGGTACACGGTAGTAAATAAACTCATCCTCTACAAGGATAGAGTTTATCTTGTCCCTGAACCAAGGATGAACGCAAAAATTTGAGGGCAATCCATGATACACCATTGGCAAGCCTTTCTTGATACTTCAAGACATATAAGCAAATCAAGGAAAGGTTTTCATGGAAAAGGCTCTAGGATGATATCCTTACACATATCAAAGAGTGCCTTGCTTGTCAACAAAACAAGACAAAGCAAGCATTTCTAATGGGCCTATTGCAGCACCTACCGTTTCCAAATCAAAAGTGGGAGAGCATTTCAATGGACTTCATCACATTACTTCCTGAAGTGCAAGGTAAGGACTATATTTATGTTGTGATGGATAAATTCACAAAATACGCTAACATCTTTGTCGTATCTTTTGAGTTCAAAGCACCTTTTAAGTAGCTGATTTATTTTTCAAAGAAGTGATTAGGCTTCATGGTTTGCCTAAAAATATAGAGAGTGATAGAGATAGCCAATTCCTAAGTTTATTCTTGCAAAAGTTTTTTCATTTGACATGGACCAAGCTTGCACCTAGTGCGAATTACAACCTTCAAACTAATGGTCACATAGAAATTGTAAACAAATAGATTAAAGGTTACTTGAAAAACTATGCAATAGGACAGCAAACAACATGGATCAAATGACTATTTAGGAGAGCATTGCTATAATACCACTCACCACAGTATGACCATTCATGGCAAGATGATTTGTGCTCTCATACCACTGTAATGACTGACCCTGATTTTTTTTAAAGTTCTGTTTGCTGATTGGGATGTTTTTGCTGTTGTTTTGATTGATGATTTTAAATGCCATTCATTGTTTCATGCATACATGATATAGAAAGCATAAAGTATAAAAATACTAAAAGAACTTGCTTGCAACTAGGTAAAAACTTTCAAGTATATATTTCATTGATAACATATCAGAATTCAGACTTAACATACAAGAAATCAGACTTGATAATATTCAGTTCAGACCTGGTAAGTGCCTTCAAACAGCAGTCAATTAGCTCCATATTTGCAACATCCAAACTCCAACATGAAGGCCATCAAAACCTCTTGAAAATCAACACAATAAGCTGCTCATCCAGCCCCTCTTTTTAGCAGAAACAGACCTATACAACAGCAGGTCAAAAATGCTCAAAATGACCAAACTAGGGCAGCCCTCCTATGCTAGGCGATCTTCCCTAGAAAATTAGGCTCCACCAAATAAATTTGAGTCAATATGTGGAATGGGAGACCTTGGTGAGCGGCTTCCAAAGATACAATACCCAGAACGATATCATGTGCCAAAATGGAGTTATGAACATTTTACAAAATTCTGTCCCTGGCAAGATAATGTCCAGAAATCTCAAAAAACAGCTTCAAACCCCTGAAAACCACTTTGAAATCAACACCAAACCAGACCCAAAAGAAACCAAGCTTCAATACACCAAAACCCAAAATATCTCCTCAAAAATACTCAAATATCTTCATCGTTCCTTGAAGAAAACACTGAGAAATCAAAAATCTGTGAAGCTCAAGGTGACCCCTGAATGGAATCACACCAAACCCGGCTACGGTGGGTCTCTCACCACCGAAATCAGCTCCCAATGAAGAGGGCTTTTGTCCTCAACATGCAGCAATAGACTTCTGGAGAAAATCCAGCAGCATTCTATTATGTAGCCAACTGAGAGATAACCAAATGAGGCCCAAAATGAAGCTATATAATACCAAGGAGAAATTAGGGCAACTCAAGTTCAAAATACTTTCCCTCCAAAAAGCTACGCCCTTCTCCTCATAAGCTTTTTAATTAAATAATTTAACTTCCCTTATGTCTCCCTTAGGCATCCCACTAAACAGGCAACTAAATTGCTTTTGTTGCTTTAAAAACAACTTTAGTCATTGCACTAGGTGCCAAGGTGCTTTTTTATGACCCTCTAACCCCATCACTTAAGTTAAAGTAATTTTATAAAAACGACTTAAGTGAGGAATATAAATAATGAATAAATCAAACCTTAGCAAAACCCAACGCCCAAACTAGAAAGGACAGTGCTGAAGTAGCCTTGGCTAAGACCAATTACAGAAATAGACTTACTAATTTTAGCAGTTGCTAAAAATAGTAAATACTCTGAGATACCAAACTGGCATAGAAATTGAAAAACACTGTAACTTACTATAAACAGTAAATGATGGAATAGGCCCTTTGCTAAAAATAGAAAGTCCTACCTGAACCATTGAAAACCTCCACAAAAGGAAACTGGCTCTAAGTCCCCTTACCAAAACTCCACTAAGCCTATAGGAACTTTGGAATAGGCTAATGGACAACTCCACTGCTCAGAGGCAAGGAGGGGACATTACAGTCCTCCCTCCCCAAGATCTCTTGTCCTCAAGTAATCGCAACGCATGATGCTATAAAATCTGCTCACTCTCCCAAGTGGCATCCTCAACTGGTAAATCCTGCCATTTCACCAAGTACTCTGTAATAACTCTCCTCCTGACAATCTGCTCTCTGAAATCAATCACAGCCTTTGGAACAAGCTCCAACTTGCCCTCCTCATCCAATGGTGGCAACACTGCTGAAGGAGTCACATTATGTCCAAGCGCCTTCTTGAGGTGTGACACATGAAAAACATTGTGCATCTTACTCCCCTCTCGTAACTCAACTCATAAACCACCTCCCCAACTCTCTTAGTGACTCTAAACGGACCAAAGAAACAAGGCTTCAGCTTCTCTGCCCCACTCTTCTTGAGAGTGGACTGTCTATATGGCTGCAATCTCACATAAACCATGTCACCCACCTCAAACTCTCACTCTATACGGTGTTGATCAACGTACGACTTCTGCTGATTTTGTGCATGCTGAATGTTTTCTCTCAATGACCTCATAATGTCCTGGCTCTCTTACAATAAGTCCTTAGCTCTAGGCACCTTACAATCACCAAATAGAAAATCAATGAAGCTAGGAGCTTCATAACCGTACAAGGCCATGAAAGGTGGCCTCCTAATAGACATGCGAAATGTGGAGTTGAAGCAAAACTCCCTCAAATGCAACCATTTTACCCATGCTTTCTACTATCCTGAAACATAGTTTCGTAGGTAACCTTTCACCCATTTGTTGACTATCTTAGTCTGACCATCTGTTTCGAGGTGGTAACTCGTGCAAGGAGTCAACTCGGTACACATAATTTAAACAACTCTTGCCAAAACAAGCTCATGAACTTGCTGTCCCTGTTACCAATGATGTTCTTTGGTGCCCCATGAAGTCTAAACACTTCCTTAAAGAACAAATCTGCCACCAATAACGCTGTATAACTTGCTAATATAGCAAAAAAGTGAGCAAATTTGGTCAAATGGTCTACCACAACATAGATACAATCCTTCCCTTGCACCTTGGGAAGCCCCGTGATGAAGTCCATTGAACTATTTTCCCACTTCTGAGTAGGAATGGGCAAAGGTTGTAGCAGACCAGCAAGGTAAGCATGTTCATTTTTATTCTATTGGCACACTTAACACTCACGAACATACTTGGTGATATCCTCCTTCATTCCCTTCCATGAGAATCTCTCACAGATCTACCTGTAAGTCTTGCAAAACCTCAGATGTCCAGCCATTGGAGTGTCATGAAAGGTCTTACAAAATTGTTCTTTCATCTTTGATATAGAGACCAACAATATCATCTCCTTGTAGAAGATCAAACCATCCTTTACTTTGTATTTGTCATCATGCAAAATTCCCATCTAAAATGTTGTTGATAAGAGCATTTTTAGCATAATCGGCTTGTATACTCTCCTTTCAATCCGCTGCTATCTCAAAAAAACACACAAATGTGGTCTCCTAGACAATGCATCAAACACCACGTTCTTTTTCCCTTTGACATATCCGATATCAAAATCGTATGCTTGGAGTTTGCTAACGCACTTATGTTGTCTTTCACACAGATCTTTTTTATTTAGGAAATATTTCAAACTATTATGATCAGTTTTGACAATAAATCTACCCAACAGATATTGCATGTACTTAGCCAAGGCATGCATCATGGCCAATATCTCTTTATCATAAATAGAATATTTTTTCTCACTTCCTCTCAATTTTTTGCTCTCATATGCAATTGGGTGCTTATTTTGCATGAGGACAGCCCCAATACCCTCTCCTGAAGCATCACATTCAAGCTCAAAGGGTTTAGAGAAGTCAAGAATTGCCAAAATAGGACACGAGCTCATCAAGTTCTTGAACTGATCAAAAGATTTCTGCATTGATTCAAACCAAGAGAAGGCCCCCTTCTTAGTCAAATCAATAAGTGGAGCAGCAACCTATGAAAAGCCCTTAACAAACCTTCTATATAACCCACACAAGCCAAAAAATCCCTTAAGTTGAGTGAGATTAATGGATGGAGGTCAATCAAATATTGCTTTGATTTTATCAGGATCAACATGAACACCATTAGTGTTGATAATATGCCCCAAATACAACTCAATCATCCCAAACTCACACTTGGACTCTTTTGCAAAAAGAAACTCACTCTCAAGAATACCCAACACCTCATCCAAGTGTTTCAAATGCTCTTCCCATGATCTACTAAAGATAAGGATGTCATCAAAGAAGATCAACACAAACTTGCGTAACTGTTTGTTGCACACCCTATTCATGCATGACTAGAAAGTAGTTGGTGCATTCACCAAATCAAAAGGCATGACCAGAAACTCAAAGTGGCCAAAGTGGCATCCGAATGCAATTTTCTCCACGTCCTCCTCTTTGACTCTACTCTGATGATATCCTGATCTCAAGTCTATTTTGGAGTAATAGACTGCTCCATGCAACTCATCAATGTGTGGAATGGGGTACTGTTGGTGTGTGTTTTGAATACGCCACCATACACAGAATAAAATGCCCAAGGACACTTTATCCTCTTTTGAAAAGTAATTGTAAATACCTAGAAGATAATACAATAACTCCAATGTTTCTTTTGGCCAGGTTATGACATATGGACAAGGTCAGTGGGTGTTGTGATTTGTTGGTAATCACAAGGGGACTTACATAAAATTCATTTCGCAAGTTGAGGACTTAGACAGTTTTATCATTGAAGCTCTTTCGATGGGTGTTTCAGTTTTTCCAAAAAAAAGGCAAAAGGATAAGGGTTTAGAAATCTAAACTACGCCTAAGAACTCAAAAGACGGCAGTGATGAGATAAAATAGGGTAACCACACTTTGTTTCGCCTCCCTTTGGACAACTACGCAAAGTGGGTGCAATCTTCAAAGGAAGTGATAATAATTTTCATGTTTGAATTGAAAACAAACAGAAGTTAAGCATCCACAATTTAATGGCTCAAACTAACTTTGCACATCGAATACAAATCATCCATTCGACAAAAGTATGAGCTAAATCTTATCTACCACTGCTATCGAATCTATCATCCACTTAACAAACATATAAATGAAATGCTAATCTAATTCTACTCTAAGTGTTGAAGGAGAAATATTAAACCTTGCACACTATTTGAAAACAAAAGTGATTCTAAGCAAATCATGCACTAGAGCTTTTATTGACGGAAATAGTCTTGTCGCAACAATATTATACTACTCACTTCACAAATTGTAAATGAGAGTAATCAAGTTTATATAGAGTTCATGAATTTGAATAAACGGCTCAGATTAAAAATGAGCCAACGGCCAAGATTAAAACAAATAAACCCTAATTAGGGTTTCCCAAAATGACTTCAGTAAACAGAGAGTTGACAGGGTGATGTGGCGCTTTGGAGCTATTTTCAAGGAATTACATCCCGATCCTCCCGCGTTGCCGTGTGTTCAATGAATCTGGACACGATCAAGGCAACTTCATCCATGGTGACCTGAGGAAGCATTCCGATTCTGAATTCCAGTCCGTCCACACTCTCGGCGCATCTGGCAAAAGTATCCTCCCACTCTGGCTTGGTCTTCTCAAAAGACTCTCGGATGCTTAAGAAGTTCGCCAATTTGGCCCAATCCTGCTTCAGAATAGGTCCTGTGATGGCAAAGATGCCTTCTTGGACCTTCCCTTTCAAAACCTCTAACTGCAGGTCATTCTCTCGTAGAGCCTCCTTATCCAGGATATCGGCAATCATGTTGAGGAGTTTGGCCTGAACTTCTTTGACCTGTTCTTCCAATTTGATACCATCAACCTTCACCCTCTCCAAGACTTCGCCTCGTGCCATCAAGGCCCAATACCAGGTGTGGAAGTCATAGGCTGCTCCTACTGCAATAACACCTCCTTCTATAAGCTCCTGCTTAGGAACTCCTTTCAAAATCCTAAGGCAAGGGATTATACTATCTTGCACATCCGGAAGGTTATCCCATACTTCTGCCAAAGCAGCCAACCTAGAAAGTAGGGCGGTGGCTTGACCATAAACCAGAGTCAACCTCTCCACGAATGCCTCAGCTTCAGTCCCCTTTGCTGCTATCCATTCTCTGGCTTCCTGAACGGTGACCATATTTTCTTCTATCTCTTTAACAGCCCCCTGTGAAAAGTTCAGAAGTAGAGGAGCTGCCGTGTTGTCTTGATCAAGCGGCTTGATCAAGTGTTGGATATACCCCTTTAGGTGCTCAATTTCTAACTGGCACTCTTTCCTCTTGGCTACCTCCTTTGCCAACCTTGACTTGATAGTGGACACTGAATTGTCCAAGTCTTCAATTTCTTGGCCCTTCGTGGTTGGGCCCAAGTCAATGGTTGTGATGGCATAATCTTGTGGAGCCATGTCCTCCTGTGGCCTGTCCACTGTAGGCATTGCGATCTGCACTGTCCTGTTGCCGGCTCCATCTCTCTGTATGCTCGAGAATTTCTTTGTTGGCTTCTTAACGGCAGTCTGCGTAAGTCTGGCCAAGAAGTCAGCAGTGTCATTCTCTTCTGGCTCCTCCACTGGCGCCTGTACTTTCAGCCTCTCTCTTAGCCAATCCGGGATCGTCGGCTGTTCTATGCCTTCATCCTCAGGCCTGTCTTCCCTGTCAGGAACGTCCAGAATTCCCCTAAGGGCTGAAATCATTCCTTCCTGGAAATCCTCATTTTGGGTGTCCATATTTTCATCATCGGACTCCAATATTTCTGTGCCCGTGGGAGATGGTGGCGCATCTTCGTCCGACTGAGGCTCCATATTGTTTTCCGGAATCGGGGAAGGATCCCTAATGTCAGCCAGTGAAGCGTCTACAGTAGCCAGCATCTCCTCAATATTCCTAGATGCGGCCGAGTGGGAAGGCTTTACCTTAGCCTGCTTCTGAACTGGCTCCTTGCCTGCAGCTATCTCCTTCCTTTTCCTGGAAGTGGTGGCCTCTATCATCCCTACGCCGTGGGATGCGTCCGCATTGGAAGAATAGGATTCCGCCTCACTCAACATATCATAAGTTAAGGTTATCCTCTTTCGCCGGAGTTCCTGAATCTGTTGATCAACCCACCACTGTGTATACTTGACGACTGGTCTCATCAAAGTATTCAAATCGGCGTGCTCGGTTCTGACCATCTGACCACCGGCAAAGGCATGGTCTCATCAAGGTGCGGTTGTACCTGCTGTCCATCCTCCTCTAACTGATCCGGCACTCAGCAAAGTTCTGTTGCTCTGATCAAACTGACAGGCAATCTGGACCACATCTTTCGCCTAACTTCAAACTCGTCCGCAGCATTTGTCCAGAAATTTTCCAGTTCGACCCTATGCTTGTACCTCCTTCCCTCCACCGTCTTGATATGGTGATGCGGGTTGAAGTGGCTCCTAGATGGGTAGGTAGCAAAAGGATAATGTTGAATCTCGAGCCTGGCACTATCCGCTGCCTGTGATGACGGACAAGACTCTAGCATGTTCCCTATAAAGAAGGGAAAGGTTATTGCCGCCTTTTGCTTTGTCCGTTGGAGGCCCTAAAATTCTTCTAGCTGCCTTAGTACTTCCAACAGGACCATCTTGTTAGTTGGGAAAATGGGCAAACGATATGGGCTCCCAGTGAATCCCTAGATTCTGATGTACGTGTATCGGGGATACTGGATAAACCATGACCCATATTTGCCAATTAGCTTCTTGGCCTCAGGAGTCAGCCGTTGATGCGTCCCTCCCTGGAGTATTTTGGTGATATACATGAGGAAGGCGCCTTTTCTTTCAACTGCAATTGTGGATAGCAGTCATATGCCTTCAGCTCATTTGATCCACCGCCGACCGTGCCCTTGCATATCAAGCCTGCATACTTGTAAGTCCTAGCCAACATGTAGATGACATAAGAACTCATATAAAACGTTTTAGTTTTCTCTAAGTTGACAAGCTGCTCGTGGAGGTTGTTGCTAATCATTCGTTACCAGTTAAACATCTTTACGCCCTTTGTGATGTCCTCAATAAAATAATACATCCATGGCTCAAATGGCGCCCCCAAAGGACTGCCTGCTACTCTGTTCAGCAAGATAATGATGTCTCCATAGTCTTCCTTGAAGTCCGTACGCATCAAATTCTTGGGCATTTTCTTGACCGACGACCTTGGTTTGTCCAGCCATGACCTGTTGATGTTGGCGGCACAAAGGTCAGGCTGCTCATCATACAATCTCTGGGCATCTTCTTTAGTCTTGTAGGTAGTCTTAGGATACTTAGGAATGCCGAAGGCTTCTTGTATGGCCACCTCTCCCAGATGCACCAATATTCTCCCGTCAGGTGCCACAATTTGTCTTAACTCAGCATTATAATGCAGTGCACACTCCACCATTAATTCAGCACACTCCAGTGCAGGCGGAAATCCGGCAGCTTGGAAGATACCATTTCTCACCATCCTTCTAGCGGCGGGCGTTGGCAAAGGTCCATTATGCCCATATATTCTCTTCTTAAATTCTTCGAGGTCAATGTGGCCAAGGTTGGTGTCTGAGACGTCTTTCCATTTGGATTTAATTCTAGTCTCTGGCTGCGATCCTTTGCTTGCAAACTTCATCTGTGCTTTCTTGGATGTTTCTCCTTGATCGACTGTCAACCTGCAAGTACAAAATGCTTAACATTAATATAAAAACTTTTAAAATCAAATTACTCCGGGTGTAGTTTGGACAAAATCGCACTTTTCAGCTTATTGAATTGAAATTTCTGTCAAAAAGCAAGCTGAAAGTAATAAATTCGCCTATCTATGAATGAAATTCGTGCTGGAAATGAAGTAGAAGATAGGAATGAGGTGTAAACATATTGCCGATTAACTTCCAAACCTCAAAGATCGTGTTCTGGCTGCAAATGAATTTAAGATTTCAAAAAATCTGCCAGAAGAAGTGCGCCAAAGCTGGGAAGTGGGATTTTCAGCCAAGAAATGACTTATTTCTTCCTAAAAATCACACCTGTCAACAAGAAATTGCTACCTCGATTCTCACAACGTTACTTGCACTAAATTTTCCTTCGCAAACGATTCCCAGAAGATTCGAGAAAGATAGCCTCTTCTCAGCCGAAATTGTGAAGAAATGAGTTGATGAAACTCATTTTATGGCTGAGAAGTGCGATTTTCCTCAAGGAATTGCTTTCTTTTTTTTTATTTTCTTCCAATTTTTAGAAACGTTTTTCTTCTCAGATCGGCAAGTTTCTAATTTCACTTTCAGTTGTCGAGGCAAGTTTCTAATTTTCATCTCTGTGCCACCTCTGTTTGAGATTTTCGAATTTCTCAAAAAATTGCCTAAGTGTTGGAGAAAATATCAAAAGATATTAAATTAATTGTTCAAAATTAATTTTCCAACATTCTTTAAATCTTTGAATCATGGCAATTTATTTAAGGCAGAATAATTTAATCCTCCAAATAATCTCTAGACTTCGAATTTTTTTTTTAATTAAAATTCCCTAAGTGTTGGGAAATAATTAAAAATATTAAAATATTTAAAATTCCAACCCGTTTAACCTTGATACATGGCTAAGTTTGTTCGTCCGAGGCAAAATATCTCTTTTCAAATTGTTCGCCTAGCCAAAATGTGCTCAATAGTTCATCTACCAAATTTCAACTCTCTAGGCGGAGTTCTAACCTCTCTGGACATTTTACTTAGCCAAATAATTCATTTTCTCTCTCCTGGGTTGGGCGAACTTGGATATTTCTCTGCCATTTTGCCATTTTTTATTCATGCCTTATGGAATTTTTCCAAGCTGAGAGGGGCGGACTTCATGGTTTGCCTTGCCTTGCATTCTTCATTTCTTGCCAACGAATTTCATTTCATCTTGCCGAGGAGTAATTTTCATGCCGTCCTAACCTCTTCTCTCTCTAGACATTTCTTCATTTTCATGCCTTAGAAAAATTTATCTTCTAAAGTTGGGCAAATTTCTCATAATTCCTTGCCAATGGCGTGTTTTATCTTGTATTTGTCTAGGGCGGACTTCACCCTTCTCTTGCCATGGCGAGTTTTGGTCTTGCCTTGTCCAATGGCCAACGTTACTTGTAATTTCACCATTTAATTCAATTAATAGCGAATTTTCTATGTAATTTCACCCCTTCCAAACACCTTGGAGCGGACCCCTTCATAATTTTACCCTTCTCCACACTTCTTGGGGTGAACTTCTCATATCTCATGCCATTTTCCATATGGCGGACTTCCTAAGTTGTTTGCCATTTTCCTCTAGGCTGGGCGGACTTCACATTTTCCATGCCACTTGACTTATGGCGGACTTCATCATGCCTTAGCCACTTCTCATCTTGTTGGGCGGACTTGGAGACCTTCATGCCATTTGACTTTCTTGGGCGGACTTTGACCTTCTTGTGCCAGGGCGGACTTTAGCTTCCTTGTGCCATTCGTCTCTCTTCCAAACATCTTGGGCGGACTTCATGGTTTTCATGCCAAGGGCGGACTTGGCATCCTTCTTGCCTATGGGCGGACTTTGGTCTCTTTGTGCCATGGCGGACTTTGGGCCTAGCTTGCCAGTGCCTACCTTTGGCATGCCAAAGGTAGGGCGGACTTCCTATATTTCATGCCACTCCTTCCTTGAGGGCGCCATCTTCATACTTAGCCATTTTCAAAAATTTTGCTATTTTACCTTGATTCTTTTGACATCTGGAGGTGTGCTGATTTTTTTTGCCTGATGGAATCCAAAAATAGAAACTTTCCAAAAATAGAAACTTTCTAAAAATAGAAAAAGCAAAAAGCATCCCTAAAAAATAGGAACTCCAGAATGACCTAAAAATGCCGAAAATCAAAAAAGCAAAAAGCAAAAAAGCAGAATCCCTAAAAAATAGGAAGTGTCAGAATTGACCGAAAGCAATGGCGTTCCTCATCTACTGGGTCTTCTGAGCATTTCCATGACGTTTAAGCATTCAAACGGGTTCAAAATCTCACTTTGGTCAGACTGACTCTCAAAAAGTTATTCAAATTTAGGACTCTAAACTGGCGATTCAGAGGGCGACATCAAAACTTGGGGGTCCCCATTTGCAATGGGGCGATATGTGAAATAGGTCACAACAGGTACCTATTCTTAATTGTCTTCTTGTTCAATGCTTTGTAATCCACACACATGCACATGGTTCCATCCTTCTTCTTCACCAACACAACCGAAGAAACAAATGGACTCTTGCTTGGCCTTATGTGCCCCATCTCCAAAAGCTCCTGAATGGTTTTCTCAATCTCATCCTTAAGTCTCTTAGGATGCCTGTAGGGGGTAGCAATCACAGGTTTGGCTCCTTCCTCTAGTTCTATCACATGCTAAATGCCTCTATCAAGAGGCCTACTTGGAGGAATGCTACTAAATACTTTGCTTCTTTTGGTAATCAAACCCTCTATGTCAGGCGGATAGGACCTCTTCACCTCTTTTGTAACATAATCACACGCTCTACTGCCCACTCAACCTGATCATGTCTAAAAAGCCTCTCCATACGTTTGAAAGAGAACACACGAAGTCCTCCATTTGACATGCCCCTCAAGACCACATTTCTCCTCTTTGACTTAAATTTCAGCTCCATGGTCTGAAAATTAAGAGTGATCTCACCAAGTGATCGAAGTCATTGCATCCCCATCACTACATCGGTATCTCCAATACTAACCACGTAGAAGTCATCCTTGACTTCATAATTCCCCAACTGCAAGCTCAATTGTGGGACCATCTTAGTGCGGCTAATTGTAAATCCATCTGCCACCATCACCTGAAAACCACCTACTTCCTGAGTGTGAAGGCCTCTATGAGCAACCAACCCCTCATCAATGACATTGTGTGTGGCTCCTATGTCAATCAATGCAACCATCCACTGCCCCTTAAGCACTCCTCTAATGCATAAAAGACTCATTCTTTTGAAAGCTATGTAGTTGAGCAAGCTTCCCATCTTTGTCCTCTTCCTTTCCAACCTCTTATGGAGTCTTTTCCTCTTCACTATCCTTTAAATCAGATTGTTCGTCTAATTTTTCTGATTCACTTTCCTCAGCAGAATAGTACTCTATTTGATGCACCTTCCCCTTTGCAGTACACTTATGCCCTTGAGACCAAGGCTCCTTACATGTGAAACATAAGCCTTTCTTCCTTAGGTCATTTAGTGTCTCACTATCGATCCTAATAACATGCTTCTTTGGTTGTTCGGGCTCCCTTGTAATATGTTTTTTGTCCTTATCCTTCTTATGCAAAATCCTTTGGTCTGAAATTTACTCTTGGAGGTGGAAGTTTCCATGTCTCTTGCCTTCTTGATTGTTTCTTGAAGAGAAGTTGGGTTAAAAGCTTTAATCCAACCCCTAAAAGGATCGGATAACCATCAATGAAGAGCACTACAAGCCTCCTCTCAGATATATTTGTCACCAACACTAACAATCTCTAAAAATCTGCAACATAGGCATCTACTGAACCCCACTGTTTCAACTATGCTAACTCCTTAAAGTGAAGCTCTAGGTTTTCTTTATCAAACCTCTCTATCAATTTTTCTGTGAACTCTACATAGGAGGTAATTTGTGCATGTCCCATAGTAATCATCCCATGGTGCCACCACTCATGTGCAACCCCATCTAAGTGAATGGAAGCATACTATATTGACTCCAACTCTGGCATGGGATTAAGAGTGAAATAAGTGTCCACCTTTTGGACCCAAGCTCTCGCTGAAATCTTCCTTGACCTGTCAAAGTAAGGAAGATTGAGTTTCCCAACTTTCTGACGAAAATCATTATTCTACTCTCTATTGCCCCTATTGGTCGTGTGCCTCATCTTGAGAACTATATAATCCCTAAGTGATATGTCATGCTAGAAACCAGGCCCTGCATCCATCCAATCTTATCTGAATTGGTCTTGCATTTCAACTATAGTGAGCTCCTGATTGGGTTGTGCCTCTTCTCTTGGTGGAAATATAGGCATAAGAGGCCTAGCCATGGCCGTCCCATTCTGTTGATTGGCTGCTCTTTGCTGTACCATATCATTACCTCGCCCCAAACAATCCAATCTCTGTACTAACTATGCAAATTGTTGATTAGCTCATGAGCACGTTGGGCTGCTCTTTCTTGACCTCTAACCGCAGCATCCAACAGTAGCATCATACGATCTTGCTCAATATTATTTCTTTAAACTTCTTCTCCCCTTTCACCCATGTTTTCTGAATTTTCTGATTCAACTGGGTGTGTTTCAAGGTGCTGATCTTCACTCTCAGAAGCCCAATGTTCCCACAAGTCTTCTCTTTTCCTCAATCTCTCACAATACCTTCTCTCTCTATCACTAATGCTCATAGATTTGTGTTACCCACTGGTTGGTAGGATGATTTATGCTTTGATACCACTGTAATGACTAACCCTGATTTTTTTTTAAAGTTCTGTTTGTTGATTGGGATGTTTTTTCTGTTGTTTTGTTTGATGTTTTCAAATATCATTCATTGTTTCATGCATACATGATATAGAAAGCATAAAGTATGGAAATACTAAAAAAACTTGCTTGCAACTAGGTAAAAATTTTCAAGTATATATTTCATTGATAACATATCCGAATTCAGACTTAACATACAAGAAATCAGACTTGATAATATTCAGTTCAAACCTGGTAAGTGCCTTCAAACATGTTGTACCCAAAACGAAATTTTCGCTTCATTAAGGCATTTTGATTAAAATGGTCTAAATCTTGTAAAATTGTCGTCAAAAGTCAGTTTTTGGTCAAATCAAGCATGAGGTTTTTGTGAGTTTAATGTCTAGAAGATCTTGGCAAATTTTGAAAATTAGGGTTTTTAGGCCCCTATTTTTAGGAAAAACCCTAAAAAATAGGATCTTGCCAGAATCAGCTGAAATTAATTTTGATTGGCTTATTTCACGTCATGTCACATTGGTGAAGCCAGAATCAAGAAAAAGTCAGTTTAAGTCTAGTGGGTAGTTTTCACTTTTTTCAAGAGAAAAGTTAGGACCTTCGAGGTCATCAATGGCAGTTGGCCAGTACCAAGTGTCAAAATCTAAGCCTGAAACTCATCACAGAAGATTATGTGGCGAAAGATGCTGAAAAAGATGCTTCGCGACGGATGGGATTTTCAAATGGTGAAAAATGTGAAAAATATTTTGTTTGGAAACACTATGCCTTGCTATGAGATACTTGTGCAATCAATGTGCAATCAATGTGCAAGTCAGCTTTGCAATGTCCGTACACATAAAAATGGTAAAATGCAGTCACGCACTTGCTTCAGCGACAGTGATGCTTCAATGCAATCAACTCAGTAAGCAACACGGTTTTCGCAAAACGCGAAATGGTGAAAATCATCAGAAAATCACCAATTCTGGAGCATATTGCGCCCCTGCAGGCCAGGGGCGCCCTTCAATTTGAAGGCCCAAATGCAGTTATTAATGGTTGCAAGATCATTCATCTTCTCTGAATTTTTGCTAGCTTTCTAGCGAGTCATCAAGTGAATCCATCAGATTTGTCAAACACCGGCAAATGACGGCAGAAGCAGAATATACGAAAGATTAGCACATCAAAGACGGCAGTCAAAATTCAGAATCTGCGCCCCTGTAGCCCATGGGCGCCCTTGAATAAAGCCTATCAGATGTCAAAATTTGCAGTAACTGTCTCCAGGTGATCTCTTCAGACTCAGCCCAGCTCTGCGATGAATTCGTTCGCTAGTCCATAAGACATACTGAACGACCGTAGCTATTGATCCAACGAACATGTAAAATGGAGGGAAAATAAAAGTCAAAATATCAAAATGTAGCTTTGTAGCCCAAGGGTGCCTAGCTTTTTGGGCTATCAGATGAGGTTTTCAGTATTTGTTGTCTTCACGAGATCTGCTCAGAATCGTCTAGCTACACAGTGAATCGTCTAGCTACACAGTGAATCCAGCCATCGACTCTTAGGATTTGTCAAGCACCCATGACGAAGGTTCAAGCGCAAAACACTAGAGGCAAAAAGCAAGTGGAAATTTGGCTAAGTACGGAAAAATGCACCTTCCTTGAGAAAGGCGCCCTTCTACTAGAGGCCTCAAATGCAGTCTTTTGACCTTGTAGCTCCCAAGAACATCTCTTCCAAGTTGTTCAATCTCCGCAATGAGACCGTCAGCGCGAACATCGGAGCAATCCAACTCCTAGCAGCAAAGGTCAAACTGGAGCATTTCGTTGAAAGTTACAAGTGCAAAATCATTCTCAAAAGCTCAATGGCGCTCCTGCAGGCCCGGGGCGCCATTGCATTTGAGGTTCTTAAATCAACTTTCATAGCTTACATGTACAGCCATCCTTTGCGGAATTCTTTCAGCTTCGTGATGGATTTAGCATCCACTCAACGAGAATATCAGTCACCGGCAGTGGAAAATCAAAGCACGGAGAGTCAAAACTAAAAAATGGCTAACTCTAGGGAAACATGCACCCTTTTGGAAAAAGGCACCCTAGAAGGGCACGAGATGGAGTTTTTAGCGTTTGTTGCTCTTAGCAACATCTCGTCAGACTTGATCCAGCTTCGCGATGAATGTGTTGGCTCAGCTTCAAGATCAACCTGGCATCCGAAATACAAGGTCAAACAGAGGCTACAATGATGTTTGCAAAAGCTAAAAGTTGGAAATTTCAAGAAAATTTCTAAGTGAGAATAATGGCGCCTAAAGTCGAACTTTGACTTTTGAAACTAAAGTGCCTTGAGCGCCCTACAATGGAGGGATTTTTCAACTGAATTAAATAATAATAAAATATTCCATTATTTTTGCATGAGGCGTGTTTTCTTCTTTGCATTTTCAGTGGCGCCTACTTGAAGGTTCAGTCTCCATTTTTATTAACTAAATGAGGTCCAATCAAAATGCTCCGTTCTAAAAATAGGGTTTTTATATTCTTGTGACGCCTTAACCCTCAAAAATTCTTTAAATATGCATTTAGGCGTCCATTTCATTCATCACAGGTTGAAGGCAAACACATTTTTCCTCGTGCAAGCAAGATCTGAAGGCACTACTAGTGATATTTTCCAGTGTTCTTCGTAGTTACAGGTCCAGATTGCTCAGCAGGATAGTTTTGCATGCTTCATTTTTCCAACAGATTCTTGGCAAATTCCATCAGATTGAGACAAGGAGGCGATTTTCTTGAAGATTTACAGAGGCAAAATATAACTTTTATCTTCTCACCTCATATTTCTTCTATCCTTGTCTTAGGTTTTCTCTCGCATGTCAAAGTAAACGGCAGTATTTGACAATTCTGATCATCTGGGTTTATTCAACACAACATTCTCTACAAAACCCATGTGTTCGAATTTTTCAAAAATAATTGCCTCATAGCTTCACTTTTTGAAGCTTTTCTTTTTTTCCGAAGATTCCTTTGCATGGTAGTGAAAAATTCAAAATTTTGAAAAACGAAGCATTTGGGTGTGATCAACACATTAGCCGCTACAAAACCCATAAGTCAGAATTTAAAGCTTTTGAAGCCCCGCTGCCCCTATTGCTTCTATTCCGAAAAGTCTTTGCATGCCAAGCAAAAAAGCATTTTTTTGAATTTTTTACGTTGTGGGTTTGCTTAGAATCATTTTCTCTACAAAACCCACGTCTCAGAATTTTTCATTAAAATTGCCCCTCAACAGGGTATTTTGAGCCTCATCAGGGGCTATTTTAGCTTTCCAGAAAAAGTTGTCAAAACATATCCGTGTTTACAGTCAACGGGCTAGTTTTTCAAAATGTAGTTCACTCAGACTGAATTCAAGACCAAATCAGTCTTGATTCATAATTTCATCATAACGACTAACACAGATTTGCATCAAGTGGATCCAAAGTTTGACTTGAATGCTTCAGAGATAGACCAAATCATAGTTCAAAATCTTGAGGAATTTGGGTTGCTAGAAGTGGCTTCACTTCCCATCACAACACAGTGTATAGAGTTTGTAATGGCTTGTGTAAAGCATTATAACTCTACTACACGATAAATTCAATCAGTGGATGGGCAAATGATATGCAGTCTCAAGCCCAAAGACATCAAGAAGTGTTTCGGTATTCCTTTGAATCCGAATAATTTGGTTATTTCCATGGTGGAGTGCAAGAAGGCGTTCAATGCTGATAAGGAAAAATGTGATACAAGAATGGCAAAGAGATGGCTCAAATAGAAAAGGACTAGTTTGCCAAAGAATGTGGGTCGTGGAGAGTTCAAAGATGAATACGCGGTTATGATTACCCTACTCAACCGTGTCACCAGTCAAGCAAATGCTCACAAATTTCAGTCATGGATGTATTACATCATGGCTCAAATCATCAACAAAAAGGAGCACTATAGCAGGGAATCTTTGATCAACGACGTTCTCCACAAACAGGTGACCAACTTCTTGGTTGCTCATGAATTTCACATGTGTTCATACCTTATGTATCTGGTCGCCTTCCAAGGCCAATTTAGAGGGTTGAATATTGTGGGGATTCTAAGTGTACAAAGGGTTCATCAGTACTACACACAACTTGAGTTCACACAGTCCGAGTGACACTTCAAGCGAGTGCAGGAAGCATTCTTAATGTACACCATGAGGAATCTTGATCGAGAGCTACATGTGCATATTTCAGCAGAAGCCAAATCGGCGATGGTAGAATGGGCGGATTGGTTCACCTAGTTCCCTACTTTTACCTACATCCGCGTGTATGGATACTCAGGTCATCCTGCCATGTTACCCCGTTATCCCTCGGATAAGGTGGTGTTCATGGAATTTCTACAGCAACTATATGAGGTCCACTCCTATCTGTGCAACAAATGCAAGCCAGCTGCCACATTTCCATTACAGATGGGGATTTACAAGTGCAAGACAGCAGTTGACGCCAAGGCAATGAGCCATCAGATGGTGAGGCTTAACCTTAAGTATCTCGTCGAGAGATGCTCATATGACCCTTGGGGTCACTTTTCAACACGCCTTGGTGATCGTTCTTCACACAAGCCTTCTATGGAAGACTATCGGTTCAACTGTGAGGACGAATTCGAGGTGTGAAGGCGCAGCTACAATAGGTTCTCCCTTTCACAGATTGCTGATTTCGTATCAGAGGATGTAGAAGGGTTATCCGATGATGATGGGGATGTCACACTTCCTCAATTCTTTCAGGACCAAGTTGACACGCAGCCGTTTCCAACCGTTGATTGGTACGCCAAAGAATGCACATCTGTAAAGGAAAGAACAAGCAAATTTGTTAGAAATAGCATACTTTACTTGGATAGCAAGAGGATGAGGAAGGAAGCCATGCCAAACACAGAGCCGCCACCAGTGGCCACTTCACTGCCTTCCACGTTGAGATCAAAGCCTAGACAAAAGACATGGAGTAACCCTCCTAAAGGGAGCAGGATGTTAGGAAATACAAAGGGAAAAGCACCAATTGCTGATTTGGACCAGCAAGAACATCATATGGAGATAGCCACAAATACAATTGATAACATGCTAGAAACAGAGGCAAAACCTCCCATGCCATTAGCAACACCACAGCAGTCTCTGGTTCACATTGATTTGGAGATAGACTCGCCACCACGAAGCAATGCTTCAACGCATTCTCACTCATCAGGAATTCCTAAGACTAGCATCGATCCTTTCGATGAGATTAGTCGAGACTCGTCTTGGCTTGAGAATCTTTTGGGTAGGAAGAGGAGGCAGCCATCTTATCAGCTAGACTTTTCTGATTTTGATCATGTCTATCAAAACACTCCAGACAAAAAGTGCAAGAAGCAAGTTCATGTACAAAGGAATGCTGACAAAGAAATTGTAATTGAGACCGCTACGCCACCAGAGGATAAAAACTTGAATGAGGTAGAAGTTGATGACTTCACCTTAATAAAGGTCAACCTTGGCAAAAGCACATGCCAAGCAAAGGTGGATTTCCTCAAAGTTGCAACGGAAAGCATAAAGGAGAGAGTAATAAAGGGCGGTGAAGATAAAGCAACCCTCAAGGCTGAAAACCAGCAGCTTCGCTAGTATATCTCCAACCTTATGCACAGCACTGAAAATGTCATCGCCTTGCTCCCACAAATGTTGGAGTTGCCAGCAGAACACAATCAACTAAGTCAGATGGTTGTATATGGGAAGCGCTTGAAGGATTGGGAAGAGGAGTTCGTCACAAGGGGTTGTTTCATACTTTCAGAGTTGTATCAATTGAGGTACAATGCCCACAAACTTCATCTATAGATTTAGGAGTCAGAGCAAGACTCGGCAGTAGGCAAACCACGGAATGAGATCATGACCTTTCACCTGAGGACGGCATACGACTCGATCACTAAAGAAGAGGATAAGGAAGCAATTTTTACTTGGACAAAACAATTAATCTTCAAGGTAAAAATACATGAAACAATTTCTGCAGAATTGACCGAGAGCAAAGAAAAGGTGGCAAGTGCTATCAAGTTCATAAGAACTTTTGTATCACAAGTCCCTTGCCAATATCAACGTGAGGATGGTCAATACATCGAGCTCGCTAACGTACAATCAAAATTTCAAAGACTCATTCATGGTATTTTCAGTGGTGATTCAGTTGGCTGTAAGTTAGATCAACTTACAGTCATGTAGGCATTATTTGATGAGGCAGCCAAGAGTAGGAGAGAACTGCAGAGTTAGATCACAGACAGTGAAGAGATGCTGCAAAGACACCGAGTACTTCAGAAGAGTATCAGTGCTCCAAATGGTGATGCTATCAACAACCTCGTGGAGGGGTTAATTGCTCAAGATCACGGCCAGTGAACTACAGATCAAGATGTCCCACCCTTTCAGAATAGACATTAGACACAGGAGTTAACTTGACACCTCTTTCCAAGTTAACTCGTTGTCCCACATATCATGGCATGTCTATTTTGGAATCATCTATGTACATATGGAGTTCTCATTTAATTAGATTTCAATTAACTGATGTTGGTTATCAATTAACTCTCATATCAATAAGGACTTGCGTGTTGCACAGTCCAATTAGTTTAGTTTAGAATTAGTTAACTAAGGTAGTTTTTCCAGTTAACTGTTAAGTTGCATACATTTAGACTTAATAATAAATCTTGCATGCTTGCAAGACTCATGTTAACTCAAGGAGATTTTAGGGTTCCCTACTCCTTCAAGCTTCTATAAATAAGAGCACCCTTGCTCATTTGTATTTGAAATTTTGTTGTGATAACAAATTGTTGTGCCCACCTTGCCATGCAATATTGCTATTTTGTATTGGTTCACTTTGTTAATATAAAGCTGGCTTGATCGTTTATTGTGTGTTAGGTCCTTCATGCAATTTGTTGTCCTAGATTTATTTGTTTTTAATAATCTTTCTTTCATATCTACACCTCGAATAGGTGTTCCACCTCCTTGGGAATTTAGAAATAGAGATTATAGTTTGATGTTGTTTTAATAGTCTTCTTTCATATCTACACCTCGGATAGGTGTTCCACCTCCTTGGGAATTTAGAAATAAAGATTGTCGTTTAGTGTTTGTTTCTAGTAATCTACTTTCAGCCTACACCTCGAATAGGTGTTCCACCTCCTTGGGAATCCTGAGAACTAGCTTGCCGTTTGATGTTGTTTCCAATAACCTTCATTTCAGCCTACACCTCAAATAGGTGTTCCACCTCCTTGGGAATCCTAAGATAAAGTTTATCGTATACCATTCCCTACTCCTAATTCCTCTTGCTCTGTTTATCTAGAGGAGATAGGATAGTTTTAGCGTTAGCCTAGTTGTAGTTAAGATCTACAAAACCAGAGAAACCCTTAGCTGCAATGTATTTGGTTTCTTAACCTTGTGCCTCTACCATCTGAGTCAAAAAGATAGAAATTTAGAATACTTTACCTTTTTCACGCACATCAGGAAAAGAGGGAGCTTCCCCTCCTAATTTGAAGAGCAATTAATAATGTGCATAGTTGTTCATTGCCAATACGCACTCCAAAGGTGCAAATTGTAATGCAAACAAAGCAGCAATCAATTAGCTCCATATTTGCAACATCCAAACTCCAACATGAAGGCCATCAAAACCTCTCGAAACTCAACACAATAAGCTGCTCATCCAACCCCGTTTTTGAGCAGAAACAGACCTATACAACAGCGGGTCGAAAATGCTCAGAATGACCAAACTGGGGCAGCCCTCATATGTTTGGCAATCTGCCCTAGAAAATCAGGCTCCACCAAAGAAATTTGAGTCAATATGTGGAATGGGACGCCTTGGTGAAGGGCTTCCAAAGATACAATACCCAAAACGATATCATATGCCAAAATGGAGTTATGAACATTTTTCAAAATTCTGTCCCTAGCAAGATAATGTCCAGAAATCTCAGAAAACAGCTTCAAACCCCTGAAAACCACCTTGAGATCAACGCCCAACCAGATCCAAAAGAAACCAAGCTTCAACACACCAAAAACCCAAAACATCTCCTCAAAAATACTCAAATATCTTCATCATTCCTTGCAAAAAACACTGAGAAATCAGAAATCTATGAAGCTCAAAGTGACCCCTAAATGGAATCACACCAAACCCAACTAGGGTGGGTCTCTCACCACTAAAACCAGCTCCCAATGAAAAGGGTTTTCATCCTCAACACGCAGCAGTAGACTTCTGGAGAAAATCCAACAGCATCCTGTTATGTAGCCAATTGAGAGATAACCAAATGATGCCCAAAATGAAGATATATAATGCCAAGGAGAAATTAGGGCAACTCAAGTTCAAAATACTTTCCCTCCAAAAAGCTACGCACTTCTCAAAAGCTTTTTAATTAAATAATTTAACTTCCTTTATGTCTCCCTTAGGTTTCCCACTAAACAGGCAACTAAATTGTTTTTGTTGCTTTAAAAACAACTTTAGTCATTGCACTAGGCGCCAAGGTGCTTTTTTATGACCCTCCAACCCCATCACTTAAGTTAAAGTAATTTTATAAAAACAACTTAAGTGAGGAATATAAATAATGAATAAATCAAACCTTAGCAAAACCCAACGCCCAAACTAGAAAGGACACTGCTAAAGTAGCCTTCGCTAGGACCAGTTACCAAAAATAGACTTACTATTTTTAGCAACTGGTTGCTAAAAATAGTAAATACTCTGAAACATCAAACTGGCATAGAAACTGAAGAACACTGCAGCTTACTATAAACAATAAGTGATGGAATAGGCCCCTTGCTAAAAAATAGAAAATCCTACCCAAAACACTAAAAACCTCCACAGAAAGAAATTAGCTGTAAGTCCCCTTACCAAAACTCCACTTAGCCTATAGCGACTCTGGAATAGGCTAATGGACAACTCCACTGCTCACAGGCAAGGAGGGGACATTACATAGATTTTGGGGTGACCTTATTTGGAATGAAATGTTTTTTAATGGTCTCATTAAAAGAAGATTGAGTGTAGCTACCACTATTGCTAAGGTAGTCAAGCATCTTGAAAACTAATCCATTTGTTCAAGATCATTGTGGCATTACCTTTGTCAGCTTTGGTAATGATGTTGTTCTTATTATTGGTTAATCTTTTAAAGGCATCAAGATCATCTTTAGGAATGTTGTGTCTCAAGGGTTCAGCATGTCTTAAGTTGACCACTATACTGTCCTTGGCAATATTAGCTAAATCAACACAAATCAAAGTACTCTTTAATCATCAAGATCTCAATGTGGGCAAGGTGAGAGCATACGGAAACTAGGATATGAATGATAAACAATTGATTTCAAACTCACTGGCAAAAAGCCATCCAATTTACAATCAAAAATAAATATGCAAATATGATCAATACCACTGACAAATTACACGCAAATCTGATCAATGCCAAACTGGTAGATAACAAGCAAATCCGATCAATATCAAATGGGTAGATTACAACAGGTCAGATCAATGCCAAATTAGTAGATAACAAGCAAACTTGATCGATGCCAAATTAGCAAATAATGCAATGAAAATTTTAAATGTGGAATTTGGCAATCAACCTTCCAAAATCCACTTACTATATCAAATGCAATCACTAATTGGCGGAAAACCTTCCAATTATTACAATTTAATCAAATAAGCATGAATACTGAAGTTTCATTCAACCTTCCCATATTATACAGCCAAACCAAGATAGGCTGAAGGTAATCAAACGACCCTAAAGTTTAAACTAAATTTATATCTGCAAATTTGTGGCTGTTTGCAGGCCTGTACAGCCCATCATTAGCAAGGTATGGCACCAAATACTCCCTAAAACTGTTGGGGATCAAATTCAAATCAGTACAGATCATTATAGCAACCATACAGAACAGTACAGAATATTGTAGCAGCCGTACAAAACACTGTAGCAGTGATACAAATTACTATAGCAAACTTCAAAAATCAGAAAATCTTCAATATATTCATTTGAACTAGAAACAAACAATTAAAAAACACAAAATATATTTGATTTTTTTTTTTTTTAATATTCCACACCACACAAACAAACCGATATCTTCATATCAACTGAAAATCTAAAAATACAATGCAATATTAACTCATTGGTAATCCTTGGATAGAATCACTCCTTTGAAATGGTGGGTTTTCATCCTCAACTCAGTTTTCATCTTAGAACAAAAAAAATGAACACAAAGGCTCTACTATGGAGGCAAGGGCTTCATAGATAAAAATGATGGAGACATGCAAATGAGCCCTCACTCCCTTTTTATAGACTTCCAATGAAATTAAAATAAAAATATTCACTTTTTCCTCCTAAAAATCTATTTTAATTTACTTTTGTAACTCTACCCCAAAATAATAAAATATCAACAAGGCTTTATTATGGCTCATTTAGGTAACCTAGAAAATAATAACAAAGTTATCTTTTACAATGCACACAAAAATAATATGAAGACCATCATAATTATTATTTACTTAAACAAATCCCTAACCCAAACCCATTAATCTAAATAGAAAATAGGCTAAGGGATCATGATGAACACCTAGGGCCAAAAGGGAAATCACAACCACAAAACCCTATGTGATCTCTTCAGCAATGTCATCATGAACATTACCTCGATGTGGATAATACAATGTGCTTTCTCCTTCCAAACATAGACCAATCACTAAGCTACTTTCCACCTAAACACTCAAATTTTTAATGTTTTTTAAATTAGAACTTCAATTTATATTTGATAATTTCTAAATTCATTCCAAAGAACTTGGCGTCCATTCTATAGAGCTTAGACTACATGTATCTCATGCAGTATAATATGTTTGACAAAGAATTTGAACTCGTTATAAAGAACTTGGAGTGTCAATCACATTGATTGCTTTTTTACCTTAAATAGTTAAATTAGTGGCATCAATGGCCAAGACCATCTCCAAGTGTATTGGAATGACAACCCCATTAAGGGGTCGCAAAGTTGAAGTAGCTTTGTCTGTTAATATTTCTCATGTCAATACTCAATACAGTTCAATAATATTAAACAGTGATTAATAGCTAAGTTACCCGGTTCACCCCTAGGAAGCCTGGGTTCGATACGAGTTCGTTCGATACGGGTACAGAATTTGGGTCCGGTTCAGCCAAATTCGTTGTGGGTTCGGAAAATTGCCTGTGGGTTCGGCCAAAGTTCGGAACCTTGACTGTGGGTCCGACAAATTCGAACCCGGGCAAAATTTCGTGCCCAAGCGGACTTTCAAACGCCTTTTTGCATTTTTTTATTATTTTTTTGAGTCTTTGTTGAATTTTAAAGAGTTTTTATTCCTTCTAACCCTAATATGTGCCTCTAAAACATGAAATAGGTAAAGTAATACTCATTTACCAATTTGTGAATGAAAAAAAAAGGATTTTTTGCCTCCATTGCTGAACTTTCTCTTTTGCTTGCACAAGCTTGAATAGACTTGAAGGTTGATCGTAGATTGTTCGAAGTTTGTTGTTGTGTTATTCCTAAGCACTTGCAAGTGCCTGTTCATTGCCAAGAATATCGTAGAGCAAGATTTCTTCAAAAGAGGTAGGTTTTTTGAAGTTTTTTTATTATTTTTTTTACATTTTTTTTTAACAAATGAACTTCAACTCTTTTGTTTTGTTTTTTAGTTTTTGTTTGGTTTTACTTTTCATTCCTCTAAATGTCTATAACACATGTTCAATTTTTTCATTTTTTTGAAATGAATTAAGTCTTCTGGTTTCAAATTCAATGAATCAATACCAAAATTTCAATATGTTGTGCCTTAAGTATTCCATATTACAATGGCAACCGATACCTCCTCAGGCTCAATCCAATCTCGTTTCAAAACAAACCCAAACTCTCCCCTTTGGAAATATGTAGAAATGGTTCAGCAACTTCTAGGTGGTGAAGGATATGTTTGGATTTGTAGTCATTGCCATGTTCAATATTCGAGCTCATACAGTCGAGTGAAAGGGCACTTGTGCAGGATCCCTAAAACAGATATAAAAAATTGTCCAGGTGAAAACGACAAAGGCATTCCAAAACATATAGTGTTGAAATATATTGCTGAGCAAGAAAAGGCAGACCAAAAAGCAGCCAGTGGTAAAACAAGCCATCCTTTGAAGAAAGGATCTTGATTCATGAAACCCCCTACACCGCCTTCTTATTTTCCACCTACAGAAAGCCATCCATTTATGGACATCCCTCAAGAGCAAACCATGCCCTCTTCAAATAAAAGATCTAAGGGACCGTTGGAAGCTTCATTTCAGAATGAGGCAAGAGAGATTGCTAATCAAGACATAGCAAGATGTATCTATGCCAATGGATTGACATTCAATGTTGTTCATTCACCATATTGGCAAAAAATGGTGAAATCTATTAATGAGGCTCCAAAGGGGTATAAGGGCCCAAGTTTTGAGAAGGTGTGTTGCACCTTATTGGGGAAAGAGGTGAAACATGTAGCAAACTCTTTGAATCCCATAAGGGATTCGTGGATCAAAACAGGGGTGACCATCGTTTCTGATGGATGGAAAGATGCAAAAAATCACCCATTGATCAATGTTATTGTTGTGTCCCCTAAAGGGGCAATGTTTTTGAGAGTAGTGGATTGTGAAGGACCGGTGAAGGATGGTCAATTTATTGCTAACATCCTTTGCCAAGCTATTGAAGAAGTGGGCCATCAAAATGTTGTGCAAGTTGTAACCGACAATGCCAAAAATTGTAGGGTTGGGTTATTGGTTGAGAAGAAGTATCCACACATTTTTTGGACACCTTGTGTTGTCCACTCCCTTAATCTAATGCTACAAAAAATTGGATCCAAAATTGAGTGGATCAAACAAGTGTATGCTGAGAGCGAAGACATCCAAATGTTTGTCACCAACCACCATATGACACAAGGAATATTTAGACAATTCTCAAAATTGGAGTTGTTGAAGGTAAGTTAATTCTCAATATTTTTAAATTTTTGAATTTTTTGTTAATTTTAAATTATGATTTTGTAAATTTAAATTATATTTTGATTTTCAAACAGGTTGCCGAGACCCGTTTTGCCTCCAACACAATTGTATTGAGATGACTTATAAAGGTTCGTGAGGCACTCTATGCCATGGTAATCAGCCCTAATTGGGCCATCTGGAGGCAATCTAACAATGAAAGGGCAAATAGGGTCAAGCAAAGGATCCTAGATGATAGTTGGTGGGATCGTGTTGAGTATCTCGTCAGTTTCACTGAGCCCATATTGAGCATGATCCGTTACACTGACGTGGATAGACCTTGTTTGGGCGAAGTATATGATGGTATCGACTCAATGATTGAGAAGATGAAATCCATCATCAATGCAAAAGAGAAGATCCTGAAGAAAAGTTCTTCAAAGAGCTACAGAAAATCATTATTGATAGATGGAACAAAATGACCACTCTATTGCATCTTCTCGCTTTTGCATTGAGTCCCAAATATTATAGTCTTGAGATACTTTATGCTTCATCAAGAGTTGCTCCATATAGGGATGTTGAAGTGGCTCAAAGGTACAAGGCAGCACTTCATAGACTCTTCACTGATCGTGACCAACGTGATCGAGTGAGGGTTGAGTTCATGGCTTTTGCATGCTCTGATAGTGTTGATCAGAATCTTGATGCTCTTCGAGACAAGGTCAGGGTGGATGCTCATAATTGGTGGTACTTCCATGGGCAAGAATATAGGCACCTCCAACCTATTGCAATAAAAAATTTATCCCAAGTAAGTTTTATATTTTGTAATTTTAATTTTAATTTATATTAATTAATAATTTTGTTTAGTTAAATTTTGTAACTCTTAACTATTTAATTTGGTCTTAATAGGTTGCTAGTTCATCTTCTTCTGAGAGGAATTGGAGCACATACTCCTTCATCCACTCAATAAAATGCAATTGGCTACATTCGAAAAAGGCAGAGGACTTGGTGTATGTGCATTCAAACTTGTGCCTCCTTACACACAAGCAAAGTTCCTTCAAAGAAGGAGACACAAGGAGGTGGGATATTGAGCCAAAGCAGCTTGACTTGGATGCTTCCACAAGTCACTTAGCTGCACTTGATATTGATGATGACTATCAGCCTGAAGCAGCTACTGAGCATGAAAGTGGCAGTGTCAGTGCTAGTGGCAATGCTTGTGTGAGTGCCACTAATGCTATTTGTGGTTCTACACAAAATGTAGCATCTAATGATGCTGATGATGCTGCTTTTTTTGATGACCCATATGATTCAGATTGATCAATGATCAATAATTATTAATCGCTGATTGTAAACACTTGACATTTTTATGTTTGAAGTTTGAACTTTAATTTATAATTCTATATCATGACATTTGAGTATAAACTATAAAGTGGTGGTGTATTTTTGCTATGTTATTTGACTATTAATATGGTGGTGTATTCTGAACTTAATTACTGCTGCAAATATGTATGTATTTCTGATTTTTATATGTTTTTGTATTACCGAACCCAAAACGAACCCAACTCCAAAAAAAAAAATCCCGAACTCGAACCCAAAACCAAACCGGTAACTTAGATTAATAGTAAGAGTTTGTGTTGCAATCAATTTTTACTAAGTTTTTAAATTATGATTATCTAATTCAAATACCCCTCTTCCTTTTGGGACCTACAATATTTTACCAAACAATTAAGATTGGTTGAGCAAATCAATATTACCAAGCTATTAACACCTTGAGATTTTTAGCATATGCCCAAATAAAGGTTGCATGGCATTATTTTTTAGTAAATTAGATTTGTAAAAATTAATTTGTGATGCCCGTCAAAGCCTAGATAAGCTATAAATTTTGGGCATTCACTAGACTAGTTCAAATTTTCAAATTTGTAAATTATATAATCAACATGTACAGCATTCCATCAAACAATTTCATGTCCATTCTAGTTTATTTCTAAAATATATATATATACAATTTTATAAAGAGAGAAGAAATATGTCACATATTACATTTTGGTAAATAGAATAAGAAACTGCAATACATATTACAGTATTACTTCAATCTCATTTACATTGAATTTTTCTCTTGCAAAATAAATTCTATTATTACAATATTTCAAAAACAGGTACTAATCACAAAGCTTGTTTGAATCAAGCAAGCCTAATAGCCTACTTTAGTATAGCTATTAATTCTTTTTGCATCTATTATGTCTACTTTAGTATAGCTATTAATTGTTTTTGCATCTCGGTAAGGGCGTGAAGGCACTAGTAGGAATCATCATGTGCCTGGATGAGCTGTTTTCAGTGCCAATGCTAAGCCCTAAGAATAGCTCCGCCAGAGAGTGTTGGGTTGTGCGAATCAAAATGAAGAGGAAGATTACCCGGGAGACATAAAGTGTTGTCCGGGTGTTGATGATGTGATGAATGAGCTGCCGCCCAACGCCTCCACAACCTATTATCACCACTCGTATCATTCTTCCTCTCCCTCCCTCCTCTCCCTGTCTCTCTTTCCTGCTCCGATTCCTCTGCGTTATCAGTTCATTCAAAACAAAATAAACTAGCAATCGCACCTTCGTGTGCAATGGGTACACCGAAGTGTTTTGGAAGGTAAAAGAGGGATATTTGTGGTATTTTAGCTGCCTACATAATATAGAAGTACAATATTTTGAATTGGAAGGCTATCATTAAGAAAGTATAAATGTTGTGAAGAATATTTCAAAACATTGCATACATGATTTTTTCAATAAAATTTAAAACTATTTATGTAGATTTTGAAGATGAAAAATTGTTGTACAATTGTATTATTGCTTTGGAAGCATGAAAAGGTGAATGCCTATAATCACATTAATATCATTGGTACATCAACAAAATGTATAGATTTGTTTGTGTAGTACATGTGGATGACCCTCTAAGCAAAAAAATGAGGAAAGTTAGGAATGAATAAAAAAAAAAGATCTAAAATATGTAGTAGAAAGAGTGTACATAGAAAAGGTGAATGCCTTTTAACACATCGTTATCTTTTTATTCCACAAATAAGAACTTATAATACTACCCTACAAAACATAAATCGATTGTTCAAAAATGAAGAAACTAAAAAGCAAAATTTTACAAAATGATATAATATCAGTTTGTTAGCATACCTCTATATATTGTATCACATTGTTGTCATTAGTACATCAACAAAATTTCTAGATTCTAATACAAATACAACATTACAAAAGAAAATCTCAAAAAATAAATAAATAAATATTTCAAAGGCAAAAAAAATGATGTAGAAGATCCCATTAATAAGTTATAAGTTTTTCCTAATAACATCAAAATACAAGTCAGAAATTACGTCTATATTGAATTTTTATATGTACCAATAACTAGGAGAGAGAAAAAATATTAAACTCAACCATTGAAAAACATATTTTAAGATAATTTATTTAGGATATAAACAAACAAACTAATAATGGCAGAATCTTAATTAAAGGGGGCAGATAGTGTCATGAATTATACAACGCAAGTCTTCCTAAATTTTTAGGTTTCAACATTTAAATAACTTTTAGGAGAAGAATGGGATGCGTGTGTTTATGGACTAGACCCTAATCCTCTTAGGAGTAAAAACCTTCACTAATGGAGATGGTAGTATCAATTCTGGAGGACTACATGCTGCCACTTCAGTCACCAAGTATCTCAAGTAAGATTGTATTCTTATTATTATTGATTATAACCCTTCTACCCTCTTGTTTCCAAGTCGCACACACGAAAATCAAAAACTGGTTGTAAATTGGGTGAGATATTTTGATGAGCTTTTAAGACTGGCAATAGATAGAACTGACGTAAAAGGTATTCGGCGGCAAAGGACAAATATAAATGAATGGGTACTTACGTGACTTTTAAGAGCATCAAAATCAAACGACCCAGATTAAATTAATGGTCCTCCATACCTAATGCACACATTTGAAACGTTGATTTGAAGATCTGGCAAAGATTTCGCTGGAGGAGACTCCATAGAGGGAACGCCTTCGGCGTAACAAGTAAATAACCTATTAAAATATATAATTGAAGCAATGATCACTCAATGCATTTATATAAAATTAAAGAGTTGGCACTATAATGTTTTAAATAAACTAGTTATTGCACTTTTGGTGTGCAATGGGTTAGGTCGAACAATTGTATGGTTGTATTAGAGTTTGTCTAGACATATTGGTTGAAATAGAAAACTATGTATTTAACCTAAAAAAAGCAACACATAGAATAAATAAAATCCAAATGAATATTTGCCTTATTGATTTTGTGTAGATATATTGTTCAAAATAGAACAATGTGTATATAACTTATAAAAACAATACATGGATAAACTAAAATGGAAATGATATTAAGATTAACATGACAACTATAATTTACTATATTAAGATTATCCAATAAAATTAAGATAACATGACAGTTGTAATGTACTATATTTGAGCTTTTATATATGTTGTACCCAAAATAAATTTTCGACATTATGCTTAAATTGAGCTAAATCATGTAAAAATGTCGTCAAAAGTTTGTTTTAGGCCAAACCAAACATAAGGTTTTTGTGGGTTTATGTCAAGGAACATATGGTTAAAATTCTAAAAAAAAGAAAATTAGGGTTTCGTGCCCCTATTTTTAGGGAAACCCCAAAAATAGGACCTTCCCAAAAAAATTGAAAATGATTTTGATAGGATTAATCGACTTCACGATCACACTAGTCAAGTCGGAATTATCAAAATACACGTTCTGGTCGGTCTATTCTCATTTTTCAGGAACAAAGTTAGGAGCTCCACAGCCATTAATGGCAGATTGGCCAGTAGCAGGTGTTGATAGCTAAGCTTCAACAAATAAGTCATGGTGGAAAAGATAGAAAAGGATGTTGTTTGACGAAGGAGATTCTCAAAACGGAAAAGGCCAAAATTTGGCTAACCCTGGAAGGAGGATGCCTTACTACCAAGGAGAAATGTAGTCAACGAAACTAAAGGTGCCCCTACCCCTCTTGGAGAAAGACACCCCTTGATCTCAAGGGTCAAAAGCAGTCACCATATCCTCCAGAAACAGTCATCCTCTTCATGTTCATGTTGTTTATTCAACACATCTTCAAGCAAGATCATCTGATGCAGGAATCACTGGAAAATGTCAACGAAACATGGAGATGTTAAATGAAGAACATGCCCAAAAATGAAAGAAAATTGTTGTGTTGGTCAAAAGCGCCCCTCTTGAAGAAAGGCGCCTGGTCTTTAAGGCATGCATATGCAATTAGTTTACTCAATAACCTCCAGGATGATCTCCTCCACTTTGATTGATCTCGACAATGAAACTATCAACAAAGGCATCTGACAACTGAGTCATCTAATGCTAGAGGTCAAAGCAGGTAGTTTACAACATAGATATAATGAGTCAACAAGCCAAAAGCACCCCTGTTGGCTAGGGGCACCCTTGGATTTGAAGGACTTAAACTTGTTGCTAGAAGCTGAGAAGTCAATCATCCTTTCCAAAACTAAGTTGGTTACCTGATGCACAATCAAGCAGAGTTATGACTCATCAATCAACGGTAACGTCAGATCAAAGCACAAAGGGTCTAAATGGAAAAGACGAGGAACAGTCATGAAAATTGACTAAGGCATAGCTAAAAGCGCCCCTCCTGGAGAAAGGCGCCCTTTAATCTGGAGGCTCAAACTCAAGTTTTTGACTTGATGACTCATAGGAATATCTCTTCAGGCTAGTTCCATCTTGACAACAGATCCATCAGCAGTTGTTGAATATCAACTAAATGATCGAGAGCAAGGATCAAACAGAGGTACTTCAACCTGGAAAATGATGAAAAATATTTTCAACACTCAAGAAAGGATGCCTAAAAGGTCAAAGGCAATATGTTGACTTGAGTTGAGCAATTTTGGAGGCAAAAAGAGGCCAAACATTCCACAATCAGTGGAAACTAGCTTTTGAACTCCAAATCAGGCTTCAATCATGAGTTGGTGCCCATACTTGATGGATCCATACTTGAATCATTATATATTCAAGCTAGGCATCCATTTTCATTATTTCTTTTTGCAGGTTGAAGATCAAAACAACAAATTGCTCTCAAGGATGTCTTTTTTAGATCTGGCAAGGGTTTTTTACTGTTCTTCAATATTTTTTGAAGATCAGTGGCAGAAAGGGTTTTTGAATTCAGAGGTAGATTTTTGCAAGGATTCAGCTAATAACTTCCAATCCACCTCTTGTCTACTTCCTTCTTCTGTCTTAAAATTCTTGCATGTCATAGAAAACAACATGCCACCTTAGATCTGGCCAACTAGGTATGATCAACATAATTTTTTAGTGAAACCCATCTTTTCAAATTTGCCAGAATCAACAAACTTGTTACCCATATTTTTAGGGATTTTTCCAAAAAAGTCTTAAAATAAAAAATCTAAGGATCTGGGTTTGTTCAGCATTGAAGCACAAACAAAACCCATGTGCCAGATTTTTCCTAGAAAAATACTTCTCAGCAGGTGTTATTTTTAAGGGTTTCCAGAAATTGTCAAAATAGGGTCGTGTGCACATTTTATCTTTAAGTATTTCAGAATGCAGTACAATACAAGACAAAGATTGTCTTGTACCATGATTATCTGAAAAATAACTAACACGGACTTATATTCAGAAGAACCCGGAGGTCAATTCTAAGGATTTGGAGGGCATGAATCAAATCACATTGCAGAACATAGAAGAATATGGGTTGTTTCAAGTTGCATCGATTCCTATCACATTACAAATTGTGGAGCTTGTAATTTCTTGCATTAAGCATCACAATCCTACCACAAGAGAAATTTGATCAGTGGATGGGAGAGTGATCTACAGTTTGAAGTCGAAGGACATTGAAAAATGTTTTGCTATCCCGCCATGCCCAACCAACAAGGTCATATCTGTAAAGGAATGCAGAAAGGCTTTTGAAGCTTCAAAGGATAAGTGTTCATTGAAAATGGTCGAACAATGGTTAAAGGTGAAAAAGTCCAGCTTGCCCAAATTGGTTAGATGAGGAGAATTCGGAGATGAGTATGCAGTGTTAATCACTCTACTCAGCAGAATCACTAGACAGGAAGAGGGCAATCATTTTTAGTTGTGGATGTTCTATTTCATTGGTAAGATTATCAACAAAAGGTAACATTACAACTGCACCTCTCTGATCAGTGACACGCTCCACCAACAAATTACTGGGTTTCTAGAGGCTCATAGTTTCCACATGTGTTCCTACCTGGTATACCTGATTGCCTTCCAAGGCGATTTCAGGACACTAAACATTGTGGGGACATTAGGTGTGTAGAAGGTCCAAGAATACTTTCCACATCTTGAGTTTACTCAAGCGGACTGACACTTCAAAAAGATAAACGACCTCTTCATCATGCACATTGTACGAGAGCTCGACCATGAGATGCACGTGCGTATATCACTAGTAGCCAAGGAGGCAATGATGGACTGGGTGGATTGGTTTATCCAATTCCCCACCTTCACCTACATATGTGTGTATGGCTACAATGGTCACCCCACCATGATGCCATGATACCCTTCAGATAAGGTAGTGTTCATGGAATTCTTGAGGCAGTTGGCCGAAGTTCACACTTATCTATGCCTAAAGAAGAAGTTGGCTACAAATTTTCCCATTTAGATGGGACTCTATAGATGCAAAATAATGGCAGATGCCAAGTTGATGAGCCAAGAAATAGTAAGGCACAATCTCAAGTACCTCATTGAGAGGAGGTCATCATACGATCCAAGAGGACTCTATGCAACACATCTCAAGCAATGGTCATCACATGAATCTTCCATAGAAGATTACTGGGTCAATTGTGACGATGAGTTCGAGGTGTGAAGAAGGAACTATAGCTAGCTTAAGCTCTCACAAATTATTGACTTTATGTCAAAAGACATTGAGGGCCTATCTGACAATGAGGAAGAAGTCATTCTCCCTTCCTTCTTCATGGATCAAGTGGACTCACATCCACTTGACAGAGTGGATTGGTATACAAAAGAAAATGCATCTATAGAGGTGAGAACGGGTAGAGTGGTTAGAAATAGTCAACTCTACCTAGACAGCAAGAGGACAAGGAAGGTAGTACTTCCCCGAACAGAGCCGCCAACAGTTCAGTCTACACTACCTTCCACGTCCAGGAAGAAACCTAGAAGAAAGCAATGGAGCACTCTCCCTAAAGGAATGTGGATGTCAAGGAACACATGGGGCAGAACAAGGATTGTTGGTGCAAATCAGTAAGAGGTACAAGTGGAGACAACCACCAATTTACCTGAGATAGTAGAAACCGCTGCAATCGAGCCAAAGCCAATGATTGAGATAGTCACAACAGAGATGAAACCCATGGCAGAGGCAATAGTAGCAGAAATGGTGCATGTGATAGAAACAGAGCCACCTACTTCACCACCATCACAACAGTCACAAGGTCCCATCGACTTGGACTCGCCACCACAAGACATCTCTACAACATAGTCTCATTCATCCAGCATTTAGCGGGCCCACATTCTTCCTTCCAGCGAGGCTAGTCAGGATTCTATCTGGCTTGAGAGTTCCCTTCGAAGGAAGAGGGAAAGGTCATCCTACTAGCTCGACTTCATAGAGTTCGATCATGTCCCTCAAGACATGTCGACGAAGAATTTGAAGAAGCAAGTACATGGAGAAAGGAATGCGGATAACGAGGTCATCATAGAGACTATTGCCCCACCTAAGGACAAAAACATACGTGAGGTAGAGGTCGGGGATTTCACACTATCAAAGGTGAACCTTGGAAAGACCACTCGTTAGGTGGAGGCAGACCTTCTCAGAATTGCCTCAGCGAGTGCCCAAGAGAGGATGGATAAGGATGGCCAAGACAAAGTAGCCTTAAAGGCTGAAAATTGGCAATTGAGGATGTACATTTACAGCTTGATGCACGACACTCCCAACTCTTTTGCTTTAACACAAGAGTTGTTGAATCTTCCCACGAAGCAAAATCATCACCAACTGAGTACATATGGAAAATACTTGAGAAATCAAGTGGAAGAATTTGTTGTTAGAGGGTGATATGTACTGGCAGAAGTATATTAGTTGAGAGATAGAGCACATGCACTCCACACAAAAATTCAGCAGTCAGAGTTAAAGATAGCAGAGAAGAGATGAGGTCACAATTTCAAACTTGCAATTGGCATACCAATCAATTACCACCACAGAGAACAAGCAACATCTGTTTGCTTGGAAGGAACAACTGGCATACAAGGTGAAATCCTATGATGCTAATTATGTGGAGCTAATTGACTATAGACATATTGTCACAAATATTATCAATTTTGTGAGAACGTTGGTAATATCCTTCCCTCACATAGAATATCAGCAAGAGGGAGGTGAATTCATTGAGCTGAGAATAGTGTAGAATCAATTCAGAGATGTCATCCAAAGAATATTCCTCGATGATCCTGATGATTGTAAGTTGACCAAAGTTGCAACCATGTCTACCAAGTTAGATGATGCAACTTCCAAGTGCAAAGACTATTAATAGCATCTTGCGATGGGAGAAGAAATACTAAAGCACCATGTCGTCATCTTACAGAGCATTAATTACCTAGAGGCTAAGGAGGTCAACGACTGGATAGAGGCATTGTTGACTAGTGGTGAAGAGGTGTAAAGCACCCAAGAAGGACATCCTACCCTCCAAAAAGACAATAACTATGACTGAAGTTAACTTGATGCCCCTTTCCAAGTTAACTCTAGATCCCCACAGATCATGCATGTCAGATCCCACTAATCAAGGATGCCTAATTGAATTCCACGATTTGTGGATCTTAGATCTCCTTTAAAGGTGGATGTCTATTTAGAGGCACATTCGTAATTTAAGTTCACTTTTAGTTAGGTGTCAGTCAACTGAGGTAGACTTCTAGTTCGACTTTTGTTTAGTTTCAGTTAACTGAAGTAGTTTTCCAATTAACTGCTTGCTCACCTACTTTTAGACATAGGAATAAATCTTGTTGATTGGAAAGAATTGATTGTTAACTCAATGAGACTTTAGGGTTGCATACTCCTTTGAGTTTCTATAAATAAGAACCTTGGGCTCATTATTTGTTTAACCTTTATTTACCACGCAAAATTGTTGCACCATTGTTTCCAGAGTTTGCATGTTTGTATTTGTTCACTCTTGGATGAGAGTTTATTGGTTGATCGTAATTGTGCATGATTTTGTGCCTTTGTTGTCTCAATCTTTGTAATTATTTGGAAAAGATTGAAGAAGAAATTCAAATGGCGCATGCATATTTGATCTAAGATTTGAGTTGATCCAACGTCTTTTTTTTTAATAGTTTATTGTTTCAATCTCCTCCTCGGACAGGGGTTCCTCCTCCTTGGATATTTTGTCATCAATTGATATCGTTTGATGTTGTTTAAAGATCTGGATTTCAGCCTACGCTTCGAACAAGGGTTCCTCATCCTTAGAAATCCTAATATCCATATCTTCGTACCTTGTTGTTTCTAGTACGTTGTTTCCCAGCCTATACCTCGAACAGGGTTTCCTCCGCCTTGGAAAGTCTCATATCCAACCTACTGTAAAGAGTGTTTACTTGTATAAAACCTTATCCCAGCATATATCTAAGAGTTCAGAGCCTCAACCATATTCTATGGAGACGATGGATTCAAGTGATCCAACCCATCCATTTCGCTCCTATGCCCTTATGCTTTGTTTATCTTGAGGAGGTAGGATAGTTTAGAAGCTAGTTTAGTCATAGTTAAGATCTGCAGAAACCAAAAAAAAGCTTAGCTACGACGCATTGTGTTTATGCACCCTTGTGTCCTGTCGTTGAGTAAAAAAGATAGGAACATTAGTACCCTTTTTTTATGTAGAACATCAGCAACGAGAGATCTTCCTCTCTATAATTTGAAGAGAAGTACTATAACACTTGCAATAGTTGTCTATTTCCAATAAGCACTCCAGAGGTTGAAACACCAACAATATAGATAGGTTCTTTACACCCATATACAAATACAATTATTTAAGACCTTTAGAAATAATTAATAAGTTGTAGATATTTTGTTGTAGTGAATATAATAAGTAAAAATTATTAAAGGTGAAAATAATAAATAATAAAAGTAAAAAATATATATATAAATATAAACTATCAAGTAATTATTAAATAAATAAAATAAATTTTAACTAAATAAACTAACTTTTAAAAAATCATTAATAAATAGAATAAAATAGCTCTTAATTAAATAAACTAATTATAGAATAATTCATGAGTAAACAAAATAAAATAACTTTTAAATAAAATAACTTGACATTCACAAAAGTAAAATATAAATATAAGATTAAATATGATATCTTAGGGAATGTTCCATATTATTTTACCTCAGAGACAAAAATAAAATAAAAATGAACACATATGTTTGAAATTAGTAGCTAAAAAAATGAACACATATGTTTGAAATTAATAGTTGGGGTAATTAAAGCACATATGTTTGAAATTATGCAACCAATGGGAGAATCATTATTAGTCAAATGAAGACATCAACTCACACACCATAATATGGATCATTCTCTAAGATATCATATTTAATCTTATATTTATATTTTACTTTTGTGAATGTCAAGTTTTTTTATTTAAAAGTTAAATATAAATAAAAAAAACTTGACATTCACAAAAGTAAAATATAAATATAAGATTAAATATGATATCTTAGGGAATTTCAACATATCTAATTTGAAAGTGTCCAAGTTAAATTTTATAACTGATGGTGTAAGAGCCCTTGGGAGACAATCAAAGTGATCACACCCATTCACATGCTTTGTCTCCCAGGCATTAATACATGATGAAATTTGCACCCTAGTTTAGTAATGTGAAAGCAACACGATGACAAGTAACTCGTTATATCTAATTTTCATTCATATTTTCTTTTCATTTATTATCAACACATTTAATTTGCCTGGTGGAAGCTAATTTGATATGAGACTGGCAGAATAATCTAATCAGAGACTAGCAAAAAAATCTTTGCCTTTAATTCCATAGAGATTACAGATTCCATAGATCTTTTGATCCCTTAACATGTTGATATTTATATTGTTCTCATCTACTCAACAAGTGTCAGTGGTAGAGGATGCATTCATAGAGTTGTCCACTCAATCACCTCAACAATGAGTAGATACATAGCCGATGAATTAGTTTTACCAACTACGTAGTATGAATGCTTTCATAATATGTTTTCATCATTATGAATATCTACCAGACATCAACTCACACACCATCAATATGGATCATTCCCTAAGATATCATATTTAATCTTATATTTATATGTTTTAATTTTTTCATTTTATCTATCAACGATCAAGAGTTTTAATTAGGGCATGCAAGACAATTGAATTGATCATGCCTGTCTATTTAATTACCGAAAAATCCTTGCCCAATTCCAATCATCATTGAATGAAAGAACTTCAACATCAGCGACATAACACCACCACCTAATATTGATTAATTACTGTGACAAGGCTTCATAGATGGCGTGTTTGTGCAGTCCTACTTGCATTTTGATGATGGTGTTTGCAAATGATGTGACATTTAAAAAGAGAACATGATACAATATCTCATTTTTTCTACTGCTCTCTTCATTGAGTTCATTTAAAGCACAACTATTTACCTCTATTTTTTTATTTAACCATTCAAGTCTTCTGTGAAGTTCAACACTATGTTTATTTCATTAGCCGCTTGTTGGATGGCCATCCATTCCTTTGATTACAAATGATTGTAATTTATAGGCTTTTGATCATTAAATATCTAGGATTTTGATGGTAGAGAATGGGTAAAACTTCACAAGGTGATACTTTTATGTTGAATGAGAGAGTACCTAAATTTATAGGCTTTTGAGAGAAGGAATGGATGGTCAAGATTTGATTGTGAGATCAAGGGTGGAGAATGGTTGAGAAGAATTCCCTAGGATCAAGGACAATGCAGAGGGTGGAGATGAAAGTGGTTAGATTGTGAATGGATAGGATAATTAACTTACCAAATTTAAAAAGTAGTTGTGAGCATGAGGGAAACTAGGGACATGTGAACCTAAAATGACTATAACTTTGGGTTGTGTTGAGAGAATAATGGGACCATAAGAACAAGTGTTCTTAGGTGCCCATTATTCTTGGAATGTGTTAAGAGAATAATGGGAGCATAAGGACAAGTGTTCATAGTTGCCCATTATTTTTGGAATGTGTTGATGGAATATAGGCCTATTTAATTATTTTAGCCACATTTGTGAGATGGATAATAGGAAGAAATGATATTTATTTATTTATTTGTGAGGAGATGGAAAAATGTTTAATTAAATAATATGATTATTTAATTAAGTTATAGACTTTAGGTAAATGAGACATGTCATAGACCTTGATGATATTGGTTGATTAAGACTAGGTGATGGGGAATAGGCCTAGAGAATATTTAGGTGTCTACAATTATGAGTGCGCAATATATGATAAATGTTGTATTATCTACACTATCATGTAAAAATAACGTAAGAAATATAGCATTGTGTGAAAATGATAACAATAGATTATTGTATGGAAGAAGAAAATAATATGATATATAATGTGATTGTGAAGAATCCATATATAATGAAGTTAAGATACAAATGTGTTAAAACAAAGTAAGGAAATATCCTTAATATACTCTCATGTAGAATAAGGAAATATGTACTATATTGAGTGTTAAGTCCTCTAAAATTGATGTAATATCTACTTGTAAATATGTTCTTTCTCGTAGTGGAAATGAAATATCAATTAGCTTGTAAGATTAAATCTAATAGATTCCAAAAAGTGGGAAAGCTAGGTATTGTGGTGTAGGATTAAGGAAACTTGTCTAGGGGACAAACTTCTTGAACTAATCAGACCCATCCTTGAGAAGCATATACCCTCCATGATACATCTCCAAAAGATTGGACAAAGTCGCTTTATCTATATCCTCACAGTGAAAGGATTTGCAGACAAACTAAAGCACACAATGGGTTAGTAGCAAGACTAAATCAACTACACATTGCAAAACCAGCACCACAATTACTCCCAAGCTCATCACTTTTCACTACTCTTCATATACTAAATAGCTCTAAAAACCACCAAAAATGCCCATAAGCAGCAGGTACAAAAGAGTCAGTGCTAAGGTCGTGACCCAATTTCCTTTGATTAGTTGTTTTCTCTTCTCCATGACATCCAATCCATATGTCTCCTCCACCACACACACCACGCTGGCAACCTGCCACAACATGGAAATGTACAGGTGGAAGGAGACAACTACGATGGCAATGGAAATGAACCTAATTAAAAGAGTCACTTTGTTTAGTCCCACCACTCCACTAAACAATACCCACATAATATAGAAAAACAATGAGGAAAATCTAGATAAAAGTGAGCATGATGCACTTCCAAACCCTAGCAGAATGTTCATAACTTGGGTTTAAGTCAATTCCTTGCTTGTGTAGATGGATGAATGAGTGAAATATTTTAATGGCGTCCACACGACTAAATAGTTTTTGGGACGAAGACACAATAGGCCTAGTTTGTCTTCATGCTCTTATCCAAGTTGGATCTCATGCTATTAATTTTCACTAGAAGGCTAGTCGTCTAATTAATCTTATCTTCCTCAAATAGCTGGTGCATATTGTCCACTTTCAAACTATTTTCATGTTGAGTACGAATATCCTCGTAAGCAGTGCATTCCATGATGAAGTGCCATTCCGTTTCCATAGACCCCTTATTGCAGAAAATACAAGTTCTTTCTTCCCAAGTTTCCTTGGGTATCTTCCACCTAACGGTCTCACACCTAAGGTGATGTGATCCCGTCCTCAATTGTGCCACTAAAATTCTCACTTTTCCTCTTATAGTTGCACCTAAATAAGTTTTTTCACCATGATCCTTCGTTGGGTTAAACTCTTTGATGTAGTATGTTTTTTTTCGCCCAATCTGATTTGTCCACATAGCAGTTCTAAATTTTTTAGTCACATATATTTTTATTTCACTATTGGTACTAGGACACTCTTGCAAATTAATGTCCCACTTGTTCATCCACTTGTGGTTCTGTTTCATCCAAGTTTTCTTCCTACGATCTAGCATCTCCTTCATAACCGCTTTAGGCCAACAATGGTTATCCATGTTTTCAACCTTCTTTAAATAGCTTATCAACTGGGTTAACGTTGATGCTTCCAATGAAAAAGTCCCCATTTCAGCTAAAAGAATTTCATATGGGGCTATGGTTTTAACTTTGAGACTGCTTGTTATTAGATGTTTCTAGATTCTTTCTAGTTGTCTCCAACTGCACTTCGACATACTACTTCCCCACACCTCACACCCATAAAGTACAACCGAGGTAACTAGCAAACCAAAAAAGGGTTTTCTTGGTTTTCCAATCCCAAAGCTCAACTTTTCTACACTTATTTTGTAGAAGGTAATAAGCCTTCCAACCTCCCTGTATCCTTTTCGTACAACAAGTCTCCCAATTGAGCTTATAATGAAAGTCAATCCCAAGATACTTGTATTCTTTCACTATTTCAAGCGGGTTGCCTTCAAAAAGAAAGGTATTATGTTTATCTTTTCTATTCATTGAGAAAATCATGATTTTGGTCTTTGGTGATATTCACTTGCATCCCAACATCCTGAAAAAAGAGTTATAGAGCTTTCAGATGTTCTCTTAACCCATGAGTTTTTTTTGAAACTAGGATAAGATCATCAGCATATAAAAGTAGTTTCACCACATAACCTGCCAATTGGATACCACCCCCATCTGTCTTGCTTAACCAAGCTTCCAACTTATCAATGTATAGCCCAAAAAGCATGGGAGAAAGAGGGCAACCCTATTTAACCCCAATGTCGCTACCAAAACATTCTGACATACCTTGACTTGTTCTGATTTTAGCTCTAACCTTCTCATACAACCTATGAATAGCTGCTCTATACACATTTGGGATGCCTAATTCCTCCATTCTATTCCATAGTTTGTCTCTAGGTACTGTGTCGAAAGCTTTCTTAAAGTCTACAAAACATCAATAAGCATCCTCGCCCTAGGTGTTCCATTTTTTTTCAATCAAATGTCTAAGGGTGAGGCAGTGATCAATGGTAGAGTGTCTTGACCTAAAGCCTGCTTGCCCCTTTGCCCTTTTGCCCTTTTGCCCTTTTGTCCCCATTGGATGCCACTATGTACACCATTGCTGACATGGACAACAATGAGAAGCCACAAACGATGGTTTTGTCCACCGTAGTCAAGACCAAAAGCTCCACAATTTACAGACATTAGTTGTGCAGAATGTTTTATGTGGTAGGGATGAAGGCATCTATGCCAAATATTTCGTTGCTCATCATGATTTTGTTGAGGGGGGGCTCTGAGATTACCCTATGGCTGAGGATTACAAATGAAAGAAGCGAGAGAAGGGTAAAGGCGATGGCTTAGAGGAGTTTTGCAAACTAACTCAGGATTTTCAATGCTTTTCCAATGATTCCCAAGGCATCCAAAAAATGTAATTTTTCCAAATTTCTCCGTCCACTTTTTGATTTAGTGGAAAAAAAAATGTGGAAGGGATGTGCAGGGGTGCCGATATAAAGTTTTGCAATGAGACGTCTACCCAACACTCGAGATACGCATTTGACTGTATTTATTAAAAATAAAATCAACAGAAAAAATGAACGGTTGCAGATATTTCAATCATCTCCCAAGCAGATTTACACAATATATACCGTTGATTGAACATTTTAGGTTGGTCATTCTCATATTGGATACATCTTTGGCATAAATAAAACAACAATACTTAGTTTTGAATTCAATTTAAAAAAAATGTTTTTGAATATGTCACAAATTTATAAGTGTCTTGGAAATGGTGGGATGAAAGTTTTTGTGTTATTATTTTTTGTCTAATGTCTTGGATCACTTATATGTTTGTTAAATTCAATTTTATAACATTTCTGGATCTAAATTTTAAACTTCTTGAATCTAATGTCAATAATAGGTTTGTCTTGATGTCTAAAAACTAGCTTAAAAATGGGTGGTGTCTATAAACACCATTCAAGAGCTTTCTAGACTAGAATTATTCTCCTTTGGTCAAACCCCTTGTTATTGATTTCACGATTTTAGAACAATGATTAAAGATAACAAGCAAGCATGCAATGATGCTTAGGATGTCAACATAAGCTAATGATATATGATGCTCTCTATGTGATAATGTTGGTTGAATGAGAGTCCTCACATTTCTTAGATGGGTCAAAGTGAATAATGGTCTATCATTATATACAATATAGCACACAAGTCAACAAATTCCACACTCAAGTTAGCTCATAATTGTTAGAGTAATAAGTTATTTCACTTAATTAATTTAATCATATTGGTTAATTAATTAAGTCACTTATCACTTTAGTTTTACTTAAGCTAAACTTAGGCACATTAATAATTAATTATTTATTAATTATTAAGTATACACACTAGGGTTTCCTTTTAGGGTTTGGTCTCCTTTCTTAAGAATTGATCTCATTGTAATTATTCATTCTCTTTAATGCATTTTTAGCTTGAGGCTTGCAGAGCATCTTTTTTGTTCTGGATATCTTTTCTTTGTGACAAGTTATTGCTTGCAGGTATTGCTGGGGTCTGTGAGGTTGGTTTATCAACTTCTACATGGTATCAGAGCTTCAGATTTGCAGCTGCCTATTCGTCTTTTGAAAGATATTGCCTTACAGTGATTTTTAAGTGCAAGGGTTTCAAGCTAGACATTTTTTTGCAAGATCTGGGGGTAGCCAATTTTTTGGGCATTTTTGGGCAAAACAGATGTCGCCATCGCGTTTAGAGCACCCAAAAATCCTAGGAATGGCTATCGTTTGGTCAATTTTTGAAAGTTTGAAAAAGGCAAAAAAAATTGCCAGGGAAGCCGTATGACCTCCCTAGCACGTAGTTCGAGGCCAAAAACTTCATGATTTTTTTTTTTTTAATAAATGCAATTTTTAGCTGCTTAGTCGATGCTTCCAGTTTAAAAGGTCATTACCGCCCGACGGCCACCGCCACTCATTCCACTACCATCGTTGTGCGTTAGCCCTCGAGGGCTTACACACACAAGCCTGCGGTCACATTAGGGACTGAGTGACCCGCGCCCAGCTCCCGTTGGCCTGCCAGCCCTAATGCAGGTCATATGGGTGACCAGGGGCTTCGGCCCCAGCCCCCAACCGCCAACTCCCTAGTCTTGCATGCAACCAAGGGCCGATTTTTTTTAGCCCTTGAGGGCTGATGAAGGGCTTATTAGGCAATTTGGAGCACTTTCATGGAATCGGGCGTAACTTTTGCATATTGTGTCTGTTTTTCAAAAATGAATAGGCGTTGAAAATATGGTTTCGCGAACTATGCAATGGTGCAAGTTTGATTTTCTGGTTTTGCCATTTTGATGTTTTTTCCGCCTGTCAAAGTCACAAGTTGTTGTTTTCACTCAGGCATAAATTTTGACTCCAAACTCCATTTTTCACCATTCTCGCGACATCAGAAAGCTGAATCCATCCTCTACACATATCTTAGATCTAATTTTTACATAATTTTACCAGGTATCTAATTTTTTTGTTAGATCTCAACTTTTTCTTTCTTGGTTATTTTCTTGGGAAACATGCAATTTAGGCTATTTTTTTTAAATCAAAGAGATTCATTTTTTGCATTGAGAGTATATGCTACTATTTTTTTTTATCATGGATTCACATAATATTGCACCCCTTACTCCATTCAACTACTTTGGTTGGAAAAAACAAATGGAGATTCATTTGATGCACAAAGGGTTGTACAAAGTGACCATGGGTACAAAAGTTGAACCTACAGGTGGTGTTGAAAAATGAAAGTGGTTTAATAGGTTTGATGAAGCTTTTGGTACTTTATGTTTGTCTATTTCTCCTGATCTTCTTTTTCATGTTGAGTCTTGCACTACACCCCATCAGATTTGGACTACTTTAGGGTCTTTGTTTGCGAAGCAAGATACTATGAGAGGATTCCAATTGGAGAATGAGCTTATTAGCTTAAATCCTAAGGATTTTGATAGCATCTAGGATTTCTTCACAAAACTCAAGTCTCTTCAATTGCAATTGACACAATGTGGTATTCAGAAGCAGGACTCTCAGTTGATATTGTCCATTCTTTCTAAGCTTGGACCAGATTATTCAGTTTTTGTATCTACCTTTTATGCCACTAGAGATGCTCTTGGTACTAAGTTTACTATGCCTTCCCTTGGTGATTTTGCTTCTTCTCTCACTCGAGATTAGGCCAAGTTGGCTAGCATGGGCAAGTTGAAACCTTCTACATCACAAGCACTTATTGCATCATAGGAGCCCAAAGATCATAAGGCTTCTACAGGCAAAGGCAAGAAACAGAAACAAAAGGATTCCAAATCTCATGAGTAGTAAAAGGAGTCCTCAGATTCATCCTCCTCTTCTAAGGGGAAATCATCTAGGAAGGAGAAGTTTACATGTGCATATTGCAAGAGAGAAGGATATGCAAAACATAGTTGCTATAAGGACATTGATGAGATGAAGCATCTTCTTCAAAAACATCAAATCGATTTTCCTTCTAGGATGTCTGCATCATCTCCTTCCCCTCATTCTTCTTCTTCAGAGCAACATGATAGGGGCATAACTGGTTTACATACTTCATTAGATATGAAGGGGCATGCTCTTTGTGCTTATTCAGGTCATGGATCAGGGAGATGGCTTCTAGATTCAAGAGCATCTCATCATATAGCATCTTCACAGTCTATGTTCACTTCCTTTGAGCCTTGCACTATGTCTCCTATTTTGATGGGAAACAATACATACATGAGTTTTATAGGGAAGGGATCTATTAGTTTTGGGGATAACACTTTTTAGGATGTCTTATGTGTTCCTCATTTGATGAACAACCTTCTTTACATATATCAGATCACACATGGAGGCAATGGGAGATCTATGCAGTTCACACCTAATTTAATTATCATCAGAGACTTGGAGAGTAGAGAGGTTATTTCTACTGGGGCGGTGGATCACTCATCTCAGTTGTATTCCTTTTCAGATTTTTCTTCTGATGGTGCTTTTGTTCCTACAGTTGTTCATCAAACTTATAATGTGAAGCATCATACAGAGGAGACATTTGGCTTCTTGAACATTGGTGTTCTCACTTCGGATCTAGTTCTTGAGGCATCCATTCCATCTCCTCCACCTACTGTTGCAGTTGTTGATACTTCTATGTCTATTGATGTGGTTTCTTTTGTTTTAGTACAGCAGGACCTACTTGATCATTCATCTTTGGAGGTTTCTCCTCAGTCTTCACCTAATTTTAATTCTTCATTGGTTGAGGTCACACCTACTTTAGTGGAGACATCTTGGGCTACACCTAATTCACCTTTAGAGATTGCATTCATGAGGCTTCTTCCCTCTCACTTCTTTTAGGAGATGTGATTTCTTCAGTCTTTTTGGAGCTACTTCATTCTAGGGGGGGCTATGTGGTCTCTTCATTCCTCTCTTCTAGGGGGGTTCATTCATGTATCTTTGTGATGGATGGTGTCCTTGGGGGTCTTATGGAGTCCTCCATCTTTCATCACTTAGTTGTTTTTTGCATCCTATTTTGGGGAGGAGTTTTGTTCCCACATGGTTTTCTCTTTTACCTCGTTTGGTTTAGTTTGCATTGCATTTGTACATGGGTACCTGATCAGACCTTGTTGTTGGGACCCATCTTTGCTTTCATGAATCTTTTCCTTAGTGTTTTAGCTACTTACTAAGTTCATCTTAAGGGGGGGTGTTAGAGTAATAAGTTATTTCACTTAATTAATTTAATCATATTGGTTAATTAATTAAGTCACTTATCACTTTAGTTTTACTTAAGCTAAACTTAGGAACATTAATAATTAATTATTTATTAATTATTAAGTGTGCACACTAGGGTTTCCTTTTAGGGTTTGATCTTCTTTCTTAAGGATTGATCTCATTGTAATTATTCATTCTCTTTAATGCATTTTTAGCTTGAGGCTTGCAGAACATCTTTGTTGTTCTGGATATCTTTTCTTTGTGATAGGTTATTGCTCGTAGGTGTTCAATGGGGTTTGTGAGGTTGGTTTATCAACTTATACAATAATGGCTAGTTGAAGGGAGTCAACTTTGGCCCAAATTTAAAATTTAAAATTCTACACATGGATTTCACTTAAGATAATGAATGGATGCAATGAGAATCATAATTGATCTTCGGGGATGTGAACAAATGGAATCAAGTTAGATTCAAGTTATTTACCAATTTTTACATTCAAATATGTCACTTGTACACTAATCATTGTATTGGGACAACTTAGTCAAAGTGAGAAAGAAACAAAATAGAAAAGTGTATGATATGCATTTTGTCCCATTACATTTTTCCCCCACTTTGACTTGCTAGTGAACTACCTATGAAGATGTGTTTTAAAGTAAAAAAGTAGTCAACATGAAATTAAATGTTTATACACTCGTAATAATGAAATAGATAATGATATCAATTTGGCACATTCTCCTCAAAATGAGTGGCCCATCTTCAATCGATAAAAACTAAAAAAAAAACATGACTACCATTTGTAAAATATTTAAAATAGGCACTAACTACAATTGCTTAAAATGTCAACAATCAAAAATTTAAAATTTGAAGGATCGTGGATTTTCCTTGGAATGAAAATGTGATTCCATCTAGAATAAAAGTGATCATGATAGTAGTTACAATCGTGCTCATCAAAGGAATGTTAGTAACATTTTATCCCCCCTTCAAATTGATTTATTAGAAATGATGCAAGGACTTGGAGAGGAGAAAAAGGTAATAATATAAAACCACATAAGAATGTAAGAAATGTAAATACATCATTATTTGATAAACATGTAGCAACATAGTGAGATGTGATCATGAAGGCATGTGTGAAAGAGGAAACAAGGTGCCCCCCAATATTCCACAAATGAGGGAAAATAACAAGTGTTAAGAGATAATATCATGGAAGCATAATTGCTTGTAACATACATCATAAAAGTATGTGTGAGGCGAGAGAATAAGTACCCCCAATGTTTCCCTTAATGAGGATAATAAACAAAGCTAAGTGTAAGATGTAATTGTGATAAGCATTATTATCACAATATGTAAGCATGTAATCATAAATGATGAGAATTTAAACATAAGAGAGACACAATGTTTAAGATATAATAATAGGTGCAAGCAAACATGTAAAATTTTAGAAGAATGTAATATGCAATTATAATAACATGAGATGCAAATAGTATAAGCATATGATCCATAAGATAAACACGAGTTGAACATCATTGGTATATAAAAAAACATAGGAGGACACCCCTAAGTGGGGAAACATAACATGGAAGGAACATGGAACAAGACATTAGACATAATATATAAAGTGAGACAAGAAGGAATAACATGAGGGGGAGATTAATGACAAACACATCAAAATCAAAGAGGCAAAACGACACACATGGCATAATTTAAAGGCCATATAAAAAGCATAAATCAAAGAAGTTACATTTTTTGTCAACATGATGAGAGTGATTACCAATCATTCTATGGGTTGCATCATCTCAAACCCATAGGAAACAAATGAAAAGATAGTAATAACTTAAGAAAGAAGAGACAATAAGACACATGGACTATGTTCAATGTAAATTTTTTTGACATGCACCACTAGATGTTAGGACCCTTACATCCTAACTCTTTGATTACTACAAGCATTGAAATAATCATAATTTAGCTGTTTAGTTAATATTACACTATGCAAAATTATTTCACATGCATCACATGAAGTTGCAATAACATAATGAGTTCATATTAATTGTGTGGATTTATCCCATATGGGTTGTCACCTTTTTGTGATACTCATATATTAGTGTAGTAATGAAGAAGAGGTTTATCTTGGAACAATGTTTTTGTATGGAGACTATTCTCAAGGAGGTTTCACCCTCAAAGAGGAAGTTGATACTTGTTCTAGATTCACAAATATAAGCATATTCATAACTATTTTCTAAACATTGTATTATTTTTCATGGCATTGTTTATGTTTCAAATGATGTTTTACAAGTAACTAGAGGTGTTTTTACATTATCCGTGCACTAACTAACTAACTAACTAACTAACTATATAACATGGAAATGAAGGATAGAAATCGATACAAAGATATATAATATATTAATAAATCTTAAATGTTTAAAATCTTAGTAAGAAATGTGGGAAGAATATTCCCCTTATAAATTGTAAGGTTCATTTATTTTGTGACCCCTATTTTACCCATTATACCCTATTTGATATTGTTTTAGACTCATACATTGATGCTATGATAGATGTTTTGATCAATAGATAATTGCATTCATATATGTTGCATAAAGATGTTTAATTCTATTATGGTTACTCGTTCCCTAGATAATCATTTATTATTCACATTTAGTTATTTGGAGTTAATTTGAATAGTTGTGATTAATGATGATATAAACCATAATTTCTACATATTCACTTATTTGAATTTTTTAAATATTTAATAAACAGATGATTCAAATGCTAGTTGAATTTTGAAGTGATTGGGGTGGTGGGCCTAGCTTGATTGGCTAAAGCATCTTGTTGTAGGCAAGAGGTCATGAGGTCTAGCCTCCCCACCATCTTCATGGTGTCAAAGGGTGTGTCATTCCAACGTCACCGGTCACATGAAAAAATTTACCAATCACATTGTAGTTTAAAGGTGGCGGCTACTCGATTCCGATTCCTATAGTCTAAACAAAAAAATTTGAAGTGATTTATTTAAAATGGTAAAATCGAGATTTAACATGAAAGTGAATTTATCAACACACAAAAACCAATAAATTTTTTCGAATGGAGCGCGTGGGCGAGAGGAGGAGTGGGGCTAATGACTTGTTTTCTCTTGAAGGCAACGAAGATGGTGGAGTGCATTCGGACGAGGATGATCCAGATTTTTCTTTGCCTGGGCCAGTGTGGGTTCCTTTGCTGGTTGCTGATGGACGGTGGAGCTTGGATGACTGTGGTTCTACGTCTCCTGTGTGGCCTTCTATGGTTGCGACTAAGGCTTGGGATTCCCTTTCTCCTGGTGTTTGGTGTTGCTTCCTTCCCTTTGTTGAAGCGGTTGCATTCTATGTGGGGTGTGTGTCATTTTCCTGTGTTGGTCCTCCTCTTCGGGTCTCGCTTGGGTGCTTTGGCTTATGGTTTGGTTTCTGGGTTTTGACGGTTTATGGTTCCTCTATGGTGCTTATCCAATGTAGGCTGGTGTGGCATCCTCTGGTTCTGTTTTCTCCCAGATGGTGGTGCTTGAAATGGTATTTTATCTCTTGGGAGTATCTTTATTGGTTTTTGGGGTGGACTCTTTCCTTCGGGTGCTCTGCTTTCGCAACTCCCCTAGCTGATTTTGGTTGGTTTGTGATTGGTGTGCCTTATGTGGTTGTGCTTCAAAGTTTTTATGGTTTTTAAGGCTGTAGGTGAGTGGTTTTGTTCCCTCCCCTCTACTACTGGAAGTGGTCCTCCTGTTGACATTAGTTACCCCGCTTTTGTTCATTTGGTGTGGATTCCCCTTTGGGCCTTCTTTTTCTCTTTATGGAAGGGGTGTGGGTTTATTTTGGAGAACTTTTTCCTCCTGAATCTTGTTCCTAACCTTTTGGTTGGTGTGCTTTCTTGGATCTTTCTTTTTTCCCAGCTTTGTTTGATCCTTAAGGGTGCCTCTAATGTTTTGGTGGAGGTCTTTCTTTCTCTTGTGGAGGTGTTTGAGTAGTATGTTCTAGATGGAAGGTTGATGGTGGTCTTGGATGGGTTGGATGGGCCGCACTTCATGTTCTTCTTCTTTGCCCATGTTGTTATTTTTAGTATTTTTACAGGGTATATCCTGGTGGTCCTCTTGCTCCCCCTTTGGCTCGATTTGTTGGTGGATGTCATGTTTTTCCTTGCTACTGGTTGGATATCTCTCTTCTCTTTTCTTTAATATGAGTCTTCTTTTGAGGTGAAGATTACTCTTGTTGAGGTGGAGCCCTCTCTTCTAGAGGTAGAGTTGGGGATTTTGGAATTGCGGAGGTGCTTTCCTTTCTATTGGTCATCACTGTTATAGTACTTGTTGAGGTGGTGCATGCTCCTATGGAGGTGGATTTGTTTCTTGTTACAGTGAAACTACAGTGGTGGTACGGTTTTTCATGATGTCTTCTCCTATAGAGGGGAGTTGACTCCTTTTGAGGTGGAGTGTGATTCAACTCTTCATGTGTGGGGATGGTGCAAGAGATCTTATTCTTCTCAATGGTGTGGCTGGATGGCCTCCTTCCTAGTGGATCTTGATGGTATCTATGTGAGTTGTGGGTTTAAGGTCCCCAATAAAACTTGGTATGATGTGAGGGACTTTGGTTCCTATTTTTTGGGCTCTGTTGCTACCCTTGTGGTTAGTTGTGACTTGGTTGTTTCTACCAGTGATTTAAAGAGTTTTATTTTCTTTAAAGACTGGTGTGATGTTGCCTGGCTGTTACAAATGATTTCTTTGGGTTTAAGGTCCCTGCCAAAACCTGGTTGTAAAGGGTTGATGGTCCCTTCAAAACCTTTGGGTTCGAGATCCTTGCAAAATCTTGTTTCTATGTTTGGTAGCTGGTTGGCTGCTGATATGCATTGTGGTTTTGTGTATGTTTTGTTGTTGTTTTCTCTTATCTATTTCTTTGAGAAGCATGATCATCCTGGTTTGGGTTTCAGGTCCCTTCAAAACCTAATGGTTTCGGGTCCCTTCAAAACCTGATGGTTTCGGGTCCATTCAAAACCTATTTTTCCCTCAAATCAAAACATGAAAGTGAATTTTAATGAGAAATTAATGTGGATTGATAATGAACAATATATTAGTGAAAGTAATATAATTTAATCATGATGAAAATGACCTCAATTTTATCTATGATAGTGGATTCTAACTCTAGCGTATGTTAATTGATCTTATATATTAACAAATAAATAGTGAAATTATATGTTCCTTTGTTGCTATATATTTCTCGACAAGATTTAATGTATGAACCAAGTGTGCAAGTTGATACAAATTGCTAATAGAAATGGGAGAATCATCAAAAACCATATTCCTATGCTACTTCACATTGTGAAGTAATGAGATTTTGACCATGTGATCTTAGTGAACCAAATGTCTTAGTTATGTGTGAACTAAAACCCCTTTTATGAAACATGTTATCTCCCTAGTGTTATATTTTAACCTTATGCTATTATTTTGTAAGAAATTTTAATATGGATGATTTTATTTTATTTTATTTTAAATGTGTAGCATCATAAATTGTCACCCTTAACAATTTCACACTATATTTTGCTCCCCCTAAATTATTGAGCCTAATTGGGTCCCTAGTTTCCTAAAATTATACATTCTATAGCCCATTTGTACCACTTTCTAAGAAATTGCAAGCATCGAACAAATGCCTCCAATTAATATTTTTCCCCTGACACTTAATGTCCTAGAGAATAAGGTGAGGACCCATTTTCCCAAGGGTGAATGGGTCCCCCTATTCTATTGAGGGTCAATTTTTTATATGTCGGAGTGGCCATCTCAACATTAAAATTTCAAATTTCAAATGTCTACTATCAGGATTTAATTCTAAGGAAATTAGAGAAATGCTTATAAATACCTAGTTATTGTGTCATTTGAAATCTAAGTGAAAGGAAGAAGCATTCATGAAAAAAAAATATTGTTAAGATCATTCAAGAGCAAGTCAAGAGCAACATTTCAAAGCTTTATTATAGAAATTCAAGATCCTAACATCATGTCAAATCTTATGTGAGTTTATGTGTGTTCATGTTATCATTGTTTTGTGAAGGCTAACACTTTTGTAGGTCTTGAAAGAATTCAAGAAAATAAAGCAAGCAAGATCCAAGACCTTGAGGTGATGTGTATGACTTGATTCCTTCAAGGAATCCATTGAAGGGTAGTGAGTTGTAACAATTTGTGATTCCATCATTCCTTCCTATTCATTATCATTGACATTGCCATTGTATAAGTGGAAACACTTACATGGGGTTTGACTGAGGAAAGCCCCTAATGGCCCAACATTTTCCATCTCTTTTAATGTGCAAGTTTTAGGTTTGAAGAGGATTGAGGGAAGCTTGAACAAAAAAATTCCATTGTTGCATTTGAATCCTTACATCTTGTCAACAAATGAAAACTCACCTACAAAATTATTTGACAATGTTTCAATAATTTTGTAATCGAAAATCAAAAGCTCGGATTTGTCATCAAAGGACCCCAAAAATAGAACATAAGTGTCAAACAAAGACCCATTTTCCCTAGGGTGACCCTTTCTTGCTACAACACTTTGAACCAAATTTTGGTGAAAGGTACACAATCCCCTGCACTTTCCAAATTTTCTTGCAAGTTATTGTTTCAGCCTATGTAGTGTCGGGATCTTGCATTTTCATATTAGGTCATATAGTTTAATTAGGTTAATCTTGACAAATCAATTCAAGATTATTCTAGTCCTTAATAGGATGGAGGTTCAAGTTTGACTAGCTCACCTTCACGGTCGAAGGTCTATCTACTCACCTTGTTAATCTCCATCTTAATGAAACAATAGAAAATACCACCCACATAACACCCAACCATTTGAATCCTAGGTTTATTTAGTAGACCTAGGGTTCCCTACATTTTTATTTGTTTCAAAATACAAAATCAAATTTATGCTTTGGTTATTTTTAAGGGTTGCACAAAGTGATTTTTAAGTTTTTTATGCTATTTTAACCTACTTGGGTTGGTACCTTGCAATAGGGTATCTTTTAGGGTTGAGTTTGGGCATGGTAGATGAGTTTGAGTACTCATTCCAACATTAGGAAGAATGTGCATTAATGTTAGAACTAGAGGGATAGGTATTATTGTACACTTTACAAGTTTTAGTTCTAGTTGAAATTATTCAATATTTATAGTATTATAAATAATGTGCCTAAATGAAAAAGTGTGTTGCACTTGGTGGAATATTGAGATTCTATAATCGAGACTTTTGACACATGTTATTGGTCTTATAACAATTGTAAGAAGTAATTAAATTGGAGGGTTAGTGTATTATAATTATAATTCTTAACTACCTATTTATATCATGTGCATAAGAGGTGTGAAGTGGTAATAACTATACCTAAATGGATCCCTTGAGACTTACGTCAATCCTACTTGGTATTGGGATTTAAATTGGTCAATCAAGGGTTGCATTCTATCTATGGAGAATTTATACTTGGAGGTTGAATGTGAACCACCTTGATTAGTCTTTGGCACATAGTTTTGAGCTTGTGGTTTGGAAAACAATTATTGATTTCATAGGTCTCCTTAGCCTATATGTGTGGGTCTTGGGATGGAGATAATATGTCTAGTTTTATACAAGGTTATGGTACACAATTTTCTTTAGGTTCATGGCGTTGATCTCTTACAAAGCTCAAAGCTTGATATTATATTAGAACCTATGACTATTGACAATACATTAGTTGTGATTCTTTGGAAATTGCATTTCTCCTTTGCAAGGTTTTACAAGGGCATATCAATGTCACTCTTGTTGTTGTTGTTCTCATTTTTCTTCTTCTTCTTCTTCTTCTTCTATCTTTTATTCTTGTTATATTTCTTAATTGTTTTTACTATATTGAAATGTTCGTGAAGTTTATATAGGTTAGATAACTTGTAACACTCTCCTTGAAAGATTAAGTAAGAAATTATTTCATATTTCTTTTATTTGGTATCAAATCTTAGCTAACTTATTAGATATATGAAAGGAGTGAGGCCTATTTGTGTGTTAGTCATTGTTTGTGCAAGAGTTTGTTTCAATTGATATTGTATTTTAAAGATAGATATCACAAGCATTTCTAGGATGGAGGTTGAGAGATCCAATGGAACAAGTTGATCTTTGGAAGCTCAAGATGGAGGATTTTCTTATGAAATTCAGTGAGTGGATTTTGGATCATGTGGCAATATAATATTTTGTTATTTTAAATGCATGTTCTTTCATGTTGTAGGTTCATGGTGTCATGGAATTACGTGTTGTAGATATGTGATATATTGTCATTCAAAATGGGAATCCCATGGTTGCATGTTTGTTGGTGTTTTGGATGTGTTTTAATTTTTTAGTGGATTCAAATTTGTATGGTATTTGTGTAGGGCTTGCTACTAAATGCATGCCATTCATTTTTAATTAATATTTATTTTATAGGGTTTCTATTTAAAACACGTGTTCTCTATAGAGATATGGAATATTATTATTCAAATTGCAATTCCAAAAGGTTGTTTGAATGAGAGACAATTATATAATTGCACACATGATACCAAGCATGGATGGAGACTTCTTCATTAATATTTGGTTCCTCAATTGTGGTTGTCATGAAGGGCAACAACTATCTAGCCATCAGAATGAACCATCTACATCCATGGTGCATACATTCATACTTGTTATGAACTTACGTGTTTGTCAAAAATTTACTATTTTTAGACACTTACGTGTTTGTCAAAAAATTTAACTCGCAATCAATATTTTCATTTAAAAGGCTACAAAAATCTTGTCTTTAGCTTAAGAATTTGGTAGCTCTAAAAGTCTAATATTTTTAGTTCTACCTTTCATGCAACAGATCCAAGGAGATTGGTTTGGGTTTGTCTCATTTTTTATATACCTATTATAATGTATAAAATATTATATTATAAATATAATATGTTTATATTATATCTTGTATTATATTATAATTTTCATACATAACCATAAGTAATTATATTAATAAAAAAATATTTACATTTTGGGGTGCCTTTTACACCATTTTGAAACTGAAATCCTAATGCAAGACAAGAACCAATACTCCAAAACAAGTGTCAAGACTCCAAAAATGTTAAGAGTTGGAAATTGCAACCCCATAAAATAAATTCATGCAGCTCTAAAACTGCACTCAAAACTTATGATAGACCCTCTTTTGAAGATTATTTAGAACCACCAAATGCAAGACTTTTCTACTAAAAACTTGGAAACTAAAAGTCCCCACATTCATCTATAGGAAGATAAATAGATCATAGTTTTTCTCCCAACAATACCCCTTTGATTTTATAGTCAAAAACTTAGAAAACCCATAGTTCCACACATTCAACAAGGAACACCAAACTCACAAGAACTATTGGCAACCATTGAGAGCTCAATACTAAATATTAACCAACAACAAATATTAGTCACCTTTGCTGTTGGTTAATATTTAGTATTGATATTGAATATGTTCTTAGTTATTTGAATAAAATCATAGAATTCATCAATCCATGCCCAATCCTGTATTGGCTCGAGCAACAATAATTTCTTTAAGAATTTAAAGTTGTGTTTTTCCCTTATCTTGTGTCGATTCAGCATCACTTCGAAGATATCCAATAGAAAGGGGTTCTAAATAACTATCATGCCTAGGATGAAATTTTTGCGTATGTCCTTTGATCGAGGGATGTTGAAACTTGGTCGAGATACCACTATAATGTCCTCAACTCCCCCAAAAAACTCATGTTTAATTAGTAGCCTTGCCATCACCAAAGTCATTCCTTTGGGAGCATTCAAAACCAAGAGCATTGTAATAAATCTTGAGGAAATGTCAGTGTTGACTCTATACCACTCCTTTGTACACATAGATTCACATCCAAGGATCATCTTTATGGCCTCTAGTGCTAGTTTCCCTTCCACCTTAAAGAGCGATCTCAACCTAAGGTAAGTTATTCCTCCTAAGAATGGCATTTTCCTTTTGGTGCTCATCAACCTAATAGGTGTATCCATTGTTGGTTATCCGTTGGGAAAGCTCTACCACTACACTTTGATATATAAGACCCTCGCTCGACCTTAAAATCCATCTTCACATGAATTCTTATTAATACATCTTTATGCCATTTAATTCATATTATCTTTTTGTACCCACACATGACCTTCACTTCTCAATGCTAGTAGTTTTGAGCTTAGTTCCAATCTCAACTATAGGCCATTTATTATCTCAAAATTGTTTTTTGCTGCAGGGGTTATTTGGGAGTTGGTCCTACTATTTTTTGATTTAGACCATCCACTCAAACATTAGCTAGATTATTTTCATCCTTATTTACTTCTTTGTATATATATCTTATCTCAAAGATGTTGAAGTTGTTAAGGGTTGCTATTGCCATATCCAAGAAAGCTTGCAACTCCTAGTTCTGGAATTTTTTATTGTATTACATTGACCACTAGCATGGAATCCCCCTCTATTTTTACGTCTTTGATATTTAGCTCCTAACATAATTGGAGGCCACACAATAGAGCTTGGAATTCCACCTCATTATTTGTTCCTTTTGGTAGAGACTTTGATAGCTTCCCTGATGTATTACCCTCCCAATTCCTCAAAATACAACCCACACTAGAATCATCTAGATTACCCCTAGTTGCTCCATAAAATTTCAACTTATACTTCCCCTTCATGGATGGTAACCATGACCAAGGATGGAATGTGGAGGTCAAACCAATCCTTCCTCATTCTAGAGTCCCAATCTAAAAAGGAGGAGTGTTGATGATTCTATCCTGCTACCCTATTGTTCACCACTTCAACTATGACAACTTCTAATTTGTTTAGGAAGAAGGATAGGCCCATCTCCTTCTCTTGAAATAATCACTTTTTTTTTCCTTCCATAATTACCATAGCATGATTAAGGGGATGATTAAACATAATCTTGAAAATAAGGAATTATTTTTTAGACATGGCCATGCTTTGAACAAACTAAGGATATCGTTGGCTAAGGCACTTACCCAACCAAGTTTAGCATAGATCCATCTCTAGCACTCTTGGGTGAAGGGGAATTTGAGTAGAATGTGATTGATAGTTTCTTCAATTATTTTTGCAAAGGATACATCTAGATGGTCCTTGATAGCCCATTCTTACAAACTTGTCCACTGTTAATACTTTGTTTTGAAGGGCTTCCCAAGTGAAGGTTCTTGCTTTGGTAAGCAAATTTTATGCCATAAAAGATGCAAAGGAAGTGAAGTTATCATATCAACCCTCTTTAAGGCTCTATATCCTTCTTTTGCATTATACTATCTAAATTTCGAGCCAACCCATATAATTTTGTCCTTTCCTTCCCTAATTGTTATTACCCTATTTTTTAGTATAGCACACACATGTTTAACTTTTAAATCAAGAAATAAACCCAATGATCCTAATCTTTCCATTGCCATGTTTGGACCCCATCCTTTTCACACATTTTCAAGTAATCTTTGACATGTTTCCCTCATGTTTGTAATAAGCTTCTAAGATTTTGATCCACTGCCCATAAGTTATCCAAACTTGGGAAGCCCCCTAAGAGTCTTCCCAAAATAGGGCGGTTCTCCCATCATATATGTCCCACGTTAAATAATTTGTGATTAAAGGATAAAATTACTTGAGGTTAGAATGCTCTTCACTTTATTGTTGTTCAAGTACTTATTCCTAGGAATCTTGACCCATTTTGAGTTTGTGTCCGTATACATTTTCTAGATCAATTTGGTGCCTAATCCTTTGTTTTGTTTTATAATATCTCTCAATCCTAGCCCCATCACCAATTTTTCCTTAAAAATCTTATCCCATGCAATTAGAGCCATCTTATTTTGTTCTAAAGACCCTTTCTAGAAGAATTTCTTCATGCTTTGATTTTGTTTTTGGCTCACACTTGTTGGGATAGAAAGACAAGACAATAAAAAAATTGGGATCGCAGAGATAACTACCTTTAGCATGGTTATTCACTCAGCCCATAACAACCACCTTCCTTTCCATGATGTCATTCTATTACTGATTTTTATTCCCAAAGGATCCCACAAGTTGCTACCACTTACTCCCTTCGCAAGGGGTAAACCAAGGTATATGCTAGGCAGTTGACCTTTCTTAAATTTGAGAGCTTTGATTATTTCTTCTTCATTCAGAGGCTTTATGAAAAATAAATATATCTCTAACTTAACTTCACTGACCTCTTGTCTTGAGGCAGTTGCATATAAATCCAAAGTTTCTTTTAAATTTATTGCCTCCCTTTTGCTTGCTACACCAAAAATCATGGTATCATCTGTGAACTATTGATGTGTGATGGCCAACATATTGTTGGTGATTTGAATGCCCTTCGACTTTCCATTTGTTGCAATTATAGTGATTGATCTACCCAACACTTCTACCTAATAATAAAAAGAAAAGTGAAGAGTGGATCTCCTTGTCTGATTCCTCTGGAGACCTTAAAGAAGCCTTCAAGGGAGCCATTAATTAGTACTGAGAATTTGGGGCTAGCTATACAATTGAATATCCAATCTACCCACTACTTGTTGAAACCAAAAGCCTCCATAAATTTACATAGAAACTTCCAATCTACTCGGTCATATGCTTTTTAATATCCGACTTTATCATCATGCATTGCTTTTTGGTTCTTTGTTTAGAATGTATTGCTTCTTGTGCTATTATCACTCCTTCCAATATCAATCTTCCTAACAAAAAACTAGTTTGTTCTTTGGATATTATGTTAGGGAGGATACGCTTCATTTGATTTGTTGTTTCTTTGGCCATAATCTTATATATAGTATTACATAGAGATATGGGTCAAAAATCATCCAAGCATAGCATATTTTCTTTCTTGTGAATGAGGGAATGAAAGTTTTATTCACATCTCTTGACACTTCTCTTGAATTTATTGAATTATCAATGGCTACAACCACTTATTTCTTCATAATTTCCCAATATTTTTGATAGAATATAGTTGGGAATCCATTCGACTAGGGTCCTTATCCGAATGAAGTTGGTCACAGCCATCTTAATCTCTTCTTCCAAAAAACTCCACATCAACATCTTATTATGTTCTTTTGAAACTAGGCGTGGGATACATTGGAGTAATTGTTGAGATTTCAAATTAGATCCCTCCCACCTGTTAAGAAAATTCTTGAAATGATCCATTGATTCCTTCTCAATATCTTCTAAACTATCAATTGTTATTCCATTGACTCTCCTTATTTTTTGTTATTTTATTGATGTCCATACACACCTTTGTTGCATTGTGGAAGTATTTGGTATTTGTCACCCTAATTGATCCATGTTTTCCTATATTTTTGTCTCCAATAAATCTCTTTTTTTTATAAGACCTCCTCATAGTCCCTTAGCAACTCTTTTTTTTTCAAAAACCTTTCTCTATCCATCCCTACTATAAGCGCTTCCTCGTTGAGAGATCTTAGTCCTTCTTCTAGCTCTCTCTTTGTTTCAAAATGTTCTTAAATTGTGTTTTGTTCCAAGACTTCAAATTTTGTTTGATCAATTTTAATTTTGTTTTTACGCAAAATATCTTAGTTCATATCAGCTTAGTTTCTCCCCACCATTTCACAATCATCTTAAAAAAGTTTTACTCTTTTATCGATTTATTTATAAACTTAAGGGGGCACCTGATTGGTCTCTTGTCCCCTATAATTTTGAGTTGGATCAGGTAGTGATCTATCCTATATTGAGGGCTAATAATGCCCTCTAGAGAAAAGGGGAAGGCTCCCTAATCATCCTCGAAGATAAACCTATCCAGTTTCTCCGATATACTGTTGAAACCTAGCCTCCTATTTGTCCATGTATGGTTTCCATTTGACATTTGAATTTCTAGTAACTAGTTACTTCCCACAAAATATTCAAAGTCAATTTATGATTTAAGCTTCCTTTGGACACCCTCTCTTTTATCATGGTTATGTAGCATTGCATTAAAATCCCCACCCACTATGTGTGTTTTGTTTGGGGCTAGTGCTAAGAAGTTTCCAATCTCTTGCCAGGTTTATTTTTTAATGCAAGTTGCTGGGCCATAAATATCAATTAAGATAAAATGTAAGTTCAAAGTTAGACTCCTTACCTTAAATTCCAACCAATGCTTTCTTTTGACTACTAATTCAAGGTAAATTATATGTGGTTTCCATAGCATGACTAATCCATCTAAGGCACCCTTAGATTCCACTATCTCCACTTGCCAGTGCTTACATTTCCTTTTAAACACTTCACCTTCTGACTTGCTCTTTTTTGTTTCTTGAAACATGAAGATGTTTTCTCTAGATGTCTCCATACAATTCTTGACCAGGCCCTATTTATTAGGGGTGTTTAAGCCCCTAACATTCCACAATAGCATTATCATGGTTCCCTGAGAAGGAGGATCCATTATTAAGACATTGCCAATGTATTATTTATTAAGATTATTATATTTGTATTATTATATTAATATTTATTATTATTATATTATATTCTAGTATTAGCTAATTATTATTATTATGAATTAATGTTCACTTAGGACTAAGGTTGACACCATGTTTTTTCTTTATTAAAAAATATCATCTACCATGCTCTACCTTCGCATTATTTGGTTGTCTTTTACCATTTTCTCATTATTGGTACTATTATGGGTTCTCACAAAAAATAATAAAATTGAAAATATTCAACACAATTTCCCTCATCACATTACTTAGCAAGCCATTACATAGATGATGATTAATTTTATTTCCTAATTTTAGATACTCCCCAAAAATTTCAAGTTAGTTTTCAAAAAATCCCCTTCTCTCACTTCCCTCTTGGTTGTGCCTTGGATCCATTGATCCAATTGAATAGTCTCTTTCCTCAACACCTTGGGTTCAAATTCACTACTTGTTCCTATATTTTATTTTACGTCTAATGGTGTTGAAATAAAGCTTGAAAATGATTGATTTGACATCCTAAAAACTGTGATGGAAGATTAATGAAGGATCAATCTCTGAACAAAAAATGGGACAAACTCAATGTAGGTTACAAGTATCACGAATTATAAAAAACTCCATGTTCATTAGTGGCGTTGGTAGTTCAAAAATTGTCATTTTTATTTAAATGATATTATACCACTAAAACATATTAATGTAGCATGATTATTGTTACTCCAACATTACTATTGAATGCCAATTTACAACATTGTATATAAGAGTAATGAATGTAGAGTTTTGTTAAAACTCTAGCACAAGTACATATGAAGGAAACCAAAATATTTGTTTGTATGCAAAGGAAAATATAGACTTAGTTTTTATATGACCATAAGAAATGCATGAATTATTCTATAAGTAAATTAATAGGCAGTGACACAAACATTATCATCTTAGAATCTCTAATGCATTTAAAGATATAAAGACTCCATGACTTAAAAATTGAACTTGTACATAGAATTAAATTTAATTGTGTAGAAAACTATGGAAATTTTGTTATTGACTTTACAATCAAGTCAATAGAAGTGAGATAATAGTTATCAAGCCTTTGCATTCCAAAAACATTGAGTAATGACATACATTCAACTTACAATACCTTTGTGCATCTACTATTAAAAATATGAAAGGATAGGAGGCTACAAAGTTAATGAAATGTAGTCAACTAATAATAACAATGAAAACTATACCCTCTCTAGAGTCAATTAAATCTAATGCCTTTCCATTCATTAATGGTGATAGATTTTGACCAATTTAATAGAAATGCTACTGAGCACACATCCTATTTTCGCAGCCATAAATTTAATTATGAGTATGAAACAAATATTATGCCCCTACCCCTATATTGTGTATATTGTTATACGTAGTTGGCTTGTGATGCAATTCAAAACTAGGATACCTTATTAGGCTATCTGATCTCACAGCCAACTACCATAAAATTAAATTCACACATATATTCCTCATCTAGGAAATTTAAATCTCAATATTAACATCAATTTTTTAAACATTAAAACAACAATTCCAAATTTACAACGAGATTATTGCCAAATCAATTTATTTATGATGTTCAAACTTGCAAGAAGATAAATTACATATTCAAAAATAATGGTTGGGTTCCTAACTCTACTATAATTTCTCCTCTCCCCTTCATTTATCTTTTACTAACTTCAAATATCCTTTGCCATTTCTTATTCTCACTATTTTACCTTTGTATCCTCACAAACTTCTTCCACTTGCGTACACAATTCCTCTTCTTTTCCACACTTCTTTATTTCACCTGTATCTCCCAAAACCTACACTCCCTTGTCGCACAAATTTTCCTATTTTCTTCCCTACCTCTATTCTTGCACAACTGCTCCGACTTTGGTTATTTACCTGCAACCATACCATCATCCATCTTTCTTTCATCAATCAACCAACACCAAAATGAAGTTTATTTGATTTTAACTCTTTTCTTATGTCTCTCTCATGTCTATTCAACCCACTACAAATATTCAAATATGATTTTATTGTCTTAATTTTCTTGTTGCATAGTTTTTATAACTCCCATGCCCAACTCCTCTTTCTTCACCACTTTCTCATTCACACCCCCACATGGGCGGTTAGAAGTTTAGATCAAATCTGATCAACTTATATATTTTTTAATTATTTTTCCTTCCCCTCACCTTTGGTGTGTGTATGGGGAATATCTATTTTTATTTTATTTTAATGCTTTTATTTTCTTATAAGAGTTGCTTCGTTTCCTAGGCATGCCTCCTCCTCTCCACTAGAGTTCTGTATGAAGACTCTCCACCTTTCAAATTCTCCCAATGCCTCTCTCTCTCTCTCTTAGCTAGAAACTTGATTAGAATATAATAAATAAATTATTTTCATAGTATTTTAAATTGTCAACAAAATGCATGATGATGAATGTAAAATAAACAAAGCCCCACTATCTTTTCTTCTAACAATTTGGAAATAGTTCCACCGCTTTATAGAATTTAAATACATGTCGACATTCATGCCTATGATGCTCACAATAACTTCATAGATGTCCTTTTAATAAATAAACATTTTATATAATGTTCATATTCTCTATCAAACACCGTAATTAATTTTTTTCTAATTTATGACAACAATGGCATTTGATCACTTCATCATCACCTGCAAACATAAAAACACACCCTCGAGCCAAAACTGAAACCAAAACAAAACTAATTTTTTAGTCGATGTTGATTACTTGTGCACTTGAATGCTCCTAAATCAGACACATCAAGTAAGAAGTTTGTGAGAATAGCTCACCAAAATAGAGTTGAGTAGTAGAACTACCCTTTCAAGTTGCAATCAACTTGCAACATTCTCCCAAGTTGAAATAGGTACCCTACATAATTTTCTTCCTTCTTCTTTTCCAACACCTTGTTGAAATGTTCATCATATTCCTTCACCTCGTCATCTCTCTGTGTGGAACTTCTCACACCATGAGCTAACTTCTCTCTCCCATGTTATCCTCTTCTCAACCTTCCTCTCACACTCTTTCTTGTGGGACTCAAACCACCACAAACTATCCACCTCCGCCTAATGCTTCCCACTTTCTCTCTGCTTGTGGGATCCTTCCCACCATAGTCCGACCACCTCCACCAAATTATATTCTCATCTTCCACCTTTATGGGAATTAACCCTCTACAATCCATCCTCTTCCTCCAAGAAAATTTTGACCAATATTCATTCACTACACTCATGGTTGTAATGACAAAAAAACCAGGGAAATTAAATATCCCCATTACTCCATTTTCTGCACCTATGTTCTCTCTTCTTCAATATTTCTTCTTTCCATTGCAACATGATGGATATTCCTGAGCTACACCTCAAACCTCAATGCCTCCATAATTTTTACTTCCTCAAACTCAAATGAATGCAAATTAACACATTCCTTACTATTACAACAATCAAAATTTACCTCTATTGTTGCAGTCTTTTCTCTTTCACCTTCAGCTGCAACATTTTTGTCTTCACTATTCATCACCTCCATCATCTTCATGTCCTCCAAAGAAATCACCTTTTTTACAACTTGTCTCTCTTCTGCAAGACTTATAACTTAACTTTTCTACTCATACACTGCTAGAACTTTTGGGTTGCTCTCTCTTTCCACACCTCCAACAAGGCATGCTCCTTCCACTTCACTCTTCTCTTCCCTATCCTTTTACACAAAGATTTCTTCAAGCCTCACTATTGCAAATCTTTCTTCAACGCCTTTCACATTCATCAACATTTCCTCCAAGGGACAAATTATTTTTGTACTCCTTGGTTCTTCTATCACAGCTACAACATCTTCACCCTTTTTTGTTTTTGCAACATTTCCTTCTTCATTAACTTTTTTTGCAACATCCTTGTCAATATTATCATTAGGAATCCTCTCCATGTGCTCTTCTCCACATTTTTGTCCCAAATTTTGTATTTTTTCATGTCCTTCAATAGATCAAACTTTGTTACAATTTCATGTTTTACCTCTTCCTTGCTTTCAAAATGACATGATATAGCTACAAACCTTTTCTTTTCTCCTTCTTTCTTATCCTCTTGCATGAGGATTCCTTCTTAAATATCATAGAGTTGACATCCTACTGTAATTTATTTGTTGCCTACAAGAAAAACATTATAAAAGGGGTTATAAAAATAATGAGCCTCCAAAGACTCTTCACCATTACTATCTTCTCTTGGTGCAGCAAATTGCTTCTTCTCCATGAATTTTTTTATTTTATCTATCAAAAATTAATTGATTCTCCTCATCTCTTCTTTCAACAAGGTGACATCCTTGTCCTCTTCAACCTCTTCATCAAATTTTGGACCACTGTTGTTCACAAATTCAAATTGCAAACATCCTTCATCTATTGGATTTAATTCACTCCATCCACTTGCTACTACTGGAAACTGTTGATATTTTGTCCTTGATGTCAAATTTATTAGTATGGCACTTTGATCTTGACTCTTTGGTCTTGGAATTTCATTGGTTAAAATATGAAATTGACATTGTGATACTTGATTTAGGCTCAACTTACTCTTGGTCTATTCATGTTTTGGCATTCAGTACTTTGATTATGGACAACTTTATGGATTTGGTTTACATTCAGATTTATTGCATCTTTTGGTACTGATCAGGTTGAGCTTCATGTGCAGATAAAGGTTATCTTGCTTATACAAGTATATGGCATGGTTACTCAGGTATATCATTTCAGTCATTCATTATTAGTTATTTTTCAATTCCATTGATACTTGTCAGGTTGGTTCATTGGTATCATTGGTTGATCTTGGTACATATCTCTCTATGATACATTACATGTTACATGGAATATTTGGGTTGGAATTATTTCAATGATCTCTTTGACATTCGAGTTTGATATTTCAGTTGATAAATTTGCATGGGTATATGATATGGCTCATGGCTTAGAATTGATATCCATTGGCATATATTTTGAAAAAAATAAAAAATGATATGGGTATATGACATGGGTATATGATTCATTCCTAAGGTGTATTGCATTTGCAATTCAAGTTATGTGAAGTCATTTTTATTTACAAAGAAATTAGGCTTTATTACATAGTAATAGACTTTGAATAAAGTCATATATGAATCAGGCTCTAAAGGTTAAAAAGCTCTTATGAAAAAGCTAATTATTTCAGGTCCTATGGCTGACAACAGGTTTGTGGAAATCATTAAATTAAGTCACTTTAAAAGTGACAAGACTTTGACTCTTGGAAACTAATGTTTTAATCTTTAAGGTGATTGAATTTTTGTTAAAGTCATATAATTATCATGGTGATAATTGTGTCGGCATCATGGGGCTTTGATAGAGAATTTTCTAAATATGTAAAATGAAGGTTTTTGTCTTAAGTCCTTTCAAACTTCAAATATTATTATGACTTGTCAAAGTCATCACATGAAAAGGCATTGAAATCCAAGTGAAAGGAAATTAGGGCAAGCATTGTTTTTGGTTTTCATTTTGCTAAGGGTGGAAATCCTAGCCTCTGCCACCACCATGGAGAATGAGAGTTAGTCGTTTCTCTGTCATTTTTGTATTGTTGCTTTCAATTTCACAAACGTCTCTACCTTCTGTGAAAGTTATGACATAGTTGGTATGGAGAGGGCACAAGCTTGGAAGGAATATTATAGGTCGAGCTTGAATTTGGGAGAAGAATCGATGACATCTCTCAACTGGGTTGGTAACATTTAGTATGAAATCTCATGGCTTTTGGTTTTATATCTTCAGGTTCATTAATTCAGGTATTATTCTCCCATGTTTTGAAACAGTTTTCAGATTCAAAAGGGAGCACTAGTTACTATCTCTTGCTTAAAATCAAATGATGCATTAATTTCGGTTACTTTACTTTTCTCATAATGGGCAGTTTGAAAAAGTCAGTTATCTACTGGTTATTGTTTTTATCATGGTGATATGGGTTCGGTTACAAGTTCGTGCAGAAATATTCTTCAGTATTTTAAGTATCAAGAAAGATTACTCGAATCATATTATTGTTTCTCTTCCTCCACCTATTACTAATCTTATTGGAGATTCAACTGAACAGTTAAACAAGGGTTTTTGAAATCTGATCCAAAAGGGTATTATTGTTTATTTTCTCTTTGAAAAAGATTTCTCTGGTGCAAACGTTACTATAATCTTTGTTTTTAGATGGTATTGTTGGTGCAAATTATTTGTGTGGTCAAAGTTTCAAATTCATTTCTTAATATACACTTTCTTGCTCATTCTATCAGAAGAAATCTATTCGTGTGGTCACTTCTCTGAATCTGATATTATACCTAGCACAAATTCGACAAAATTTTGTCATATTGCATATAACTCTATTGTTGGATAATATAGAGATGTTTTTTTTGTATTGAAAAAATATAGAGAGAGATTGATTACAACATTGATGTATGGTCTATTCTGATAGACATGTTTTACTTTGAGATTATAAATCTAAAACAAAAGAACAACACAAGCTATCTTAAGATGTGATTATGTCTAGAATTTTGAAGGTTTAGTTGAGAACCTTGAGAATTGTAGGGATAGTTAGTTGAGAGGCTCTTGTGAGAAAAAGAGAAACAGAGAGACCCTCTGTGTTATTGTAATTCTATAAACTAAAAAGGGGTTGGTGCTCCTTGAAATTGGTGTTTCAAAATAAGGGGTTGGTGCTCCTTGAGATTGGTGTCTCTAAATGAGGGGTTGGTGCTCCTTGAGTTGGTGCTCAGAAATTAGCCTACAAGGCATTATAAGCAATGGTTTTTGAAATTAAACCAATAAGGCAGTTTAGGAGTGGTTTTTCTACCCCATGAGGGTTTTCCACTCGATAAATTCTTTGTATTATGGTCTCAATGGCTTTGATGTGATAATACTTCATGAATGTGATATTTTTGTGAGTATTTTTTCTTATTAGTCTGAGCTTGGTTGAGTGTTAGTCCCTTCATCGCTGGATACGTTCATATCAAAATGTTTCAAGTTTTCTATTATTGTTAAAGATTCAGATTCAAAAGAAAGCTTAAATGTATTCATTTGGTTCAGAGCTCAAGAATTGTTTTGTTGAACTAAAGCCCTTTGTTGTTTCATGCTTATCATATGTCATTCCATTGCACAGTTGGTTCTAAGTCTGCATTGAAATCTGGTAATCCTAAAGTGTTTAAACAATGTCAACCATCTCTTTTGCAATTGCAAGATAACTCTCACAAGGATTTTTGGGATAATTTGTCAAAATGAACAATGCTAATGCTGTCATAAATGCTCTCAATACAATCAATCATCCCTGTTGTCAATAGAAAGGATATCAGGTTTGAAAGTCTTGATTAAAGTTTTAAAAAATTTAGACACTGATTCACCCCCCTTCTCAGTGTCTGTCCATACTCCAATAATTAGTATCAGAGCGTAGGGTCCTCTGATAGGTCTAATCAACCTAGGATTGATTCTGGTCTTGGAGTCTGTTTAAAATATCTCAAGCTCATGAAGGAAAATCTATGACTCGAGCTCCATTATTTGATGGAACGGATTATGTATTCTGGAAAATCAGAATGGAAACATATCTGACTTCTATTGATCTTGATGTGTGGAGCATAGTGTTAATTGGGTATACTGTACCAACTACATTGCCCACAACTGTTGATGAAAAGAAAAAATATGAAACTAATGCTAGAGAAAAACATGCTCTCTTGTGTGCATTGACTAAAGATGTCTTTATCAAAGTCATGCATTGCAGTTTTGCTAGGGAAATCTGGGTTAAACTTGAAACCATCTATCAACGAAATGAAAAAGTTAAATAGTCAAAAGTCCTTACTCTAAAACATTAGTTTGAGGAAATAAAAATGAGGGACGATGAAAAAGTTGTTGATTACTTCTTGAGAGTTGATGAAATTGTCAATCCTATGAAAGGGCTGGGAGAAGATGTAAAAGAATTTGATGTTGTAACTAAGGTCATCAGAACCTTACCGACTAAATTTGAAGCTAAGGTTGCTACTCTTGAAGAAAAGAAACACTTTGACCAACTCACCTTAGACAGCTTACAAGGCACTCTAATTGCCTATGAAATGAGAATCAGTAAAAACAATTCTACTGGAAAAGAAACCGCCTTTAACACTGAAAAGAAAGAAAAAGATGAAGTTAGTGAGTCAAAATTTTCTGATTCTATAGAATCCCATTTTGTTAGAAAGCTTAAAAAGGGATCTGGAAAATATAAGGGAAAACTTCCCTTTAAGTGTTTTAATTGTGGAAAAATAGGTCACTTTGCTACAAAGTGTCCCTATGGTGATCATAATAGTGACAATGAGAAATCTGAAAAATTGCCTAAGAAAAAGGCCTATAAACCTAAACGAAATTTCAACTTCAAAAAGAAGAAAATTTTGTTTAGTAAAGATGAAACATACACTAAATCTAAAGATTCTTTTGCTAAAGAAGATGAAACATTATTCATGGTTGAAATCATTCAACAAGAAGATACAAACAAAAATGATAATGATGAAGGTGAAGTAGATCTAGAAGGTGAACTGAAATGTGCTTTAAAAGAGCTTAAAAAACTCAAAAAACAAATTTTGGCTCAAGAACAAAAATCTGCTCAAGCTCTTGCTCAAGAACAAACTTCAAATCAAGCAATAGTCTCTTTAAAGACTCAGCTTGAAGAAGCCAAGAGAGTTGAGGATTGTCTTCGTGTCGGTACAAGTTATAAAGATCAAGAAACACATAAACTAGAAAATGAGATTGCTTCTTTAAAGAGATGTTCAGATAATGTTTCCTTGTTAAAAGAACTAACACTTAAAGATGATATGATTATAAGTCAGAAAATTGAAATTGAAGAATGTAGAGGATAGCAGATGTTGTAAGGTCTGACTTGGAGATTAAAAAGATTGAAGTTCTAAAACTTGAAGGATAAGTAGTTGCATTAAGAAAAGAGCTTGAAAGTGTCAAGGTTCAATCAGGTAAAATTCAGAAATTTGATCATAGTACTAATATATTGAATGAGATGTTGGGCAGACAAAAGCATTCTAAGGATCCTATAGGAGTGGGATATGAGGTTGGACAAAGCTCTGCCGAAGAATCTCAAAGAGTGTTTGCTACTGCAGATGGAAAAATGTTTACACCAAGAATGAAGGTTGATCTTGGTCACCATGTTGTTGCATCGAAGAGTGTAGAGAAAACAAAATCAAAGGATAACACTACTGCTAGAAGACAATTCAATGGTACTCACAGAGCAAGGAGAAATGTCTTTAGATCTTCACATCCTTGGCATGATCATTCATTCAGGTATAATCATTCTTTTCAAGGATATTGTTATGTTTGTAATGACTATGGTCATAAGGTAATTAATTGCATGAGATGGTCAAATAAGAATCATTCTAATGTCTCTAGAAATGAAAATGTGGTGTGTTACAATTATAACAACTTTGGTCATTTTAAAAAGTATTGTAGATATAAGTGATAATTATGATGGGAACAAAGTTGGAAATGTCTTTAGGAAGCCTTATGTTCCTCAGATCAGTCACCAAGTCATTTGTTACAGATGTAATAACATTGGGCATAAAGTACAACAATGCAAATTTAATAGAAAGACAAGAACTTTAAGCAAACAAGTGAAAAAGTTTGCATTGGTGTGGAGAAGAAAGAGCAATCAAGATAACAAAAAGAGCAATAAAGATGAATGCGTGAAAACTCCTTGTGAACTCCTTGCACATGTGATACCATCTAGATCTTGAGAAGAAGAAAAGACTTAGGGGGAGTCTATTATGGTAACACATTTTACCCCTATGAAGTCTAGAATGAGGTATGACAACATACATTTGCTATTGGTGGTAAAAGAAGTAAAGAAGAGGTCTGTAAATGTCAATATTTCATTATGTTTATTCTGATTGTATTGATTGTGAAGGTCTGCATATGATATGGGAAGTTTATGAGAGCCATGGATATAACAAATATCATCATGTTTATTACTCTGAGTATAACTGATCAACTTTATAGGTTGTTAAGGAATTCAAGTTTGAAGTACATTGACAGTCCTTTGGTGAGTTTGATGCTTTGATGGATCAATTCAGAAGTTACTTACTGCGCACACATTATAATGCTTGGTTTAACTTATATGAGTGATTTTTTTTATGACAAAGCATGTTAAGACAGTGAATTATTAATAGTTTAAGATGTTAGTACAGTATATGGCATGTAACGATAGTGACAGCTAGTTGAAAGGACAATGACAATGAATGTTGCTTGAAATTGAGTTTTGCAGTGCTGTGCTTGGAAGTTTCCTGTAACATTTCATGGTTGGAACTCAAGTATTGATGTTTTTTGCAGGGACATAGTGACACTGATTTGTATATTGCCTATCTATGACAGATTTTTAGTATGCTGACAATATGGTATACATGATTGTTGTTATCACTTGCACAACTTTCATAAAAGACAATGCTTTGACAATAGAATAGTTGTTTTGGTCTAACAGTGCTTTGCTATTACTTGGCAGTTCAAGTTTTCATGGTCTTTAGCTTGCATGTGACAATACTTTGTTGATTCTAGCATGATATGATATCTAAAAAGGTTTGATATTTGTCATCTTATAAGATTTAGTTGAATTTTTTTCACATCCTTCATGGTATTCAAAAAATTATGCTTATAATAGATTTCCACATCACCGGTATGCAGTGGAAAGTGATTTGTTACCGTGTTTAGAGGTACTCTAATGGTATTTTGGTGATAAAGGTCTCTCTTATTGATACTTCAAGTTTTTAATCCTCATGAGAATGTTTTGTTACTATGTGTTTTTGATCTGATTCAAGTCTTTGCTCATCTGCAATATGGTTTACAAATGGGGTGGTGAATTGCTAGTGTACTTGCAATGGACTGAAAGTATTTTCTATAACCCATTTGGATTATTTGACAGTGCTCTTGTTTGAGAAAAAGGGTAATGATACCAGTTTTGATATATTTGTGTATGGATTCAGGGGGAGCTTTTTAGCTCTCTGGGCAGCTTGTTTCTACTTCAGTTGGTCCTTATTTGCTACTTCATTTCTAAATCTGTAGTTGTTTCAGCTACATCTCTTGACATTATACTGATTCTCCTTTGTCCTTGTGACAAAAAAGGGGGAGAATAAGTTTTTGGTTTCTGATTCAGATTTTGATGGCTCAGTTTTTACCATCAAGGACAAAGGGGGTGTTTATTGATATTTTGTCCTTGATGTCAAACTTGTTAGTATGGCACTTTGATCTTGACTCTTTGGTCTTGGCATTGACATTGTGATACTTGATTCAGGCTCAACTTAGTCTTGGTTTATTCATGTTTTGGCATTCACTGCTTTGATTATGGACAACTTTATGGATTTGGTTTACATTCAGATTTATTGCATCTTGTGGTACTGATTAGGTTGAGCTTCATGTGAAAATAAAGGTTATCTTTCTTATACAAGTATATGGCATGGTTACTTGGGTATATCATTTCAGTAATTCATTATTAGTTGTTTTTCAATTCCATTGATACTTGTCAGGTTGGTTCACTGGTATCATTGGTTGATCTTGGCACATATCTCTCTATGATACATTACATGTTACATGGCATATTTGGGTTGGAATTATTTCAATGTTCTCTTTGACATTTCAGTTGATAACTTTTCATGGGTATATGATATGGTTCATGGCTTACAATTGATATCCATTGGCATATATTTTGAAAAAAATAAAAAATGATATGGGTATATGATTCATTCCTAAGGTGTATTGAATTTGCAATTCAAGTGATGTGAAGTCATTTTTCTTTACAAAGAAATTAGGCTTTATTACATAGTAATAGACTTTGAATAAAGTCATACATGAATCAGGCTCTAAAGGTTAAAAAGCTCTTATGAAAAAGCTAATTATTTCGGGTCCTATGGCCGACAACAAGTTTGTGGAAATCATTAAATTAAGTCACTTTAAAAGTGACAAGACTTTGACTCTTGGATACTAATGTTTTAATCTTTAAGGTGATTGAATTTGTGTTAAAGTCTTACAATTATCATGGTGACAATTGTGTCAGCATCATGGGGCTTTGACAACGAATTTTCTAAATATGTAAAATGATGGTTTTTGTCTTAAGTCCTTTCGAACTTCAAATATTATTATGACTTGTCAAAGTCATCGCATGAAAAGGCATTGAAATCCAAGTGAAAGGAAATTAGGGCAAGCATTGTTTTTGGTTTTCATTTTTCTAAGGGTGGAAACCCTAGCCTCTGACACCGCCATGGAGAATGAGAGTCAGTCGTTTCTCTGTCATTTTTGTATTGCTATTTTCAGTTTCACAAATGTCTCTGCCTTTTGTGAAAGTTATGATCGAGTTGGTATGGAGAGGGCATGAGCTTGGAAGGAAGATTACAGGTCAAGCTCAAATCTGGGAGAAGAATCAACGACATCTCTCAGCTGGGTTGGTAACATTCGGTATAGAATCTCATGGTTTTTGGTTTTATATCTTCAGGTTCATTAATTCAGGTATTATTCTCCTGTGCTTTGAAAAAGTCTTCAGATTCAAAAGGGAACACCAGCTACTATCTCTTTCTTAAAATCAAATGATGCATTCGTTTTGATTACTTTACTTTTCTCATAATGGGCAGTTTGAAAAAGTCAGTTATCTACTGGTTATTGTTTTTATCATGGTGATATGGGTTCGGTTACAAGTTCGTGCATAAATGTTCTTCAGTATTAAGAAATATTACCTGAATCATATTATTGTTTCTCTTCCTCCACCTGTTACTAATCTTATTGGAGATTCATCTGAAGAGTTAAACAAGGGTTTTTGAAATCTAATCCAAAAGGGTATTATTGTTTATTTTCTCTTTGAAAAAGATTTCTCTGGTGTAAACATTACTATAATCTTTGTTTTTAGATGGTATTGTTGGTACAAATTCTTTGTGAGGTCAGGGTTTCAGAGTCATTTCTTAATATACACTTTCTTGCTCATTTTGTTAGAAGAAATCTAATCATGTGGTCTTTTCTCTGAATATGAAATTATACCTGGCACAAATTCGACAGAAGTTTGTCATATTGTATATACCTCTGTTGTTGGATAATATAGAGATGTTTTTTTTGTATTGAAAAAGTATAGAGAGAGATTGATTACAAAATTGATGTATGATCTATTTTGATAGACATGTTTTACTCTGAGATTGTAAATCTAAAACAAAAGAACAACACAAGCTATCTTAAGATGTGATTATGTCTAGAATTCTGAAGGTTCAATTAAGAACCTTGAGGATTGTAGGGATAGTCAGTTGAGATGCTCTTGTGAGAAAAAGAGAAACAAAGAGACCCTCTTTGTTATTGTAATTTTGTAAACTGAAAAGGGGTTGGTGCTCCTTGAAATTGGTGTTTCAAAATAAGGGGTTGTTGCTCCTTGAGATTGGTGTCTCTAAATGAGGGGTTGGTGCTCAGAAATTAGCCTATAAGGCATTGTAAGCAGTGGTTTTTGAAATTAAGCCAGTAAGGCAGTTTAGGAGTGGTTTTTCTACCTCGGGATAGTTCTCCACTCGACAAATTATTTGTCTTATGGTATCAATGGCTTTGATGTGATAATACTTCATGACTGTGATGTTTTTGTGAGTAGTTATTCTTATCAGTCTGAGCTTGGTTGAATGTTAGTCCCTTCATCTCTGTTAATGTTCATATCAAAATGTTTTGCATAAGTGTTCGATTATTGTTAAAGATTCAGATTCAAAAGAAAGCTTAAATGTATTCATTTATTTCAGAGCTCAAGAATTGTTTTGTTGAACTAAAGCCCTTTGTTGTTTCATGCTTATCATATGTCATTCCATTGCACAGTTGGTTCTAAGTTTGCATTGAAATCTGGTAATCCTAAAGTGTTTAAACAATGTTAGTCATCTCTTTTGCAATTGCAAGATAACTCTCACAAGGATTTTTGGGATAAGTTGTCAAAATGAATAATGCTAATGCTGTCATAAATGCTCTCAATGCAATTAGTCAGCCCTTTGTCAATAGAAAGGATATCAGGTTTGAAAGTCTTTATTAAAGTTTAAAAAGTTCTAGACACTGATTCACCTCCCCTCTTAGTGTTTGTCCATACTCCAACACAAACTAGGCATCATTATTATATCCACTTGTGTGGGTTACCCCCACATGTTCAGTCTTACATTCAACCCTTACCAAAGGACTACAACACTCTTTCTCTCTCCTCTTCTTTTTTCTGTCCTCTTTCAAGAGAACATTCTTCTTCTTGATTCTCTCTACCTCATGAGAGATATCCACTTCTTCCAATTCACTCTAATCTTCATCTTCTTCCTTGGGATAGAACTCTATCCTCTCCATGTGTCATTCTACTTCACACTTTTTAGCCTTCATCAAACCACTTGCACATGGTTATTTCTCATATATTTTCTCATCTATTACAACTTCCTTTTTTCCCCACCTTCAAGGGCATCCAACCTTGCCTAGAGTTTCAACACCTCTTCATAAACAAAATATGAAAATCCTCTTTCTCACTGCTCCACAAAAAAAATTCTCATGGGTCTCTTCATGACCCATCTTGGCCTCTTATTTGAAGACATCTTACTTGCTGCTGTAATATGTAACTTCTACAACCTACACATACACAATTTATAGAGCCAAATCTCTTTGGAACTATAGGTACTCCTTGCAACATAAATTCACACTTACCATCCTCTGCCCAACCAAGAATATAGAAGGTGCTCCTCTCGAGACTTCATGTACACACACCTTCTACCTAGCCTTATCTCACTAGAGGACAACCAACACACCTCATACAAAACTCAAATCTATTGTTCCAAAAAAGTTAGTTTTATCATACACACTTTACCACACCTCACCGAGCAACCATGTTCCATGCTTCTCCTTTCTTCAACTTCTCATCTATAAATTTTATATTTTATTTTTATTTTCACGGCGAACTTCTCCTTATTTATATCTCTTTAATGAACTGTTAAATAGGCTCTAATATCAAATGATGTAGTTTGAAACTAGGGTACCTTATCAAGCTATCCAATATTGCAACCAACTACCATAAAATTAAACTCACACATATATTCCTCATCCAGGTAATTTAATTCTCACTATTAACATCATTTACTAAACATTAAAACAACAATTCTACATTATAGTGAGGATATTATCAAATCAATTTATTTATGGTGTTCAAACTTACAGGTAGATAAATTACATATTCAAGAATAATGGTTGGGTTCCTAATTCCTAGCTCTATTGGAATTTCTTCATTCCCCTACATTTATTTACTAACTTCAAATATCCTTTGCCATTTCTTATTCTCACTATTTTACCTTTGTATCTTCACAAACATCTTCCACCTGCACACTCCTTTCCTCTTCTTTTCCACACTTCTTTATTTCACCTATATCTTCCAGCACCTACACTCCCTTTTTACTCATGTTATCTTCTTTTCTTCCCTACCTCTATTACTACACAGTTGCTTTTCCTTTGGTTATTTACCTGTAACCATACCACTATCAATATTTTTTCATCAATCAATCGACACCAAAATGAAGTTTGTTTGATTTTAAATCTTTTCTTATGTCTCCCTCATGTCCACACAACCCACTACAAATATTCAAATCTTTGTTATTTTGTTTTGTTTTATTTTTATTTTTGCATAGTCTTTACAAATCCCATTCCCAACTCCTCCTTCTTCATTACTTCTTTTTGATTCCTGCCCCCACATGGGAAGCAAGAAGTGTAGATCAAATCTCATCAACTTATATATATTTTAAATTCTTTTGCCTTCCCTTCACCTTTGGCGTTGGTATGGGGAATACATATATATTTTTAATGCTTTTATTTTCTTGTAAGGGTCGCTTCTCTTCCTGGGTGTGCCTCCCCCTCTCCACTAGTGGCCTACATAAAGTCTCCACACCTTTAAAATTCTCCAAACACCTCTCTCTCACTTAGCTAGACCCTTGATTAAAATAGAATAAATAAATTATTTTCATGGTATTTTAAATTGTTGATGAATGTATGATGATGAGTGTAAAATAAAAAAACCCCCACTATCTATACTTCTCATAATTTAGAAATAGTTCCATCGCTTTACATACTTTAAATACATGTCAACATTTATACATGTAATGCTCATAATGACTTCTTCATGGATATTCTTTTAATAAATCAATATTCTGTATAATGTTTAAATTCTTTGTCAAACATCGTAATTTGACATTTTTTCAATTTATGACAACAATGTCATTTGATTGCTTCACCATCACTTGCAAGCACAAAAACACACCCTCAAGCCAAAACTGAAACCAAAATAAAAACTATTTTTTTTAGTCTACATTGATTACTTGTGCACTTGGATGCTCTTGCATCAACTTGTGGCTACCTTAACTCTTAATAGATATTATATTATTATTTAAATATTTAGGTTAGCTTAAGGCTTATATAGGGTTATCTAGGCCTGGGTGATATCCTAGACATAATTATGGTATATATAAGAGGTATAGGTAGGTTATTATCATCATGTGGAGTATTGTGTTCTTATTGAACAATATTTGAGGTATCCCCCTTGAATTGGCATATTATTATCCAAGTATTTATATCATATTACTATTATATTCATCTCTTGTGTAAGTTATTTCATTACAAGTGGTATCAGAGCATGATCTTGGCACCGCGAAGATAAGGCATTTTTTTTTAAATTTTGGAGGTGATTTTGTTAAACACATATCTCACATGTCTTATTTTTTAGAGGGTTTTTGAAGAACACATTAAGACAACACCACTCTAAATTTCAAAGGAATTAGAGTAGAATTGAGTGATTTATTGCAGAAATAGGGTTTCTACCCAATTTATTTGGAAAGAGCATATCTTCCCAATCCTGTTGATATTCTTCATAATTTCTAGTAGGATTTTGAAGAAATAAGAGAGAAGAATATGGTAAAAATTATAGAGTAATTGGAACATAATTAATTGATTTATTGTGAATTAGGGTTTCCAACAAATTTATTCTCAAGGCTGAAAAACACCTAATTTTTACAAGATTTTTAGGGAAAGTGCAACCTAGGCCTTGGTAAGTTATAGATTTTTTTTTAAAGTATTTTGAATTCATCTGTGGGATTTATTATAAATTTTTCTTTCTATAAATTCTTCACAATAAAAAGTAGCCACAAAAAAGATGAAAAAGAAAAAGAACAAGAAGTAGAAAAGGAAAAAGAGCAAGAGAAAGAGAAAGAAAAAAAGAAATAAAAATAGAAAGAGAAAGAGAAAGAGAAAGAGAAAGAGAAAGAGAAAGAACAATAATGAGAGCAAGAAAAAGAACATGAACAAGAAGCAGGAGTTGAAGAAGTGAAATTAACAAAGGAGATGAAGAAGAACAAGAAAAATTTAGCATTGAGTACAATACTTTTGTAAAGAGGAGGGAAATGTTATGCCCTTATCTCTATAGTGTTATGAGTAGTCGACTTGTGGCTACCTTAACTCTTAATTATGCCATATTATCATTATTATATTATTATTGAGTTATTTTGGTTGACCTAAGGCTTAGATAGGGTTATCTAGGTTAGCCTGGGTGATATCCTAAGTATAAGTATGGTATATATAAGAGGTATAGGTAGGTTATTATCATCATGTTGAGTATTGAATTCATATTGAAGACTATTGGAGGTATCCCCCTTGAAGTGGATTAGGAGGTTGCCCCCTCAAAGTGGCATATCATTATCAAGTATTTTTAGCATATTTCAAATTATATTACTATTGTGCAAGTTGTTTCATAACAAGTGGTATCAGAGCATGATCCTGGCACCATGACGTGAAGGCAAATTTTTTTCAGTTTTGGAGGTCATTTTGTGAAATTTATATCTCCCATATTTTGGTGAATTTTTATTTAATTTTAAAGTTTTTTTAAGAGAATATTCAAGAAGCTACAATCTAAATTTTAGATGAATTAGAGTAGAGTTGAATGATTTATTGTAGAATTAGGGGTTTTTCCCAATTTGTTTGAAAAGAGTATATCTTCCAAATCCTATTGAATTTCTTCCTAAGTTTTAGTGGGTTTGTGAAAAAATAAGAGAAGTTCCTACAATATATTTTTAGATTAATTAGAGCATAATCAATTAATTTATTTCAAAACTAAGGTTTCCAATAAATTTTCTCTCGAGGTTTGAAAATACTTAGTTTTTAGGAGATTTTTCTAGGAAAGTGTAACTTAGGCCTTGGTAATTTAAAAAAAAACATTTAGAGTATTTTTATTTCATTTGTGTGATTTAATTATAAATTATATTTTTATAACTACTTCACAACAAAAAGTAGCCATGCAAAAAAGAAGAAAAAGAAAAAGAACAAGTAGAACAAGAGAAAGAGAAAGAAAAAGAGAAAGAGAAAGAGAAAGAGAAAGAGAAAGAGAAAGAGAAAGATAAAAGTAGTAACAATAAGAAGAACAAGAAGCAACAATAAAAGAAGCAAAAGTAAAAAGGAGATGAAGAAGAAGAAAAATAAAAAGTTAAAAAAGTAGTAACAAGAAGAAGAACAAGAAGCAACAATAAAAGAAGCAAAAGTAAAAAGGAGATGAAGAAGAAGAAAAAGAAAAAGTTAACATTGAGGAAAATGCTTTCGTAAAGAGGAGGGAAATGTTATGCCCCTATTAGGCTATAGTGTGTATAGTGTTATGAGTAGTTGGCTTGTGGCTAACATAACTCTTAATTAAGTCATATTATCATTATTATATAATATTTAGCTATTTAGGTCAACTTAAGGCTTATATAGGGTTATCTAGGTTAGCTTGGGTGATATCCTAGGTATAAGTATGGTATATATAGGAGGTATAGGCAGGTTATTATCATCATGTAGAGTATTTTCCTATTGAATACTATTGGAGGTATCCCCCTCAAAGTGGATTAGGAGGTTTCCCCCTTCGAAGTGACATATTATTATCAAGTATTTACAACATATTCATATTATATTCTTTTATTGTACAAGTTATTTCATAACAAGTGGTATCAAAGCTATGATATAACTTGAACAATAGAATAATATAATAAGAATATGCAAATACTTGATAATAATATACCACTTCAAGGGGGAAACCTCCTAATCCACTTTGAGGGGAATACCTCCAATAGTCTTCAATAAGAACACAATACTCCAAATGATGATAATAACCTACCTATACCTCCTATATATACCATACTTATGCCTAGAATATCACCCAGGCCAACCTAGATAACCCTATATAAGCCTTAAGTTGACCTAAATAACCAAATAATAATATAATAATGATAATATGACTTAATTAAGAGTTAAGGTAGCCATAAGACAACTACTCATAACACTATACACACTATAGGACTAGGAGCATAACAACAAAGAACTATATGAGCCAATTTTTTGTTCATTAATGGTGACATATTTTAATTATTTTAAGAGAAAGGCTCCAAAATCAGAGTATACATCGCTGATTTTACAGCCATAGATTAGGTTGTGAGTATGAAACAAAGCACTACATAAGCCCAATATTATCATAACAAGGGTTCTAGAATCAACTTTAATTTATATAGATAGTATTATATGTTTTGTAAATTGAAATATTAACCTTATTCACCTTGGTGAAGCATCATAATCATCAATCATCATCATTAGCCTATGATTCAGTAGCCAAAGAGAACCCTCATTACTTCATGAATACAATTGTAAATAAAGAATCTAGATAGTGCACTAACATTTCTAAAATACTTGATTGAATGCTATTTTATAAACAGTGGATGCATGTGCTCAAATAATAAATTATAGTTGAGAATATCTAGAATATGTTTTTTTGAACTTGTCATTGAAGGATAATAATTTTGTAGATAAGAAAAAACCATCAAAATAGATAGATTTTCTTGTGTTCCTGACATAATTTTTGATAAAATATGATTTCTAAAACTATCATGCAACATCTACATTAAAAACAGTCAAGTGTAAAAAAATTGCTCTCCTCTTCATTCAAATTTCTTATTTTGCAGTGTAATTTTTTTTAGCTTCTTAAACAAAATTAAAAGGCTAACAAGAAAGCCCCCAATGAATATTAAGAATTGGAATTGCAAAAGGTTTACACCATTTTCACATAAAATAGAACTTAATTAACCTAAAACATTCCCCATTCATGATTATGAAAATCATTACATACCTATCTATTAAATACATGATCTCCAACGTGTTTTGTAATAAGCCTAAGGAAATGGAATAGAGCGGGATTATTACAAAAGTGATACAATTAAACTTATATTATCACTTGATTTATTTATAGATTAGCAGTTTTTTAAATTTAAATGTATACTTGTTTTAATGAAGTAACAAAGATTCACTCAAGAGATGAGAACCTCTTCTCTCTTCTCCCCTATCCAAAAAATCAATTTGGGTTTTCAATAGGTTAAAATATTTTGCAAGCATGGATTATCCCTTCTTTATGGTTAATAATTTGTTCAATAGGATGTTTGCAATCAGTCACCCTAGGAAAATTGTGTACCCTTGAACATTTCCCTCAAGGAAAAACATGATTTAATGGAAATTCCGGACTTTAAATTATCTCAATAGGAAAAATATTTAAATATAAATTCTTGAAGCAATAATTTATAGTTTTCTGGTAGACAAATTTTTTTTGGCATTATTTGTTTAGATACTTCTTATTAACAATCCAATGTACAATAGTTGATTATATGGCCTTAATTTGACAACCCTTTTGAATGTTTATTTTCCTTAAGTGAACTATAGTAATCTAAATTATTCAATCTACTAGACAAAAACCTACCAATATAAATTCAATTACTTTTTTTATTTTATAGAGATTTTGCCATTTATTTAAAAAAATATACTTTCCTCATTCTCTTAATAAAATTCTATTACTTAACTAAATTTTTCATATACCTTGTACAAGATAAAAAGTTAATAGTTCAAACCATCAACAATGCACAGTGATATTACTCAATTAAATGTCACATAACTTGTACAAGATAAAATCCAGTAGTTCAAACTATAAACTATGTAAAGTGTCCTTATCAGTCATTTGGAGCAAATATATGTTTCCTTATTTACAAACAAAAAAAAATTTCCAAGTTTGAATAAATATTAAACAACCCCTACAAGGGTCAACTCACACATTTTCCATTTAAATCCACCATACTTTCTTGTAACCAAAATTTGCATCATTCAAAATTTCAATGTTTGTAGGGCTTCAAAAAAAATCCACTAACATCTTAGAGATGCAAAACTCTACACTTACATAAGTCTATTTTCTTGTTGATATGATGAGGCACACACCATATCTTGAACAAAAGGCTGCATCAATCGCACAAGGGATTGCATACACCAGAGATGTGAGAAAAATTATGCACCATATGTTTGGGTTTCAACAAACATAAATTTCTAACTAATTATCTAACAAAATGCCATGAAAGCAAATTTAATGTCTTCAATCCACTTATTGCTCTTGACATGCTCACTTTGAAAAAAATTTGAATTTTGAACTATTGTATGGAATAATAATTATAAACATAAATAATAGATTACCAAGTTTACTCTTAGACATTCAACAATTGTATATTATGTGCATCTTTATGTGCTGACTATTGGATAGTATTATTGGATACATATTGTACCATGATGTTTTAACTTGTTTTAGTTTTATTTGGTTTTAATAGTTTGTTCTTCGGTGTTCACACCCTCTCATAAAAAGTAATCCTAGCTTAAATATTGGTAGCTCTTCTACAAGTGATTAAAAATACAAACACCAAATTAATAGAAAAAATCAAGATACCATTGCAACGTTCTTTTGGACTAAACAAACTAATCTTTGACAGTGTCATAAAATTAACATAAAATTTACTCCCAAAAAAATCATACATTACATTAATAAAATATTATCTTCAAAATATAAAATTTCCATTATAAATTAATATTCAAAACAACCATAGATGATTTCCACAATCATAACCATGAAGGATTATGCCATGCTAAGGCATTAAATATTTCCAATGCCAAAACCAAACTTGTGTTCTAGCATTTAAAAAATCTATAAACTCACTCGCCCTTTATTAGTATTCATCCTTCTAAGCACACCATGGCCATATATTACCAAAAATAAAAATAAAAATTATAACCAAACTGAGAATATCATACAACGTGAGGATAATGTTCACTTCCTAAGACTATTAACAATTTTATTAAAAGCAAGATATAACTCAAGTATGCACTTACAATGAACTATCTAAATAGTTCTATAATAAAGTGCTAAACATAATACATCTAAATAGTTCCATAATAAAGGAGATGTATTTCTTTTAGGATTTTTATCACATTATAATGTGAAAAGTTGTACTTGGATATTTTTTGTGAGAGATTCTTTTTAATCATTACACCACGTCGATAAAATAAATATAAATTAAGTGTAACATTTATTTTTATTCCAATCTTATAACATTTATTTTAAAATTTTTGAAAATAGTTTCTATATAGTCAAAATAAAAATATTACTCCTCATTTGACATTAAAATAATTGTCACATTCATTTCTCTTTTTTATTGTTCCATTCAAGATATATTTCTATGAATTTGTTTACTTTAAATAAAATCTTCACACCAATAAAATTATAATTAGACAATTCATTATGAATATTTCCAAAAAAGTGAAATTAAATTTATTAGTAATTTTGTATACATAGTTATAAAAATATATATACAAAATTAAAGTATTTATCTTGAAATAAAATACATAAATTATTTATCTTTGTAAATTTGATAAGATTTAATATTTTTTTATCTAAATAAAAGAAATGTGTAACCTTTACGATATTTTTATTAATATACAAAATATTCTAAACATTTTCTTCACTTATTCATCAGAACAAAGATATTCGTATAATAACAAGCATTACCTCTAATAAACTAGAGTAACTATATTTAATATGTAGTTAGTTTAAATTAAAAAAATAAGGAAAGGTGTTTCAAAAATAGAAGAATAGTAAGACAAAACTTACTATTTCTCAGTAGAAATGTGAATGTTTAAGTCTAATAAAAAATTATCTATATTTTTGTTTACAATTTCAAAATAAAAATATACACGTTTAAATATTTGACAATATAAATCATTTGGATATTTGAGTATCATTTCTTTTTAATAGTAGAATAACTTAGTTTGGATTCTTTTCATCCTTTCTAATAATTCACCATGAGCAATTCCTTGATCAATATAACAAATTTGTAATCCCATAATTAATGTTAGTAGTTACAAAATAAAATTACTTTATTATTAGTTAAGATTTCAAATGATTTTTATTTTCCGTAAGACTAATCAATTCAATACAAATCCTTCTCAAATAATACCAAGAGAGAAAGTGTTAAACATCAATACCTTAGAAAATGTATCCAAACTCTATGAAAAATTATAGTATTAGAAGTTACTTGATAGTCCATCATATTTAGAGAATGTATATCAAATTTGATGTACTCTTTCCACCCTATTCTTTCTCTCAAAAATTGTTCAAGTGTCTTTGTTTTCTATAAAACAATAACACAATTATAAAAAATAGTAGATTAAATTAATTATCCTTGATGTATATTATCATTTAAAATTAAACTTACTCCAAAATTATTAATTTTAATTTAATAAATTATTATTTAAAAAAAATATTATAAATACAAAATCCATAATTAATATGAATAAATAAAATGACCATATAACAATCTAAAACATATAATGTCTATAATTAATTTTCTTGCTAAATACATACTAAGATTATACTTTTTAAGATAAAATATCTAATAATACCTATTTTTAAATAGGTTAAAGTTAATATTACACATTTAATGGAATCAAAATAGTGAAATTTATGCTGCTTATATTCACTTGTTGTTTGAAAGGGTCTTTTTCCTTGATATTTCTGTTTTATATTTGCTGCTGTAATTTATTTTGTTATTCCAATAAAAAATATTTTTAAAATGAGATTTATATAGGATGATAATGGATACTATCTTATACAACAATATAAAGTTAAAAAAATAAAAAAATGATCAGGATGAGGGATACATACAAGGAAGTAAGACAAATCATGGTTAGCTTGGGATCTAAATGGAGAAAAATATGGTAATATAATAAATATTTTTAAATAATGTTGTAACATAAATAGAAATGAGAAATACAAATTCTTAATATATATATTTATTAAAGGTTAAATAATGTGTATTAACCTTCTTTTTTGGTTATGAAAGTGAAGATGGATGATTGTTAGGAGAGTTGATGAACATAAGATAAACCCCAATAATATACACACATTATAGAATAAGAATATATCATATCACAATCCTATACCCTTAAATATTCGAAGGATATCTAAGTAATTTTCTTCCTTTATTGAAGTACTCCATTCTCCAAAGAAACTATAAGTGAAAGTAGATAATGCCAATGATTTCTTGTTTCATAAATGAAAAAGAAAACCAATAAAGAGGATTTCCAACACTTAAATACAAATAAATGTGAATTCACTAGATCATTCCACGATGTCATCTATTTGCGAAGATGTAAAATATCATCACCATGGTTTATTGTATATGTTAAATAATAAATACATAGATCATCATTTAAGTTGGGTTGATAATGCTGGATAGGCATGGAAAAATAAAAAAGGGATAAGTATTAAAGTCAACACTTTTTGCATTTCAAACCTTGTTCCGAGATTCTATAGGTTTCCAGGTGCACCTCTATGTTTTCTCAATTTACTATTCTAATTTGTATTCATTTCTAGGTCATTCATTCAATTTTTGTATAACATTAGGTTTTGTCATTAGATCTTGCATCTTACTAGTATTTCCACGCCCTAGCTTGGTGGTGAACCCATATTTAGTCTTTAATTACACCTTAGGACAACCTTTAGCAGATCTCTTTCCCTCATTCCATCCTTGGATTGAGATCTCTATGGTTTACTTGAGCGAAACTAAGTGAAATAGGAAGAAGGCCCTTATCCCCTAGTTCCATCTCACCTAAGAGGTGGAACCCTATTTCCTAGGTTTCATTAATGTTTAAGAGGAGAGTATGGTTAGTGTAGTACAACACAAAATATAATGACTAAGGGTGATTAACATAAGTTTTGCATGGTGAAATATGGAATATTTTGGTTTTTAGTCTAGAACTAATTTTAGGATGAAAATTGTTTTCGATTAAGAAGGAAATGAGGGTCCTGTACCCTATATAAAAAATCCCCTAGTGTAGATCAAAATAGTCCCAAGATTGGCTAGAAACAACATATTAACAACACTCAATAGTCTAATAAACAACCAAAAAAATGAGTAGCTTAATAAAAAACAATAGACAAAGCACACAAATCAAAGCAAAAAAAGAGTCTAATGGAACATATTTCCAAAATCTTTAGTGAGTAATTTATAAATATCAAAATAATCACCCCTATTTGGTAAGTAGTAATCCCATGCTTCTTCAACTCCAAATCTTATAGGATAGAAAGAGAGATAGTAGACCTATGTATGATTTTAGTGCTAAACCTTATCCAACTCTTCATTTTTTTCTCCATCTCCTTGATTTTTTCCTTCATAGTATCCACCTCCTTCACAATCTAGACACATATTTGAAATTTTTGTTGTTTAGTAGCAGGGGCCTTGGGGGAATCCCCTAACTTAATGGGGGGTCTCCTTAATTAGAATTGGTGTCTAGTGAACTCATTTCACTAAACAAACTATTACCTTAATACAATAGGAGAGAAGGATCTAGATAGGTATCCCTATTCTTTCCATCATCTTCAATGTTACCCTCCTCCTATTAAGAATCCCTTGAGATTTTAGTATATTCAAGAATGGGATGTTGCATCCTAGCCAACCTGGTAGAGCTTCTAACACTCAAGCCTTTATTATCCTATGTTTGAGTAGTCTCTAAATCCTCTTGATTATATAATTGGGGATCCTTTCCTCAAGAGTAAAAATGGTCATACCCACAAATTGGCATGTTCCCTCTTCCAAAATTTCACCTTCATGAGCATGATTGCTTTTAGATTTTTTAGTTTTTTTCTTTAATTTATTTTCTAGGTTTCTCTTCACAAGCCCCTTTTGGGGACCCAAAATTTAGGGGAACTTTGTTTAGAGTGCATATCCTGGCCATTGCTTCATCTTGGGTCTTGTAATTGTTTTCAAGAATATTGGGGGGAGAATTAACCTAGTTTAAGGAAGGCATATCCTACCTAGCTAATTTGGCCTTAGATCAAATAGCACCACCCACCTACATTTTGAACTTGGTTTTTTTGGGGGGTTCTCAACATTATCTTGCTGGCTATTAGTCCCAACTGCTTGACCTAAAGGGAGTGAGAAAGAGGGGCCAACCAAAGTGAGGGGATTCTTACCCTTATCCATGGGTTACAAAGATAAGTATCAATAATGGAGACATTAATAGGTGGGGTTAGACACAAAGCAAGGTGGAAGTGATAGAGGTGTAATATGAGGCATTGGTCAAGATGAATGGCAAGATTACTAGCTTCCTTAATGGAATTCTCCAAAGAAGATAGTAAAAATAAAGGGAAGCTCATCAAAAAATTGTGATAGATGTGGTTCAACAAAGCAAAGTCATAATGATAGTAGCATTTGAAATGGCATTCAAGGGTGAATATTTTATGAGGACCCAACATGCTTGATCCTATGGCTCCAAAATCTTTTGTAAATTAAACTAATTTTGGACCTTGACCGATTCTTCCCCTTCTTTGAATAATTTTTCCATACTCTCTATGTCCAAAACCTTGTCGTGAAACCACACTTTTTCCCTTGGAAACTCATGCATATGGCATTGTTGATAACATATTCATTGAATTTGAACCTAACTCCTCCCAACTGGATATATCTCCAATTCCAAGATTTCATAAATTGGATAGAGATATTTTGGTCATGTATGTTTAGAAATTGTAAATACAATAAAATAGCTCCTTCACTCCAAATATACAAGACATTCCTATCCTTTTTCACTTCCTCACAAGACCTTGGCCCTATGTAGACTCTACCACCCCATGTTGAATTTGAAGTAGAGAAAATTGGAATAGACTAGGGAATACCAATACTATATAAAAAATGGTTTGACTATTGCAAAATTTCCATTGACACCTTAGAGCCAATAATTTCCTATAATGAATCCAAATCCAGAAAGTTTTCCTTGAATTATGGGTATTCATGATGTAATTAAAATCCCACACCTTAAGTGTGTGATTTTGGTAAACATGCCTCAACCTCATCATATGCCGATGAATATTGGTGCTTACATGATACTTATTACCACACTACATCATTGGAGGATTGAAATTTGAAGTCCACCTCACCAAGACACCTTCCTGATCTTGATATATCATCAACATAACAACAATCTCATCAAATACAACATCAACATTTTAGCCCGTTGGTAGAAATTGATGAGGAAATTGGATTATATCTATATTTTCAAAATCCTAAACCTTATTTGAGTGATAATGGTAAACTTCCTCGACCACCTCCTACACAAGTAAGTATTGATACTTAAATGGTAATTATTACCACCCCACATTTCTAGAGAGTTGTACTTCAAAGTCCACCTAACCAAACCATCATTCCAATCATGATGTATCGTCAACATATCAACAATCCCATTGAATTTGATGTCAACATCCAACCCGTTGGTATAATATGATGTAGAAATGGGTTTATACCCCTTCTACAACAAATAATCCATACACACATTGAGATTATTTATCTTAATTCTTGAACACGTTAGGAACATAGTGTTGGAAGAAAAAGGAGTTTGTAATTGATGCATTTGTTAGTAACATGAGCATGAGGGATAAGTGTATTTCATTATAGTGTTTTCATTGACGTCAAAATTGCATTTTGGTATGAAGACCATTGTGCATATCAACTTGTATAGCTTGATCATGTTCGAAGATGAGTGTTAAGTGCAATTTTGCAAGAAGGTTTGATCTAGTGCAGGTAGTTGATATGGAAATTGACTGTGTCGATACAGGTAATTCTATGTATAAGATATCCGATTATTGGGTTCACATTGGTTTGTTGTGTAAGATCTTCCTTTACTCTTTTGACATAATTTTCTTGGTTGTTAGAGAAGCTTATATCTAGAGTTTCATATTGTTTTAGCTTATGGTGAAGAAGTTACGAGTGATAAAAGTTCGGTCTAGCAATAGTAGAGGTTTCTAGTTTGGTGTACATGTTTTTGGTGAATCCACACTTCTCCTCGGATTGGTATCTAGATTTGTGAATTTGTGGGAATATTGAAAGGTGTTAGTGGTGCCTATATTCCAAGTGGCATGAAGTTTTGTGGTCTTCGTGTCAATTTTTGGGTGTACAGTTGGTGAATTCTATTATTAGGTCATTACCAATGCGGACCTAATAAGTTTTGTATATTATGAAGTTTGAATAAGTATTGATTCATTATGTGGGAGCTATTATAGGTTCATGTCAACCTATTTGGACTTGTTATAAGTTTTGGATCTTGGTGCAAAGTGTGTATGTGAGTATGCCAAGCTGAAAAAGTATGCTTTGTATAATACATCTATTTAGGCCAGCCTATTCGATGTTGTAGGTGTTTATGGATAAAGCAGATAATAAATGTAATATATTTTTTAGTGTTTTGATATGTGTGTATGTATGATGAATATCAGTTGATGTGAATTATGCAAGTATAAGGAAATTACATAGCAGAGCAAAGTGTTAATGTAGATCAATATGAAGTGTTTGTAAAGTTAGTATATTGAGCTTACATTGAATTGTATTCCAACATGTTGTATATGCATTTGTAGCAATTCAATCTTGGCTATGTGCCACCACTCTTCTATCTTTTCTTATTTTAGTGGGCAGTGAGTTCACCTGCAGTGAGAAATTTTGTAATATACTATAACCAATTATAATATATTGTGAGCTAATCATCATCGTGGATTTTCCCATTTTGGGTTTTCCACATAAAAATATGGTGTTCATGTGTTATGCGATGTTGTTAGTTGTTTTCATGCTTTCATTCACTACTAAAAATTGAATATGCTATGAGGATTGAATGTTTAAATTTTTAAGTGGCTTAAGAGAATACTGATTCACTCCCCCTCAGTATTTTGAGTGTTCAACAATTGGTATCAAATCCTAGTTTCTTGGAAGAAGCTTAACTACTTTGGGAAGATCTTGGAGGTTGAACACATGGTTGTTAGAAGACTTCCTACTCTTCTGGAAGAGATTCCTGCTGTTGGATTTATAGAAGAAGATTGCATGTTTGAAATGAATGGAGAGCTTAAGGTAACTATTGAATATTTGAAGAGGAATGAAGGTGAAAATAGAGATCTAAAAGAAAATGTCAAAGAAGCAAATGAATGCATCAAAAAATTGAGAGAGAAAATCAAGAAGTTTAGAGAAATACATAAGGAGGTCACTGAGCAGCTAAAGCAAATGAATGAAACAACTTCAAGTTTGAAGGTACAAGTTGAAGAAAGAAAAAGAATTAAAGAATTGCCTAAATGCAAAGGTGAAAATAAAATCAAAGGAATGTACAAAGCTTGAAGAAATCGTGAATTTTAGATCAGATCTTGAGAAAGTAAAGAGTCATGAAGAAAAATTAAAGATCATCTCCACAAAGCTTAATGAAATGATTGCTAATCAAAAAGGATCTAAAGACAAAGGTGGATAAGGGTTTAAAAAAGGAGAAAGTTCAAAGGCAGATCAAACACTAAGTGATAAAAAGGACAATGAACAACCGAAGACTGAAGAAAAGAAGAACAATGGCAAGCAAATCCAAAATCAAAGGAATGAAGTCTAAAGACCACCTGTCAGAAAACCAAATGCATAAAGGTACCCACATTTTAATGGTTTTATTTTTTCTTGCAATAGATTTGGACATAAGACTATGGAATGTAGAAGCAAAATGAATTAGAATGTTATATATTTTCTCGTTCAATGTTTCACATGCAAGATATTTAGTCATAGAGCTAGTGAATGTAGAAGTCAAATGATGAATAACTATAACAATGGTAGAATGGTTCAATCTTTTAATGACTACTATTTTACATGTAATGGTTTTGGACATAAAGCTAATCAATGCAGATCTAGAATGAATGGAAATAAGATCGGTCAACATAATGTCATATGCTATAATTGCAATAGGCTTGGACACATTTCTAAGTTTTTTATAAGTATGAATATGAAGAAGAAAAATCCGATAAAGAAGTTGACTATGTAGATAGTTAGGGTTTTTACTAGCTTTTCAATTTTGTATTCAATGTGAAATTAGGTTAAGTGGAAAAGGTTTATAAGTGATTTCAAATGCAATCAAAATTCATTTGCAAATGAGTATTCAAGGAGTAAAGATTAGACAAAGAGAAAAGAAATTTGATTGAGATATGGTACGAGTGAAACCCTAATTGGAAAATGAATCAAAGGTATTTATAGTTTCATCTTGCTCTAGTTTTTCTAAAAGTATATTTAGATAATTAAAATGGCTACTCCACTAGTGATTGAGGTCTCAGAATGAACCCGACCAAAATTTAAGAGACACCTTAATAACTCTATGGAGATTGACCCAAATGATGCATTCTCGAGGGTCCCATATGGTGTCCTACACACTGAAGACATAAGGATCTATATTCACAGGAAATTGGAAGAGTATGACCACTCAAAGTTAGGTGATGTGTGGGTGAAAGAACTCATTGGTGATGACTTTGCATTGAAACTTGAATATTAGAATTCGGTAACAAAGAAGTTCGATGTTTGGAAAGGGTTTCCCAACTTTTTCCATGATGATGCTTGGCTGAGAATTACACTAAGCCGTATTCATGAAAAAATTGTATGCTCAACTAGACCTATTCTGGTACTTAAGTATGTAAATAATGAAGTTGTAATGGAACTTGTTGGAGTGGCATATGATAAGAGGGAATTGAAAATCAATAATATCAGAAACCCTATGGTCAAGTATGTCGTGATGATGATTGGATATAAAATATATTTCTCTAACAAAGAGAACTCTATTTCAACCATCACAATTATCACAACATACGAAATAGTGGTGAATGGTGCATATTTTGACTTGTGAAAACTACTAAGAGAACAATTAATGGAGAATTCACAAAAGACAAAGGATTCCATATATCCTTTTGAGTATGAAACACTAATAATATGTTTATTATTTTACTTCTTGAGAGAAATACCTGGTTCAAAGAATATTGTTTGGTTTGGAGATAGATTGGTAGCACACCAGATTAGGGACTAGTTGAGAGGGAAAGGAGATGTAAAGGAACAGGATGAGGCTCTTTTGGGATTCTTCACAGTTTTATAGAAGAGAATGCAATAAAGGGAGAGGATTCTTAAGAAGATGGTTGATAAATACAAGAATGCTATTATCTTCATGGTCTCCAAGGATGAGTGTATTGTACAGGTTGTGGAGCCTAGAACAATATGGATCCCAAAAATGGGATATGAAATCACTAAAGAAGATATTATGGGGATTACGGACTACATGTTGAGCAAACCAAAGGATACCTCTAAGGAGAGATATGGAACATACGAGGAGAAATCCATGGAGGTGCACATGGATTAGAGACAAAAATAGGTAAAGAATATTGTTGAAAAGATGACTGTAACATTTGTGGAGGCAACAGACCTTACTAAAGAAAAAATTGAGAAAGCAAAGGCTATGTCTGGCTGAATGGGAGAATCATCAAGTATTAGGAGATCCGGTAGAATAGATACCACTCCCCCAGTTTCCCTCAATTCCTCTAGGAATAAGCCTACCTTAGGGGAGAAGAGAAAAGAGTCTATAAGTACTCTAGTGAAGGAGAAGACCTCTCTGGTGAAGCAACAAAAGAGGCCTGGAAATAAAAAGGTTGCTTCAAAATCATAAAAAATTGGCCCTACAAGAAGGAGAGTAAAGACAAAGGACACAAGGGAGCAGTACTTGGGTGTAAATGCAAAGGATGATGAAGAAGAGGGACCACAATTGGTCTAGAAGAGGAAACCTAAAGCTTCACAAGGTGAAGCAAGTGCACAGAAAGTGAGAACAAATATTTTGGATACAAATGATGAGGATGAAGGAGAAAAGGAAAAAAAAGCCATTGTGATCCATATGAGAGAGAATAAAGAAGAATCTAATAAGAAGAAGACACCAAAAGACAAGAAAAAGAAATTTAAGAAGACTATGATAAGGGCACATAGCCCTATGAAGTTAGATGCTCTATTTAATGGGATTGTGGATCATGAGATGTTGGGAGAGACTGTCGCATTATAAGCTAATTTTGATGAGGTGGACAAGGCCACCATTATAGAAGAAATTGTTAAATACATTATTGAATTTGAGGTTAACATGTAGAATATTGAGGAGTTTCTTAAAAATTTGAAGAATGCACTACTTTCTAGAAGGCAAGAGGCTATTGAGGAAGAAGCAAAGTTAAAAGCTTTTTCTTTGGAAAAGATTAGTGCACATCTCTTTGAGGAAAATAGAGCCACATTGGCTAAATTGTATAGCAAGTAATTCCGAATGAAGCAAAGGGTGACCACCCTCATGAGTATCTAGATCAAAATGATCTTGAGAGGCTCTGAAAAGAGTTTGTGGAGAAGGTTGCAAAGTTAGCTCAAAGATTAGGGATGAATTTAGATACTAAAAGAGAATTGCATGATGATATGGCTGCTCCAAATGAAAATATTATAGAAGAAGCAAAAAATGATGATGATCAACATGAGCATGAAATCGAAGAAGGAAGTGTGCAAGAAAATTTTCTTTCAAAAGTGGAAGAAATTACAGAAGAAAATGTTGTAGTTGAAGAAAATGTTGATGAAGAAGAAGCCATTGGAGAAGAAATTGCAAAGAGGATACTTCCAAAGATCATCAAACAAATCCTCTGATATTTGAGGGAAATGTAGAGAACACTCAAGGCCAACAAGAGATAATCATTCCTCCAGATAACAAAGAATAATCTACTGGTAAAGATGTGCTTGAAAGGAGTGATGAGCATAAGTTTGAGGAGAAGAAGAGGGAGGATGCATCCGATGATGTAGAAGAGAAGAAGGATATGGAGACACTAGTTAAAAATGGTGACAAGGAAAAGTATTTGAAGGAGAAGGTTACAAAGGAGAGCTTAATGACTACATGAGAATCCTCCTGTAACTCTGGAGATTCATTAAAGAATTTGTTAAGCATGCAGTTACAATTCCAGCCTGTAGTGTTTGCCCAATTACTACAACTTTTGATGCAACAAGGGCATGTGGACATGGATACGATTTTTCCTCTTCACAAGCTTCAATTGAGTGATGATTTCCACACATCTTCTCAGAAAGAAATCATAGAGACACATTGGAAGAGTGGAGAAATGATAGATGAGGTAGTGAAGGTTCTGCATGAGGCCATACCCAGTGCTACCATTGACCATTCTCTATCCTGTATGGACAATTTGAAGCTTTTAGTTGATTATTTTAAAGAGTGTGCTACTAGATTGAAGGGGGAAATAGAGAAAGAATTAGAGAAAAAGATAAAAGATAGGAGATTGATGGATGTAATGGAGAAGTATGCCAATGAACACAATAAATTTTAAGAAAATATTAAAGGTGTTCAAGCTTGTGTGGTGGAAGCCAAATTTTTATTTTAGTTTTGTACTAAGTGGCCAGGGTCTACAAAGAGCATAAAATATATGATGGACTCTATTGAGTCCCAAATTGACAAAGCTTCAAGTGCCAATGATCCAAAACAAGATTTGGATGGAAGCACAAGGTCTGCAATTAAAAATCTACATGAGCAGTTCTTCCAACTGCAAGTACAAAAAGGAAAGATCATAATGTAGTTTGGTCATATTAGGGATCTGGTGAACTCTAAGTTTGTACCTATTTCTAGTGCCTTGTTGAGTGTTGATAGAGCTTCAAAGCTAAATCTAGTACCCAAAACTCCGGATGATGTTGAGGAACTCTTAATGGATTTTGAAACCCAAAGTAGGATTCTTGGCCTTTCCAAGAAGAGTTGGGAGGAAGGAAAGCAATAGTGGCAAGTCCATATTGAAAAGCTACAAGAGTCAAATTCTTCTTTCGAGTGAATGTATTTATTTCCTTTTATGCATTTCAATTAGTGTTTCAGACTTCTATGTACATATGTGGATGGTATAAGGTGATTCTCTAGCACAATTTTTTGTTGGATTGCACCCTTAGGGGGAGTCAGTTAAGTTTTTAGCTTGTATATATGTACATATCAATCAGGGGGAGTTTTAGTATATCAGAAAAAATTAAGTTTTGCACCCTTTTCCGTTGATGTCAAAGGGGGAGGATAATTTTGGAGATAGTTGTGGAATGTTGCCATCAATGAAAAAGGGGGAGATTGGTGGAAGAATAAGGAGCTTGCCATTGATGCATTTGTTGGCAATATGAGCATGAGGGATAAGTGCATTGCATTACAATGTTATCATTGATGTCAACATTGCATTATAGTATGAAGAATATTGTTCAGATCATATTGTATAGCTTGAGCATGTTTGAGGATGAGTATCAAGTGCAATTTTACAAGAAGGTTTGATCTAGTGAAGACAATTGATATGGAAATTGACTAAGTGTTAATACAAGTAATTCTATGTACAAGACATCCAATTATTTTGTCCACATTGGTTCGCTATGTAAGATCTTGGTCTGTGCTTTTGACATAATTTTCTTGGTTGTTAGAGAAGCTTATATCTAAAGTTTCATATTTTTTTGGTTTCTGGTGAAGTTATGAGTGATAGAAGTTCAGTTTGGCAATAACAAAAGTTTCTAGTTCGATGTACATATTTTTGGTGAATCTGCACTTCCCTGCAGATTGGTATCTGGCTTTATGGATTTTTGGGAATATTAACAAGTGTTAGTGGCACCTATTAACAAGTGGCATGAATTTTGGTGGGTCCGCGTGTCAGCCTTTGGGTGTATAATTAACGAATTCTATTATTAAGTCATTACCGATGTCGAGCTAATAAGTTTTGTATATTGTGGAGTTTGAATAAGTATTGATCCATTATGTGGGAGCTATTATAGGTCCATGTTGAACTATTTGGATTTGTTATAAGTTTTGGATCTTGGCGCAAAGTGTGTATGTGATAATGTCAAGTTGAAAAAGTGTACTTTATATAATACATCTATTTAGGTTGACCTAATTGATCTTGCAGGTGTTTGTGGATAAAAAAATATATATGTAAGATCTTTTTCAGTGTTTTGAGATGTATGTATGTATGATGAATATTATTTGATGTGAATTGTGTGAGTATAAGGAAAATATAGAGCAAATAAGAGTGTTAATGTAGATTAGTATGAAGTGTGAAAAGTTAGTAAATTGAGCTCAAATGGAACTATATTCCAGCATGTTGTAGATGTATTTGTAGCAGTTCAATCTTGGTTGTGTGCCACCACTCTCTTCTATCTTTTCTTCTTTTAGTGGGAAGTGGGACCACTTAGATAGTGAGTCCACCTATAGTGAGAAATTCTATAATATACTATAATCGGTTATAATATATTGTGAGCTAATCCTCACCGTTGTTTTTCCCATTTTGAGTTTTCTATGTAAAAATATGGTGTTCATGTGTTATGTGATGTTAGTTTTTTTCATGCTTTCATTCACTACTAAAAATTAAATATGCTATGAGGATTGAATGTTTAAATGTTTAAGTGGTTTAAAAGAATACCGATTCACCCCCCCCTCCCAGTATTCTAAGATTCAAGACATAAAACGTTTGCGTTAAATTATGGATATTCATTATGTAATCAAAATACCACCCCTTAAGTGTGTGATTTTGATAAAAATGCCTCACCCTCCTCATATTCCAATGAATATTGGTACTTACATGGTAATTATTACCACATCGCACCACAAAAGGATTGAACTTTGAAGGCCACCTCACCATGTGATCTTGATATTGATATCTTGTCAACATAACAAAATTACTATCAAATCCCACATAAAAATTCTAGCCCATTGATATAAAATGACGAGGAAACGGTATTATATCAATATTTTAAAAATCCTAAACCTCAATTGAGTGATAATGATAATCATTCCTTGACCACCTCCTACACAAGAAAGTATTGATACTTAAATGTAATTATTACCACCCCATGTTGCCAAAGAACTATACTTCAAAGTCCACCTCACCAGGCCATCCTTTTGATCATGATGTTTCATTAGATTATCAACAATACCATAGAATCCCTTGTCAACATCCAACCCATTGGTAGAATATGATGTAGAAATGGGTTTAAAACCCTTCTACAACAAATAGTCCATGTGCACATTGAGATTAGTTCTAATTTCTAAACACATTAGGAAAATTTGTTAATATGCATTAATTAATTTTGAAGGAGAGGTGGGATGGGATTAGGAAGGTTCCCCAAAATCCTTTGTAATGTCCCAAATCAAATGAATTTTTTCAAATCGTTATATTTTAGCTCATTTTTTATATTTTCAATGAGCTAAGGTATGATTATCTTATTTAATATTTATTTTGGTATTTTTTTAATTAAAATTTTAATATTTTTGGCCAAATAGATATTAAATATTAATAAAAATATCCCAAATGAGCATTGGGATTCTCATGGGGGGATTTCACATCATGGAGCTATTTTAGATTGGAATTTGTGGTAGTTATGACATGCCATTTTGAGATGTGCAGTAAACATGCAACACTTGGATTTGGAAAAATGTGGGAGTTTCTATGTAAATTCAAATTATATTTTCCCTCCCAAATGAATTAGTGGGTCTTCTTGGATTTGCAAGATGGTGAAATTTTTATCTATTCAGTGTTGGAGCCTTCATTTGGATCTTTTTTCCAATTCATTTCTCTTACAGGTTGCTTGAGCACTTGGTTTCAATGCTTCATCTTATTTGGACAAAACCCTAGTGGAGATTATCACATCATGGAAGAAACACAATGTGTTTTGAGGGTCATGGGATGAAACCCCTATGATTCTAGAGGCAGTTTCATTTAGAAATTACATAAGAGCTTCACAAATTTTAATTTCAACTTCTTTTGGTGTGATTTGGGTTTATAGGTGTGTTTATGATAAAGTTATTTTATGTTTCCAATATTAGGAAAAATCAATAAATATAGTCGGTAGTTCTTGTTTGATCAATTTGTGCCTTTTGGTGAAATCAGGTATCTCAAAACTGATTGTTTGATATACAAATAATTATTGTGAAAAAGTATGATAATTTTATAATATAGTTCAGAAAAGGGGTGTTCCATTACTTTTATTTTATATTTTTTTATATAATTTTGATTTTTAGGCTTTTTTCATTCCATTTGTGGAGATATTATCAATTTTAGGACATGTTGGTAGAAAGGAGAAATATAGTGTATAAAAGTTAAACATAAATTCATTTTTAGAATTCTCATATTTTTAAAAATATTTAATTGGGGATATTACATTCTCCAAAAATTCCATGAACTCATATTTATAACAAGATTGACCATATCATCAGCCAATTGGTTTCCCTCTCTATAAATATGAAGAACTTCAAATTCACCTAGACCATTGGTAAGAACTTTAAAGTCAAACACAATATCTATAATATTCCATCTAGGGATTCATTGAACTTAGATTCAATTATAAGCTTGGATTCATCCTCAACTTGCAACTTTCAAACACCCAACACAAGAGCCAATTTAATTCCCCACAACATAGCTAAGGCCTCAACCTCATTGTTAGATTTCACTCCCAAACCTCTTGTGTAGGAAACAATGAAATCACCCTTGTGGGATCTTAGGACTCCATTGCTAGCAGGTCTAGGATTCCCTTTAGTGGCCCCATCAAATTTTAGTTTATTCCATTTATCGAGAGGGGATTTCCAAAATTTATTTTGATGGGCTATATTTTTAGATCCATTGAGAGACCCCAATTCTTAGCTATGGTGATATCCATAGAGTTAGGAAGAACTTATAAAATTTTCACATTACAATTGGAGACATTTTCCAAGAGTATTTTAGAAAAAGTAAAAAAGACCTTAGTATTCTTAATGAAATTCTTGAAAATTTGATTATTTCTCTCTTTCCAAAGACTCCACACAAGATGAGGAGAGGTATGATTTTAGATCTCTTTACTAATAGGATGAGAAAAGGGAGGTACCAAAATTCAAAAAATTAGGTCATGTTCTCATTCAAAACCCAACACATTTCAAATTTCTCCGTGGGACTTTCCCAAATAGCTCCTGCAAACTCACAATGGAAAAATAGATGGGGTATTGATTCTTCCTTCTTTTGGAAAATAATACATATATTAGAGAGTTTAAAACCATTTTTCTATAAATTATCTTGTATAAATTGTTTTGTGGGCCATAATCCACCATAAAAAAATTGGTTTTAGGGATTAGCTTATGGCTCCAAATTTGTTTCTAGAATCTGGAACTAGTTGGGGGTCTAACAATAGATAGTAAGAAGACTTGACAAAGAAGGTGCCTCTATTATCTTGGACCCAAATAATTTCATTCTCCTTAGAAAAATGGGAATTATAAACTCCTAAGATTCCATTAGATGTTCCTAGTGACAATAACAAAATCATTCTGATTTGAGCATCATTCAAACAAATTTTTTTAGTGGTTAATTAATTCATTCTTCAAAATATAGTCACACACCATAGGACCAAAGAAGTTAGAAGCAATGGAAACAAAATTGTTGAAAGAATAGTGACTATCAATAGATTGATGTTCTATCCATTTATCTTCCCAGAATCTTATCTTTCCGCCATTTCCTAACTTTCACTTAACTCCTTTTTGCAAAAGACTCCTATTTTTGAGCACATTATTCCATATCACCAAGCCTTTTGAGATACCAAATTCAAAGAGGAACTTATTCTCCAAAATATTTCTTGAGTACTTGGCTTTCATTAACAAACACCAATCCTTGTTGTCCTTAATTAAAACCCTTCATACTTTAGCTAGTAAGGCATTATTGGTTAATTATATTTTTCTAATTCCAAGGCCCCTATGAAATTTCAAGAGGCAAACTTTATCCCAACAAATGAGAGAAGTTATTTTATTTTCCTCAACTCTGGTCCAAATAAATTTTCTCTTGTTTTCTCAATTTTATCCATGATATACTCAAGAATATTGAATAATGATATAAAGTAGATAGGAATGCCTTGCAATAAAACTTTGAACAGTTGGAATTTCTCTACCTAGCTTAAAAGCTTTCCTTTTTAGCTAGTAGGTTTCTTTTAAATTATTTCTAGCACTAAGTTCTAGAAGGCTAGGGTAACCTCTTTAACCATCAAATGGATTCCAAGATAAGTGGCTAGGAGTTGAGTGTAGGTACATCCCAATATGGTTTTAATTTTTAGCTATATTTTCTCAACCATATACTCAAGAATCTTGAATAAGGAGATAAAGTAGATAGGAATTCCTTGCCATGAAGCTTTGAGTAGTTGGAATTTACTTACCTAGCTTAAATTTTTTCTATTTTAGCTAATAGGTTTCTTTTGAATTCTTTCTAGCACTGAGTTCTAGAAGTTCGGGGTAACCTCTTTAACCATGAAAGGGAGTCTGGAAGATAAGTGGCTAGGAGTTGAGTGCAGGTACATCCCAATATGGTTTTAATTATTAGCTATAATTTATTGGAGGTATTCAAGAAGTAAATTTGGATTTTCTCATAATTGATACTTTCACCAACAACAAAATAGTACTCCAAGAACTATTTCCAATTTATAGCCTCCAAAATTGAGGCATTTTGAAAGATAATAGTGTCATCTATAAATTTTTATATAGAAAATGATTGAACAGAGGTAACAACTTTGATACCATTCAATGCCCCAGACCTAGTCATGTTCATTATGTTCCTCCAACCAACATTTTCCATCAAAATGAATAATTAAGGAGATAAGGGATCACCTTGCCTAAGTCCCCTTCCATATTTGAAGAAGACTCAAGGTATCCCATTGACCAACATTGAGAATTTGGTAGTAGAAACACACTCTTTTATCAATTTGATAACTTTTTCCTAAGAACCAAAACTCTTAAGAACCTTGAATAAAAATTCCCAAGAGACCCTATCATAATATTTTGTAATATCTAAATTGAGGACCATCCCTTATGTGTGGCTCCTATTCATAGAATGAATAATTTCATGGGTATTCATGGTAGCATCCAGAATCTATCTTCCTTGAACAAAACCTTTTTTGAAAAGACCTTATAGATGGTATTCCAAATTCTAATAGGTCAAAATTCCCCCATAGAGATTGGATCATCCTTATTTGATACAAGAGAAATGAAGGTTTTGTTAAGTTATTTAAGGGTTTTCCTTGTTTTGACAAAATCTCTAGCAATTTCTATGACATATTTCCCAACTATTTCCCAAAAATTCTTAAAGAATGTTGTAGGCTCCCATAAAAAAATGTAACATTGAATTCATCAACAGAGATAGGTTTGGTGAGGATGATATTATTCTCTTTTCAAAGTAAGGAGGGGATGCTCTTTGATATTTTTTTAGTTAAAATAGGAGAGAAATTATGAGATTGTTTAGATAAAAAACACTCAAAATAATTGAAAGAAAGTTGACCCACCTACTCATTAGAATTAACTTCAGAGCCTCTCTCATCAATAAGACTAGAGATGGAATTCCTCTTCCTATGTCATAGGGAAAATTCATGAAAGAAATTAGTACTCCTATCCCCTTTCTTTAACCATTGAATTCTAGTTTTTTATTTCTAGAATATCTCTTCCCTCATATTTTTTCCTAACCTTTTAATCAATACATTCTCTAGTATGGAAGTCCTCTCAGAAGTGTCCCCTTCAACCATGTTTTTTTGGACCTTCACCATCTTAATAGTTATAATATATTTTTTCTAAAAAACATTTATAAGATATAATTATTCCAATGTTTGTCATTAAGATAAACAATTTATAGGCCAATTTGAACATAGCTAACCCTTGAATAAGGGTGTTCCATAAAGTAGCAACACATTCTCTAAATTTAGGGTGATTAACCCACATGATCTCATATTTAAACATGTAGGGGCCCTTGTGAAAATTCTCCACCCTATTGAGCAAAAGATGTTTGTGGTTTGATCCAGCTCTAGGAAGAGTAGAGAGCTTGATATTGTTTATAATATCCCAATTGGAAGAATTGAGAAAAATCTCCAACTTTACCTGAATAAGATGTTCCCCTATTATCTTTTTGGTCCAAGTGAACAGTTGACCATTAATTTGTGAAGTCAATCATGTTGTCTGATTAGTCTATAATTCCCTCCAAGTTTATAAAGAAGGGTAAAAACCAGTATTAAAATCTCTTGCCACCATCCAATGAGCTTCCTTATTAGAATTAATATGGGAAGAGACAATATCCTAGACTTCTCCTCTAGTAGTTCTAAAATTTAGGGCATAAATATTAGAAACAATCCATTCATTTTTAGAAGTGAGGAACCTCACTTCCAAACTATTCCCAGAATGGTTGATGTAGGAACCACTACAATTATTTTGATTCACATAGTAACAATCCCACTGGACACTCCTTGAGCTTCACTATTATAAAAATCCACATTAGGCTAGATACTCTTAGCTATGAATTTGAAGTTAGCTTAAGTTATTTTGACTTATTGTAGAAGAATAATATCAGTCTCAATCTCATAGATGCAACTTTTAACTATAAATTGCTTGTGAGGACTATTGATTCCTCTTATATTCCTAGACAAGACTCTTGTTTATGATTTTCTTGGAAGAAACCTTCAAGATTCTTTATCTCCCATTGGCTATCTCCCAACTAATCTACCTTTTTTCTAGTTTCCCTTTGGAACAACCTTCCAAACTTAACATCCACTATGACATCAACAACATTCTTGGAAGGACATTTTTCCTTCCATTTAGGGGTGGACTAGCCTTGTTTATCATTATTCACAATACTTAGTAAATTTTTGTGAGCGTTACACTCAACCTCATACATTTTTAATTCTAGATATTAGTTATAAAGAGCATTGGATAACATCTAGGGCCCTTCTCTCTCCCTCCTTAAAATAATTAGGGGGTTGTTCGAACTGACTTGTTGAATAATGGTCTCTTCATGAAAATTATAAGTGATTATGTTCACAATGTCATCTTATTCTTGATACATCTAAGAAGGAATCCCCCCTTCCTCCTTATCCTCTAGATTCAAATTCCTTATAGGGAAACCAACTTTCTTCCCTTCCATTACCTCATTTTTTTGGTCTAGAGGCTCATTTGATTAGTTGTCTATTTTTTATTCATTTCCCAAGCATTTATCCTCATCTTGGCCTTCTAATACAATATCCATACCACCACCAATGTCTAAAGTTTCCTCCCAAGACTCAAGTGGGTTATCCAAGGAACCATGGGGTGAGATAATAATATTAATAAGGTCTTCTTTGAAGGGGTAGCCTTCCATGATATCAATTATTTTTTGAGTTTATCCATTGGTTCCTTGGAACTTTGGGGAACTATTTTAGGGCCCGAGTATTAGGAAATGACATGACAAAGTTTATGATAGTTTTGGAAAAAAATTATTAAGTTCTCATAAAAATAAGTCGATCCCATTTCCAAAGCTTGGATTCTAGAGTTATAGAGGTCAGGAGAGTTTTAAAAACATTAACAAAAACACAAAATATGACATAAACTAACATGAATTTATCCTTTGTCACTTTATCCACAGTGATGAAGTGCCCAAAACAATTAGCTATCCAAGTAAAGATTTTCTCATCCCAAAACTCCAATGGGAGGCCAAGTAGCCTAACATAAACAAGAACATATTTGTTTAGATTTTACTTTGGGTCAAACCTTGCTTCCATATATAATGGGAAAGATAATCCTTTCCATAAAACAATCCACAAACAAGCACCTAGAAAAGGTCTTCCTGAGAAGTAAATTTGAAAAGGAGCATTCCTCCTGCCATTGCACTCATAAACGCACTACCTTTTGGATACCATTTGACCATGGTCCATATTCTAACTAGATCAATATTAGGATGGAAGGATAACTTCCCCACCAAAGTTTTCTCCATGGTAGAGATAATTCTATTGATAATTGAATTAGGAAAATTAAAGGTTGTTCCTTCTAACAACAATAATTTTGGGTTAGCATTACTAGGAGGTTGCTCCTTATGAACACTTCTCACAAGGGCATTCTTCCAACCTTTGGACCCAAATTCCAAATCACTAAAAAAATTCATCAAGGGTTTGATTAAGGTAGTAACATTAATACCTATGGGAGGGGGAAGGGGAGGCATATAGGGCCCCCCTAGGCTATCAAAACCCATTCCCTATCAAAATTTAAAACATAATTTTTTGAACGAAGAAGCATAGAGTACTCAAATAAAATTCCATTAGAGTGTAATGGTCATTTTTAGGATGGAAAGTATTGCCAAGGGCATGGTGTGGTGTTTAATTTATGACATTGTTATATTAGTCACCTAGGTTCAAATCTCTAATATGTTGCTACACTCTTAGTTTCAAATCCCTTGCTAGGTTATAGAGTTGGAATAGATTAAAATTTAGGGAGTGAGGTCCCCCATTTATTGTCTCACTGGCCAATGCCTAAAAGTTACAAATAAAAATATGTAGGATGGAAATTGGGTACCTAAGGAAAATATAGCTAGAACAATTTATCTTAAATAATGTCAAATGGTAGATCGGGTCAATATTGAAGGTCCATGTGAGTTTTGGATAGATTTTGTTTAAGTATGTGTATCATAATTACTGGAAGAATTTAATAAAAAATTATGATGATAAATGATGAATCTTGTTGGTGATGTTTTATTTTGATAAAAATATAAAATATTTAGTGATTTATAGGAATGATCTAACATTCATAATGGTTTTCATATGGTCAATGTTGTCAAAATATATGTAGACGAATCATGACGTTTAGGGAGTGAATTTTTTAAGTTTTATTTATTTATTAATTTTTTATAGATTAATGAGGTTTTATTATTTAAATATTATAAGTAGATAGGTTAGGTCAATTATGAAGGTTTATGGTTTAGGATATCAAGGTTAATAATGGGTTGTTGATGCAACATTAGTCCATATATGAGTGGCTAGTATTTAGGGTGATTATGCCCATCATGTTAGGTTACTATGGATGATAAGACATTTTTTCCATTCATAAAGAATTGGAATCCTTGATACAACATAATTTTGCAAAGAAATAATGACACATAAGTGAATTGAATCATTATCCTAGAGGATGTACAATATATATTTTTATTTTTTAAAATACAATCATGACTAATCCTTGCATGGATGAATATAAACATGGACAAGATGGATATTTTTATGTTAACTATGGGGTTTGAAAAAAATTATTCTCAAAATTTGTGTGGTATTAACACGTATATATTATCATTAGCTCAAAAATTTACAATGTGGTGATTTTTCTTATGTGGAGTAGTTCCCTTTACATTGATTTGGGTCTATAGGTGAGACCTAGAGTAGGGTGAGATCTATATTTTGTGTGTGGTTATTGGTATTGCTATATCATGATCTATTCTTCATGAGGATGAGTGATTACAATAACATGGGTCTAGTCATACTATTGATAACTTAGATTTATAGCACTTCCCTATGTCTATAATGATAGGGATACAACATGTACAAATAAGTTCTTGAGGATAATGTGAGATAAGAGCCTAATAGTGTGATGTAGAGATATATTTTTATATGAACCCAAATATTTTAAGGAATATCAATAACTAACATGTAATTAACAATGTGAAGGAGATATTTAATCAATGATAATAATAGAATCAATAATTATTACCTAAGGAAGAAAAAACCACAAAGTGTTGGATACCATAGATGACACTTGCTACCATATATATAGAAGATTACGGGACACTCATTAGAAAAAAAAAAGGATAGGAAACCATTATAATAATAGTTAAGAGGAACAACTACACCATTTCCTATGGTTTGACTATGTGCATAAAGAAAAACAAGATACTAAAGGAATTATCAATGATATAATTTGTATCCATTTATCCTAAAATATTATGATACTAACTACATGATTTGTTGTAGGTTTATTCTAACTAATTGCATGTTTTTTTAACATGGTTATTGAAATATAACATGTAGGTAAACTCTAGGTGCATTCATCATAATAAAATCAAAGAAGACTTGTATGTTTCAAGTTGGGATGGTGTCTTAGCTAGTAATGGCATAGTGTGATGGTTAAATTGTGATATTGTGATTTCTACCACCAAGTTTAAAACCCATACTAGGTTGTTATTGCTAAGTATTCATGTTGGGGATGAGGTCCCCTGTATATGGTCTCATTGGTTTAGAGCTCTAGTAAAAAAAAATTATCCCAATTTAAAAAAAGTTGGGATGGTGCAATGGAAATGAATTTAGTATTGATATACTTGATTTGTAGATAGAACATAGTTTTTAAGATACCTATTTAATATTATTTTCTATGTATTATGCCTTATATAATTTTAGGTTAAGCGGAAAATTAAATTAAGATGTGGTATAAGAAAATATAAGAATAAAATCAAAAGTAATATTTGAGAAGAAATATACAAATTGTGTGATTGATAGTTTAAATAACACTTATTTGAATAATCTTAGAAGATATAGTTTCCTAGTTTAATATCCTAATTCATGTCCTGAATATGATCTCTACTGATCAATTTATGTTTATATTTTGTGATCTCGTATAAATAATATATTCATGTTCTCAATTTCTTGACTAAATTATGTATCCTACTCAATGCTTGTAATAATAATATATGTGCATATATAAACTCTCTATAAGTGCATTATGAAATTAAATTAAAGGTCACAAAGATAAGAATTATCCATTTCATAAATGAAATGAAGAGATTAATGAATAACATTATAGTGAATTGAGTACCAAATTTTAGGCCCCTAGTTGGTAAATTTGTGTTTGCGTGTGTTGAATTTGGTTTTAGTCATTACCTATCTAGGCTTACAGACATAGGGATCCCTAAATTGGTATAGTTTTAGTTTATTTAACAAGGGTTTTCCTTGAGCCCAACACATAAAATCATTAAAAAGTTTATAACTTGAAAATCGAGCTCTCCTTATAAACTTCCTCATAGGTTATAATTAGAATGATCACAAATTTTGTTACATTGTCTTAAAGTAGTAGTTGAACAATATTATTTTTTTAGATATTTTTTATTTTCAATCCCCTTGTTCATCCACAATTGCTTTGATAGTAATTTACTATGACCTTCTTTTTAAAGGAGATTTCCTAGTTTAATCCATTTTGCATGGATACTTCAATCCCTTATATAAATTTGATTAGATAATAAATTATCATTCTTTGGTATCTCCAATTTTTTTGAGTCAAACGAGAGTATATTTTTTAAATAAAATTTTGAATCCTATTGAAATCAATTTCTAAGTTGTATAATTGTGCAATTATCTCATGTATCCAAAATAAGAAATTAATACAATGAAAAAGTGTTACCTTATTAGTTATCTTTCTTCAATGAATAAATTAGGCTTAAATTTATCCTTTTAACATCTAATATTTATTCATTATGTACTTAGATCTTAATATTTTTCAAAATAAGTATTTTTTAAACCCAAATTATTGATTTATTATTATTTTTGTTCTTAGTTACAACCTATAGAAAGTGAGATCACAAAAAGCGTTAGTATCTCATAGGATTTTTCTTGAATATTTGTGGTAGAGAATATCTTAGAAGCACGGTAAGTCCCTTTATGTACAAGTTTCCTTGGAATAATATTGTGTCATGTAACTATATAACCTTGAGTGAGAGTACAACACATCTCTCTAAAGGGGTCTCAATGCATTACACCATTGAAGGAAAATTTATTTTCTCTTTTATTCTATTAACCCATTACATCATTGGAGGAGAATTTATTTTCTCTTATATTCTATTAACCCATTACACCATTGGAGGAGAATTTATTTTCTCTTTTATTCTTTTAGAACTAATATCCATTATGATTTGTTTCAAATAATTTAAATTCTCAAATTTTTACCTTAGTCTCTTTGCCTAAGTTATCTAGAATAGACTTGTGCATGTGATATCATGCTACATGATGAAATATCACATCATTAGGTACTTGGGAGGATATCTTTACTCTTTTCCATTTTCCTAAAATTCAATGTGTAATTTAATTAGTTTAAAAGTGAAATCACATATGAAAGTGTATCAATGATCTTTTTCTATAATTTTCCTTATTAGCTGTCTAAGCCAAAATTAGATTCAATACCTAATCATCCTTGATTAAATTAAAAATATAAAAATCTTATATATAGATCAATTGCAGTTAACTTCAAGAAGCCAAGTGTTAAATTAAGAGTTTTGGTCCATGTAATAGGCACCAATTTAATCTCTTCCAAGATTCCCTTTAAAGTGTATGGGATATGCCACCTATAGATAAATACCAATGTGTGTGATGCCATATCCACTTCATAGCTCATACCAAATTTTCCTTATCTAGGAAACCAACACTAAAGCATTATTAGACAAAAATTTCAAAGGGAATTTTCATCCTAAATTCCTTCACACCTTTTAAGGAGATGTTTATGAAACCTAATTAAGACCCATTTTAATTATTTTAAAAAAATTCCTTAGAATTTTTAAGTTTTTCCTAAAAAATAGTTTGCAAGATTCAACCATGCACATCCTAAGTATAACATGATTAATACATGTTTACCTCTTGGTGTTAGTCTTATAGAATCAAGCCAAGTAGACTAGATATAAAATTTAATTTAATTATATTTAATTTTAACATCACTCCTGATTTGAGTATTGCATAACTTTGGTCAATATTTATCCCAAGGTGTTCCAATGTATTTTCACACTCATTTATGAAACCTAGTTAAATTTGTGTTTAGTTATAGGTTAAATATTAAATTTCTAGTAAGAGAACCAAATTTGTGAAATATTATGTTAGGTGTAACATAATCACATCCCTTAGTATTTCAAAGATCTAGTACCTAAAAATGGTTCCTTTTAACTTTAAAATCATGTGGCCCAATAAATTTCTAAGTGGTACTTTTGGAACCCAAGAAATGGTGTAAGATATCATTTCTTTGGTAAACTTGAGAAAAAGAATTAACAACCTCTGGAAAAGTAAAATAAATTGATTTCCTTGGAACCAACGTCTAAGAATGGTTCCTTAACCTATCTTTTGTGAAGTGATTATCTATGAGTTTGGTTATTTAGGAATCCAAGTTTAACACATTTAATCTTATTTCAAATGGTAACCTAATAATAAAATAAAAAATCCTCAATATATTTAGGAATACCTCTTTTCATTGAAAGAATTAAAGGTACCATGTGGAATTCCTTCTTGAAAATATTTTAAAGGAAACTTGTTGGCTAGAAAAATGTCTCTAGAGTATTCAAAGAAAGCTCCAACTCGTAAAAATATTTAATCAAAGTATTCTATTTTATATATTATCTCTATTCAAAATCCCTTCTTATGTGGTTAAAAAATTGAACAAAATCAAATAATTTTTTCATGTAAGGAATGGAGGAAAAATTAAGATTATCTCTTGTAGCTTGGGAAAAAGGTTTGTATCCCTAGATTGCAAGGTGGTTCGGGTCTAAGGAGAATCGAATTCATTCATAAATATAATGAAAGAATATAATTAATATAAAATTATTATAAATATAAATACTTTAGTGATTTTCCTACCTTCAAGTTTCTTAATATAGAAGCTTAGTTTGAAGGATAAAACATTTGAAACAATGTTTGTAAAGATAGACTAATTCTTAGAAAAGGAATCAAGTGGAAATTTGGAAATGGTAGAGAAGTTATTTTTTGGATGAAATTTTCCTAATTAATGAGTGTGAACCTTGTTCCTCAATTAAGCTAGACTTAATTAACCATTTTGGTCTTAAAGTAGTTAACTAATAGAAATAAGACATGAGTGGCAAGATATGGAAGATTCTTTTATAGAAATTATAGTGTAGATTCAAATTATAACTCTATGTTTGATTGAACCTTAGATGTATTTGTTGTCATTTCATGTCACCCTTTGATGTACGATCATTGATAACCGATCTGAGAGATCCTACATGGGCCATCTTACATGATTTTTCCTTGAAGGGTCCTAAAATTGGCTAAGTCCTAAGTTTTCGAGCTTTCGGGTTTTTTCTTACTTCTCTAATTGCATGTTTTATCCATCCCTCTCTCTCTCTCTCTCTCTCTCTCTCTCTTCTCTCTCTCTTCTTTCCATTTTTCCTTCTAAGTGTTTCGGGTGTTGGCCATCAACATTCCCCTTTAACCCAAGTACCTCTCTCTCTTGGTAAGCCTTAAGTCTTACCCCTGATCATCGAAGTCCCAAAGAGGTGTAGTGCCCCTCCACATTTCACCTTGGTTGTTCGTTGTGATTTGGTTCATCTCTTTTGTCGTGGTATTGTCCTTTATTTCACTATGTGATCTGGTACTACTTGGTATGTTGTGCATTTGATTTAAGTTGGGTTAATTAGTACTTGATTAATTATTACGTTAAAATAAAGTTATTGAAATTTAAAAGGGCATCGTAATAATTAAAATGAAAAGCTTTTATATAGTCAAAGTATTGATTAAATAAGATATTATTGAAGTCTTTATTTGATTTTAATAAATTAAATTAATGACTTAATAATGAAATATTAAATAAATATATTAAGACATGGTATTGCGCAAATGGAATTAAAATGAAAGATTATGATTAAGAAATTAAATATCTTAAAAGTTGATTTATTTGTGTGCAAATTATAAGATATGGTTAAAATTATAAAATAATAACAAATTGTGGTAAACGGCAGTGGGAAAATAAAAGAAAATAGAAAAATTAAAATCAAGAAATGCATGCAGCAACAGGAAGAATAAATAATTTGGTTATTGGAAAAATTGGAAATAAATTAGTTATATTGCATAAAGAATCAAGGGGATCCTCTGAAAACTAATCTTTCTTCTCTACGGTGAATCAATTTTCTTGTTCTTGAAAAACTTTTCTTCTGGATTTGGGGGTTTTTTATCTGGTTTTTTTTTGGAAAAACTTGAATTGAGTGTGGCAGAGGTTATTGGGGAAATCTATAGAAGAACTTGGAGCCGTAAGCTGAATTTTGGAGAGCTTCGCATCAAGATTTCAGCTCTGACAAGCAAATAAACCAGGTTCCATTGTTGTCCCAATTCTTTTTGAAAATAAATGCCTGAAAGAATATGTTGCTGGAAACAAAACACATTTATTGGTATATATCTGAAATTGAACAATTTGTAAAAGCATTACTTGAAGATTTTAAAGCTGTATCTTTCTCATTCGAATTGCAAGCTTGAAAATTGATTTATGTAGCTAAAATTCTGGATTCACTCATATAACCATCCTTGGAGATACTCCTGCAGCTACTCTAAGATTCTTAATGTAAACATGGTAATCTTATTCTTCCTTCAATTCTTGCGTTTGGCTGATGCTTAGTCTCATAAGCCTTATTGTTCGCGTCTGGTAGCATGCTCTGTTTATGAAATGTTCTCTTGCTGTTGAGTTGTCTTTCATGCCTTTATACCCTATGCTTGATTCGCTGTTCCTTGCAATTTTGTGAGGTCCGCCAGTTCCTTAGTATCTGTTAGTAACAATTACAAATAATTGATTATCGTTCCTTGTCTGTGGTACTTCTCATCAATCTCCAAATGATTATAATGGCCAGCATGGGCATGAAGTTCAACCACGCACCCCTAATGATCTGCTGTATATGTAAAGAAATAAGAATTACTGCTGCGTGAAGTATGTGCGGCCCTCATCCACTAACCCCGTGACTGCATGCGCCTAGGATGCAAGCAAGCTTACAGTGCTAGGATGCGTTCCAGCGTGCTTCATTAATTTAAGATTTTGAGAGCTTCCCTGCAAAATCCATTTTGAATATATATCCTGCAATGATGGTGTTTTATGAGACTACATTTCTTTGAGGCATTTTGCCAAATGGTTCATGTGCCTTGTCTATGCTTCCACAGTTTGCGTGCATGTCTATCAAGACACTTGTGGCCTGTTCCATAGCTCCCTTGTTGGCGTGGCAGGGAGGATGCTGTGAGTTGGCGTCGCACCTGCCAATTACATTTGCTTGAAAGTTTCTTCAGCCTTCTAAACAATCCATTTTGTGCGTATCCTGCATATCCAATCCTTCCTTCCTCCTCTCAGCAACTATGCCGCTTTGCTTGTATATTGGCTTCTAAGTCGATTTTTATTTATTTCAACAATTTCTCTTGCAACAATCTTGGAGGTGAATTTAGATACAGTGCGGCACCTCTCTTTCTGCGTTTTATATTCTTTATTAGAAGTTTTGATTTTGTAACTATATTATGATATTCCCTATTTTAAGTTTTATGCTGAATGCTTTGATTCCTTGAATCACATAAATTATATGCTTGGAGATCATTAATCTATATTGTGTTTTATTGATACTATCTTTAGATATTCGATAGGTTGTATACTGTTTAATGCGTCCCCATTGCTCTGTTCCAAAGGTTTCATTTAGGCGAGGGCAAAGAGGTTAAGATTATTGTGGTATTTGACATTACACCTTAAAGTCAAAGGTTAAATAATTAGAAAAGAGACCATATAGCCTAGGAATAGTGGAAACCGATTTAAGAGTTTTTTAGCTTTTACTATTCCACATTTATGTTCCTATGAATGTACATTTAAGATAGTTATTTAGCGATTATACAATAAAAAGAAAAGTTTAGTATGTTTGGATTAATCTGCCAGGTAGAGTAGAATCATCACCCTTAGATAATATGACATATTTCTTTATTGATATACTATAATTTGGACTTAGTTAGATTCAAAAGTAATTATTTTCAAGGATGAATTTGAGAGTGGTTATAAATATAAGTATGTATATATGTAAATGAGTGTACAGGATGTTCGACTCACATTTATATTATATGAAAATATATCAGAATGCATTAAACTTGTATGTCATGAGAACATATAATACTATAGCGAGATATGTTGATTGGTAAATCTAAGCCAATACTTACTCAACATATAGGAATGGGTATATTATAATTAAACCATTTCCTACTTTATGGAGAGAGGTGGTTTAATTAGTTGCATTGTCATTCAATTTATTGAGTCTATGATGAGTCAAGTCAAGTTAGGATTGATGGGAAATAAAATAAAATGTTATTTAATCATAGAATTATAATTGGATAAGTTATTATTAAAAATATCATGCATTGTTTTATTCATATATAAGTAAAATAATGATTTAGATGACTTAAAAGAGTAATTGATTTAGATAATAGAAGATGTTGAGTTAGATAATCAAAAACTAATTGATTTGTTATAGATAGATGAATTAGGTAAATAATTAAATAAATTGGTGCATTTCACCTATAGATAAATGCTAATATTATGCCTTGGTAAATGTTAGGAAATCTGATTTAAATGTTTTTTTAAGATTAAATGTTAGGTAATTCAATTTAGATGTTTGGATTTCTCTCTGTGATTGGTCGGGAAATGGAAATAATGTGTTCATGGTTGATTGTTGAATGTTTACTTGTTGAAATAACGTGTTGGTTAGTGGAGTTTGGGTGAATTTGGCTATTGTTCAAAATGGAAGTAATGATTATCTATGGAGTATTTATGTTTGTAATGCAGGGATTGCTTGAATTGAGCATTGTGTCGTTATTGGAAATTGGGGGTGAATTTGTTAATTGTTGAAAGTGGGTGTTATTTTGTAAGTTGTATTCATGATTGAAATGTTTAATTATTTGCTCATTTGGAATGAGGTGTTGAATTGGTGAAATTGGGAAGATTTTGATTATTGTGGTTGATTTTGTTTTGAGATCATGTTATTGTTGCCACTTCGATGGGGGGACTAGTGTGTTAGTGATTTGTTAGACTTCCAAAGGTTGGGGAAAGAGTTTTCTTTATGATTGGATTTTCATGTTGGTTCTTTGTGATCACTTGATTCTATACTTGATTTATGATTATGTGGGTTCTAGCCTTGCAATGTGTATTTTTTATCTATGGAGACTTTGTGCGAGTGGCACATGCCTCGCTTAATCTGATAATTCATGTGGTTTTAATTGTTGTGAAAGTTGGCTTAGCCAGTAAGTGGACTGTATAGTCTTTTTTTTGCTAGTAGGGGAGTGGTTCTCGATGGGGGTCCGACGCATAAAGTGATAGGTCCAGGGTAACTCATTGAGAGTTTAATCAGTGATAATCTAAATGAATTAGGGGTTGGGTAGTTTACACATTAATCAAGATAACACTTCACTCATGGATCAAGTGCTTGTTTAGGCTTGAGATGAGTGAGAAGGCCTAGAATGGCATGATCAACTGTCTGGTCTGACTGGAAGGCATGTTGATCCTGCATGAGTTTGGATGGGGGTTTGGCAGCTGGTAGAGGTGGTTAGGGTAACCCAAGATGGGGGTCCAATAGCCTAGGAAGGTTACGTTAGGATAACCCATAGCAAACTATGTGATGAAACTCCTCCTTATAGCAACCTTGTGTGCCTTGTTTATTTTCCCCTTGTTCTTCTTGTACCTCTGGAAGTGGTTGTTTCTTTATGTTTTTCTTGTTACTTTTGTATGTTGGAGTCATGTTAGCCCTTTCATGTTGTGCTACTATCTTCTTCTCTGCTTTGGTGGTGGGACCTTATCGTTATCTCCTAGCATGGGGAGTGGACCTTAAGGTTTCGCATGGTTGGGTGGATTGTGCCATGCACACCATTGGGTTCCCTCACTTTGTTCATGTTCGTGGTGACTACTCATGGATATGAAGACTTATGTGCTTGTTCTAGTTCATGTGGATTATATTTCATGCATTTGTCTTATACTATAATTCAATTGTATCATGTATTATTCTTCTGATGTATTCTCCTCACATGTTTTTGAGGAGACATTGTTGTTCGGGATGTAATGATGAAATAATGTAGCTAATTGATAAATTCTCATATGTAATGGATAATGGAAATGATGTTATTTCATGTGTTAGTTAATTGGATTAATATGGATGTTGTTATATTGTTGATATGACATGGATAATTCATATTGATAATTGGTTTTGTTTAATGTAATGATTTACAGATCTTGTTAATTTAGTAAATGGGTATCTAGTAGCGTAGTCATGGAACCTTAGAGGACCTAGGTGTTAAATGTAAGTTATTGTAAATTCTGAAATCTTTAATATGTTTTCACTTCAAAAAAAAATTATTCCATTTTTTGGTGTTAATTGATTGCATGTGCTGATTGTGGCTAATCTCTACCTCTTTGATATTTTAGACTCCTAGCCCTTCATTCTCTCTTATAGATTTGGTGAAATAGAGAACTATGTGATTTTTCTGAATGGTTTTGTTGATACCCTATGCAATAGGAAGCAGGAAGAAACACTTGAAAGCTAGGTGCATCATCATTTTCCCTTTTCAGCATCCTCCTTGTCCCTTTCCCTCCTGTAGTGTGCAGTTTAGGGTTAGTGTAGAGTTTTCCACTTTTGGGTTGGACCAGTATTGTCAGATCTAGTTTTGAAGAGGAAGTTGGCCTTCTTCGAAGATTCAACCTCACCATGCAAGGTCCCACACTTTGAGGTTGTTTCCATTGTGTCATTGGAATGTTGAACCTCATGTTCAAAAAGGTGCAATTTCATGTAATGACAATATTTAAATGACACTTGATTTGGAATAAATGTTTACTCCTAAATGCTATAAAAGAGGATTTGTATTTAGCTGAGATGTCTAGCTAAACTATTTTCCCTAATTTACATTAGGATTGTGATAGTTTACTACTATTTAAAAAAATAATATTAAATTTATATGAATTCTTTAAAACTAAATATGGAAAGATATTATTAAGCTAAAATACAAGAGAAACTAATAAAATATTATTTTCTATAAAATAGAATACAGGTCTATAGAAGTAGATCACAAAATAGGAAATAGAATAGAGAGATGAACCTGGCACTAAATGCTAAATATCATTATTTAGGATGTCAATGCATCACATGGACATTTGTATTAATCACTATTGTTTGTACAACAAGAATACTAGTAAACTTGAAAAAATTATCTAAATATCACCCAATCTTTATAACCAAAAATAAGAACGCACTAGTAGTATGCCATATGATAAAAATATAAATAAATATAATAAATTAATAAATTTACATTTCATTTAATAAAGAAAATAAATGAACAACAAAAATAAAGCACTTGCAAACCTCCATGTAGTTGAGTGCTCTCAAAATACCTACAAACAAAAAGAAAAGGACAATTATGTGTGGTTGTTTGGGGGTTTTCCTTCAATTCAAACCCCTATATTGGTCTTTTGACCTCCATAGATAGCCAATGATAAATATGATAGAAATATTGTGTGTGTATTCTCTTATCCCAAGTGTGTTTGGGAATGGTATGAGTAGTTATTTGTTTAAATAGTGTGAACTAGAATGAAAGAGTAAGAAAGGATGTAAATATCTCAAGGTACTCAAGGGTAGTAAAAAATATTTTAATAATAGTTGGGAGATAGAGAAGAGAAGTACATAAAAAATAAGATAAATCACCTTTGAAATATTGAAGAAGCCAAGGATACAAGAGTGAAATAAGAAAAATTTTGTAGGAGAAACCAATGCTAAAGAAAGTTTGTAAAAGAATTTAGAGAGCTTTAGAGAGTTGTGTGAAGGATAAAGAGTTCCAACAGGTGTGAGAGATTGTGTGAAAATCAAAATATAAATTAAAAATGAGAAGAGGAGGTAAGATGAAGAGTCTAGTGATACGTTTAGATTCATCGTAAGTGGTTACCATTGACATAAAAAAGATGATAAGTGGAAAAATGATTAGAAATGGGAGTTGAATGACAAATTTTCATGGGAAACTAGTACATTATGTGGATTTCCAAATTCATCCTAAGTGGTTACCACAAACTTGGAAAAGTGACAAGTGGAAAATTCTCGAAAATGGCAATTGAATTACAAACTATCATGGTGATGCAGTTCAACAATTGAGAAACCAAAGAGGTTTGTCAACTGTTGCAACCCCCTTTCACAAAGAAAATTAACACAAGCAACATTTAAACAAAATATTTTGCACAAGAGTATTTATTTGCATTCAAGAAATATTGGAAGTCTACAAATCAAATAAAAATCACAATTAAATCCTCCATGTAAGCTCCATCTGCAACAACAATCTTCTACAGGAAAGGTACAAGTGCATATAATATTGAAAATATTTGCACAAATCTTTCTAAAAATCATCTTTATTGATTCAAAAGGACATATTTGTCTCACACAAGCTGTGAACTTTAGCTTTGTTCAATGTAAATGAAAGATAATTTATACATTGATAGATAAAAAAGAAAAACATGCAAATATAGGGGAAGAGTTCAGTCATTCCCTAATGATTGGTCAGTGTGTGTTGCCTTGCTTTGTCTCCTGTATTGAGTTGTCTTGCATCCTCCATAGCTCCTGTTTCTAACCCTTGGATCTAAGAAAATTGCAATGATGTTAGAGCGGTGCTCTAAGCAATGAAGGCTTCTAACACTAAATGTACACACATCCATTAGTGTATAAACCATCCTTCACATGCATCAAACAAGTAGATTGTACATGTCCAAGAAAGAAATAAGATCATTTGATGCTTCAATCATATGCATATGTTTTTTCTAATTGTTTGCTTCATGTGCAGAAAATAGGTGTAGTTATATATTGTTTTGATCTATCAAAATTAGCATGTGGGGTAAAATGTGACTCCCACGAGGGTTGAACCCAACATGATATTATCTTTTGTCTTTTAACAGAGGTAAGTGTGCATCATCCATACCATGGTAGTCCAATCAATCAGCCATATACTACCTAGGATAGTGAGTTGATGAAGTCTTTATCATAAGCAATGCATAACTGCTCAATAAGATTACAGTGATATAGATGATAGAAAGAAAAGAAAAAAAAAGTAAAAATCATCAACATCTTATATTCAAAAAGGTATCAAAATCTTTGAAGATTACAGTCTATCAATATAGGCTATTATAGTAATAACAGGTAAAAAGACAATGATCATAAAAAGATCAACTCTAAAATATACTTGAGACAGAGCAGCGCCAAGTGTAAAAGACAAAGAGAAATCACAGTGAAAAATGCATGGACAAAGTGTATGGACAGTCCACCATGCATAAGAGGCTAATTCAATGATTGATAAGACAGTGGGTTGATGAGAATAGAAATCAACTTAAGCATAAGAAAGTATATCATGCACTAGAGCAGATTATTGATCTCTGCAAATACATACAATGGGCAAGGGGTATTTAGTAGGTGGTGAATATATTAATTGAGGATTTTTAGCTAGTATTGAATCTATTCAATTAACCATACCAGAATACTTCTATTGAACACCTTCACAAGCAAAGTTGTGGCAGTATTCTAATATCAGAGATGGTATTTTACAAGATGCATATGACATTTTTATGATCAAGGGGATGTAAAGATGCATATAAGGCAGTGACTAATCATTCATGGGAAGCCACACTTTCATGCTACTAATAGTGATATATGTAGTTTCCATCATGAAATTGGGGAAACTAGTCTTATTTATGAGAGAGTTAAGATCTAGTGAGGTGATAGATCTTTGTTATATAACTATGACAATTCAATAAACACAATCATCGCTGTCAAGACAACATGGTATTAGTGAAATGCATAGAGTTTATATTGAATATTAGTGGTAAATTTATAGGAGCTTATGGAATAAGTATTCCTCATCTCTGGTGTTCATTCACAACCACAATATTCATTCAATACAAAGGTGACACAATCATTTTCCAAGTATTAGGAACGGTTTTGCAAGTGCATTCTATCAGTAAAAGCTCAATAAACATGTATACCACATTGGAGTAGATATGAAGAATAGTGAATGATAAACATCTAGATAGCATGCCAACAAACATTATGACTATTTTAGGTACAGAGAATCAAGATGACAAAGACTATATTCATAGACCAACGTGCACTCAAAAACCCCAGATTTCATGAGAAAATAAGAGGACGGTAATATGCATGCTTCTAGTTGCAAAATAATCAGATGGACTAGGTTAAAGGTTATTATCAGATAACTATCATTTACCTTAGAATCCTATAGTTATCATCAAACTGTCCACTGTAAATAAATTGTAAGGAGTTTCTGCATTTTTTAAAGAGGCCACAACTAGGGAATTGAGCCCTTAGTGTTTGCAAGGAAATCGGATTAGTTGTGAAGAAGAATGGGTAGAGCCACAACATTGTGGGTTTTATAGAAACCCTCTTCAAAGGTAGTGTTCATAAAGGAATGTAAAAATGTGCAATGTTTAACTCATATCGAACAGTGCAATAGCATTGAATCATTTTGTAAACCATATTTTATTTACAACAACTTTTTCTTGTGGAAACGTTGACTGAGATAGGTTTTTTTTTTAAACATTATCAAAATTTCCACTGAAAATATCAAGAAATACATAGTTGCGGCCATAGAAATGAGAAAATTATTCGTGTATTTTTCTAAAACCTGAGGTACCTACAGTAAATTGCAAAGAATGTGTGGTAGAGGCATTAAAACCCAGAAACATGCGGGAAAGCCCATCTACAAGGAAAAAATGTTTGAGATACAAGAAACCTGGAAGCTTTTATCAAAGCTTTCATTTTAGAGAGGAGAACAAAGAAAAGCACGCGAAAATTCTTTTTTGGATGCCAATTCACCTACACATCAGGAGGTGAAGGGTTTCATTCAAAAATCAAATGAATAGTTAGTTGAAGAAGCCAAAGAATCAATTAAAGGAGAGCAAGCATCATTATCATTATTAAAGTATGCCTTTATGTTGCTTACCTTAGGAATTTCACTATTTTTTGTTTGAGAAATCCACTATTTGTTCAAAGATCCGCCATGGAAGTCACTCATTGAGATTTCTATCTAAGATTCAACTGAAACCCATGGTTAGCGACGTTGTTTTCCTCTAAAGGGCTCGATGCAAATGAATGGAAAGAGGTTTTGTTTTTCTTCGCTTTTGTTCCCTAGGGTTTGAAACCCTAAATGAGTCCGATAGGAGAAAATCATATTTTTCACCTTTCATGAAATGCCAATTATGTATGTGACCCGCAAACACATTGGAATAGTTTCTTTTTTTCCTTAGGGAAATGTTCATGCCTTGTGTTTTTAAAGGATTGTGATATGTTGTGGAATGTGAGTGCCACATCATGCCTTTGGTGGAGTCCTTGGGTTTGAGTGCCACCTTGGCACCATACCTTTGTTTGACAATTTCCATAATACTATTGTTTCTAAAAAGGAATGACTATTATTTGCATATGATTTATTGTGAAACATATGGTTTAAAGGTGTAATTATAAACCTTTTAAAGTCATATTGTTATAATTTAATGCAAAGTGGGGAGGGGTGGTTCATCACCTTATGGAGAGAATACAGGATTTTTTACCAAGTTAGGAGCTTTTGGTGGGTTGTTTGATGAGTCATTATGATGGACTCAGTCAAGCTTGACTTTTTCATCATTTTGGAGCTTCTTTTGTGAAGATTGACATGCTATATTTTAGGATTTTTGAGGGCCTACGAAAATGGAGCTTCTATATCCTATTTTGGTGGATTTTGTTGGGAGTTGATGGATTTAGTCACTTTGTGACTCATTTTGGAGGGAGTTCTTAGTAATTCTTCTTCTTCTTTGTGACTTTTTGAGCCCTCTACAGGATAGACAATGTTTTTGTAACTCCACATATGGAGCATGTATATCAGTGGAGGCCTTGAACATCAACGATATGGAGTATTTTACCTTCTCACACTTTGTCTTATTTTGTGCCTTATTAATTGATTGAATTACTAGTGAAATATTATTCTATTCCTTGTGATTCTCTCTCAAATATAAAACCTTTCGTAGAGATATATGTTATTGCAGGTTATAATTAGTGTTAAAAGTGCCATCACTTTTAGTTGTGAGATTTATATTCCCCTCTAAGAGCTTTAACATTCAAACCTATTTATAAATTACTGATGGAATGATATATAAAAGTGAGTTATGTAGCCTAGATTTAGTCATTGTTAGAATTGTGCATATAAATTGAGTATGTAGACTCTTGGAAAGTTAGGTGTATCACCATAGAATAATATTTTATCAGTTTTCATTTTTATTACAAAAAAATAGTAGGTTAGGTGATATTACCAGCTAGGAAGTTGGCCTATCTGGAAGTTCATTTCAACTTTAGGTGACCCACAACCTTGAAATGATCCCATGTTTCTCCTGAAAGCTCAGTTCTCAGAACTTTGCATAGGGTGCATTTCCAGGAGTTAACAATACTTAGACACAAGTTTCTAAAGGTGGACTCCAGTATTCTTAGTTGTCGGCTTAGGAAAGCTACCATTTTAAAAATAATTAAATATCAGTGTGTACCATTCACTCGAGCTTTCCATTGTGAATGCTAACACTTCATATGCTTTAGAATCTATTGACGGTTTCATAATTGTATTGACAAAAAAAGTGAAATCTTTTGAAGGATCTTGAGGAGATAGCAGAGAAGCCGCACTTTCCATTGCATCTGCATACCAATTATCTTTTCATGGGATGTTGTCCATGGTAAACGAATCAAACTTCTCTAAAAAAATTATTGTGAGATCCTTATATTTTGATAGTTTTCCATGCTTCACTTGACATGTTCCATTTATTTGTTTAATGACTAATTGTGAATCACTAAATATTTTAATGTCTTGGGCTCCCAAAGTTAAAGTAGTGCATAATCCAGCAATTAATGCTTCGTAATCTATGACATTGTTCATGCATAGGAAATTTAGCAGATATGATAACATAATAGGTTTTTCTACATGCAAAGCTATTATAACTCCCACATTGGAGCATGTTCTGCACTTAGACCCATAAAACTATATTTCCCATGTATTTTCATGTTCCTGAATAGTCAACACACTCTCATCAAGAAATGCTTCTACATTAGGTAATGCTAGGGGAAAAGGAGATTCAGCTAACTAGTCAGTCAAGGCTTGTCCTTTAATTGATTTTTTTGAAACAAACTTAAGGTCAAACTCAGTCAACAACATGACCCATTTAGCTAAGCATCTTGATAAATTGGCCTTTAGCAAAAATATTTTTTAAAGGATTGAATTTTGTTATCACATGTATTTCAACATTCAATAAGTAATGTTGCAACTTACTAGTAGTAAATACAAGAGCTAAACATTGTTTCTCTATCATTGTGTATCATGTATCATAGTCAATTAGAGTTCAACTAATGTAATAAACAAGATGTCCTTTACCATTTTCATCTTGTTGAGCCAACAATGCTACGAGAGAATGGGCTGATATTGTTGTATATAGGATGAATGGTTTATTTTTCATAACGGGTTGTAAAATAGGTGGAGTAGAAAGGTAATCTTTCAAACTCTCAAAATCCTATTTGCAATCCTCATTCCAATTAAACAAAACTTATTTCTTGAGGAGTTGTGTAAATGGTAATGTTTGATCCGCTAAGGATGCTATGAAATGTTGAATAGCCTGAATTCTTCCTTACAAAGTGCATAGTTGAGAAATGTTTTTGGGAGGTGGCATGTTAACTATAGCATCAATTTTCTTCATGTCACCTCAATGCCTCTGCGAGATATGATAAAACCTAAAAAAATTCCACTATCTACTCCAAAGACACCCTTTTTTGGATTCAATCTCATGTTGTATTTTTGCATTTGTTCAAAGATCTTTTGAAGGATATTCACATTGTCTTATCAAGTTAAAGACTTGGCTATAATATCATCAACATAATCTTCCAAAATATTATGTATGTACACATGAAATATTAATGTCATGGCTTATTGATATGTTGCTCTTGAATTCTTTAATCCAAAGGGCATCATTACCCAACAAAATATTCCCCAAATAGTTGTAAATGTTATTTTGTATTTATCTTGAGGGTTGATAAAGATTTGATTATATCCCAAAAAATCCATCCATGAATGACAACAAAGCATGTTCAACAATCGATTCTACTATCATGTCAATATTAGGAATTGGAAAGTTGTCTTTTAAAGATGATTTATTTAAATATCGAAAGTCTATACACATCCTAATACAATTATCCAGTTTCGCGACTGTGATAATGTTCAAGACCCAAGGATAATAATCTATAGGTATTATGAAACCAGCTTCGAGGAGTTTTTCAATCTTTCCTTTAACTAGCAAGGCTATCTTAGGATTCATTTTTCATATCTTTTGTCTTACTGGTTTAGCATTTTCAACGAGGACTATGTTGTGTGTCACTATCTAAGCATTGATCCCCAACATATCCAAATAATTCCAAGAAAAAAGTTTGAGAAAGTTATGAAGCAAAGTTGCATGGTCCTCTTGTTCATCGTCATCAAGGCACTTTCCTAGCTTAATCACTTTCTCTTTATTATTAATGTCCATTGATATATCAATTGTATCTCCTAAAGGAAGTGCACTTTATTCTGGAAATTCATGGTTGTATTCTTCTTTTCTCATGTCAATCTCACTACTTTCCTTTTCTCCATCTTTTTGCTTGGTACTATTCATAGCAAATGTAACTCGTTTATTTTGAGGAGGAGTAGATGGTTTTCCATAAACTCCTAGCATTTGTTTCAAGGATTCATCATCTTCGAAGTATTCCCATGATGGTTTGAAAGTCATATCAAGTAATTATGGATGTTTCAAGGTGAGAGTTATTTTAGGTTTGCACATGATGGTGTTGATGTTTAGTGATGATCTTTTTGTTGCTTGTGTGATCCTAAAAGGGCAATATCCTAAACCACTTTTTGTTTCTTGCGTGTTAGGTTCTATAGGAACACAGATGCCTTGTTCTTTCTTTCCACATCCTTTTCCACTATAACCCAGTTGTTTTATAAGCTTGCACCCTTTTCCATAAAGTTTCTCCATTTATTTCGAGTTTGGTGGTTGTTGATAATCTATCTCATCAATTGTTTTTGTGTAGCTTGTATCTTCTAAAAAGTTAGATGAAGTAGATGCTTGTGAGTTTTCTTCTAAGTTTTGTGTTGACATAACCATTGGTTTATTTTATTTCTTATCTCCTTTTCTTGTGATTATATATTCTCCCATAAATGAAGGTGTGAATTCTAAAGAACCCCAATCATCTTCCAATAATTTTGATACTGTTTTTGTTTATTGTTCTTCTTCTTTCATATATTCTATGTTCGATGCTGGAACTGATGTGTTTAGAGGACTTGTCATTCCTTTTTCAACTTGTAAGCAACTTTTAGGCTTAAGGTCTTTTCAACTTGGTATACCTTATCGTTATAGACATACTTCATGATACGATGAAGAGTTGAAGGCACCACATGCATCTCATGAATCCAAGGTCTTCCTAAAAGAAGATTATATGAAAATTTATGAGGCATGACATGAATAGGAGTTTGTAAGGTAGCCTTTCCAACTGTAATAGGTAGTAATCACACTAAGTAGTTGCTTTCCTACATTGTCAAATCCTCGAATAGATAAGGAATCAGGTTGAATTCTTGATTTGTCCATAACAAGTCTATCTAAAAGGGTCACACTAGACACATTAAGGGCAGAGCCACTATCAACAAGGGTTATTTTTATTAATAACCTATTATAGATGGCTATTATCATGAAGGAATAATTTTTATTTCTCAATTCCAAAGGAGGTAGCTCATGGTTATGAAAACTAATGTCTACATTAACTGTATTCATTCCTAGTAATAGGGTTGTCACATCATTTGCATTTGTACTAGAGGGAACCACTAGTTGAAAGGTTGTTTAAATCATAGTGTGATAATTAGGTGAATTTTAAATTAGGTCCCATAGGGATATTTTCGTCGGAGTATTCTTAAGTTCAACAAGATCATAATCCTTTCCACTATTCAAAGGAAAGTGAGGGGCACTAGGCAAGATGGAGTTAGGCAAAGGTAAGGATGTTGATGTTGTTTGTCTTGGTTGTGGATTGTTTCTAGTGTTATATGTATGAGCAATGGTATTATTATTTTATTGTTTTGAAACATTTTCTTAGGTGGTTCAAGTGTGAAAACGGGTTTGTTTTGAGTTTGACATTTGTGTGAAGGTGGGTAAAGAACAAGTTGAGGTTGAATCACATTAACGTCTCTTGGTTTCAGTTTTTCAGAAAAAGCCTTAGTGGATGAAATTTGTGAGATGAAATCCTCAAGGGCTTCATCTGACATGACAAAGTCATCACTACTAAAAGGCTTGAGGGTTAGGTTTGTTACATTGGTTGTTGTCATTGCACCAAAAGATCAGCCTGTCAATGTCGAATACAATTGCTAGATTTATGTAAGATCCACAGGAGGTGGTTAAGCCATGTCACAAACCCAAGTGTCATGTTGGACAAGGAAGACCAAGGGAAACACCATCTTGCAACAATCCCCTTGCCAACACTGGCAAGGGGTTTGAACCTTTGACCTTGGCTCTGATACCAATTGTTAAGTTGGTGGTTGTCGTTGCACCAAAAGATCAACTTGTCAATGCCCAATACAACTGCCAGATTTATGTAAGATCCACAAGAGGCAATTAAGCCATGTCACAAACCCAATCACTATGTTGGACAAGGAATACCAAGGGACACACGATCTTGCAACAATCCCCCCCAAGCACAATCAAGGGGTTTAAACCTATGACCTCGACTATGATACCGATTGTTACATTGGTGGTTGTTGTTGCACCAAAATATTGACCTTTCAATGCCAAATACAGCCACCAAATTTATGTAAGATCCATAGGAGGTGGTTAAGCCATGTCACAAACCCAAGTCCCATGTTGGACAAGGAGGACCAAGGGACACACCATCTTGCAGCAAGGTTAACTTGGAAAAAGAGATCTGAAATAGTCAAATAACTATGCTTTATCCAAGTGTTTCATCAGTTTATAGGTGTTTTTGGTTTTATTTTCTAATGAGTGCCAAATCTAGTTTAATCTAATTGAACTATGATCTAATGCTGAAAATTAAAAGTACAAGAATCTAATTCTATCCACAATTGCAATGAATTTCAACTATGCTAACTCTAATGATTTGAACGTAACATAAACTATACTAACTGAAACAAAAAATTATCAATAACAAATAGAAGCTCATAATCAGGGAATTTAATTATGTAAAATGTAGTTTAAAACTTGCACTGGAACTAAATCGCCTAGAGAGGCGTATGAGTCCCAGTGAGGTTTTTTTTCACAGTTTTAAGAAAAATTCAAGTGTTTTTTATGCTTTTTAGTTTGTATGATTTGTAGACTAAATGTAAATGTAGTTTTCAGACGAGTTTCATTGATTTGAGATGCAAAAAGGCAACCTATATGCACTTTCAGTAATGCAAGATTTAGAAACCCTAGAATGCCAATTAACTAATGCAAATCCTAATGCAATGTTAATGCAAGAAAGATCTAGGATGACAATGCACTCCAAGCTAGAATTATGATGTTCTAAATGCAGGTTCACCAAAATTAAATGAAATAAAATGGTTTCTATTATTATTTAGGACATAGAACAACACATTCCACAATCATTCCATTGAAGGGAAACCCTAGAGATCTGAATCTAAAGTATGCAAAGGAGAAAGAGATCTTGGAATAGGGTTGTCCTAGGGCCTAATTACAAACTAAAGAGGGTTTCATCACCAAGCTAAGTCTTGGAAAGATCAATGAAATACAAGTCCAAATTATTCAACCTAATGCAATGCAATACTTCATTAAATGACCTAGAAAAGCATGTAAAACATAATATAAAGGAGGGAAATCAGAAGTGTGCACCTAGAAACCATAAGAATATTGAATGAAGCTTTAAAATGTTGAAAAAATTAAAATTATGGCCTACTGTGATTCATACGCCAATCTGGGCATATCAGTCCTAAATTAGGGTTTCTGGTCTGGATTAGGTTTTTGGTAGTGTAGATTTAGGATCTGCAAAAATCTAAAAATTTGCCTATAGTGGGACTCATATGCCACTTCTGGCATATCAGTCTCATTCCACTTTTTCAAGAATTCAAAGTTTATATATGTGTTCCAATCTCTGCTCTTCCTTCCCAAATTGATTTTCGGATCCGAACCTGCGAAAAGACCTGCAAAATAGAATATATAGTTGATTGGATTATGGGGGGTTTACCTCGATCAAAGCCGTAGTTTGGTAATTAAACCTTGATAGAAATAATGGATCTTGAATACAAATGTGAACATAAACCATAGCCTTAAGTTTGTCTAAGATTAGGAAATTTGAAATGTAATGCAACCCTATTCTAATTTTCTAGAATGAGACGCATGAATGAAACATGAAAATGAATGAATCACTTTGAAAGATATCTAATCACTCCAAATGAGTCCTAATAATTCATGTACCTTCCTAAGGTTGAAAGTAGAGTGATAATGGAGGATGGAATCACTTAGGAAATAAGTCATTAGGCTTGGCTTGATGGCTGGTTGAATCTCCCCAACCTAGAATCCATCATGATTCACCATAGGCAACCATAATCAACCCTTGACAATGCTAGATATTTAATGAAAGTGAGCTTGAAGACATATAAAAACATAATAATGTTGCTCCAAGGCTTCAACTTTGTTGATTACTTGTTCTTGAATGCTCTTGTGAAGAATGCTTGAATTCTTGGATCTTGAAATTGCTCTTCTAAATTGTTTCTTAGATGAAAAATGACTTTAGAAGCTTGTTTATATAGGAAATAGACCTAATTTACCATTATTTAGATCTCAAAATCCGACATCAACCAAAAATTTAAATTAAAAAGTTGAATTTCCCTCTCAAACCCTAAAAAGGCCCCAAATGGGACTCATACACCACTCTTGGCGTATGGGTCCACCTAGGAGGACTCATATGCCAGAAGTGGCATATGAATCCCACCTTATATTTTTAGGGTGGGTTATAATTGTTGATGCTTTTGTGGATTTTGTCGAGTTTTTAGTTGAAATAAGCCTCAAGATCCAAAATAAAAGGTCTTAGGGGCCTATTAATGATTAATTAATGGGGATTTAATTCAAGGGTACTAAAATAGGTCTAGATTAAATGAGAAATTTCACTATATCTCCAAGAAGGGAGTAAAATTTCCATCATTACAAGAATAAAGCTAAAAGTTAAGGTTAAGATTAGAGTTGGGGCTAGGATTATACTTAGGGTTATGGTTCAATTAGGACTAGGGTTAGGGTTTCAATTATGATTAGGTTTATGGTTATGATTAGAATTGGGGTTAGGATTAGGTTTAGAATTATGATTATTATTAGAATTAGGGTAGACTTGAGATCAAAGTTGGGATTATAATTATTGTTAACCTTAGATTTCAATTAGGGCTAGGATTAGGTGTATGATTATAATTAGGGTTATGGTTATGGTTAGAATTAGGTTTACAATTATGATTATAATTAGAATTAAGGTAGAATTGAGGCTAAAATTGGGGTTATAATTAATGTTAAGGTTAGAATTAGGGTTAGGGTTCAATTAGGGTTAGGTTAGGGTTAGGGTTAGGATTAGAGTCAGGGTTCAATTAGGGTTATGATTAGTGTTAAGGTTTAATTCAGGTTAGGGTTGGGGTTAAGATTCAATTAATATTAGAGTTAAGGTTCAAGTTAGATTAGGCTTAGGGTTAGGTTAGCATTCGAGGGCTAGAGTTATAATTATGATTAGTGTTAGGGTTATAATACAATTAGGAGTAGAGTTAGAGTTCAATTCAAGTTAGGGTTAGGGTTGGGGTTAGGATTCAATGAGGGTTAGGATTATCCTTAGGGTTCTAGGGTTACAATTAGGGTTCAATTTGGGTTAGGGTTTCATTAGAGTTAAGTTTATGATTCTTGGATAAAAGCTTGGATTAAGGTTAGGGTTAGGGTTGGGGTTAGCGTTAGGTTTAGAATTATGATTATGATTATAATTAGAATTGGGGTAGGCTTGAGTTAAAAATTAGAGTTATAAATATTGTTAAGGTTAAAATTAGGGTTAGGTTAGGCTTATCATTAGTGTTAGGATCATGGTTAGGATTTAGTTAGGATTAGGGTAACTATTAGGGTTGTAGTTAGGATTCAATTAGGGTTAGGGTTAGGGTAAGGTTAGGGTTATGTTAGTATTAGGTTTAGGTTTCAACTAGTGTTAAGTTAATAATAATTATTAGTGTTAGGGTTATGATTCAATTAGGATTAGAGTCATCATTCAATTATAGTTACAATTAGGGTTCAAGGATAAATTTTTGATTTCATGTTAAGCTTAGGGTTAGAGTTATGATTAGGGTTTGGGATTAGATTAGGCTTAGGATTCAATTATGGTAAGTGTTAGCATTAGGATTTAGTTAGAGTGTAATTATAGTTAGGGTTCAATTAGGGTTGTTTAGGGTTAAGGATAAGGTTTTATGATAAATTGGAATTTAATTAAGGTTAGGGTTTAATAAGTATTAGGGTTAGGATTAGGACTAGGTTTCAATTAGAATTATAGTTAAATTAGGCTAGGCATCAATTGGGGTTAAGGTTTAATCAGATTAGGGTTATGGCTCAATTAGGGTTACAATTAGAATTAGGATTACAAATAGGGTTAGAATTAAAGTTAGAGTCAGGCCTATAATTTGGGTTTGCTTACCTAGGGTTAGGGTTAGAGTTAGGGTTTAATTATGGTTGGAGTTAAATTAGAGTTGTAATTAAGGTTAGATTAGCTTTAGGGATCAATAATGGTTAGGGTTAGAATTCCATTAGGGTTATGGTTCAGGTTAGGTTAGTATTAGGGTTAATATAGGGTTAAGGTTAGTTTTGGGGTTACGATTGGGGTTAGGGTTAGGGTTAAGTTTCAATTAGTGTTATAATTAAAATAAGGTTATCATTCAATTAGAGCACATTTTAAAGGTTAGGTTTAATATTAGTGTTAGGGTTCAACTATAATTATAATTAGAATTATGGTTCCCAATAGTATTAAGGTTAGTGTTAGAACTAAGATGATAAATAGGTTAGAATTATGGTAAGGGTTGGGGTTATTATTAGGGTTAGGGGTTTATTTTAAATCATGGTTAGGGTTAGGGTTAGAGTTAGAGTTCTAGAAAAAAACTTGGGATCAACGTTAGGATTAAGGCTAATTTTTAGGATAAATCTTAGAGTCAGGGTTAGGGTTAGGGTTGGACTTAGTGTCATGGTTGAGGGTTAGGTTAGGGTTAAGATTTAATTAGGGTTAGGGTTAGGCTTTTAGGAGATATCTTGGGCTCGGTTTTAGGGTTAAGGTTAGGGTTTGGGTTCAATTAGGGTTGGGTCAGGGTTCTACAAAAAGAATTTGGGTCAACATTAGGATTAGAGTTAAGGTTAAGGTTCAAATAGGGTTAAAGCTAGGTTTTTAGGATAAATTTTGGAGTGAAGGTTAGGGTTAGGGTTAGGATTGAGGTTAGGGTGGGGATTACTATTATAATTAGGGTTCAAACAGGGTCTGAGTTAGCATTTAAATATGGTTAGGGTTAGGGTTTAATTAGGGTTATTATTAATGTTAGGTTAGTATTAGGGTTCAAATAAGGTTAGTGTTAAGGTTAGGTTAGGGTTAGGGTTTAATTATAATTAGTGTTCAATTAGGTTACATTTAGAATTAGGTTTTTTATTAGAATTAGGGTTAATATTAAAATAAGGATAACAAATATGGTTAGAATTATGATTAGGGTTAAAATTAGAATCAAGGTTAGAGTTAGGGTTAGGTTTAGAATTAGGATAAGGGTTAAGATTAAATTAAGGTTGGGTCTATGGTTAGGGTTGGGGATATATTATTGGTTAGGGTTAGGGTTAGACTAAAGTTTCAATTAGGGATAAGGTTCAATTAGGGTTACAATTCAATTATAATTAGGATTAGATTTAAGATTTGAGTTCATTTAGGGTTAGTGTTAAGGTTAGTTTAGGGTTTTATTGGGTTAGGGTTATATTTATAATTTAATTATATCTCTAATCATAACCATGAACCTAACCCTAATTCTATCTCTAACCTTAACCTAAACCATAATCTTAACCCTAACACTAGCCTTAAACATAACCCTAATCCCCACCATAACTCTAATTCTTATTGTTACCCTATCCCTAACCTAATCTATAACCATTACTATAATTTTAACCTAAACACTAACCTTAACCATAACTCAATATCTAATTGTAACCCTAACCATAATTCTATCTCTAACCTTAACCCTAACCATAATTTTGACCTTAACTCTAACCTTAACCATAACCCTAATCTCAAAACTAACTATAATTATTAATCTTACCCTAACCCTAACCCTAACCATAATTCTATCTCTAACCTTAACCCTAACCATAATTTTGACCTTAACTCTAACCTTAAACATAACCCTAATCCCAAAACTAACTCTAATTATTAATCTTACCCTAACCCTAACCCTATCCTCAACCCTAACTCAAAATTTAACCATAAACCCAATCATAACTCCAATTTTACCCTTTTCCTAACCATAAGCCTAACCATATGCCCAAAAATATCTCTAATTTTAACCAAAACCATAACCCTAATTATAACTCTAACCCTTACCCTAATCCCAATCTTAAGTCTACCCCTAACCTTATCCATAACCTTAACCCTAACCCTAATTATATCTCTAACCCTAATCCTAACTCCAATCTTAAGCCTAAACCTAACCTTAAATCCCTAAACCTAATCCCAACCCTACCTCTAATTCTTACCCTTATTCTAACCCTATTCCCAACCCTAGCTCAAATTTAACTTAAGTCTAACCCCAACCCTAACTTTGATTCTTACCTAACCATAACCCTTATCCTAATTTTAACCTAACCCTAACCCCATGCCTAAATATAACTTAATTAACTCTAAACCTAACCCTATCCTTGACCCTAACCCTATCCCTATCCATACCCTAATTCTATGTCTAACCTTAGCCTTAGCCCTAACCGTAACCGTAACCCTACCCCTAACCTTAATTTTATCTCTAATATTAACCCTAACCCTAACCCTGACCCTAATCTTAACCCTTACCCTAAGCATAATCTTAACCCTTACCCTAACCTTAACCCTTACCCTAACCATAATCCTAACCCTTACCCTGACCCTAATTCATTAATGTTTTACATGTGATGCCAATGTTATAGCCCTAATCGTAACCCTAAACCTTACACTTACCCTGATAATAATCTTAACTCTTACCTAACCATAATTAATTTAATTTTTTATATTTTACACCGTGAATGCTACTAGCATATTTATATATAATAATATATATAAAATATAGAGATCGATATCCTTCGAAAGGCACCTATTTTTTAAAAAATTACTCACATAAAAGTGAAATAGGTGCCTCGAGAAGAATCTCTCAGAGTATGTTATATATATTATTAAATATATGTGCTAGTTTTAGAATTATTAAGAAAATCACCTCATAGTCTCATTCCATGATAACATCCCATAATTATAGAAGAAAATGGAACACCTATTGATGCACTTCATCTGAGTGCCTTTCTATTGCATGACCATTGGAATATGAACACAATGTTAAAGATTTGGGTTTACATATATTTCAAGTTCAATACGACTGAAACACTGATTGTATGGTCATTAATTGGACATAGAAACTCTCTGTAACTACCATTCTCAACCCACCATAAAGAAAATAGATGCTTATAGGTGGAATTTGAAAGCCCACTTGGTAGGTGAATTGAGATTGGATGTTAGAACCGTAAGGAAGATAAGGTAGTGAAACAACTTCCTAAACTATTATTGAGAGGAAAATAATACAAAACTTTATAGATCTTTAACAATTATAGAAACTTACACAAAAATAAACATAAATATCATGCATACCACAACACAATGATTTCATGGGGAAAACCCTTTTGAGAGAAAAACCCTACGCTCCAAAAGTTTCCCAAATATATTATTTAGAAATCATAAAAAATTTACAATATACTTATAGAGAAAGCTTGTAGTATCACCAACCAGAGGTCTAGAGACAACACAACCTCTATTAGACTCTTAGAATACATTGTCATCTACAATCATAATACAATGCCCTCATAAAATAGGGTTACCTTCTAGGGAAAGATAGGCCAACAAAATATCCAACATTAGATCTAAAACTTGATAATTAATGATCTAGATCTACAATAGATCATTTATTTAATGTATGTCAATCATTTAGGAGTTTTCTAAAATAGTTAAAAAAAAAAATTTACACACATCCCACTCCTCCCCTCCACCCATGCTCCCATTGTATATTGCACCTATCAATGTAACTAGGAAATATGTATATATATATATATATATTTATATGTAAATTTATATATATCCTATCAACAATAACCTTTATATAATTGTAAGGTTCAGATACATTTTCCCAAAAAATATCCCACTTTTTGAACACCTTGCAAGAGCAACGGGAGGGAGTAAACATTGTCTCTTAATTGCTAGGGATTGAAAGCCACATAGTCTCTGAACACCATTTGAACTTCTTTATGCTCAAAGCTTAGTTAAAGAATTAGAAACATTCATCAAAGTCTCTACCTTAACCAGCTTCAACCTACCATCTTCGACCATATATCAAACAAAATGATATAGTACATCAATGTTCTTGCTCCTAGCATGAAATGTTTGGTTCTTGTCTAGAGATATCACACTCTAATTATCACAATAAATTGTAACTGCACCTTATTTCATTCCAATATTTGAACACAGTCTCTTAAGCCAAATGGCTTCTTTACAAGCAGGAGTAGCTACTATAGACTCTGCTTGATTAGTGGACAAAGCAACCATAACCTATCACTTACTCATCCAACTAATTACATCACCAAATAAAGTAAACACATAAGCACTGGTGGATCGTCTGCTATCAATATCACCTGCCTAGTTTGGATCCACATAACCATGAATATCAAGGGAAATCTTGTCTTTAGTCATATTACTATGATAACACAAGGAATAATATGAGGTACCAATCAAATATCTAAAGACTCTTTTAACTACATCCCAATGGACTCTACCAGGATTAGACATATATCTAGAAAGAACTCCCATGCTTGGGAAATGTATGGTCTAGTACAAACCATAAAATACATCAAAATCCCAACTACACTCTTGTAAGGCACTCTTCTCATGTCTTCCATCTCTAATGGAGATGTTGGCCAATTTTAAATAGATAACTTTATTCCAACAAGAAGGGGAACACACAATGGTCTACAATCTTGCATGTTAAATCTCTGTAAAATTGAACTGTTGTACTTACTTTGGCCAATCCATAACTTTCTATGCAATCTATCTCTTTTAATTTCCATCCCAAGAATGTGTCTAGATGAATCACGGTCTTTTATTTCAAACTTAGCATCAAGTTGAGATTTTAGTTCTGAAATCATACCTTTTCCTTTGCTAATAAATAACATATCATCAACATATAATGCAATAAACATGAAATGGTCACCATTAGTTTTATAATAAACATAATGATCTGATTTAGAACACTCAAATACCAAACTCAACACATATGTATCAAATTTATGGTACCACATCCTAGGACTTTGTTTGAATCCATACAAAGATTTCTTCAATTTTTAAACCAAATTACTTTTACCTTTCACCATGAAGAGCTTTGGTTGTGTCATATAAATATCCTCCTCCAAGTCACCATGAAGGAAAGCAGTTTTCACATTCATTTTCTCAACCTCTAAATCATAAGTAATAACAATAGCAAGAAAAAATCTAATGGATGCCATTTTTGCAACAACAAAAAAATATCTCACCATAATCAACACTCTCAACTTGAGAGAATTTTTTTGTAACCGACCTTTCTTTGTACTTATCAATACCTTCATCTGAACCAATATTTTTATTAAACACCCATTTGCAACCAATAGGTTTATGTCCTTCGAGAAATGGTACAGGATCCCATGTATCATTCTTTTTCAAAGATGACATTTCTTCATCCATATAAATCTTCCAAGATTTTACATCATTCATACCTAATGCCTCTTCTACAGATCCGGGTTCATCCATGTTATAATTCAAAGACAAAATACATCTCCAATCATTAGGTGAATACCTTTTAGGTGGTTTTCTATTCCTTGTAGATCTACGAACAAGTTGAGCTGGAGGTTCTTCCTCCTCTTATAAATATTTAGAGATAGATGAGCTCTCCTCCACTTCTTGTCTATCCTTGGGCCTTGATTCAACTTTCTCAAGTGTAGAAGGAAATTGAATCACATCTTCCTATTTAATTTGTTATGGCTGCAATGTAATATAAAAAGACTTAGTTTCTCTAAAAATAACACTTCTATTATATATTACCTTTTTTGCAACAAGATCCCAAATCTTGTATCCTTTCACACCATAACTATATTTGATGAAAATACATTTCAAAGCCTCATTCTCCAACTTTTTTTGCTTCTCCTTTGGTACATGTGCATATGCCTCACAACCAAAAACTATAAGATGTCTTAATGAAGGATTGCAACTTGAACATGCCTATAAATGCATAGTATCAACAAGAGATGATGTAGGAGACCTATTAATTAGGTAACAAGCATTGGCAACAACTTCATCCCAAATCCTTTGTTCTAGACCAGCACCACTCAACATACTCCTAGCCTTTTCCATTAGTGTCTTGTTCATTCTTTCTACAACTCCATTATATTGTGGAGAGTGTGGATTTGTCTTTTATTTATGAATACCATAATATTTATAGAATCGATCAAAATTATTAGAGAAAAATTCATTGCCATTATCAGTCCTTAAATATTTTATTTTTTTCTATTCTACAAATCAACCATTGCTTTAAATTCTTTAAATTAATTGAAAACATCAGACTTACTCTTTATAAAATATACCCAGGTCCTTATTCTATAGTCATCAATACATGAAACATAATATGTGGATTTACCAATTGAAGGAACATCTATAGGACCAAATACATCAGAATGAATATCCAATACACCACAAGATTTATGAGAACTCGAGTAAAACTGAACGTGGTTTTTTTTTTCCATAAATGCAATGCTTACAAAAATCAAATTCAAGATTACAATCAGAAAAAACCTTCAACAAGTTTTTTATTTTTCAAGGTCCTTAGACCCTGTTAGAAACCAAGATTAGAAATGCAAACCAAAAAATACCTTCCACGAGAGAAAAATAGAAAAAGAAAGAGCAATTTGCATGAAGATGTGCAAATGAATAATATTCAAGAATTTAGAAAATACAAGAGTTGAATTGATTTATAAAAGAAATATATGCATAACTCTAAAGGTAAAACCTAATTTTGAACTAAAATTAACTCAACTAAATAAAGCTTACTTATTAATTAAGTAACTAATTATTACATAAGTAAACTTAATAAAGTGTAATTAAATAATTAATTACACCAACACCCCCCTTAAGTGTAACTTAGGGAGACTAAAAATCATGCACCTAATGCTAGGATGAATGAAAGAATGCATGGAAACATGAATGGGTCTTGTAAGCTAGTCCATGTTGGGTACCCATGTACAAATGCAATGCAAACTAAACCAAATGGGGTAAAGGAGAAAACCATGTGGGACAAAACTCCTCCCCAAAATAGGATACAAAAACAACTAAGTAATGAAAGATGGAGGACTCTATAAGACCCCCCAAGGACACCATCCATCATGAAGATATGTGAATAAACCCCCCTAGAAGAGAGGAATAAAGAGACCACATAGCCCCCCCATAATTAAGTAGCTCCAAAAATATTGAAGAAACTACATCTCTTGAAAGAAGTGATAGGGAAGAAGCCTCATGAATGAAATCTCTGAAGGTGAATTAGGTGTAGCCTAAGATGTCTCCATAGAAGCAAGTGTGACCTCAACAAATGAAGAAGTCAAATTAGGTGAAGACTCAAGCGAAACCTCCAAAGATGAATGCTCAACTAGGTCCTAGGCAACTAAAATAGAAGAAACCACATTTGTAGCCATAGAAGTATCAACAACTGCAACAGTAGGTGGAGGAGATGGAATGGTTGAATCCTGAACTGGATCCGAAGTGAGAACACCAATGTTCAAGAAGCCAAATGTCTCCTTTGAATGATGATTCACACTAGAAGTGTGATGAATAGCTGTAGGAACAGACACACCATTAGAAGAAAAATATGCAAAGGAATACAACCAAGATGAGTGATCCACCACCCCAGTAGCAATAACCTCTCTACTCTCCAAGTCTCTGATCATAATTGAATCAGGTGTGAACTCCATAGATCTCCCATTACCTCCATGTGTGATATTATATATGGAAAGAAGGTTGTTTTTCAAATGAGGAACACACAAGACATCCTAAAAAGTGTTGTCCCCAAAACTAAAAGACCCCTTCCTTGTAACACTCATGTATGTATTGTTTCCCATCAAAATAGGAGACATAGTGCAAGGCTCAAAGGAAGTGAACATAGGCTATGAAGATGCCATATGATGAGATGCTCCTGAATCTAGAAGTCATCTCCTTGATCCATGACCTAAATAAACACAAAGAGCATGTCCCTTCATATCTAATGAAGTATGCAAACCAACTGTGCCCCTATCAGACTATTGTGAAGAAGAATAATGAGGGGAAGATGATGATGTAGAAATTCTAGAAGGCAAATCAATCTGATGTTTCTTAAGAAGATTCTTCAGTTCATCAATGTCCTTCTTATAGAAACTATGTTTTGCATGTCCTTGCCTCTTACAATATGCACATGTAACCTTATCCTTCTTAGATAATTTTCCCTTAGAAGGAGAGGATGAATTTGAGGACTCCTTTTGTTTCTCATGAGATTTGGAATCCTTTTGTTTATGTTTCTTGCCTTTTCCTGTAGAAGCCTTGTGATCTCTAGGCTCTTGTGATGCAATAAGTGCCTGTGATGGAGATGAATTCAAATTTCCCATGCTAGCCAACTTGGCCTACTCCCGAGTGAGATATAAAAAAAATCATCAAGGGATGGCATAGTGAATGTGGTACCAAGAGCATCCCTAGTGGCATAGAAGGTAGATACAAAAATTAAATAATTTGGTCCAAGCTTGGAAAGAATGGACAATATCATCTGAGAGTCCTACTTCTTAATACCACACTATGTCAATTGAAATCTAAGAGACTTGAGTTTTATGAAGAGCTATTGGATGTTGTCAAAATCCCTAGGATTTAATCCAATAAGCTCATTCTCCAATTGGAATCCTCTCATAGTATCCTGCTTCCCAAAAAAAAAATCCAAAGTAGTCCAAATCTGATGGGGTGTAGTGCAAAACTCAAAATAAAAGAGAAGAGAAGGAGAAATAGATAAACATAATGTACCAAAATCCTCATCACACCTATTAAACCACTTTCTCTTTTCAACAACACCTATAGGTTCAACTTTTGTACCCATGGTCACTCTATACAACCCTTTGTGCATCAAATGAATCTCCATTTGATTTTTCCAACCAAAGTAGTTGAATGGAGTAAGGGATGCAATATTATTTGAATCCATGATGAAAAATAGTAGTATATACTCTCAATGTAAAAAAAATCTCTTTGATCTAAAACAAACATAAATTGCACGTTTTCCAAGAAAATAAAATTCGAGATCTGAAAAAAATATCAACTACCTGGTAAAAAATTCTAGAAAATCAGGTATGAGATCTATGAAGAGGACTGAGATAGCTTTTCGATACTGCAAGAATCATGAAAAACTAATACTTTAGTCAAAAGTTATGCTTCCTGAACCGAAAACATCTAGTTATGACTTCAGAGGCTTGCAAAATAATAATGGAGAAAAATATATAGAAAAATGGACTACACCATTGGATGGGGCTCGAAATCATCTTTCCAATGGTACCTCATTTCCAAAAACAGGAGTTCATACGCCCATTTTACACCCAATTTACTAAAACTACTCAAAAAGGTCCAAGGCAGCCCTAGGGGCTAAAACAAAATGGTCCTTGGTTGTATGGAAACTAGGGGGCTGGGTAGTTGGGGCTTGGGGGTTGGGGTGGAGCCCCTAGTCACCCACATGACCGTGGTAGGGGATGGAAGGGCAATTGGGGACTAGGCGCGGCCCCTAGTCACAATATGATCCTGGCCTGTGTACACAACCCTTGGGGGCTAAAGGCAGAGCGACGACGGGTTTAGGTGGCGGTGCCTGCTAAGCAGCTGCTTGGTGGCCATCAGGTGGCCACTAGGTGGCACTATGGATTTATACAAGCAACACTTTTTTAAATATATATATATATTTTTTTAAAATTGCCCCGTACTACGTGTTGGGGAGCCGGATGACTTCCTTAGCAAAAACAATTGCCTCTCAGATCAACTACTCCAATTTTGACCAAAAAACAAGTGTTCCTAGGGTTTTTCGCTGGTACGAATGCAATGGTAACCTCCATTTTTTCCCAAAATTCCTAGAAAATTATGCTATCCCCAGATCTTGCAAAAAAATCACCAAACTTGAAACCCTTGTTGATCTGGAAAATGGTGATGAAAATCAACGAAACAAAATCCAATCATGAATTTTTCCAGCACTCTGAATCCAATGGAGATGCTTGATCTGATCCAAAACACTCCAAGAATAATTTCAAGGCATGAAATCCTCGAGGATCCCTAAATGTGCTCTACAATAAATTTCTCAAAAAACTAAGGGGTTGCAAATCAAGGCTCTGGTACCATGTTAGAAACCAAGATAGAAAATGCAAACTAGAAAATACCTTCCACAGGAGAAAAAAGAAAATAAAAAAAGAGCAATATGCATGAAGATATGAAAATGAATAATATTCAGGAATTGAGAAAATACAAGAGACAAATTGCTTTATAAAAGCAATGTATGCATAACCCTAAAGGTAAAACCTAATTTTGAACTAAAATTAGCTCAACTAAATAAAGCTTACTTATTAATTAAGTAAACTAATTATTACCTAAGTAAACTTATAAAGTGTAATTAAATAATTAATTACACCAACAAACCCTTTTCTTCAATGTGGCCAAGTCTTTGGTGCCATAACATAGTTTTCTCTATAGGTAACTTTGATTTAGAAGAAAGAGCACCCTTGGGTACCTAGAATCTTTGACCATCTATTGAAGGTGAAACCATCACCTCTTCCATAAAATTTTGATAGAAGTACTATTGAACTTAATAGTGCATGCATCAAGCTTATGCAATGTGCCATATCTAACACCTCTAGCAATCACCATCGCACCTCTAACCATCTTACATCTTGCATCAGGAAACACTACTTGCACACCACCATCTATTAGTTTTCTTACAAATAATAGATTTTGTGCTAATCCAGGGATATGCAACACACGATTGATCCTTTTTATTCTACCATCAGGAGACCTAATTTTAAGCTTACTATGACTAACAATATTTAAATAAGAATCATCACCCAAGTACACCTTACATCCATACAATTCTTCATATTTCAGAAAACCAATCTCTATTAAAGGTCATATGGAAAGATGCACCTAATTCAATTAACCATGCATCATTACCTACATGAGTTTCCAAATCTGCAATGAATGTGTCACCATATTCCTTCTTAGACTCAAAATTAGAATCAAATCTTTTATTTTTCTTCTTTTCTTCTTTGCATTCCTTACGAGCATGTCTAGGCTTACCGTAGTTCCAACAAATAACTTTGGGATTTCCAAGATATTTAGATCTCCCCTTGGACTTGGATTTTTCATGCTTCTCATTGTTCTTTCATTTTCCTTAGGTCTTCCATGAATGTTTAGGGCCTCCTTGGCAGTGATGGACAATGTTGTTCCTATAGCACACATGCCTCATTTTGAACAAGGACCCTCTCTTTTTCATTCTCGTCGACCTACTTTTTCTGTCATCTCATTTTCTATGCCCCCTATCTTTGAGTCCTAAGTGGTCAATGAGCCCTAAAATTCACCATCTTAGATTGACCAAGTTTCACTATCCCCAAAATTTGAAGTCTTTGGCCTTCGCGGAGTCCCCTTGGTTGTTTTCCTTTGAACTTTTAAAATGTTGTCTTTCTCTGCCTACGGGCCGCCTGTGCGGGCCAATGTATGCGGAATTGCATTGAACCTTCACCATTTGCACGGTGGTCGAGTCACTCTGGCCACCTTCCCTATAGGCTTTGCACCCGTCGTATATGTTTCCTTCGTCATTTCCGACCGATGAGTGCTTGGTTGTCGCCCTCCTCGCGGGATCTGCGTTTCCCATTGCTGGTTTGTCTGAAACTTGTGCCCACCAACTCTGCCTGCCAATGTACTATAATTTAATGCCAGAATGAAATGCGTGAAATTCTATAAATAGGAAAAATTGAAATGCTATTTTCACGAACATTCTTTTCTGAAAATTATCAGAGCCCTCTTGCCTTCACCACCTTCGCGCCTATGTCATGTCATCATCGTTCGAGTTTCTTTGCTACTAAGAATTCATCATCCATTGTGTGGGTTATCAAGGTAGGGTTTCCATTGCCATTAGTTATGTGTTTTTCATCATTGTATGCGGACTACCATCCTACTTCCATTGTTTCACAATGTCTGTCGCCCAACTACCTTCTGCGGTCTTCTGCTTGCATCCCTATCGAGCCTGAGCATTAAAGGAAAGTGATTATCCTTTGTGTCTGTGTGCCCTACCTTGCAGAATTCTATTTGTGGGATTCCACCTTGCCAATGTCGTTTCATAATGGTAGACCTCATAATAGCCGCCAGCCTAGGGAAACCTACACCCCTGGCCCTGCATTGTCCAATCTCCTTCGAACGAGAAGCAAATGATGATTTTTAAGGAATCTTATGATCTCTGAAGGATAAATTATTTGATCTAATGGTTTTTTTGTAGGATTTTACTGACACTCCCCTAATTTGATACATGAATATGCTTACTACACCTATGCTTGCAGGATTTATGGAATTGGCTACAGGAGCATCGGGGGCGTCCATAGAACAAGAAAAGGGGAACAAATCACCTAAGATCCCAAGAGGGAAGGAAGGTAAGAATTAGATGAAATTCCAATTTCACAGAGTGGAAGTCTCCTCCAGAGTCAGTACAAAATGGAGAAAGGTTTCAAACACCAACCTAGGCCATGTCAACATTGAAAAATTTAGGCAAAGGGTCATAGTCGAACCCACCACAGAGAATTCAAGAAGAATAAGGAAAAGTGAGTTGGCCAAGGTAGCCGGCTTCCCACTAGTTCTAGCAGCTCTCGAGCTAGTAATGGCTTACAGAGAAGCCTACCAAGGAAAAAGCAAAATAATTTTGGATCGGGACGATAGGGTGTTGGCCGATCTCTCTGCTAAATCTACAACTCAAGTATTTCGCATCCCTACTCATGACCCTGCGGAACAAGAATTAATTGAGTATGCAAAGAATATATGGAAGGTGGACCCATTGAAATGCAAAAATTTGATCAACCAACACTGGTTAAAAGATAAAAGGGGAAGTGAAAACAAGGTTTCCCAAGAGTTGTTCAGGAGTGATTTCTATGAGGATTATCATGAGTTTGGTGAATTTTTTGAGTAGGGTCATGGGTCTCCCAATTGCGACATGTTTCTTTGATTGGATGTTTTACTTCATCAAAGAAATCATCAGAGGCACAACCAAGTTCGACTGGGCTTGGATGATTAGCAAGATTATACATGAGCAGTTCCTAGTAGTGAAGAAGTCTCGCCAGTTTTACATGACCTCTTATCTAGTCTATCTTCTAGTTTATGTCGCCCCATACTAAGGCCTCTTTGCAGTGCAAAGCATAATCTCGGGGATGAAATTGAAAGTATATGATAGATTCTCGTAGCTTCAATATCAAAACTTCAAAAGAGATTGTTGTTGGGTGATAAAATGCATTCATCAAATACATCATTAGGCTTCTCAGAGGAGTCTTTGAGAGAAGAGTCACTCACAGCACCTATTCCTTCATCCAAAGGTTCAAATTTCTATTCATACAGTTTCCCAACTTTACTTATATCTGAATCAAGGGATTCAACGATAAACCACACAAGTTTCCTCGGTATCCACATGACTAGATTGTATTATTAGAAGTTTCAAGATAGTTGTAGAATGCCCACTCTCCTTGTTGGAAAGCATCGAGCAGTGGTTCCATATGCCCTCACATTTGGGAAAGGGATGTATGCTCTCCCAATGGCCCAATGCACTGATTATTCAGAGAAAGAACTTGTTGAGTGAAATTTGATTCAATACACTCCTTGGCCGAGAATGGACCCATATGGAAAACTAAAGAAATTTGTGGGTAGGGAATATTCCCACCTACACCATATTGAAGAATTTTGGGCCAACTACTAGGACAATAAGTAGGTACACATACGACATTACATGCGTATGGAAACATACTTTATGAAGATAGTGAAACTGTCTTGGTACTATATTAGGTGGTTGAAGATGAAAGCATAGTCATAGATCTGAGGTTTCATGCTGTCACCAGCCTACCATTTCCCACCATAGACTGGGACGAGTAAGAGGTCAATGATCTCGACATTTTGACAAAAATAATTGAGCAAAGAACTAGACAATGGGTTGATGCAGAGACTGCTCAACTAACGCTTCAAGGAGCTGATCTGACCTATGGAGAGCTTGAGGATGAGCTCGAGAGTGAGATAGATAGTGGGACCACTGTCATAGCTGAAGAAGCACCCAAGCTCTTCTTGCCACTAGGTATCGAAAGAGAAAGGAAGTGTCAGAGCATCAACCGAAGCAAAAACTATACTCAAGGAATTCATCTAAGGCTGAGACCTCAAAGAAAGCTAAGAAATCAGGTGGGTTTTCTGAAATACCAACAATTCAAGAAAACCCAATAAATGAAGGAGAAGAGGAAGAAGAGGCTGAGCAACCCAAGTCACCACTTTCTGCCTCTGTCCTTGATGCTACTACTGCCACCAATGTTGCTACTCCCCCTATGGCATCACAAGCTTTGGTTTCCTCATCCTTGCCCATGGTGGACATCTCAGTTCACCTTGATGCCACCTCACCTATTGCACCTATTGTGGTAAGAGATTCCTCCTCTACCACAACTTATCTACTTTCCTCTTCCTCAATGTCTCCATCCATGGAAATTCCATTGGCTTCAAGCACGACTATGCCCACTCTCACTCTTCTAGAGGCATTTTCCAAGCATATGAAAAATATTTCATTAGAGCTCTCCAGAATGTTGATGAATCCTGCAGTACAAGATGCCCTATTCCAAGTTGTTGCCAGTATCATTTCCCCTCCTACAATAGAGCTGCCCAAAATGGAAGCTACAATTCAAATATTAGAAGAATTAGAGAGACAAGAAAGGGAGGCAACAAAAAAGGAAAAGGGTGATGAACCTGAGGATCCCTTCAAAGATGATTACCATGCGCACCCAAAATACCAACACCTAGTCATCAATGAGGTGGTATATGAAGAGGAAGGGAAGTCACAATCCTTAGAAGAAGAAGATATCGAGGACAACAGTGATGAGTATGTGATTTAATCCTCCGACCCAGAGCTCGAAGAGGAGTTGCCTAGGCAACTCAACGATATTGGAGAGTAAATGGAGAGGCAGTCTTCCAAAGAAGAGAAAGAAGAAGACAAAGACATGGAAATGTCTACTAAGCCTTCATCCAGGGAGAAGGATACAAGCCTTGGCCAGCAAGAGGAGATACCTCCCAGGAGGGAAGAGCAAGGAAGGAAAGAAGATAAAAAAGAAAAAGATAAGCTTGAAGAAGAGGCCAAAACAAAGAAAATTCTTGAGGAAGAACATAATATAGAGCCCAAGAAAGAAGAAGAAGAAAAGGTACTTGAAGGGGAATATAGCCTCAAGGAACAAGAAAAGGCCATATTCATCTGTGATTCAGATGAGGAGGATGAAGAGAAAATAGAAAAGGAAGCCTCAAATCATGGAGAAAATGAGATCCAACATGTTTAGAGAGAAGAAGGTGGTCATGAATCACCAAAGGAAGGATATCAAATGCCTGAGTGGTTGGAGAATAAAATACAAAGGAAGACTCCCTCCCCCATGGACCCCAAGGCAATCCTAGCATGAGCTCAAATAGGAGCTAAGAAAGAAAAGAAGCCAAAGGTCAGGTCTCATATCACAATGAATGCATCAGGATCTTGAAGGGTACAAATTTCCACCCCCATGGTAGATAAAGAAGAAGGGGCAAGTTATAATATCTCCACTATTGATCTGGGTACAACTACGAGAGAAGAAAATAGTGATCAACTCCAGGGTTTTGTGTCTATGATCATCCATCAAATGAATAAAGACCAGTCCTCCAAGGAGGAATTAAAAGAATATGTGGAAGATCTTACTACCTATATAGAATAATGGTCTTTTGTAGAAGAATTTCCAATGACATCATCTGCCCTGTTGTTGCTGCTATCAAAGGACCACATGGAAAAATTAGAGAAAAGGAAGAATTGGTCCAAGGCCATTGAGGATTGGTTTTGGTGTGTAATTTATAAGGGAGATATGGGCATAGGCCATGCCATCTGAACAATAAATAAATTTTGAGACCTGCAGAAACAATTGGAGGATGTTGAAAGGACTTGGCATCGCTTTACTGAACTATATAGGATCATCTATCCTAAGCTTGAAGCCATCCTTAAGATTTCGGATAAATTATGGGAAAAGTAATTGGGTCTAGTAAAGAATGATCAGTGGCTTGGTGAAACATGGAAGATGGGCTTGGACCACCATAAATAAGTCTTGGAGAAAGTGCTCCATGAGGTAGAGCTCGATCTAGAATGGACCAAGGAACACAGAGCCGATGCTGAAGAATATCTTAAGCTAATGAAATATTACGAGATGTCAACCCTCGAGCTCAATGTGTGGAAGATCATGTCATATTTCCATAACAAAATGGAGCAGGGGATAATAGATGTGCGAAAATTGGATTTTATGGACTTTGTTGCCCATGCCTCCATTTAGTTTGAGCAAGTAGCTAAAGCCATGCCAAAGTGCATGAAGAATTGGGAGCAAATTGTAGGCTGATCAAAGAAATTTTCAGTTCAAATACTTCAATCAGACATAATGGAGTGGGATAAGCTTCGGGTGTTGATTAGAAAATTTGTGGAGTATTCCATATTGCAAAATGAGGTTGGAAAGCCTTTCAAAGATGATGAATTCCTCACTATTTAGCTACAACAAAGAGCAATCAGCTAAAAGACAAAGTGTTATAGTGTTGGACACTAGAAGACAAAACAAGCTAGAAGACAAAAATGTATTTTAAATTGTAATATATTAGGGGTAGGTGAAACCCTAATTTATAGTGAATCTTCGCCACATAATGAGATTAAATCTTGGCCACTCATTTTTATTTTTGAGCACTATAAATAGGGGGTCTCCTCTCATTTTCAAGAGAGAGTTGAGTTATTGTAAAGAGATGCTGCTGAAACTTTAGTAGAAATTCATTGATTTTGGTGAATTCTTAAGTTTCATTCATGATTCTGCTCCTCATAGTTGGTAGATTTAAGTAAATTTACTTATTTGTTCTATGTGTTATTGCATGCTTCAATAGATTAGTAAATGTTGTTCATTGATATTGAATAATTCTACTGTGTTAATGCCCTTCCTTGTTCATGTTTTTTGTTGTTTGTTGATGATAAACAAATGTGTAAAGCTAGTCTAAACATATATTGATTGTTGCATCTAAACTTCATCTTTTATTCATTCTTATGGTGAATGAATGATTGAAAATTTGTAGACCTCAGAAGATAAAAATAGTTTCTTGATATTGTGAACTTATTTGGTTAAGTGGAACTTAGTTCTAGGAAGGGTTTCCACTATATCGCTCTCCATTATCACTGTTCATTGATAGTTTCAGGTCTAGGAACTTCTCCTTCTCCCTTCCCTTTTGACCTATCTTTGAAATGGTAGTTTAGGAAAAGTTCAAGCATCATTGTAATGCCAAATCTGATGATAACAGTGGAGTCCACATTGCTGTTCTAAACTTGCAGCAATTGCACATCAATGCCAACGCTAAAGAACTATATTTAGAGAGCCAATTTCCCTTCAACTTAACACGCAAGGATTTTTTGTGAGTTCCATCAAATCACATAAAATCAACTGAGATATTCCAATCTTTTCATGACCTAACACCCAAGACACCTTGGGGTAGTGATTTGTAACTTGTTTGCAGATTTCTACCTTACAAGAGAGGTAGCACACTTGTGTGTTGGCTGTGTTGAGAAGGTGCAAAAACACCCATCAACAAAACTAGTGCTAGAAGGTGGACACGATTCATGTTAAGCTGGATCGAATTGATTCCTTCTCCCCTAAAATATCTCACATAGTTTTGAAATCCACACCAAATAAACGAGAATTTTAAGAGCTACAACCCCATACCAAAGCTAGAAGAGCTAAAAGATGGGAAGCATCTGCCTCCAATACATCCAACCAGCCCACTTCGTCTCCATCCTCATCCTCTCCTTCCACCCATTCACCTTCACCCTTGGCAGTGCACTTATCCTCTCTACTGCTCCAATCTACCTTCCAGGTAGCCATTTCCCACAACCAAGGTCTTGCCTTCCAACCCAACGTACCTCCTTTCTTGGGCATTCTCCCAGTGGTTGTTTTTGCCCCTTTGCAACCTCAAGTCAATCTAGAGTAGCCTCCTCCACTTCCACCTCCCATGGCGTGGTTGGGAAATTTTTTATCTCCCTTGTCCTTCAACATCTACCATGATATTCCAAAGAAACCAGAGTGCTTTTGTAGCAAGTTTAATCCTCAGGATCTGCAAAATAGCAGAGGAACACCTAAATATCTTTCAAACATCCTTGAAGGATATGCAAATTTAGCATGAAGACGTGGCATGTAGGCTCTTCCCTTATTCCTTGGGGCAGGAGGCCTTTTATTGGTACATCCATTTATCGACGACATCCATTAACACTTGGGACCTCCTAAAGGATGCTTTCTAGTAGAAATTTAAGATCTAGGTTAGTCCCTCTGAGCTATATCAGTAGTTCATGGTAATTCAAAGAGAAGTCAATGAGCTGATCAACTCTTTCAATGACAGGTTTCAATGAGCATACATGAGACTACACTTGCCTTATGTGGTCAATGATGCTTCTTCTCATTTGGTGTACTATGCAGCCTTGGACAACCTCACTTCAACATTGGTGAAACAAATGAACCCACCACTTTCTCAATTGACAAATGCATACATAGAGGTAGTTAAAGCTAGTACAAATTTGGGACAACACATTTCTGGCCTGCTTCCATCATTGGGGCTAGTTTCTCATCCATATCAAGTTCAAGGGATTAGCTATGCCTTAGCACATCAGACACCTTTGATGAACCCCATTCTGCAACTCGCAATGGTACCCCACCCTGAACAACCATTGAATCAAGTGCCTCCCGTGCCTCAATTTTTGCACCCTAGCAGCAACAAGTCCATGTTTAGCCACCCCAAGTGTCAGTATACCTCCAAAATTCTGAGTTCCCACCCACTCATTTAAATCAACCAGTAGTACAATCGATTTTCCTTTAGAATGCAGTTTCGCTACCAAACAACATAGAGAAGGATTGGATAGATGAGCTAATAGAAATGATCAAGAAGATGTCAACTGAGATGACACACTTAAGGAACCAAAACAACTAGTTGTAGGCTTCCCAAAGAAGCATCCAGGCTAACCTCAACCATGACAACTGTGACAATCGTGATGTTGGCGCCTCTTCCAGACAAAACTACAAAAGAAATCAGAATTCGAGGCAGAGCTTCAATAGAAGGCCTTCTCATAGACAAAATAGGATGTGGAACACCAGGCCAAACAATGGTGGCATTCCCATTCCTCTTGAGCAGCCCAACAAAAATTACAAGACCATAACCGAGGTATACTTAGCTGAGGCTGCCTAATCTAGCTGGTGCCGCATTCACAAGAAAAGCTAACATTCTAAATTGGATTGTCTGGAGTTCCAAATGGTCACCAAAATTTTCTAGATGGAGGTCCAAAATGTAGTCGATAGTTCAAGACGCAAAGAAATTGTTCCATCTGAACCGTATGATTCCTCAGTGTTGGTGGTGAACCAAGCCCCTTTCCCAAAGGGCGAGAGCAATGTGACCGAGAAGGAGAGTGTTGCTACAAATGATGAAAAATTGGAAGAAGTAAGTGTTGAAAGTCCTTTGTCTCAGCTCTTAAATTCAGTAGATAATGGTCCAATATATGAGGAAGAGTCGATGGAAGATGAAGTCCAAATGTTTCACCAAAGGACAACCCATACAATTTAAGGAATAGACAAGTAGGCGGTCAAGTAGGTGGCCCTTTCACCACCTCTACTATGCCTAATAACTTTAGTACCCCTCCTAACCCGAATGCTAGTAATAACCTAGGATATCCTTATGTACCTACCTGGTACTTCAATAGGAATAGACAACATGGTCAAAATCAAAACTAGGCTATGGGATCCTCACAAAATGCCCCTTTTGAAGCTCAAATTGAAAAAATGGGAGAATACATAGCAGAAGAATTCAAGAAGGTTAAGTTGAGCTTGTTTGCCTTTGAGTTGCTCAAAGTCCCAACAGTTAGGAAAGCCTTTTTCAAAATTATCAATGGGACTCCTTCATCCAATTCAACCCAAGAAGTATCTGCCAAGAGGGTCTCCTTAGATGACTCTCAAAATGAGCTTGTCATCCAACAGATCTTCAACAGGAAGCCAGAACCACCTTCAAACCAGAAAATAAATAAACAACTTGCTAAAGAGTCAGATCAAGCCCAAGCCCAAAATAAAGGAAATGATAAAGATAAAGGTCAGGTGGCCCAAGTTGACATTTTTAGGGGGCTATTTCAAGGAAATTGAAAATGCCTCCCTTCTTGACCACCATTAGAATATTTGGAAAGAATCTTCACAATTGCTTGCTTGATTTGGGAGCCTTTGCCAATGTCATTCCCTTGGTAGTGTGCAAAGCTTTGGGAATTGTTCCAACACCCTCTCAACGTAAGGTGACACAATTGGATAAAATAGAAATTAGCATAGTTGGTGAGATTAACATAATACCTATACAAATTGTTGTTGATCCAAGAATACAATGGATAATTGATATTCAAGTTGTTGATATCCCAGACACTTATGGCATCATTCTGGGAAGGGATTTCATGCGGGCATTGAATGGATATGCTGCCACAGATTATTCTCATCTATGGATACCATGGAAGGGGATGCCACCAAATTCGCATAGACTGGGAACCACACATGAAATTGATGATTAAGGAGTACAACATGAATGAGGTTTTGTTTGATGAGATGGAACTAGGGAATTATTGCCTTGTGGAATATCCAGATGAACAAGAATGCAATGAAGAAGAAGTAGCCAAGGAGGTGCTCCTTGTGCTGTGTAGTTTTCCCATCAACTTGGCCCACATGCCTCAGAGTACAAAAGTGTTGATTGAGTCAGATGATGAAGATTCTTGCGAAAATGGAAGTCTTGGATTATTGGATGGCTTCCAAGATTTCATGGAAAAATGCGTACAAGATCAGCTCAGTTTGGGTGCAAGAATGAATTTTCAGGAGCTCTTGTTGCCTAGTTGGTGTAGGGTACACAATGCTTCCCGTTCATAATTTGAGTGTTGCCTGTGCCAGACAACAATTGAGCACATTAAAGGATAGGTCACCCCTAAAGGGCGGCTCAATTGGTACGACCAGATCAAGGCCATACTAAACCTCCACAACCTCCTGAGGTTGTTGGAGTGAATACATCATCAGATGTAAAGGCAAGGTCTATTGATTCCAAGATTGAATATTCTTCCAAGTTTTGGATGTTGTGCTTCGATGGGTCCAAATCCAAGCAGGGAGCTAGATTTGGCTTCGAATTGATCAGCCCAATGGGTAAATTATTATTTTTTTCCCATAGACTTCAGTTTTATTGCACAAAAAATGTAGTAGAATATGAAGCATTAGACCTTGCTCTCCTAATGGCCTTAACAAAAAAGGTCAAAATGTTACAAGTCTTTGGTGACTTGGAGTTAGTCGTAAAACAAGTGAGAAAATTGTATTCCTGCTATGATAGAAGACTAACTAATTACAATAATAGGGTATGGGATCTATTAGAGATCCTAGATGCATTTAACATTCAATTGATCTCGCGATCCCAGAATTAACTTCCAATTCCTTGGCTCAGGCAACGAGTACCCTTTTGCCTCTATCATTGTTATGCCTCAAGAGGTTCACTATTGAGCTCACCTCCATCCCATATGTACCAAATAAAGTGGCCAATTTCCAAGTGTTCAATGATAACAAACACATCCTAGATTTCATCACCCACTCCAATGTGTTTGCAACCCAAATAATTGATGAGACTGACCTTGAGGAGGTTTCATTATACATAGAAGGGGTTATTAACCTCAAGACCAACACTATTACAAGAGGCATGGTCAAACTAGAGTGAATATTTGACTTAGATCAGATCAAATATCAAGATCAACAGGAAAAGAAGGACTCCATTAGCAATCAATGTGACACTCATAATCTCGGAACAGTCGAGGATGCTAAGAATGTATTCATTGGTAAGGTATGCACACCAGAGGAAAATAAAGGTATCATTGATGCTTTGCAGGTATCACGATGTAGTCTTGTGGAGTTATGAGGATTTGAAGGCATACAACACGTCAATCATCATGCACACCATTCCTCTTAAGCCAGGCATGAGACCATTTTGATAGCGACAACGCATCGTTAATGCATTATTGGAACCAATTATTTACAAAGAAGTGCAAAATTTGTTGTTTTCCAGAATCATATTTCCAGTCTGACACTCCACATGGGTGGAAAATCTGGTTCTGATTAGGAAAAAGAATGGTGAAATTAGGTTATGTGTTGATTTTAATAATTTGAACAGAGCTTCAGAGAAATAAAATTACCTAGTTCCTTCATTGGATGAGGTACTTCAAATAGTTAATGGATCTCAAATAATGTATTTCCTTGATGGATATTCTGGGTACAACTAGGTAATGGTGCAATACAAAGATAGGCATAAAATTGCATTCACCACCAAGTGGGGAACCTTTGCATACAGGAGAATTCCTTTCGAGTTGATCAACTCAGGTGCCACCTTCCAGTGTGCGATGGACATCACCTTCAAGGACATAATTGGTAAGTGCATCATCATTTATTTGGATGATCTTATGGTGTTCTCAAAGAATAAGGGAGACCATGTCCCTGATCTATGTAAGGTCTTCCATATATGTAGAGAGTTTGACATTTCTTTGAATCCAAAGAAATGCATCTTCAGGGTTACCAAGGCAAGTTGCTGGGGCATGTTCTATTAGAGAAAGGAATATCCATAGACCCTGAATGCATCTAGGCCGTAATGAAGATTTAGCTACCAGTCAGCAAAAAAGAGCTAAAGTCTTTCTTTGGAAAGACAAATTTAATCAGGAAATTCAACACTAGCTTCACTGAGATAGTTAAGCCACTCAATTCTATGTTGAAGCAGGAAGCCAAAGTTGAATGGACACCAGAGGAAAAGCGGGCCTTTGAGGAGATCAAAAAATAAATTATTGATGCACCTGTATTAGTCAATCTCGATTATCTGAAGTCATTCTACATTTACTCCTTTTCTTTAGACCATTCTTGTTCCAGCACATTGACTCAAAAAAATGGTGAAGGTAACGAACACCCAATCGCCTTCATGAGTGCTCCGTTGAAAGAAGCAGAGCTAATATACTACAATGTTGAAAAGAAAGCATATTTTGTGGTGAGAGGAGTTAAAAAAATTAGACATTACATCTTGTGCAATAAGGTATTTTCCATAGTGCCAGACCCAGCAGTGAAGACGTTGTTGATGCAAAATGAACTAGGAGAAATAAGAGAAAAATGGGTCACTTTGTTGCAAGAGTATGACATGGAGATTCAACTAATGAAATTAGTAAGGGGGCATGCCCTCACCCGTATGATAGCTGAAGCAGTAATTAAAGCAAGACCTAAGCTAACTGTCCAATAGTATCAACTTGAAGATGTCTCTCCTGGGGAATGGTACGATGATATTGTCTATTTCCTGTTAAATAACAAGTGCCCACCCTACTTACAAGGAGTCCAAAAATGTGCCCTTAGGTTGAAGAGTAGTAGCTATATGCTACAAGGGTTTGTACTCTAAAAGAAAAATCATAAAGGGATCTACCTCAGATGCTTGGGAAAGGAGGAGGCAGTCTGGGTGATGAAAGAATTTCATGATAAATTCGGCACTGAAATGGATCCCATCTTGCAACCGCTCATCAATTCTTGTGGGCTGGATATTACTGGCCTATGATGTTTAAGGACACACATCATCATGTCTGAACCTGCCATGTCTACCAAACTATCATTGTCTGAGAAAGAAATGTTTCCCTCCCACTCCAGCTGGTCCTAGAGGTAAGGTTGTTTGCATAGTGGGGTCTTGACTTCATCGGTTTGGTAAGCCCACCATCCTCTGTAGGCCACATGTACATTCTAACCACCTCTAATTATTGTACTAGATGAATGGAATCTATTGCATGTATGCAATTCACCACAGAGGTAGTTGTTAATTTTATTGAAAGTTTTATTTTGAATCATTTTGGTTGCTTGTATGCCCTCATTTGTGATAATGGCCCCATATTTTCCTCACTAAACTTTTCTAGTTGGCCCTTCGATTACAACATTGCCCTAAAGTTTTCATCTAATTATTACCCTCAAGGCAATTTCCTAGTTGAATCCAAAAATAAGAACTTGATCACTGTTACCAAGAAGTTGCTTGACAAGAACCCTAAAGACTAGAAAAACCAGTTGCGTTTTGTCCTTTGGGAAAATCACACTCACCACAAGGCTTCCTAGGTAATTCCTCATTCCATCTGGTCTATGGATTGGTACCTATCTTCCCCATCCACCTAAAGATTCCCACTCTCCAATTCATCAATGCTTATTATGAGGGAGACCGTAGAGAGGCCCACCTAGCCGAATTGTTACATTTGGAAGAAGTTTGTGATAAAGCCATTGAAATTTTTTCCAAACATCAGGGCATAGTCAAAAGATGGTTCGATCAACAAGCCAAAGTAAAGGCCTTTAGAATTGTCGATTTGGTCATATGTTGGGACAAGTACCATGAAAAGAAAGGGGGGCATGAAAAATTTGACAAGCTCTGGATTGGCCCCTTTCAGATTGCGGAAATCCTAGGAGATAATGCCTTTTTCCTTAAGACACTGACTGGAGAGGACGTCTCATTGCTGGTCAATGGGAAACATCTTAAGCATTATTTCCTTCCCTACACTTCCAAAGCTCTCTTGTGTAAATAATTGTATATAGGTTAGTTTAGGTTTCCTTTCGTTTCATTGTTTTGTTTTGCTTTGCTCATTTCCTTGTCGTTTTGTTTTGCTAGGGGTGTCCTTGTTCTTGTTGCAGTGGTCGTGCTTGGTTTTGATGAATGATTTGATTCTCTGTCAGCTTTGTGTGTTCCTTGGATAAATATTCACCCCAAAATATTGGTTTTTGATTACCTTCATGGATTTGGTTTCCTCGCTTGCACTTCAAGTTGGCCGAGGACAAGATCCTCATTTGAATCCTTTTGCACCTATCTCGAATCATACACGACAATGCACCTTAATTGTTTCCAAGGAGTTGTATAGTAGCTGTTAGGACGATTGGGAAAGTGAAAAATATTAAGTTTGCTCCAATGACTACTATGATTTCAAACCCATCGTAGGCTTCATTTCTTACACATTTGAGCAAGAAAGAGAGAAAAGTATCAAAACATAAAATATCAAGAAAAGGAAAAGAAAACAAAGTCAAAATATGCAATTGTATGGGTGTGTGGATGGAAATATAGCAATGTTCATGGGATCACAATGACAACTCCATCAAGGCTATGGATGCCTAACTGGTAGCGGGGCAATGTCCAAGTTACTTTTGGGATTAGACAACTTACATAGCTTGTCTTCACCTGATCGATGGTTGCTTGTATGGTCTTCAAGGAAAGTTAATGAATTCATCATGCACACACATCCGAGATATCCCTGCACATTGATTTGACTAAGGATCGTGTCCTCCCTCGAGCTCTGAGTTCACCCTTGGAAACTAGCTCCTGGTTTGTGAAACCAAAGATCCTAGGTTTTGGATGAACATTTACCCTTAGAACGCTTGGGAGTCTTCCCCAGCGGAGTCGCCATTTATTTTTCCTATAGCACACATGCCCTGTTCTAAACAGGGACCCTCTCTTTTTCATTCTCATCGAGCTTCTTTTTTCATCATCTCATTTTGTGTACCCCTATCTTTGAGTCCTAATAGTCACCATCTTAGATTGACCAAGTTTCACCATCCCCAAAATTTGAAGTCTTTGGCCTTCGCGAAGTTCCCTTGGTCATTTTCCTTTGAACTTTTAAAATTTCATCTTTCTCTACCTAAGGGTCCACCCATGCGGGCTGCTGTATGCAGAATCTCATTGACCCTTTGTCATTTTTAGGGCGGCTGAGTCAGTCTAGCTGCCCGCCCTATGGGCTCAACACCCTCATGTCCATTTCCTTCACCATTTCTGAATGGCGAGTGCTTGGCTATCGCCTGCCTTGTGGGATATGCATTTCTTGTTGTTGGTTTGTTCTAATCTTGTGCCCACCAACTCCACCTGCTAATGTACTGGCATTTCATGCTAGCAATAAATATGTGAAATTTTATAAATAGGAAAAATTGAAATGTCATTTTCACCGACATTCTTTTTTGAAAGCTATCAAAGCCCTCTTGCCTTCGCCGCCTCTGCACCCACGTCCTGTCATTGTTGTTTGAATTTCTTTGCTACTAGGAATTCATCATCCTTTGTACGAGTTATTGAGGTAGGGTTTTCATCTCCATTAGTTATGTTTTTTTCATTTAAATCTTAAAAATGGTTAAACATCCCGGTAAAGAAACTCTGGAACTAGCTAGAAAAATACATGCCCCGCAAAACCCATGTTTTGGAAATAAAAAACCCATTGAAATTCAGCAATTTGCATTAGGAAAAACTCAATAGACTCATCATCGTTCTTGAACCAAGGCAATCAGGCCATTGTGGCCCTCAAGACCCTTGTTGTCGTTGCTTCCACACTCCAGCAATAAACCTTGACTCTCTATCGTTACCCTTTTCGGGCCTGCATGCACAGGCAGGCTCCATCCAATTGTTGTTGCTCTTAAAACTCAATGAAAAATCCTTTTAGGTGAAATTCCAATGACCCTCATGGGTTCCACCTTGTGGGATTTCGTTCGTGGATTTCCCTTTGGCCTCATCATTTTCTAAAAATCCATCTCGTCCTGCCTTTTTGCCTTGCGATCTCCACGAACCCATCCTCTGTCGCCTTGAAACAAGCTTAATGCCTAGTTAAATTTTCACTAGTTGCCAACCCTTGCGGGCTGCTCATCACCATCAGCTCTTTTTATTCATCATTTCCAAATGGCTATCATGTGCCACCCTCTCGCTTCGTGGACTCCATCGACCGAACCACCGCCAGGCAGAAAATTATATTAAAGTCTCTTGTGGGCTATCTCATGTGGACCGTCATCTAATGTTCATCTTTGTCCATAATGTCCAAACTAAAATGGTGAACCTTGCCCATCTGTCCACTTGGAGGGTCCCGAGCCTCTCCTCATTGTCTGGGTCACACTGCTAAAATTGATTAAGTACTGAGACCTATACGAGCTAACCCTTGTAGGATGTTGTTTGTAGGCCACCTTATGCCAATCGTCTTTTCTAGACAGCTAACTCCCTTGGCTCGTTCACCATGCAGGTTCTGCACTCTTTGTTTCCCATCAACCCGTTTCTGCACAAAATGCCTAAGTAAAACCTATCTATAGACCAATCCTTGCAAACTATTGTCTACGGATCATCGTAGCCTGAACGATGTTTCAAAATAGTTGTGCCTTCCACTTGGTGGGTCTTGATCATTCTGCCTCCACCGTTTGGCCTCCCTTACAAAATTTTGTGCACTGATTACTCTGGAAAACCACCATATGTGAGCCACCATCTTGCATCCGCCATTTCACAACATTCATCACCCAGCTGCCTTCGCCGGTCTTCTATTTGCATCCCTGCTGAGCCTGAGCCTTAAAGGAAAGTGACCGTCCTTTGTGCCTGTGCACCCCACCTTGCAAAATTTTGTTTGCGGGATTCTACTTTGCCAGTGTCATTTCCTAATGGCGAACCTCAAAATAGTTGCTAGCCCAGGGAAACCCGCACCCCTAGGCTTGCATTGCCCAATCTCCTCTGAACGAGAGGCAAATAATGATTTTTATGGAATTTTATGATCTCTAAAGGAGAAATTATTTGATCTAACACTTGTTTTGTAGGATTTTACTGACGCTCCCCCCATTTGAAACATGAATATGCTTACTGCACCTTTGCTTGCAATATTTATGGAACTGGTTGTAGGATCATCGAGGGCGTCCATAGAACAAGAAAAGTGGAAGAAATCATCTAAGGTCCCAAGAGGGAAGGAAGATAAGGATCAGATGAAATTCCAATTTCACAGAGTGGAAGTCACCTCTAGAGTCACCATAGAATGGAGAAAGGTTTCAGACACCAACCTAGGCCATGTCAACATCGACGAATTCAAGCAAGGCTCGTAGTCAACCCCACCACAGAGAATGAAAGAAAAATAAGTAAAAGTGGGTTGGCCAAGGTAGCCAGCTTCCCACCAGCTCTAGTGGCTCCCGAGTTGGTAATTCCTTGCAGAGAAGCCTACCAAAAAAAAAGAAAAAGAATTGTAGATCGGGACGGTAGGGTGTTGGCTAATCTCTCTGCTAAATCTATAGCTCAAGTATTTTGCATCCCTAGTCATGACCTTGCAAAGCAAGCATCAATTGAGTATGTAAAGAATATGTGGAAGGTGGACCCATTAAAATGAAAAAAGGTTGATCAACCAACACTGGTTAAAAGATAAAATGGGAAGTGTAAACAAGGTTCCCTAAGAGCTGTTCAAGAGTGATTTCTACAAGGATTATCATGGCTTGGTGACTTTGTTGAGTAGGGTCATGGGTCTCCCGACTGTAGCTTATTTCTTCGATTGGATGTTTTACTTCATCAAATAAATCATCAAAGGCACAACCAAGTTCAATTGGGCTTCGATGATTAGCAAGAATATACATGAGTAGTTCCTAGCAGTGAAGAAGTCTCACCAAGTTTACATGACCTCTTATCTGGTCTATCTTCTAGTTGATGCGACCCCATACTAAGGCCTCTGTTTGGAACAAAGAGAAATCACGAGGAGGGAATTGAAATTATATGATAGATTCCCATAGCTTCAGTACCGAAACTTCAAAAGAGATTATTGTTGGGTGAACGATGCGTTCATCAGATACATCATCAGGCTTCTCAGAGGAAACTTCGAGAGAAGACTCACTCATAGCACTCGTGCCTTCATCCAAAGGTTTAGATTTCTATTCATATAGCTTGCCAAGTTTACTTATATCTAAACCAAGGGCTTCAATGACAAACCATACAAGTTTCCCCGGTATCCAAACAACCGGATTGTATTATTAGAAGTATCAAGGAAGCTGTAGAATTTCCACACTCTCCTTGTTGGTAAGCATCAGGAAACAATACCATATCTCCTCACATTCGGGCAAGGGACATATGCTCTCCTGGCTGCCCAATGCACCGATTATTCAAAGAAACAACTTGTTGAGTACAATTTGAGTTAGTACACTCCTCAGCCAAGAATGGACCCATATAGAAAACTAAAGAAATTTGTGGGAAGGGAATATGCCCACCTACACCATGTTGAATATTTTTGGGCCAACTGCCAAGATGATAAGGACGTACACATGTGAAATTACATTTTTATGACAACATAATTTGTGAAGACAATCAAACTATTCCCGGTACCAGATCAGGTGGTTAAAAATAAAAGCTTAGTCATAGATCTGAGGTTTGACATTGTCATCAGCTTTCCATTGCCCACGATAGACTGGGATGAGGAAGAGGTCAATGATCTCGACATTCTAACAAAACTAATCGAGCAAAGAACTAGATAATGGGTTGATGCACAAATTGCTCAACTAAAGCTTCAAGGGGCTGATCTTACCTATGGCGAGCTTGAGGATGAGTGCGAGAGTGAGATAGATAGTGGGACCACCATCGCAACTGAAGAAGCACCCAAGCTCCTCTTACCACTAGGTCTCAAAAGAGAAAGGAAGTGATAGAGAATCAGTCGAAGCACAAAGTATACTCAAGGAAGCCATCTGAGGTTGAGACCTCAAAGAAAGCTAAGAAATCAGGCGGGTTGTCTGAAATGCCGACAATTCAAGAAAACCCAATACATGAAGGAGAAGAGGCTAAGCAATCCAAGTCACCACCTGCTGCCTCTATCCTTGATTCTACTACTTCCACCATCGCTGCTACTCCCCCTATGGCATCATGAGCTCTGGCTACCTCATCCCCACCTATGGTGGACATCTCAATTCACCTTGACGCTACCTCACCTGCTACACCTATTGTGCTAAGATATTCCTTCTCTGCCACAACTTCTTTGCTTTCCTCTTCCTCAACATCTCCATCCATGGAAATTCCATTCGCTTCAACCATGCCTATGCCCACTCTCACTCTTCCAGAGGCATTTTCCAAGCTTCAGAGCTCTCTAGAATGTTGATGAATCCTGTAGGATAAGTTTCCCTTGCCCAAGTTGTTTTTAGTCTCCCTACCCCTCCTATGATAGAGCCATCCAAAATGGAAGCTACAATACAAATATCAGATGAATTGGAGAGACAAGAAAGGGAGGTAGTAGAAAAGGAAAAGGGTGATGAACTTGAGGATCCCTTCAAAGATGACTACCATGCACACCCGGAATACCAACACCTATTCATCGATGAGGTGGTATATGAAGAGGAAGGGAAGTCACAATCCTCAAAAGAAGAATATGTTGAGGACAACGACATTATGTGATAGAATCCTCCGACCCAAAGCTCAAAGAGGAGTTTCCTAGGCAACTCAAGGATACTGGAGAGGAAATGGAGAGGCTATCTTCTGAAAAAGAGAAAGAAGCAAACAAAGACATGGAATTTTCTATTGAGCCTCCATCCAGGGAGTAGGGTATAGGCCTTGGCCAGTAAGAGGAGATATCTCCCGGGAGGGAAGAGCGAGGAAGGAAAGAGATGAAAAAAAATAAGAAGATAAGCCTGAAGAAGAGGCCAAAACAAAGAAAATTCCTAAGGTAGAACGTCATATGGAGCCCAAGCAAGAAGAAGAAGAAAAGGTACTTGAAGGGGAAGATAGCCTCAAGGAACAAGAAAAGGCCATATTCATCTATGATTCAGATGAGGAGGATGAAGAAAAATAGAAAAGGAAGCCTCAAATAATGGATAAAAGAAGATCCAACACGTTCAAAGAGAAGAAGGTAGTCATGAATCACCAAAGGAAGGATCTCAAATGCCTGCATGGGTGGATAAGAAAATATAGAGGAAGATTCCCACCCCCATGGACCCCAATGGAAGACTGGAGGAAATCCTAGCACGATCTCAAATAGGAGCTAAGAAAGAAAAGAAGCCAAAGGTCAGGTCGCATATCACAATGAATGCATCAAGATCTTGAACGGTGCAAATTTCCACCCTAGTGGAAGATAAAGAAGAAGGGGTAATTTATAATATCTCCACTATTGATCTGGGTATAGCTACAAGAGAAGAAAATATTGATCAACTCTAGGATTTGATGGCTACGATCATCCATCAAATGAATAAAGACCAGCCTTCAAGGAGGAATTGAAAGAATAGGTGATAGATCTTACTGCCTATATATAAAAATGGTCTTCTACAGAAGAATTGTCAATGAAATCATCTGCCTCGCTGCTACTACTATCAAAGGACTACATGGAAAAATTAGAGAAAAGGAAGAATTGGTCCAAGCCCGTTCAGGATTGGTTCTGGCATGTAATTTATACGAAAGATATGGTCATAGGCCATGCTTTCCAAACAATAAATAAATTATGAGACCTATAGAAAAAATTGGAGGATGCTGAAAGGACTTGTCATTGGTTTACCGAAGTATATAGGATCACCTATCCTAAGATTGAAGCCATCCTTAAGATCTTGGGTAAATTATGGGAAAAGGAACTAGGTCTGATAAATAATTATCAGTGACTTGTTCAAACATGGAAGATGAGCTTGGACCACCAGAAAGAAATTTTGGAGAAAGTCCTCCATGAGGTAGAGCTCAATCTAGAATGGACCATGGAACACTGATCCGATGTTGAAGACTATCTTAAGCTAATGATAGATTATGAGATGCTGACCCTCGAGCTCGATGCAGGGAAGATTAGGCCATATTTCTGTAAGAAAATGGAGTAGGGGACAACAGATGTTCTAACATAGTATTTTATGGAATTTATTGCCCCATGCTTCTATCCAATCCGAGCAAGTAGCTAAAGCCACGCCTAAGTGCATGAAGAATCAGGAGAAAATCGTGGGCCTATCAAAGAAACTATCATTTCAGATACTTCAATCAAACATAATGGAGTGGGATAAGCTTTGGGTATTGATCAAAAAATTTGTGGAGTATGCCACATTGCAAAAGAAGGTTGGAAATCCTATCATAGATGATGAATTCCTCATTGTTTAGCTACAACAAAGAGCAATCAGCTAAAAGATAAAGTGCTATAGTATTGGACACTAGAAGACAAAACAGGCTAGAAGACAAATATGTATTTTAAAATTTAATATATTAGGGGTACGTGAAACCCTAATTTGTAGTGAATCTTGGCCACTTATTTTTCTTTTTGAGCACTATAAATAGGGGGTCTCCTCTCATTTTCAAGAGAGAGTTGAGTTGTTGTAAAGACATGCTGCTGAAACTTTAATAGAAATTCATTGATTTTGGTGAATTCTTAATTTTCATTCATGTTTCATGATTATTCTCCTCATAGTTGGTATATTTGAGTAGATTTACTTAGTTTTTCTCTGTGTTCTTGCATGCTTTAGTAGATTAGTAAATGTTGTTCATTGGTATTGAAGAATTATGTTGTGTTGATGCCCTTCCTTGTTCATGCTTTTTGTTGTTTGTTGATGATAAATAGCTATTTAAAGCTCGTCTGAACATATATTGATTGTTGCATCTAAAATTCATCTTTTATTCATTCTTATGGTGAATGAATGGTTGAAAATTTGTAGACCTCAAAAAATAGCACTAGTTTCATGATACTGTGAGCTGATTTGGTTAAGTGGAACTTAGTTCCAACGAAGCTCTCCACTGTAGCACTCTCCATTATCACTGTTCATTGATAGTCTCAAGTCTAGGAACTTCTCCCTCTCCCTTCCCTTTTGAACTTTCTTTGAAATGGTAGTTTAGGCAAAGTTCAAGCATCATTGCAAATCCAAATCCGATGATAAAAGTGGAGTCTAAATTGTTATTCTAAACTTGCAGCAATTGCACATCAATCCCAATGCTTAAGAACTCTATTCAGAAAACTGATTTCCCTTCAACTTAACACAAGTAAGGTTGTCTTGTGATTACCAGAAAATCACATAAAATCAATTGAGATATTCCAAGCTTGTCATTACCTGACACCCGAGAGACCTTGGGGTAGTGATATGTAACTTGTTTGCAGATTTCTACCTTTCAAGAGAGGTAGCACACTTGTGTGTTGCTTGTGTTGAGAAGGTGCAAAAAATCCATCAACAAATGCCTTCCTCCTCATCTCTTCAAAAAGAAAAGAACCCACCACATCTTCAGTCTTCAAAATAATAGTACTCCCAATATCCATATCAAGAGAATCCCATGTATCAAGAAAAGAAGAAAGCAAGATCAAACATTTCTCCTCCTCATCCATTTTGACACCAACTACTGCCAATTGAGCCACCAACACATTGAATGCTTCTAGGTGGTCTTTCATTCATCCAACCTCTTCCATTCTCAAGGAATGCAATTTCTTCCTAAAAAAAATATTGTTCACTAAATATTTAGCTTGATACATCTCACCAAGTTTCTTCCATAGTTTCTATGTAGAGTTCTCTTCATGGAAATTAATTAAAATAGAGTCTTCCAAGCATAATTTGGTTAGAACCTTGGCTTTATATTGCATAATGTCATACTGAGCTACCTGAGTAGCATCTTTAAGACTTGAAACATTCTCATCAACAACATCCCATAGATCTCAATCTATCAACAGTTCCTCCATCTTCAGCTTCCACATCTCAAAATTATTTCCAAAAATTTTATCAACCTTTATTTTCCTTGATGAACTTGCCATCAAAAAAATTCCTGCAAAAAGATCACAAAGTATCTTCTACACAATCTCCCACTCAGATTGTTGCACCCTGTCTTGTAGCTACCAAGTTACTTTTACCTTGAGGGTGAATATGGTGATAAATGTTTATCAGAACTTTAATATATTCAATAGGTGAACAAAATACTGAAATATGCATTATGATGTTATTGCTTTTGAAGGAATAATTATGTTTTATATATTTATGGAAATTATGATGAATGTATATTAATTGCAATATGAATACATTAATTCTTTGATGATGCAAATATATATGTGAATGACTAACTACCTTTGTGTTGTACTAAGTTGAATGTAGGAATAGGTTGAGCCTCAGGTACGAGAGGGGGAGTATCACTCGGGAGAGGAGCTTGGTCTGGTAACCCTTAATGAGCCTAACTGGGAATTCACACACTCACACCTTAGTTGGTCTAGTTGAGTTAGTTCATGAAACTGGTAGGTAGTATTCGGTCATTGAATGGGAATACTTTGCAGTGGTTTTGGATATGGTCTTGTTCTATGGATGTTCTTGATTGGGGTTATGTGATTGATTCTTTATGTTGAGTGGAAGTTCTTCTTTGTGTGTTCATATTTATATGCTAATCAAAGAAACTTATATACACTTCATGTATATACATTGATCAATGAAAATATGAGTATATGTGTTTATGCATGGATGTTAAAATAGTGTTGTATATATATATATATATTAATGTATATGTATATTGTTACGTTAAGGTAAAAATAAACACATATATATTAATATATGTATGATTGTTTTAACATATGTTTATATGTATAAGTGTATACCTTGATATTAAGATATCAATATATGTATAAATTATATAAATATATTAATATATATGTATGAGTATATAATTAAGTGCATACATATTGATATATATATTATGTATATATATATATATATCCATTAATGAATGTATAAATATATGTTATGTGTGGATATTAAGATATCGAGATATGCAAATGTTTATACATGTATATATATGTATTTGTAATCGTTTGTTTGTATATATAAGTGATTAACAAATAAGAATTATATATATATATATATATATATATTAATATATATAATATAATGATGGGAGTTATATTATATATATTAACAATATATTTATACTAATATATATTTAAGTGCTTTAAAATAAACTTAAACAATTTATATAGAAACTATATTATAAATCTTGGCTAAAATATATTAAATCTAGTGTTGTATCTAACATTAAGCTGTGCAAAGATAATGTATTATTTTCTTTGATTAAATACAATAGTAAAAAGGCTATGTGAAGCTAAGCTAAATATAGAACATTGTGAAGCAAAAAATATATGAATAAAAGCTACACCATAGGATGAAACATAATGCTCAAGTTAGCGCTGCCTTATATGTGCATAAAGCAAACATATGGAGGAGTTAATAGGAACTATGAATGTTGCCCATGAATAGGAAGAACTGTGTATAGTTGCAAACCTGTGAGTTAGATTTATGAGTCATTGCATGAGGATAGAAAGGTTGCAAAAATATTAACTTTTTTGTAGCCTTTGATTTCTCACAAATTAGTATAAATAGAGGTGCTCATTTTACCAATTTCTACACTTATCAATCTGATTATCTTGATGATATTTTGTTGTGATTTATGAGTTAGTGAGTTCAAATCTTGTGAGTGTTAGAGTAATTATCCTATTTCGTATTTTTGATTATTAAGAGAATTAGAGAGAAGTTAGAATAGGGAATTTAAGTTGATCTCAAAGCAAGTATCAAGCGAGATTGAGGAATAGAGCTAGGAAGGGAGTTAAATCAATTGGATCATTATACATGCATGCTAGTCTCTATACCTTTGCCAATTATGTTGGAAAGATAAAATAGTTATGTTTACTATGTTGGAAAGGAATGGTTTGTTGTGATGCTTGTTCATGCTTGCATGTATCTTGGTTATTTATTATGTTGGATAAATCTATCATATTAGTTATAATTAAATAGATGTGTATGTATCCTATATATGGGAGTTTGTATGAATACAATGTATTTATACTATCCATAGTATGTATATACTTGATTGATTACTTGTATCTCCTTGAAAGTAGGAAGAAATTATTATCCCCAGGGTTAGGGTATAAACTTGATGGTTACATCAAATAATAGGATGGATAAAATTTATTATATTATTATGTTATTTTGATTAAGGGTCTATTCCTATTCACATAATACAAGAGGACATATGTTCTGGCAACCCAAGGCCATATTGAGAAAAGGACTTGGAGGTATAGAAGAACAAATCTTTCTCAGGTTAGTGTCCTCTATATTATATTCAAATATAGTGAACATTGTAAACGTGAGAATAATTTACGTATATGGAAAGAGAGTCTTTGTGATTTGTTTATGATCATTTGATCTTTAGATCACTTTCGATTAAAACCCTAGGTTAGAATAACCTATTTGGTTGTGTTTATTTGATATTTTATTGAAGAAAATAGGTTGGGATAAAACTATATGAACCGATTGATCCTTTCATTATTGTTTATATCTTTGATTGAGGTCATTTACTATTGAGGTTTATATGTTTGATTGAAGCCATTTATCGAAGAGATTGTACTTTTGATGGGATTCATTTATTGTTGAGATATACTCTTGAATGGAGACATTTATTGTTGGGATCATACTTTTTGAAATCAAAATCATTTGATGTTGTGACATTATGAATACCATATGGCTGATTAGGTTATTCTTAGGATTTGTCTGATCCATGGGAAAGGGGATAACCTATGTATTTTAAGATACTTGGTAGGAAATTATTTTTTATTATAAGATGTTAAGTGGGTTATTCTTGGGATTTGTCCAATCCATGGGAAGGGGGTAACCTATGTATAGAGTATGAATGGTCATTAATCCAAATCAAGCTAGGTAGGTGTGTGAATAAGATATGTCCGCTCTAAATTTTGGGTGATGAATATTTTGGTCAAAGTAGTGTAAGTAGCCATTGTTTACATTGTCAGTTTCATTGTGATATGTGATTACGTACTAGGCTAGGATTTTCATACATGTAGGGGTAGCCATTGTATGACAGTTCTAGAAATATATAGGACCCAACACCAAGCTCATAAAAGGATATTTTTATGAGGTTACCAAACCAATCTCTTCGTTGAAGGGTAGGGCCATCTTACGAGTTAGGTAGATGTACGGGAGACCACAATAAGTCTGTGGTTGGAAAAAAAGAACTTGAGTGATGCTTTTACTCATTAGTTGTTGGCCAAGATTTGAGGGGGACTTCCTAGACCATTTTTTATTTATATAATTTTTAATCTTATTTAAGTTATGTATGTAACTTGCATCCATTTTTATGGGAGTTGTAAATATGAAATGTCATATGGAAATTATGTATCATCATTATTTGAATCAATGAAAGGAATTCTTTTGTATGCAATGGAAATGTTCAAAATATGTTTCAAAGATGCATTTATTACTCAAAGGAAAATAAAATTTGTATTGATCTTAAAGTTTAGATGCATAAACTATTCACTTGTGGGTAAAGGGTGATCCCACAATGTTGGTTTACAATTTCTGGGAGATTCTGATTTTTGTTGAAATCACATATTTTTAGAAAATATAATGATTTAAGCCTTAAAAAGTTTCATTTTAAGGATTCCAATTGAAAAGGGTTTGATCAAACCACCTTAGATCAAACCCCCTTGGATAAAACCCCTCTAGTTTTAAACTGTACCTATAATGGAGTCTCCTTTACACTTATCAAAATGTTGATAAAAAAACACTTTTGATTTACCTTTTGGGGGATCAAATGAATTAATTTAAAATTTATTTTTTGTAGGTATGTAGTACTTATTATAAGCTTCCCAAAAAGTATAATTTTAAATAAATTTAATTTTATTATTATACTTATTTTTTTATTTCTTGTGAATATAGGTTTTTCACTGAAAATCAAGCTCTCTATTCGGCACATGTGGAAAAATAGTAGATTATCAAAAAAAAAATTGAAAAATATTAGTTCACTAGATATTGAAATATTTGATTCAAAAAAAAAAAAGAATGTCGATACATACAAAAAAAGTTGTTGTATACAGTCCACCTATGTATGAATTGTAGTTGGTTTGACTTTGAAAGTCGATTAAAAAAAAAATATTCAATAAAAAACTATGAAACCAAATAAAAGCGCTATATATTGTAGTTACAAATCTAAATTCGGAAAAAATAGAATTTTATCCTTCATGGAAAAAAAATTATGTTGTATACAGTGAGCATCACTCTTTAAAAATGGTGTTTACTGAAAAAAAACTAGTTTTCAAAGGAGATGGAAAAAGAAGTGCAATTTGATTCCAAAAATTTTGAAAAAAATATATTTAGAATCTACGGACAAAATATCACAAACCAACAGTTTGCATCATCTTCAAATTCCTCACAGTTTAGCCGCTATAGGTGCCCAAAAGTGAAGATTTAGTTAGAAAAAAATAGTTTAGTGTCCGATTTGGCCAAAAAATTTAAACCACTATTGTGTGATGACCCTAAAACATAGTAAAATTACTAGGTAGAACAATGGGAATATTACACATGGTATCAGAGTTACTAGGGTTTAGATCTGGAACCTATGAGATCATTATGTAAGTGATGCATAAACCCTATCGAAAGATATGGTTAAAATTTCTTATGCCAAGATAGCAAGAGGAAAAGAACAAAGGGAAAACAAAAGGGGAATTTTAGATTCCAAAAAACTTGTTTAAGTTTGGGAATAGAAAAGAGTTGTCCCTAGAGTTGAATATTCCTAAATCAACAACTTATTAAGGTATACCTTTGGATTATGGAAGATTATGGAAACAGGTTCTATAGGAAGGTTATGGAGGATTACTAATGAATAACTTAACCCTATGAAATAGTTTAAGTGACTCTGAGGGATAGAAAGAATTGAAGTAATCCCCCTAATTGATAGTAACTTATAGTTGTGAAGAGTCAAGGATTTTGGGATTAATTAAGGATACTATGAATCTATTAGTATGCTCTATTGGAAAAAAAACTAACTATTAGCATAAATTAGAAACTTTAGTTCAAGTATGAATTCAAGATTTTATGAATAAAAATCAACTAGAGAGGTAACCAAGAGGTTGGATAACCCTTAAAAAAACCGAATCAGTACAAGGTTAAAATATTACAATGATAACCAGAGTCAAGAGTGAAATTTGATACCTTAGAATAAAGGTTAAGCGACTAGAATGGCTAGAAAAAGAATCAACCTATGAATAATAAAAGCCAACACGATCCCACCAACCAGAATAGGCAAGGTAAATTTGGAGATTCTAATTGAAAAGGGGGGAAAGAAGATAAACAACCTTAGATTATATGAATTTATAAGAAATTGGAATTACCAAGAACTTGGATGAAATTACTTAGACAGATGATTGCAAGGTAAAATCCTGGAAAGTCAATTAGACAATTCGAACAAGGGCTTAGTTAGAGCAAAGTTTGCTTGAACTGCAAATTGAACTTACCAACTTGTCAACAAAAATAAACTTGTGATTAGATGTTCTGAAAGATATTGGATATGGAGGAGACTATGTTGTCAAATCAAAAGAATAATTTGGAAAACAACTCACAAAGGTGAAGACACAATCAACATAGGGATCCTCAAGCAAGCTCATTTGACACATTAACAAATGGGGCTTTTTGGATATAAGATAATCTTCCACTATGATTAAAATGCTATTTAAAAACATGAAAGAGAGAATTGGAATGAAATATTAGAGTATCTTTTAGCAAGAAAAGTTGTTGATTATTCATTAGAACTCATTAATGAGAATCCAACTTTTGATGTTGAGAGATTAGAAGGCGATGATGAGTCCAAATTTCAAAAATAAAAAGTATATTCAAGGCATACCATTGAGGGTAAGAAAGGAAAGAAAAAATGATTGAAAAGCCAACAACAAGGAATGATAAATTAATTCAACTTGGAGAGAGTGGATGATTGTTAATATTTTGACTTTAAGGTGATCTAATGTCTTGGAAACACTAAGGGGGAAAGAGGGAGAGTAGATGTACTCAGACAAGTTCCCTTTTTAATGAGGTTTAATGTGGTATCTCCAGTAGGAGAGAAATTTTAATCGAAGTATTTAACTCAATGACCACAACAAGGTTGGTAAAGATAAAAAATTAAGGTATTGGTATTACTAGTGAAAGGTAGTGGAAAGGTCAAGGCTTATGACCAATGAGAAAGAAATATTTACAACACAAGTACTTTACATATTTGTTTCAAAAGATCAATTTTTTATTAACATTGATACTATGGAGAGAGATAGGAAGTATGCTTGATCATGAAAGGGAAGATTTATGAATTTGTGATTTTAAGTTATCAAGAAACATTCATGCTTGGTAACTAGGTATGTAATAATTATTGACATACTTTGGAAGATAGTATCAACCAACATGATTTAATGAGGATTGTTACTCAATTAATATAAATTCTCATTGAGAGAGATAAATTGAGATGGGATCAAACTATGACTTTTGGAAATGAATAAAGGATGAAAGAAGTCCAAGATATGAATGTCCTAAGAGGAAGGAATTTAGCTCCACCAACAATATTTAAATATTATATTTCAAGAATCAAATGTGGTATAAGTCCATGGAAGAGGTTTTAACTAAGATGGGATGGACTACTATGAATTGAAAAAGAACCTATGTACCAAATTTTGGGAGATTAAAGAATGAATGAGGTAAATTGGTGTCATACTTAAGACACATAGTAATGAAAAAATTATTTGACTAATGAGGAACCAAGTTATAATCTAGAAGGGGATAGAGTAAGATGATGCAAGGTATATAGCAAGTTGTGGTCCAGTATGCTAGAGGATGAATATAGGATGTCATCATCAGTAAGACTTGTATACTCTTATGAAATTCTATTGAGGAATTGGTACATCATTGGAACAGTTTGATATTTCTATGTTGATGGAATTGACATAATGATATGGTGGATAGACTCACCAAGGTAACCAATTTTGATTGGTAAATTTGATTTCTAGGATATCATTCCTAAATAAAAAATTGTGTAAATAAGTTGCTTAATGATCCTGAGAAGGTAATATCAGATGGGAACAAGCAAGTAATGTTAAGGTTTTGTGATCTAAAAATAATCTATGGTAATAGTTGCTTGAGTGAATGTTAACTTAGGTAAATAGAAATATTTGTCTTAAAACTTAAATAAAATCCTTTTGAGAAGACATTAAAGGAACTAAAAATATAAAATAGAGCACGAAATTAAGAGAATACAAGAGCCCGCAAGTTGATAATGGAGTTCGCCCAAATGGGCTACATCTCTAGGTCCCTCTCCAATGAGTGATCGATCCTTTATAATGTCCAAAATGAAAAATGGTACATCAAAATGGTTCTTTAACCTGCATATAAGAGCTTCTACAAAGTCCTCTCAACAATGGTTTTAAGTCCTCAAGTATTTATCTCTCCTAATAGAATTATTTGGCTTCAAAAACCCTTGAAAATAACCCTATCTATACTAAAAATACAACCTCAAGTATCAATTTGTGCAGAAAAATGTTATGTATTCAACCTCTACTCGAATGGTAAGTATTTTTTCCTTTTTATAAGAGGGCTCGGGTTCAAACCCAAGCCCCTCTTTTTTGGGATCTCATAGATTACATACAACAAAAAAATTGTTGCCATTACATATTTAGCTAGGCGCACGTGGAACAGTGGTAATGAGTCGTGGCTAAGGTTTGGGAGGTCAACAGTTCTAACCGACAACCTCCTTTTTTCTTAATAAAAAATTCATTTCACTTCAAATAGAATTTAACACCAATAGTTACTAAAATCTACATGTAGTGCATTGGTGGTAGGGTGGAATTGAAGGTGGGAGGTCGAAGGTTCAAACTGCCTGACCCCCCACTATAACATTATTTATACTTTAAATAGAACTGATGCCAAATATCTTCCAAGGAATTTGCATGACACAATGGTGAGAGCTAATATTAGTAAGGGGGAGGTTAGGCGTTAAAACTTACCCTCAACAACTTTTTGAACAACTGAATCAATTGACTTGCCAATGCCATGTGTCGCAGTGTCACTAGTCCATGTCAATTTCAACTTGTGCCACGTGTCACAACATCATTGGTCCATGTCAGAGCTAACTCATTACTCAGTCAATCTCTTCTACCACATCAATTTCCAACCATGTCTTCCATGTCACCCAACCACGTGTCAGCACTTTAGACTGCCACGTCATCATGCTAACATCATGTTGACATCAACATCCATATAGTCCAATCAGCATATTCTATGAAACTTTGACTAGCCATAACTTTTGCATACATACTCCATTTGATGCAATTCAAACAGCGTTGGAATATTCTCGATGATCTCTTCATCATGGTACCATTTTCTTTAGCATTTGGAACTATCAAGTTTTTGGTGAAAAGATATCCACCTAGATCATTGTGTGTAAACCATAATCATCTTAAGAAAAATTTAATTGAATGAATGCTCAATTTATTACTTTAAGTTAGCCAGTTAGGAAAAATGCTTAAAACAAATCTTGGAGGATTTGTGAAAAAAATTATTATAGTAAACTTCTATAATTGAAATTGAAGCTAGGGAATGGAATTGACCCTAGACTAGAAAGGATGTCAAAATGGAATAGTAGATCGAAAGGATCAAGGAAATTTGTTTTGACACAACGCTTAAATTAGGAAGCAATATTATTATGCTTAAGGTATATCATTGTGTCAATGATGGACATGCCCGGCTTCTGAGTTGTCTAATGGTGTAAAGACCAAAGGGAAGGATGGGACCCATGGTGTAATGTGAAATGCATTAACATTCCTTTTCCATTTGGGTTACACTGTAATACCCCTCCGTTTTTCCCTTTTGATCGAACGGTGTTATGCTCTGTTATGTTGTACTTTCTGTTAGTACCTTGACTATGGTACTCGGCTTCTATTTGATCGCTATCTATAAAGTGATGTTAATGTTATCTTTTGATGTGAAGGTATTTTAATATGATGTTATCTTATGCCATGTTTTGGATTAACATAAATGGATATTCGAATTAATGATGTTTATGCTTTGGATTATATTAGTATGTTAGATTTGTCAGTTAGTTACATTGTATTGGTGAAGGGGACGATATCGCATCACTCGCTTGCAAGCGCCCTGCGATTTCAAGATTTCCTCTTCACGGTGTGTATTTTATGTTGTTTATATTATATGTTGTTGTTTACTTGATTTTCAGGTTGACAGGTACATGACATCAACTCCACCTGGTTTCATAGGGTTGAGCGCATCCATTGCCCAATGGTATTCGATTGGGAGACAGTAGCTAGGTTTTCCATGCCAAGTCGTCACCCTAGTCTTAGTGTGTTGTCTGGTGTTAGTCAAGTTATGTTGTTTTTTTGATTGATCATCTTGCCTGGATTTTATTTAATTGAAAATTAAAAAGGGTAATTAAATGGCTTAATGTATTTAAGTTGTGGATTAATTTGTTCTAAGATTATGTTGAAATGTCATTTATTTTATTATTAATTTAATTTAATTAATAAATAATTTAATCGTTGATTAAATCTATTTATTAATTAATTAAATTTATGATGTTGAAAGTGTTGATGTTAATACAGCGTCGGTCTTCACTAAGACTAATATTAAATACATGGGCCGACCTTATATATTTGATTTATATCATGTAATTATTCTGGCCGACTTTAATTGTTATTTATCAAAGGCCGACCCAAGTGAAGAGGCGCCTAGGAGATATAAATACAAGGTCACTTCTTGACTATTCACACAATTTGAATATTAAGAAGTTCGCACTTTATTGGCAGAGTAGAATTCGCAGTCCTAGAAGAAGTTCATACTTAATCAGCAGATCATCATCTTGTAGCAGCAGATCATCATTTTGTAGCAGCAGACTGATTTCAAGGAGAAACATATTCATTTGTATCTTTGCATCTAGGAGAGGTGCTATTATTCATTGTATCAAATTCGGCATTGTGTTGGGCCTGAGTTCAAGCAGATTTCTGCTCTTATTCCTTCAATATATAAGAGATATATTTGCTGGGTTTTTCTCCCTCAAGAGGAGGGTTTTCCCAGGGTATCTTGTTGTGTTCATTGTCTTATGTGTTGCATTTCTTTTGTTAAATTGATTATCTAATCTGATCTAAGAAACACTAACATGGTATCAGAGCGGGTGTGAAAAAGATCGTGATCAGATTTAGTTCGCAACACTCACCTTATTCTTTTCTTCAGTCTATCTTCTATATTTCTCAAGATGGTGAACGGTCTGAAAATCGAGGATAGACTCGAAGGGATCTCGAACTACATATCATGGAGGTTCAGGTTCATGCTAACTTTGGAAGAGAATGACTTGGCTGAGTTTGTGAAAACAAAAGTTCCCGAACCTGAGGGGGAAGAAGAGAAGCTGCAATGGAGGAAGAAAGACACTAGGGCAAAGAAAGCATTGGTTGATTCCGTCAAGGATCATATTGTACCAATTATCTTCAAGTTGGATACAGCAAGAGAGATGTTTACAACCTTGGAAGAGATGTACGAAATCAACAACACCAGTCGTGCCCTTGCTCTGAAGCAACAACTTCATCATGTGAAAATGGCGAAAGGAGAATCTGTTATTACATACTTCATGAGGATTTCAGAGATAAAAGATCAGCTCTCCACTATTGGTCACATGATTGATGATAAAGAATTGACTATGCTTGCTCTCAATGGTCTTCCGCTTTCATGGGAGGCGTTCATCCAAGGAATCAGTGCAAGATCTGAACTTCCCAAGTTTGATCGATTGAGGATTGATTGCATTCAAGAAGAATCAAGACTAACAGCAAGGGGGATTGGTCAAAGCTCAAAGAATGAAGAATTACAAGTTCTTACCTCTCATTCATCAAACAAAGGTAAAGGCTTTAAGAGAGGTTTCTTCAAAAGGAATCGAGAAGATGGAAATGAAGATGCTCCTACCTTCAAAAGGAAACGAGACATGTCCAAGATTCAATGTTTTCGTTGTGATAAGTATGGTCACTTTGCGAGGGTTTGCCCCCAACGACCTAAGCTTCAAGTTGCCACTGCAGATGTTGAAGAAGTTGCTCTACAAAAGGACTCCAGTGATTATCTATTTTATTCAGCCTTGTCTAGCAATGTTTCTACTGACTCTAATACTTGGTTGATTGACAGTGGTGCTTCTAGGCACATCACCGGATTCAAAACTCATCTTTCAAACTTAATGGAAAGCAACTCCAGTGATCAAGTTGTTATTGGAGATGATGCTAGATATTCTGTAAAAGGGATTGGAAACTCCACTCTTCACTTGGATTCTGGAATTTCTTTGGAGTTGAATGATGTACTGTTCGTACCAGGGATAAAGAGGAACCTTGTTTCAATTTCAGCATTAGAAGACAAAGGTTATCAAGTTTCCTTCTCTAAAGGGAAAGTTCTTATATGGGCAAAGAACTCCAGCTTCAAAACTGCTCAAGTGATTGGAGTTAGACATGAATGTCTCTACACGCTGTGCACTCGTCCTCTTCAAGCACTTGTGCATAACAGTACCAGCATGTGTGATCTTTGGCATCGAAGATTGGCTCACATTCACTTTCGTGCTCTACCTATCATGGAGAAGATGGTCACCGGTCTTCCGAAATTCGATCAAGAACATGAAGGTACATGCAAGGGATGTGCCCTAGGCAAGAACACAAAAGGTACGTTTCATTCCAGTGAAAGTAGATCTAAATGTATTCTTGATCTCATTCATTCTGATTTGTGTGGTCCAATGTCTAGTGCATCATCTAGTGGTTTCTTGTATTATATTATTTTCATTGATGATTACTCTAGAAAGACTTGGATATATTTCTTGAGATCTAAAGAATCAGAAGAAGTATTAGAAAGATTCAGAGAATTCAAAGCACAGATTGAAAATCTGTCTGGGAAGAGGATCAAAGTATTGAGATCTGATAATGGTGGAGAATACACTTCTAGCACTTTTCGAGACTTTTGTATTGAAGCAGGGATTAAGAGGGAGTTCAGTGTTCCCTATAATCCACAACAAAATGGTATCGCTGAAAGGAAGAATAGATCTATTGTGGAAGCAGTGAAAGCTATGATCCATGATCAAGACTTACAAATCTCTCTTTGGGCTGAAGCATCAAGAACAGCCGTCTATGTTCAAAACAGGAGTCCCCACAGGATCTTAGAGAATAAAACTCCTGAAGAAGCATTCTCAGGCGTGAAGCCTGAAGTTAGTCATTTGAGGATCTTTGGCTGTCCAGTCTATGTTCATATTCCAAAGGAAAAGAGAACAAAGCTAGAACCTTCTGGGAAGAAAGGAATTCTTGTAGGCTACAGTGAGACATCAAAAGCTTACAGGATTTACATTCCAGGACAGAAGTCTATTGAGATCAGTAGAGACGTCACATTTGAGGAAGATGTTGCTTATAGAAGGTCCAAAGGCACTCCTATGGAGGTCGATGAAGAAGAACTTCCTCAAGATATGGAAGTTGACCATATTCCAGAGAATCTAAAGGAGGATACAGAACCTAAAGAAGATATTGATCCAGCTGAGCCTTTGGATCCTACTGATGGGCCTCTAGACATTTTGATTGGAAAGAAAAGACCTCTTTGGGCTCGCAGGACAATGTAGGAAGCAGAAAGGTTTGCAGCTCCAAGAGGAGCCTTCAGAGAAAGCAAGAGACCTCACAAGTTCTCTAGTTATGTTGCCTTGATGAGTCAGATTATTGAGTCAGAGCCTTCAAATGCTGAAGAAGCTTCTAGTCATCAAGAATGGAAAGATGCCATGATTGAGGAGTATCAGTCTATACTTAAGAACAATGTTTGGGATATAGTTCCTAGACCCAAAGACAAATCTGTGGTGTCTTCTAAGTGGCTCTTCAAGATCAAGCATGCAGCTGATGGGAGCATTGAGAAACACAAGGCTAGATTTGTGGCTAGAGGGTTCTCACAAAAAGAGGGAGTTGACTATGAAGAAACCTTTGCTCCTGTGGCTCGTTACACGTCTGTTAGAACCATCATTGCTATTGCTGCATCTAGAGGATGGAAGATTCACCAAATGGATGTAAAGACAGCTTTTCTGAATGGCATAATAGAAGAAGAGGTTTACATTGAGCAACCAGAAGGATTTGAGGTGCATGGGAAAGAGTCTCATGTCTGCAAGCTGAAGAAGGCCTTGTATGGTCTTAAACAAGCTCCTCGTGCTTGGTATGAAAGAATTGATCAGTATCTTTCAAGTCTGGGTTTCTCAAAGAATGATGCAGATTCTAACCTCTACTTCAAAGTAGTAAATGGTGAAGCATTAATTTTGGTTTTATATGTTGATGACTTGATCATTACTGGTGAAGAACATCTAATTCTAAAATGCAAGAAGGAATTAGCTTCAGAATTTGAGATGAAGAATCTAGGTCTCATGCATTACTTTCTTGGCTTAGAAGTTTGGCAAAAGCCAGATGAGATGATTCTAAGTCAAGGGAAGTACACTGTTGACATTCTCAAAAGGTTTGGTATGATTGACTGCAAACCTATGTCTACACCCATGGAGACTAATTTAGATAAGTTGAAAGAAGCTGCAGCTAGTTCAGAACCAGTGGATTCTACGATGTATAGATAGTTGATTGGTTCATTGATGTATCTAGTTAACACTAGACCTGATATCTGCTATGCAGTGAGTGCACTTAGCCAGTTTATGTGTGAATCAAAGCAAATACATCTTGTAGCAACTAAACATATCCTGAGATATTTATGCGGCACAATCGGATATGGGTTGAGATATTCTTCAAACGTGGATTTGGAGCTACATGGTTTTACTGATTCTGATTGGGCAGGATGTGTCTCAGATCGGAAGAGTACTTCTGGTTGTTGCTTCAGTTTGGGGACTGCTATGATCTCCTGGTGTAGCAGGAAACAGTCTTCAGTGGCCTTGAGTACAACTGAAGCAGAGTATATTGCAGCTTGTGTGGCAGCTCGTGAGGCAGTGTGGCTTCGTAAGCTCCTTGCAGGATTGTTTGGACAATCAATGGAGCCTACTATTATACACTGTGATAATCAAAGTTGTGTGAAGCTTTCTGTCAATCCTGTGTTTCATGACAAAACAAAACATGTTGAGATCAAGTACCACTATATTAGAGATATGGTACAAAGGAAAGCTATACAGTTGAGGTATATCAGCACTGAAGAGCAAACGGCAGACATTCTCACCAAGCCTCTCACCAGGATTAAGTTTGTATACTTCCGGGAGAAACTTGGTATGGTGGAGAATGCAGCCGTGACTGAGAAAGAGTCTTAGTAATCAGTGATCCTTGTTGAGAATGCAACTCTTTGCTGAGAAAGAGTTGAGGTGCAAGCCCTTGTTAATACAATTCTCTGCTGAGAGAGAGTTGAGGTGAAAGTCCTTGATAATGCAATTCTCTGATGAGAGAGAGTTGAGGTGAAAGCCCTTGTTTCCACCCTCTGGGAGAAGCTATGGTGGATGTCATGTGTGTGACTCCATGACAACATCACGTGAGAGAATCCGTGATGAGTTTTTACCATCTATGGGAGTAGCCATAATGGTTAATATCACGTTGAGGTGATATTTTATTTTGTTTTCATTCTAACATAATGTGTCTTGTGCAGATGGAAGTTCATCCCTAGCTGAGAGGGAGTGTTGATGTTAATACAGTGTCGGTCTTCACTAAGACTAATATTAAATACATGGGCCGACCTTATATATTTGATTTATATCATGTAATTATTCTGGCCGACTTTTATTGTTATTTATCAAAGGCCGACCCAAGTGAAGAGGCGCCTAGGAGATATAAATACAAGGTCACTTCTTGACTATTCACACAATTCGAATATTAAGAAGTTCGCACTTTATTGGCAGAGCAGAATTCGCAGTCCTAGAAGAAGTTCATACTTAATCAGCAGATCATCATCTTGTAGCAGCAGATAATCATTTTGTAGCAGCAGACTGATTTCAAGGAGAAACATATTCATTCGTATCTTTGCATCTAGGAGAGGTGCTATTATTCATTGTATCAAATTCGGCATTGTGTTGGGCCTGAGTTCAAGCAGATTTTTGCTCTTATTCCTTCAATATATAAGAGATATATTTGCTGGGTTTTTCTCCCTCAAGAGGAGGGTTTTCCCAGGGTATCTTGTTGTGTTCATTGTCTTATGTGTTGCAATTCTTTTGTTAAATTGATTATCTAATCTGATCTAAGAAACACTAACAGAAAGAAGTTAATTTATTTATGTTGAAGTTATTGTTATATTTGTTGAAATTGAAAATAAAAGAAAATGTTTTAAAAAGTCAATTTAGGAAATTTGAATTCAAAATTAAAAGAGGAAGATATTTGCATTTCTGTTTTGAAGAATTGATGAGGGTGGTTGTAGGATTTTTAAGGTTTTTTCCTTATGTTTGAATTTTGCTTCACAATTTAGAGGTTCATGGAATTTTGGAAAAAGATTAAAATTAGAAAGGGAAGGAAGAAATTGTTCAATTTTGTGGGTTTTTGGAAAAAGCTTGAAGAATCTGTGGATCTGAAGAGGGAATCAAGGCACCATCAGGACCTTCTATCATCTTCAAAAAAAATAGTTTCTCATCTTGTAATTAGTTAATTTTTGCTGATTTAATGGCATTTGGTTGATGAAAAAATTATTTGGATTCTTGCTTTCAAAATTAAATGGATTCTTGTTAGAATTCATTATTTCAATTCTATTGATTTTCAATTTTGTTATTTTGAAATTGGTTGAAACCTCGTTTGGTGGATGAAAATGGTGTATATATATAAGCTTGTATATATTTTTATAAATTTCCCCCTTTATAAAGTTATGTTGGTAAATTTTCCTTAAAATAAATAAATAAATTAATTAAAAAAAAAAAATTTACCCTGATTTGAATTTTAAAAATAGGTATTTTCAGCTTATGGTTTTTTTTGTTGAAAGTTATAAAAAAAAAATAAAAAAAATGATAGTTTGAATTTAAAAAAAAAAAACTATTCAAAACTTTTGTTGGGGGGTTGGGGCTCACCCCACTGCCGCCCCCATGGGAAGCGGCATGGGGGAGCACACCCAACAACCCCCTCCCCGCGGCCCGCGCAGACTATGTAGCCCGCGACCACCAACGATGGTGGTCGGTTGCGCACTGCGCAGCCCGCGCCACCACTGTTGGTGGTCGGCGCTGCCAGCGCCGCCCGTGCCCGCTGCCTCCTCCTTCCACCACCCTATGCGGCTTTTTTCGTCGGCGCCGCTCACTACGGCTGCACACCTTAAAACGTCACCGTCGGTAAGGAAAACGTGGCCATGGAAAAGAAAACGTGGTCGGCCCTAAAACGACGCACGACCCGAGGACGACATGCGCCCCAAGCCCCTTTTTGCCTTTCTTTTATCAATAAAATATATTTAATATTTCAATATTATATTTTTTTTATAATAATATTAAATATTAATATTTTATATTTTATTATATGATATTGAGTATTAAGATATATAATAATTAAATGATTAAATATGTGTATTTTTGGTATACGCATATATGAAAGGGTATTTTGGTATATGGATTTTATAATTTTAAATATTTTCCACTATGGCATATTGTAAAAAAATATTGATTTAAAACGATGATTATATTTTAAATGTACATGTGAGAATTAGATTATGTAGTTTTAATCAATTTATCAGTTGAAATTTTAAATGCATTTTGAATGGTTAAACTTAGAATTGACAAGAAATGTGTTTAGCATTGAGATTATTTAATAAATTATTTTGCGATAAACCTTTCGTAATTTCTAAACATTATACTCTGAAACGTAGAAAGATAACGGATTACTTGTTACCATTGAAACAATTAGTGAAATTAAACATTTGATTGGAAATTTTATCTTTCGTTTTAAAGAGATGATATTCAATCCAGTTTATTTAATGTGAGAAATTACTGAATGAAATGAGGAAGTTGATTTAGAATATCCAAAGGTAGTTTCTTTCAGATGCCTTTAGTGAACTTTTCCTTCATATTCTTGTTTTGAGGAATGGTGTTATAGAGTTTAAATAAGTCTTCCAGATGGGGTTTTCTGTTATGTGGGTTGGCGTGTGATGTTGTCAACCTGTTTGTATCCCTTGGGTAGTGCATGGTAAGTTATCTATTATTTACCCGGTTTCCACGAACGGGGATGTTTTGTGCCTCCTTGGTTTAGGAGTGGACTATGTGAGTTGTGTCTCCTTGTAAGGAGTGACCTTGTTATATGATTTTTTGCCTCCAGTGTTTGGAGTGAGTTCATTTTATGTCGCCTCCTGAGAAAGGAGTGGTCGTGATATCTTGTGTTGCACTTTGTACCCTTGGTGTTTGGATGGTATGTGTGTTGTCAAGTAGAAGAGTGGCTTCCGTAGGGGCTAGAGCCCGGAAGGGGTAAGATTGGGTAACCTTCGGAAGTGGTTTAATCAAGTGATAACTAAAACAATAATTAGAAGATTAGGACTAACTTCTCACTAATAAAGATAATTATGCCTCACCCATGGACCCACGTGCTCGGTTAGGCTTGAGATGGGCGGGAAGGCTTGGAGAGGCAAGGTCATCTATCTTGTCTATACAAAAGGTGTTTGACTCCGCATTAGTAAGTATGAGGGTCGGAGATCGGTTTGAGGCCACCATCTTGATGATCTGCAGTGGGTAACTCATGACGAACTATGTGATGACACTCTGTCTAGGACAACAGTTGGTACTTGTTTATTGTGGGTATGGTTTTCGTAACATACCCGATGTAACCATGGTTGGTGGTTGATTTTGTGTGTATGGTTCTCATAACATACTTGAACTGCTTTATATCTGGAAGCAATGTAACCATGTTGAGTTGTACTTGTGATGCACTTGTGATGTCGGTGTGTTGTACTTGTGAGGTTCATGTGATTGGTTGTTTCAGTATGGTACAATTATGATTTAGCCTATGTCTAGAGGTGTTGGTCTTGGCTAGGATTCCTTGTTACTATCTCCTAGCACAGGGGGTGGGCCTTTGGGTTCCACTTGGTTGGGTGGCGTGCACCTTAATCCGTTGGGTTCTTTCTTCATGTTCGTGTGGACGAGACTTCCAGTTGGAGAGCTTGTTGGATTCAATTTCAGTTCTTGCTTTATTTCATTTCAGTTGATCTTGTATTATTTTACCCCTCAGTTGTTATCGAGGTGGAGGTTGTAATTGTAATCTTATTTATTGGATTTGCCTCATTCAGGGAATGAGTATTGTAACCTTATTGTTTAATGAAAGGATTAATGAAATTGAAAGTTATCTCTTATGCTTGATGTAAATTATCTTAATTGGAATGTATGTGTTTATTTATTATCTAAATAATTGACATGGTTTAAATTCATGTTTTGTTGAGGTTCTATATAACCTCTGTCTCATAACCTTAGAGGTTGTTGGCATTAGTTAGTGAGATTCCTTATTAATTGTACTTAAACAAAAAAAAATTAGCCTACTTAAGTGGTTGTTTGCAACTTCCTCTAGGGTTGCGTGGCGAGGCGTTACATACACTAAGGATAATTGTATTAGCTAAGGAGAATGTGTTTTCAAGTCACTAAAGTATAGGTGTCATGTAGGATATAGTTACTATTGTACTTATGATGTACATATTAGTTAATATAATTATGATGTATCCTTCTTTAAAGGGAAGGTATGTGAGAAGCACACAATTTATCCCCATACATTAGCACAGTCACTTAGTGCAGGTTCCATGAAGGATGAGAATGCAAGGGGTCGTGTTATGAGGGAAGATTAGATGGGAATATACTTATATCCTACATGATTTGTAAAATAGAAAGTAAAACCTTTATTTGAATTTATCTAAATGATCAAGTGCTTTAAATCATCAGTGATGATGATTCTCAAGGGGGGAAGTATGTTCCACCCTATCTCTTAGTTATCAAGTTACTTTTACTTTAAGGGTGCATATGATGATAAATGTTTATCAAAAATTTAATATGTTCAATAGGTGAATGAAATATACCAAAATATGTATTATGATGTTATTTCTTTTGAAGGAATGATTATGTTTTATATACTGATGGAAATTATGATGAATGTATATGAATTACAATATGAATACATTAATGCTTTGATGATGCAAATATATATGTGAATGGCTAACTACCTTTGTGTTGTACTAAGATAAATGTAGGAACAGGTCAAGCCTCAAGTACGAGAGGGGGAGTATCACTCAAGAGAGGAGCTTGGTTCGGTAACCCTTAATGAACCTAATTGAGCATTCACACCCTAGTTGGTATAGTCGAGTTAACTTGTGAAACCAGTAGGTAGTCTTTGGTCATTGAATGGGAATTCTTTGTAGTGGTTTTGGATATAATCCTGTTCTATGGATGTTCTTGATTGGGGTTATGTGATTGAGTCTTTATGTTGAGTGGAATTTCTTCTTTGTGTGTTCATATTTATATGCTAATCAATGAAGTATATACACTTTGTAGTGCCTCTCATGTTACTGATACATTATGATACTGCTTGGTGTGTGTTTTGATTCTGTTTAGTTTTTGGTTATGTTCCGATGCATGCTTGATACTTTGATAGACATCTATTTTTCCATGTGGTTTGGATTGGCAAAAAATTTTGTTTCTTTTCTTATGATATTTGGACACATTTGTTGGATAATTATTCTTATGATGATGTTACTGATTTATTTATGATGATGTTGTTTAGGTTTTCATTACTGTATGTGATTTGGGTGAGAGAGACAGTGTTGCATCACTCATCCATGAGTGCCCTGTTGCACCGCAATTCTCTTTCACGATGAGTTTGATTGTGAGTTTATATGTATATGTATATGTTGCTCGACGTTTAGTGTTATGTAGGAATGAAGGTACCGGATGCCGACTCCACCCACATTGTCAGGTCTGAGCGCGCCCTACATACCCAATGGTTTGATGTGGTTAGGGAGTTGATAAGAAAGTACCCCCGTCTGTGTTCATGGTTGGGTCAATGTTTGTTCATGTCTTATATCCGTACTTCATTCGTGTGGGTATGATTTTTAATTTGAGTTATTTACTTTCATGGTTTTAGGAATGTTTATTAAGGTTTTGATTATGGCTATGTTGTTGAGTAATTGTTTTAAATTAGTGTTATTTATTTTATACATTAATGGTTTTATTAATATTGCAAAATTTAAATTGTTATGAGATTATCATTTAATTTAAATAAATATAAGTTAATAAATTGTTTTATTGATTATTTAAATTAAGTCATTGAAATTATTATTAGGATGACTAATTCTATCTTTGAGTAATTGATTTCATATTAAATTTTCAAATTTAAATGTTGTTTGAGATATAACGCTTATTTATTTATTTTAATAATATCTATTTGTCTTAACAGGGTAATTATATTTTAACAAGGAAATTGTATTATTTAAATTTTGGAAGCAATAGTTAGTTGAGGAGATTTGGGAAAAATGCCTATTCGAAAATTAGTAAAATTGAAATTGAAGGCAAGTGGCTATTTTTCCATGTGTAGTGAAATTGAAAAGTTTTTAGTAATGTTTTAATTTTTGCTTTCTTGGGATTTTATATCCAATCTGGGTTTTTTTCGAAAAAGCAGAGAGAGAAGGAAAGCAATGTTTGTCTGCAATTCGTAATTTTGAAGTTTTCTAGAAATTGAAATCTCTGTATTTTTCTTTCAAAAATTGTTAGAAGAATTGTAAATTGTAAATTGTCTTGGATTATTGTTCTTCGAAATTTCTTCTAGATGTTGTGGAATTCAGAATTTGTTGAAGAACATAGCTGGCTAGATACACACGATGCAACAATTTATCTCCAAATCAACTTCAAGCGAAGGAATCCAGGTAGCACTGTAATCCTTGAATATCTTTGTAATTTTCCGTTGAAAAGAAAAGATTAAATTTTTTGAAATTCCATTATGTATTCTGTGAAGCTTTTGAATTGTTATTTTTGTGAAATCCTTGTTGTGTAAATGTTATCTCCAGCCTTTGGATTCTTCTTTCCCCTTCATTTCCTATCCAGTATGGTTATTTAGTATTTTGAAATACAAGTTTGGCTAGCTAGAAACTTATTTTTTTATCTTTGAATAAATTATCTCTGCGCCAGTCTGTCCATTGTTATTTCCTAGTCAAATACTCTATAATCTTTATTTGCTAGAGATCTTCATTTTTATTTTGCATTCTAGCTTTTGCAATTCACCATTTTTGTGCTTATGCGCCTCCTCTGCTTAGGAGCTTTGTAGTAATATTGTAGTGATTATTTTATTGGAGTTATGATAGATAGAAAAATATATATTTCTTAAAATATATTTGTTCACTGCCTTATGCATCCTATATTTTTCCATTCAAAATTACTGTTGGATGTTGGCATTGTTTTTGTGGCTTTGGGGGGGTTTGATGTTGTTGGCGTCCCCACTCTCCCTAACCCCCTATGACTTGTGCGCTAGTCATCCTCCTTAGGATGACTATGCAACAGTCTATGGTTGTTGTGTGCAGCCATCCTAAGCAGGGTCGCGCCCTTCTGTTGTTGCACCGTGGCTTTTATTTTGTATTATATATGTGTGTGTGTGTGTGTATTGGGGTCTACAATCTTGTATAATCTTTTTTTTTAATAGAGCACAACGAACTTTGAATTGAAATTTAAACTCAATTTTTAAATAATTATAATATATATATACATAAATATGTATATACATTGGATAGATATTTATTTAATTATATTTTGTTGAATTTATTGTGGTAGTGCAAAAGTAATTTTCAATTCTCAAATTTAAGAACAAAATTATCTTGATTAAACTCAAATTTAAGTATTATTTTATTAAACTTGTAATTGGAAATGAATTTGCAAATTAGAGTTAACAATCATGGAAAAATCAGATTTAGAGACCATTATGTTTTGGAAAAAGAAACAAAACCGGGAAATAAATATTGTATAGGATTAAAGTATACACATTTTATTTATAATTGTTTTAATAGTTTAAGTTTAAATATTTTATTTTTGAAGTATATTTGTGTGTTTAAATAATTGTAGAAAGGGTAGTTTATCTTTATTAAATTTGATTTAGAAACATTTAAGGAAACTCGGATTTACCAATTTGGTAAAATAAGTTTGATGAGATAGTTGCTATTATGTAAATTAAGTTTTGAAGTTAAATATAAAATATGAATGGTTATTTCTATAGATTTACTTGAAATATTTATTTCCGAAAATAATTTTATAATTTGGAATGGATTTTAATATGATGGAAATTTTTATTTGATGTGCCATATGTTGAATTTTAGGTTAAATTTTATATAGTTTGAAAAGATGATTTTATTTGAAGCAATGTGTTATTTTGGTTCTTGGGTAAATGGACACTTACTTCTAGAGGCTAGAGGAAATTGTGTGTTGCACGTTTGTTGTTGCACTTTTTTGTCTATTATTTTATCTAATGAATATTTGTGTGGGTGATACCTCCTAGTTTTATGGGTTTTGATACCTTGTGTGTAGTCATGAGATGGTCATGCCTCGTGTGCCTTGTTGTGAAATAAGGTCCTTTATTTTTGTGTATTGAGGTACACCTTTTACTTGTCTTTGATTTTGGGGCAACTATAGGGGAGAGTGGCTCTTCTTGGGGCCAATGTACAAGTGGTCATCCATGGAACAATTACCTTAAATAAGTGATAACCTAATTAATGTATCTAATGGGTTGGGTTAGTTAACACATAACAAGACTAAAAACATGCACCTCACCCCTGTCGTTAGTGCTCTCAAAGGCTAAGGATGGGTGGGAAGACCTGGTTGGTAAGGTCACTACCTTGTCTCCACGAAAGGTAAGTGGCTTCACATGAGTCACCCTATGGAGTAGCACCTTGAGATAGGATGTTTGGTTAACCGTAGATGGAGGCAATTCCTAGTGTTAGGTAATCTGGTGAATCCATGTAAGACCATGCGATGACACTCTCCTAATGTGCCCATTGTTTTTCCTTTATTCTTGTTGCCTCTGAATCTTTTATTATTGTTGTTGTTTATGTTGCTATATGGTCTTGAGTTATGTGGTGTTAGTTTCTTGATGTTTTGACTTTGTGGACGAGGGTTCTTTCTTATCGACTACTTGCATGGAGGGTGTTCCTTTAGATTCACAAGGTTGGGCGGAATGACAAAGCACCCATTGGGTCCCCAGGTGATGATCGTGGCGTGGAAGCAGATGCAGTGATCCCAGAGCTTCACACGGAAAATATTGTACCTTATTTTATATTCAATTTTCATTATTGTATTCTTTCAAATTTTGATGTACACTTCCCAATATTATAAGAGAAGCAACTTTGTAATGTAATATTGGCATCTTATGTGTTGTATATATGGAAATATGTTCCACTAATGTAATTATGAACTTGGAAATTGTATTGTAATAATATGTTATTCATACTTTTATTTATCTATCTTATTCATGTTTGGTTGATTGTTATATTTATATTATTTCTTATTCACGCTTCTATCATTTATTTACTTTGGTATCATTTAACGTTGTAGTTGGTTTAGGTTCGTTCAAGTAGCGTGCCATGTTACCCCATGGGACTAAGATGATGTTATATGATATTTTTATGTTGTTTAATTATGTAATTATGTTAGATATAATTGTTGTTTTAAAAAAATTGTTCTATTATTGTTAGTAGTTGTATCCTATGAGGTTTGTGTGACGAGGCGTTACACACTTCATGTATATATGTTGATCGATGAAAATATCTGTATATATTAATGTATTTATATATTATTACGTTAAGGTAAACATATATGCATATATATTAATATATGTATATATGTGTATTATTGTTTTAACATATGTTTATATATAAGTATATACCTAGATATTAAGATATTAATATATTATGTAAATATATGTATATATATAGGTATTTTGTACTCATCAATTTGTGTATATAAGTGATTGACAAATAAACATTATATATATATCGATGGAAGTTATATTATGTATGTTAACGATATATTTATATTGATATATATTTAAGTGCTTTAAAATAAACTTAAATAATATATGGAAACTATATATTATAAATCTTGGCTAGTATATATTAAAGCCAACATTGTATCTAACATTAAGCTGCACAAAGATAATGTATTATTTTCTTTGATTAAATACAACGGTAAAAGGCTATGTGAAGCTGAGCTAAATGTAGCACATTGTGAAGCAACTAATATGTATAGCGCATGAGTTAAGTAATTATGAATGAAAGCTACACCATAGGATGAAACATAATGCTCAAGTTAGCGTTGCCTTATATGTGCATAAAGCAAACATATGGAGGAGTTAATAAGACCTAATGAATGTTGCGCATGAATAGGAAGAACTGTGTATAGTTGTAAAGGAAGTGGAAGCAGTTTTTAGTGTAATGATCCTTATGGACTTATTTTAGGTTTCGCCTTTATATTTATAGATAAATATATCAAATTAAGCCAAGATCCAATAACCTTTTAAGATTTAGTAAAATTGATGCCCAATGGGTCGATTCAAGGCGCACTTTAAATGTACATTATTTTGGTTGTTTGGTGTTTTATGCATTGACAAGGATCAACAATAGGAAGAAATAATAATAATACTATGCTCTCAATAGGAATATTTCTTGTGTTTGTGTAAATATCTATTCTACTCTCAACTCTATTCCATATTCCATGATATCCTCTCTCCATAATTTCTATTATCTTTATGCTTGGAGCAGTTGTGACTCTTTGAATACTGATGTCCCATCACAACTGTTGATCAATGATTTTTGTAGCTGAAGGTTGTGCTAATTATCGGGTTACTTGTCTTGGTGCCTCTAATATTACCAAAGACTGAATACTATTGGGTATTCACTAAGACTTTATCGTGACATCTAATAAATGGCAGAGTAAGAAGGTTATTAGGGAATTATGGCTATTAAATCATGCCTATGGTACAGAGTATCAGGTGTATGCTGTGAATACTGGAAAAATGCTCGTCGATAGTGAGATACAGTGCTACCTTCTTCAAATAATGGTATTTAGTAATGCACGTCGACCATCTATTTGTCGAATATTGACAAGGAACTCTTAAGGAAGCTGGAATGTGGTCCATGGTATATTCAGATAATACTCACATATCTCCATGGCTCTTAAGTATGATTCTTAATGTAGATTACTATGTTATGTTGGAGTTTAACCGCTTCCCCATCCTTATGGATATATCACACCAATATCACTCAGAAATGGGATGAAGTGTAATGTTTCTTATTACGTAGGGAGGCATAATCTACAGGCAACACGGAGTGGAATGTGAGCGTGTTAACAAAAACAACTCATCACATATTAAAAATATAAAATGCATATGTATATGAAAATATGGAACAATAAATAGTGGACAAATAAAAATTAAATAAAAATGAATTGGTGCCACCCAAAAATATTTATATAAATAAATAAATAAAGAAAAAAGAAAAAAAAATTACACATTCACCACAAAAATACGAATTCAAGACATGACAATTAATAAATTTTACTAATTGAAAAAAGGTGCACCAATACAAGTAAGTATGTGCATTTAATTTTTATTTTCTATCATTTACTTTCTATGATTTTTATATTTCTCACATCCAGAAATATATTTTTTACTTTCTATCATTTTACGTTCTATGATTTGTATATTTATTACTTCATTTTTTACTTTTTATCATTTACAAATTTTCTAAATAAATAAAATAAATTTTACTTTTTAAGATTTGTATATTTTTCAAAACAAATTTAAAGGTAAAAAAGTAAATTCTAATCTATAAGTCATAAATAAAATTTTACTTCTATTTTATTATCAAATTATTATTTGTTACAAAAAAGTTTGCATATATTTTATTTTTCAATTGTTTTTTAAAGACATATTTTTTTATTAAGAAGATTAAATTATTAATTATTAATTATAAATAAATAAGATTTGTCAATAAATATGTATTAAGTTTGTGATATATTTTTTTTATCAAATTAATGTATAGTAAAATTTCTCATATTTATAATATCTTTTACTTTTATATTTTATTTTTAAATAATTGTTTAGGATGCCTCGTCCAAGACTAAATTTTAAAAATGAAGAACAACAAAGAGAATATGCTTGAAATTATATGAGACACCGACATAAACAAATGAATAGCGTACAAAGAGAAGAAGCAAGAAATCATCGAAACCAAAATGATAGAGAAAGATGTGTTAAGCATAGGGAAAATATGGCAATTGAAGAGATTGAAGCATAAATGAGACAACATGCAAATGAGATGAGAATACATCATGTACGAACATCTGAAAAGGAGCAATATATATTAAGAAGAATATTACAAACAAATTAGCATTTAGACCAATTGAATGAGATAGAAAGATAACAAATACAAGTACGTAATTGTGAATTAGTTGAAAGGAATTATCAATCTCATGAGAATATAGAGGGTAAATCTGAAGGAATGAATTCAATTACAATAGATCATGTGTTACAAACACCAGATAATAGAGTTCAAGATGCAATAAATGTTGAAACTAAAAATCATGAAGAAAATAATAGTTCACAACAAGAGTTAAACTCTCAATTGAGAAGACGAAGATGACTGCAAAGAAGACAAAATGAAAGAGATCTGGGTACATGCAATAACAATAGAAATGTGCAAATTGATTTGAAAGATTTACAAATTATATTTTGACATGGTCTGGATAAACTTGCAGCACCAATCATGTGTTACATTTGTCAAGAAATTTACCCTGCAATGAAGGTTGTATGAGTTCTTGAAGGCCCAATTTTCAATAGATGTCAACAAGAGAAACATGAACATCAATTTTCAATATTAAATAATATGAATCCTGGTCCAGAACCACTAGAACTTGCAAACTTAACACAAATTGAGGAAATGTTGATAGCACGTGTAAATTCAATACTTCAAGTCACAAATGCAACTGAAGGTCGATATAAATATAAAGGACATATCGTAAGTTTTCCACAAGAAGTAAGAGAAATAGCTAAAATTTTACCACATCGAATAAAAGATTTACCAATTATTATTGTTTGAAAGAAAGACCATCATGGAACAAATTACAATTTTACAGTCAATAGAGAGAGGGTGTACAAAGCATTTAAATATAAGATAGAACATGATAAGTTCTATAGAGATGTGTAAAATGATGAAAATGCTCTTAGTGAACTCATATGCAGTTCAAATGAATTTTTTTTTGACAAATTGAACTCTGTTCATATGGAGTTTGATTCAGATGCAAATGAATATGTATTTGTGGGTCCAGTGATAAAGATGGATGAAGGAAACATTAGTGAGCACAATACATCAATGGCATCAAAACCACAAAATGTTCAAAGAGAGATGGAACTAATCCAAGCATGAGTAAAGAACCCTAATCTAGATCCTAGATCACTAATTGATTAGTCAGGAATTGGAACATCACCAATAACTAAGTATGTCACTAAAAGATTACTTGATATGGATTTTCCAACACTATTTTTAGTTGGACAATGTGATTGGCTAGAACCACAAATAAGGAGTGTTCATCTACATGAATTTCTTAAGCATTTATTTTGATATAGAGATCATCGCTTTGGTTGGCACCCTCGATTTAGATATTATATGATGAATATGATTACGAGACATCATGAAAAAAACTCATCTGTCGTGTTTATCAAAAAGAGCTTTCAATACATGCCAACCACAATCAATGAGTTATGACAACATATGGAAAATGTTCCTCACTCACATCTAGTTGATCGTTTGATGTGTTTTGGTACTACACTAAGGGGTACAAGATCTTATTGGGAAAAATGTCGAGATGAATTAACAGACCTATTGCATCAAATTGGAACACCAACTATTTTATTTACTTGAGTGCAACAGATATGTATTGGCCAAATTTGCATGCACTAATGCTAGGAACACAACCAACTAATCCACAAGAAGCACAAAAGTGGTGATGACAAGACATTATTAACTATACACATATTGTGGCATATTACATGCACCTACGATATACACTATTTCGAAAGGAAATAATGCAAAAGGGGATGAAAGTAAAAGATTATTGGTCAAGACATGAATGGAAACATAGAGGATCATCACATGTGCATGTATTTATATAGTTAGAGGGAGCACCAAATATAAACCTAAATTGGGGAAATGATCATGAAATAAAAAATGCACAAAAATATTTTGATTCTCTTATTCGTGCATGGAATCCACGAGGAGATTCACATCAACAAAACATATAGGTATGCTTTTAATTCTCAGTTATATATATTTTTCAAAATATATTATACTTAAAATTATTGTATGCTAACTAATAAAATATGTGTTATCATCAATGATAGGTCCTACAAAACTTTACATAACATCCAGGTGAAGCCACAATAATGGTTTACAATTCAAGTGAGGAAGGAAAACTCGCAAAAATGGTGATTTTGGGAGTTCGTACAAACCTACTGGTTCAAATGAACCCATAAGGGGTTCGCTCGAACCAGGGTTGGATCGAACCTCTTTGAATCTTGGCTTCCAGAAAACAAAAAAAAAAAATCATGGGAAAGGGGTTCGTTCAAACCCCCCTTATCCCTCATTGCCCCCCTGAGACACAAAAAGAACCTAAATTTTGTCACTTCAGAGCTCGGGTTGAGGATGAAAATGGAGGAATCTTCACAAACCCAACTGGAATCAGGTAGTCCTCAAAACGATCTATCCAAAAAATATAATTTTAATATGTTTTAGTTTTATTATGTATTTGTTTTTTTAGTTTTATTAAACATAGGTTTTTCATTGAAAATGAAGGTCTTTGTTCTGCACATGTGGAAAAATAGCAATTATAAAAAAAAAACTTCAAAAATATGAGTGCACCAGATATTGAATTCCTTGATCCAACAAAAAAAATTGAATTTCGATATATACAAAAAAAGTTACGCATTATACAGTCACACTATGTTTGAATTGTAATTGGTTTGACTTCGAAACTTGATTAAAGAAAAAATATTCAATAAAAAACTATCTAACCAAGTGGAAGCACTAGATATCGGAGTTACAAATCTAAATTCGAAAGAATTATAATTTTATCCTTCATGGAAAAAAATGTATGCATTATACGGTGTGCGTCTTTCTAAAAATGTTGTTTTTTGAAAAAAAAACTAGTTTTCATGGGAGATGGAAAAGGAAGTGCAATCTGATTCCAAAAATTTTGAAAAAAAAAATTTTTAGAATCTAAAGACAAAATGTGATGAGACTCTAGTTTGCATCATATTCAAATTCCTCACAGTTTAGCCGCTATAGGTGCCCGAATGTGAAGATTTAGTTAAAAATAATAATTTCAGTGTTCAGTTTGGCCAAAAATTGTAAACCACTATTGTGGGATCACCCATCCACACCTTTGAAATACACAATAATTGAGCCATATAGACTTGGAACATGACTATGAAGAGTTACTCAATTGTGTTGAATGCCATACAATATGTAAAGAAGGCACTTGCCTTCGTAAAAAAAAAGAGGAAGGATGGTTTGTAGGTGACTTGTTCATATATTCAAATATTTTGTATCAAGTAATAATCAAAATGTTTATATAAATTAACAAATGACCTTCTCTTTTTAGGTAGAATGCACCATGGCCATTTCATTTAGATGGATCAAAATTATTTGAAGACCCAACTACAAGAGATAAAACATATGAACTTGCAAGAAATGATGATCGAGTGAATATGCATAATTGTATCATTCTTCAATTATGGAGAGAAAATGTAGATTGGAAGTCGGTTCTTTCAAGACATTCTGTAATCAATTATATTGCAAAGTATGCAGCAAAAGCTAAAAAGAGTTCAGAAACATATCATCAAATGTTAATGCGACTTGCAAATATTGAAAACCCAGATGAAGTAGCATCAAGAGCATCTAGAAGACTTCTAACAGAAACCCTCATTGAAAGAGACATTGGAACACAAGAAACATGCCATATGTTGTTTGAGTTGCCATTGGTAGAAAGTAGTAGAGTATTTGTCACATTAAATGTTCCAAGAGAGGTGTTCAACCCAGTGACAAAAAATGAAGAAAACGATGATGAAAGTCACCTAAAACATTTCATTGAAGGATATTTGGAAAGACCATATGCAATGGAAAGTGTTACTTATAGATGCATCTAGATCTTGGACATATAATCCCAAGTATAGAAGAGATAACAAATGGAAAGCAAGGACTATTACAGCTATTGTGAGAGTGTTTCCAAGATTTACCACCATACCTACACGACAATCAGAAAAATGGGTTGACTTTTGTTGGTCATAATTATTGTTGTACAAGCCATTTCATAATATATAAAGAGATATCAGACTTGATGAGGCTACAATTGTATCAAATTGGGAGTCACTCAATTATAATCCATGGCATTTGGAATGAACGAATATTAGATATGAGACTGAAAATTATAATGATTTTGAAGATGAGGATGCTAGACCTAATGATCATAATATAATTGAACATGAGTGGGAGATCATCTCAAGACTACACAGTGGAAAAATTATGGATGCAACAGAGGTAGATATGTTGGGTAGAAGAGATGTTGATAGACAAAATCTATGGAGTATTGAATATCAAGGATAAGATTACACAAGGAAAGCAATAAGGTTTATCAACACCGTGAAAGATAATGGATTAGTATTACTAGATGATATGATGTCAAGTATTTCATATGGAAACTTAGGTACTAAGCAAAAAAAAGCACTTGATATTACTATGTCACATTATTATCAAGCTTAAAATTTCATGCCACTGTGCATGATAATCCAAGGAACAACTGGAATAGGTAAATCATATCTAATTCATGCAATTCGTCAAGCTCTTTAGGATGCATCAACACCACAACTTTCTCCCCTATTATTACTAGCACCAACTGGAGTTGCAGCTTTTAACATTGGTGCATCGATAATTCATTCAACACTAAGAATTTCACTTAAATATTTTGTTGAATTAGAAGGAACAAAGCTCACAAATTTCCAAGAAGAACTGTGACATATAAAATACATATTAATTGATGAAATGAGTTTTATTGGAAAAATATTGCTTACAAATATTGATTCAAGACTAGGCCAAGCTTTTCCAGAAAAATTAAACATGAGTTTTGGAAGAAGATCAATCATTTTTGTAGGAGATTTGGGACAACTACCTCCTGTTAAAGTGACAAACCTCCTTATGATAGTAATGTACATGTAAAATTTTTATGGGAAGAATTTAAGATAGTTATTACTTTGGATAAGGTATTCAAACAAGAAGGTGAAGGTGAGGACCAGAAAAGGTTTCGCCAACTACTCACAAATATTAGAGATGCAAATCCAACAATCGATGATTGGAAATTATTGATGACAAGGACAGATGTCTCATTACATCAAACAGTTCGGGAAGAGTTTGATAACAATATGCATCTATTTGCAACAAATGATAATGTATATCACCATAATAGGAAAAAATTGTAGTCATTAAGAAGACCAGTAGCTCATAGAATTGCAACTAAAGAATGTAGTAATGATTAATTCAATGTTGAGTTAGTAATTGCGAAGGATGCACGAGTCATATTAACCTCTAATCTATGGATAGAAGCAAGCCTTTTAAATAGACTCTTGAGATACATTCAAAATATCATATACAAACTTGGAAGTGCCCCACCAGATCCACCAACATATGTTATGGTTCAATTTGATAATTACTCGAGAATGCCATTTGAAGATGCATCTCCAAATATAGTTACAATTGCATCAATACAAAGGGGGTGCACACATAAATTGTCATTGTGATAAGCTTGAGCACTAACAATCCATAAATCACAAGGATTGACTCTTTCAAAGGCAACAATTGATATAGGACTGAGAGAAAGAACATGATTAACATTTCTTGTTATTTCACATGTTAAATCCTTGGATGGACTTAGAATCTCACCACCATTTTCATATAATGGCTATGAAAAAATGAAAATAGAGAAGCAGCTCACCAAAAGGAGAGTTGAGGAAGAAAGACTCAAATCTTTGGAAGCACAATAAGTGTATGTAATGCATACATTATTGGATATCATTCTTCTATTAAACTCTATTGATATAACATGAAGATTTTATTTTTATTTAATGTGAAATATCCCATTCAATATTTGGAAAGAACAAAAATATTTTTTTCAAACACATGCTAAAGTAATATTTTATATACGGCACTGCGGATGCTACTAGCTTACCTATCTTAATATATTAATCTATATATTATACATTGAGAGATATCATTTTCGAGGCATATATTAAAATTCAAAAAAGTAAAAAAAAAAAAAAAATGTACTCGAAAATGATATCTCTCAACGTATAATATATAGATTAATATATTAAGATAGATAAGCTAGTTATCTATTTTAATGATAATAATAATCATTTTATATTTGGTAATTATAATATTGTTAATTTTATATATATTTTAATATTTATTACATTATAATTATAAATAATGTTAATTTATATTATATTATAATTATAATATTATCTAAGATAATTATAATCATAATAGTAATATTTAAATTGAGATCACCTATATTTATATTTTGATATTTATTTGTATTTTGATATTATTTTGGTGTTACCATTTTGGGGGTATGACATTTAGTGTAAGAGATACAAGGTGTAGCCTATGGAGGCATAACAACTAGCACATAAGACCAAGTCAACAAATGAAAAAGGCACACATGAGTTTTATTGTTGTTGTACATACATTTTAATGAGAAGTAAACATAGTTTTTGAAGCCATGTGAATAATTCAAGCCAATGCTATTATATGGGGCACCAACTTGAGAAGGTGGAGCCAATCTGTAGAGTATGAAATACTTAATAAGTTTTCTAAATTTGCATGTCTGATATGAGCTTGTGAGACTCAGTCAAGAGGAAACTTGGAAGCAATATGTGAAGTAATTCAAATAAGAAAACTTGTTTGTGAGCTTTTTGTTCATTTGACTCAGTAATAGAGTCTTGTTGTCCCTTATAACAATTTAAGTTAGTCATTAAAATGGAGAGGATTGTTATGTGTTGCAAACCTGTGAGTTAGATTGATGAGTCGTTGCATGAGGATAGAAAGGTGGCATAAATATTAACTTGTTTGTAGCCTTTAGTTTCTCACAAATTATTATAAACAGAGGTTATCATTCTACCAATTTCTACACTTATCAATCTAATTATCTTGATGATATTTGTTGTGATTTTTGAGTTAGTGAATTGAGAACTTGTGAGTTTGAGAGTAGTTTTCCTATTTTGTATTTGTGATTATTCAGAGAATCAGTGAGAAGTTAGAAGAGGGAATTTAAGTTGATCTCAGAGGAATTATCAAGTGAGCTTGAGGAATGGAGCTAGGAAGGGAGTTAAATTAATTGGAGTATTATACAGGCATGCTAGTCTCTATACCTTTGTCAATTATGTCAGAAAGATAAAATAGTTAAATGTTTACTATGTTGAAAATGAATGGTGTGTTGTGATGATTGATCAAGATTGCATGTTTCTTGTTTGTTTATTATGTTGGAGAAACCTAACATATTAGTTATACTTAAATAGATGTGTATGTACCCTATATATTGGAGTTTGTATGAATGCAATTTATTTATACTATATATAGTATGTGTATACTTGATTGATTACTTGTATCTCCTTTAAAGTAGGAAGAAATGATTATCCTTAGAGTTAAGTTAAAAACTTAATGATTTTGGCAACACAAGGGTAGACAACTGAGAGGGGGGGTGAATTGGTTGTCATTGAAATTATACTTATTAAACTTATTCTCAAATTTGATAAATAAACATGAAAGCATAAACCATCACCACATCAAAATACACATAACACCAAGATTTTTGCGTGGAAACCCTATTAGGGGAAAAACCACGGTGGAGCTTAGTCCACAAGTTTATACTCTGTTAGAAGTATTATAAATGGGGAATGCACATGCATTTAGGCACACTGCCTAGAGCTCACTTCTCAAATACAAAAAGGCTCACTGCCCAAAGGAAGACTCATTGTCCTACAGTGACATTCAGATTACATTTGAAAGATCTTGAACTGAGAAAATAACATCTTCTTAATGTCTGATTACAGTTCTGATTAAGCTTATAAACACTTTCTTCTGCTCACTCTTCTTCACACTTTACTTTTGCCTTCAAAAAATTAGAACATTATTCACACACAACACTCGCACATATCACTCACCACTACTCTCAAATGGTATAAACAATCAATCATATATATCTGCAACTAAGGATAGCATCAACTACGTGCCGACCCAACAAAATATGAAATGTGTACAAACTATCGGCTCAAATCAATAAACAATTTATCAATGTGAATCAAATAGTATTGGCCAAAACATAGTAAGGACCCAAAACAATATGTCTCAAACATGAAACACCTTAAACAATTATGCCTCGAAGATCCACAACACGCTAAAACCCTATCAGTCATGATCATGAAAAACATGAACTCATAGAAGAAAATCACCAATCACGAGCACAACAATCAATGAAAACCAACAACATAGATAGAGCATGATCTAGAAACATCCACAAGCATCATGAATCACCACAAAAGCATCTACAACAACTCATATTACTAGATTCGCATCATCTTCTTTTAGGAACACCAACTAAAGCAACAAAACAACTGTCAGAACATAGATACTCATAACTTAATCAAATCTTCATGTGAACCTCTGAAACTTCATGTGGATAAACTAGATATACTTTCCAAAAAACCCTTTAATCCGCAACTTCTTATCATCAATATACCAAGCTATCCATCATAGTGAACTTCACTGCATCACCAACAACCTGCAACTTATTTTATTACAAATTTTTCAATATCCTTAAAATATACAACCTTAAACACATTAATGTCAATAATGTTGACATCAATGACAACCACATATTAGCAATATCTAAAAATCTCCCCCTTTGACATTGATGGCAACACATGATGTGAAAAACACCATCAATGATACTTTATCTTAGCACTTTCTCCCCCTTAGATTTTGACTCTTTTCTCCTTAACTCTTTCACATATTTTCACATGAATCTTATCCCCCTTTGACAAAAATTAAAAAGGTACACATTATGTTTCTCCACACAAGCTCTGAACCAAATTTTTGAACATTTGACTACTCCCCTTGAGTAGCAACCTCCAAAAAATTAATCTAGATCACAAGATATGACTATGAAATGCACTGACTGATGCAAGTCAATGCATCTTAATTTTGATTAGGAGGGGTAATCACCTCTAGCTTCCCTTTGAGATACTCAAAATTATCCTTAGACAAGGGATTGGTAAAGACATATGCAATTTGTTCCTTAGTGGGCACATACTCCAATCTGACTTCCTTTTCACTCACCTTCTCTCTCAAAAATTGAAACTTGATAGATATATGCTTGGTTATTGAATGCAACACTGGATTCTTAGAAATGTTTATAGCACTTTAATTATCACAAAATATAGCAATAGGTTCATCATACACGACTCTGATGTCCTTTGACATCTGCTTCATCCACAAATATACTTAAGTACAATTGTTAGCAGCAACAATGTATTCTACCTCTACAATAGATAAAGAAATGGAATTCTATTTCTTACTTAACCATAAATCAACTTCTTTCCCAAGAAAAATTCACCACCACTAGTACTCTTTTTGTCATCCACATCTCCTACCCAATCGACATTAGTAAAAGAACTCAAAGTAAGGTCATCTTCTTTAGGATATCATAGGCCAAAATCAACTGTCCCCTTCAAGTACCTGAAAATCCTCTTCACAACTATCACATGAGATTCCTTAGGATCAACTTGAAATCTTGCAACAATGCATATGGAATTCATGATATCAGGTCTAGTTTGAGTCAAATAGAGCAATCCACCAATCATAGATTTGTATCTAGTTTGATATATTTTAGGAGAATCATCATCTTGTGTCAACTTACATCCAGTCACCATAGGTGTGCCAACTTGTTATGCCTTGCATAACCACCCCATCTTTTTCCTTTGTCAAAATGGGCCCCCCTTGTTATCTTTGTTATTTAGCTGTTTTTGAAACAAAGTTTGGAGTCTAGTTTTGCCAATACTTTGTTTTTCTTTGGTTTCTCTGTTGGAATCGGAACCGGAACTGAATCAGGTTCTGAAAATTCTTTTAAGGCTTGTTTTTGGTTCTATCCCGACGGTCTTTTCTTTTCCTTTGTTTTTGGTCTTTGGCAGAAGCGGAGCCGGAGTGGGAATTAAAATGGTTGTTATCAAATTTTGCAAAATCACGATCAGTTCTAATCCCGCCTCCGCTATTTTTATTTTTTTGCTTTGTCTCGGTTTTTGTGTTTTGTTTTATTAGGTTGGTCTTTTTTTTAACTTTTTGTATTTGTTTTTGTTTTATTTTTAGTTGTCGGACATGAAGCCAGAATGGGAATGAGGTTTGGAAATTTTATAAATTTGAGATCCCGATTCCATTTTAATGCCCCCGCCACTTTTTATCCTTGATTTTTTAACTGAGTCGCACTATTATGAAGTGTTTGTTCACTCTCAGTTCCGACTCCGCCTTTATTGCGCTTTAAATGCATTAATGATGGTTGCCGGTGTAGGTAGAAATTCACATATTTACCTTTATTTAGGGTTAAGCCGATCATTATTGTTATTGTTAAAGATCTAAGAGCACGAAAGAGCAGTAGCAAAGTTCGTTATGAGAAAATTGATCGAGATAGAGAAGGGATTGTGTGCGAATTAATTCAGAAGGTTAGCGCGGTTTTGTTTGCGTTTGAGGTAGGTTTCTTATCTTTTTTGTTCTTTGGTTTGATTGCTGTTGTGTGTTTTGTATATATGTTTTCCCGTGTTTTGAATCACATTGTCGTTTCGTTATAAGTTTGTGATTCTTGGCATGCTGGTTTGAATGGGTCTTTTTGTTGGTCGGGTTGTCTTTTTGTTGTGTTGTACGTTCGTGTTGTTTCTTTCTATTTTTAGGGCACCATCGCTTTCACGTCTTAATTGTAATTGCATCGTGTTTGTTTTTGGGTTTGCAATAGATTAGATTAGAATAAGAGTTTTCAATGGCATTAGTTAGATTGGAAGTTACAGTGAGGTAGATTAGAGATTTTACAGAGAGTTAGGGTAGATTAAAGTTAATTAGGGTTTCATCGTCTGGTAGAATGGTAGGGTTTAAACCCATGCCCTAGTTTTTGTCAAGTTTGTTAGATTACGGTTTCGTCATCTGGTAGAATGGCAGGGTTTAAACCCGTGCCCTAGTTTTTATCAGGTTTGTTAGATTAGGGTTTCATTAGTCTCTGTAATCGCTTTTAAAATGTTTTTAAAAAAATGATATCTTAGAATGCAATTGTTCCCCATGGTCATATGGGTGTAGAGTTTTAAGCTCCTTTGCCATTTTATAGCTACCTAGGTCTTAATCATGAAATTGTGTTGAAAATGAATAAAGTATTTGATGACATCATGATTAGCATAGGCAGAGGCGGGATTGGAATGGATTATGGACCTAAGAGTTTTGTTTTACGAGGTTATCGATTCCATTTTTTATTCCTTTTCCAATTCCGAGTTCTAAAAGGTTTTCCTTGAAATATATGATAACATTGGCGGAGGCGAGATGGAAACCGATCTTGAACTTAAGAATTTTGTTTGCAAAAGTTATCGATTCTATTCTCATCTTGTGTCCGGCTCCGCGTATAATGGGAAAGTCTTTCTTCAAAGTAACAATGATCAAATCGGAGGCGGAGGCGGAATGGAAATAGAATATGGAAAAAAGGAAAATTTGAAGAAAACCAAATCCGTTTTGTGTTTCGATCTTGGTTCCGATAACCTCCCCGACTCCGACTGCGAGCCCGTTGTTATTAGGTGAAGTTTCTATATCGGTTTTTGCTTCGAGTCTGCCAGTTTTGCAAAAGAGATTGTTTTGAGCTTCTGTCTGGTTCCGACTCTGATGTATGTGTAACAGGTATGTTTTAAAAGCATGTTTTATGATGATATCTAAAGATCTAATTAGAGGTTTGCTTGCAGGAAAATTGAAAGATTTTAGGAACATCAAGAGAGGCTGCTCGAAGGAATCAACCAGCTGGAACATCAAAGACAACACCAAAAATAAAGAAGGTGAAACCAGAACAGCTGCCTTATACATTGAGGTATGATCATAGGAATTTGATGGTGAAAGTGAGCAAGGTGGAATCAGACTGGTCAGATATCGCAGATACTAATCTGGGCCAATATAGCTTTGAAGAATTACATGAAGAGACCTTTGCAGAACGAGCAAACTTGACAGGAAGAACACAAAGGATTGTTGATTCTAGTCTTGCACATATCACTGAGTTTCCTTTATTAGTCTAGTGTCCAGAGTTGATATTGATAGTAGCCAGTACCTACAATCCTGCTACAAGATTATGCATGGATTCACAAAATAATGTGATTATAAATCTTACTCCGCAAATGTTCCAAAGCATATTTAATGTTCCTGATCCCAAGAACTTGGTGCAGCTAACTGAAGCAGAGGCATTGGAGAAATATAGCAAGCATAAAGACTCCAATAAGTCTCACTTAAACAAAAAGTGGTTAAGCACAGAGAAGAAATCTTTAAGCAAGCTTGTAGACCAGCCAAAGAGGGCAGATTTCAAGAAGGAGATATCTGATTTGATATTAATGTTGTCCAGAGTATTTGGGAAGAGGGATGCCTTCCACTTCAAGGAATGGATGTTTCATTTTATTCAAGTAATCTTTCGAAGTGATTACTAGTTTGATTGGTCAATGATTGTTTCTGATGCCATACATGATCAACTCACAAGCGTTAGGCAGACTAAATCTTTCTTCATGACATCTTACATTGTATATGCAGCAGCAAGGTTGGGGATTTTCCTAGGATTAAACAGAGTAGGTATAATGGGAGTTTTGGATGGACAAAAGAAAGTATGGGAACACTACGATCAATTATCTCTTCAGGTTGCTGAGACTCATTTCAGAAGAGTCAATGATGCATTTTTATATGTGGTTATCAACCAGTTGAGTGGAGATGTAGGATACAGGTTAAGTCAAGAAGCTATGGTTTTTATTGTTGAATGGGGAAGTTGGTACATCCAATACCCCAAATTTACATACTTCAGATTGTTTGGTTTTGAAGGTCATCCCCATTTACTTCCAAGATGCTATAGTAACAGAATAGTACTTATGGAGTTTGTGTATCGAGCCATTGGAGTTAATGCTAGGTTTGGGATGAAGCAAAAGACAGGATGCCATAAATTTCCCATGACACTAGGTGAATATAATTGTCAACACTTGAAAGGAGCGAAGGTTGTTTGTAATGAGTTGATACAATTGAAATTTGGATTGTATACAACTCAGAAGTATTTTTATCCAAAGAAGAATATGTATGCCTTATTATCTTCAATGTTTACTAGACACTTTAATCTGTTAGAAGACTTTTGGTGTGATCGGAAGGATGAGTATGACTTGAGGAAGAAGAATTATGAGAGATTATCAGTCTCACTCATGTCAGAGCTTGGTATTAAAGAAAATATTCCTGACACTTTGGTAGATGATGGAATTGTATTGGATCTCTCATATGAAGCCTTGAACATTGGCACCAAAAACTTAGATCCAATAGACTGGAATGAGGAAGAAACAATTGATATTAAGAAAATTGGAAGAGCAATTTTGGATAGAAGTGTGCAATGGTTGATGATGAAAACTTGAGCTCCTCAAGGATCGGTCCTTAAGGAGGGTAAAGGATACAAGAGGATTAAAAGAAAGACACCTCCCAAAGAGCCATTGGAATTCTTTCCTCCAGATGTTGAAGAAATAGAGCTTGAGGTAGTTGATGAAGAAGAAGAGACACCAGAGGGAGATGTTCCAATTGGATCTGTTGTGTCTACGCCCACATTGGGTGAGTCATCTACACAAGCCCCACTCACAAGAAAGAAAAGTAAAGAATTTCAGGAAGGAGTACTTCATGCCATGGCTGAAGCTGCTAAAGGAAAAGAAGTGGAGGAAGAATTTGTAGAAGTTGAGACAGATTCAGATGAGACTCTGTCAGAAATGGATTTGCAAGAAAACATCCCTTTAGGGCATACTATTGAGCAGATTCTGACACAAGAAGAGCAATGGAAACTATTTGAAGATGCTACAAAAGAGTCTAATGCAAGGGCTGCATCAGAGAAGCAAATGGAAATATATGCTAAGGTGCAAGCTGATGCTCTACTTCAACAACAACAATTAAAGGCAAAACAAATTGAAACAAGGACAACAACTGATAAAATAGAGGAGCAAATGAGGCAACGAGAGCATGAGATCAAGGTCAAAGCAGAAAATGACAAGCTAGAATTGATACAGAAGATCCATGATCCTGAGGAGGAGAAAGCTAGAAATCGAAAGGAAAAGGAAGCTTTGGTTGCTAGACTGAAGCTTGCAGAGGAAGCTCAACAGAAAGAATAAGAAGCTGAAGCTCTAAGAAAGGAAAGAGATACTGAAGAGCTAATAATGAAACAACAAGCTGAAGAAGAAAGGGAAAAGGCAGAGAAGCTCATAGCCTTAGAAATGGAAAGGATAGAAAGGAAGAATCAGAAAAGATAAGGAAAGAAAAAGAGGCCGAAGAGCTAATTAGGATGCAAAAGGAAGAAGATGCCGAAGCTACAAAACTTAAAGCTTTGGAGGCAAAACGGTTGGAAAGAGAGGCCTTAGAAAAAGAGAAATTAGAGAAGGATCGGATGGAAGAAGAGAGATTGAGAAAAGAAGAAGAAGACAAGAAAATGCAAGAACAAAGAGATAGAGAAGAGGCTGAGAAGTTGGTGCAGATGCATGTGTTGCAGGAGCAACAAGAAAAAGCAAAGGTTGATTCTCAACCTGAGGTAAATGTTCAACCATCCTCTACAATTGTTGCTTCCTCTTCCATGATGATGACTACTCCCAATGCTCCTATATGGTTGAAGTTAGACCTACAGAAAAGAGCCAGAACACCTCCTCAACCTCTTAATTGGGAGGACATGATGAAGGGAATTGAACAGGAAAGGCCTAAAAAGAAGGCTAAAGTCTTACATTCTACTAGAATCATAGATAAAGGGGAGATAGTTGTTGAATGTGTCATGCCTATGACTGAAAAGGAGGTAGGGGATATGCAGCTAACAGACTATCAATTGAGTACGGTTAATTTGGGAAGACCCACTAGAAATCAACAAATGAATCTGATTGATGTGGTGGCTTCAACAACTAAATCAAGAATGATGAAGGAAAAACGAAAGAAAGATGAGCTTAAGCCTCAATTGGTTCAGTTACATTCATTCTTGAAGAGTGTCTCCTCTCCAAGGTCGCAACAAGTTGCAGCCATTAAGACTCCTGTTTTGTTAAGTAAAAATGAGGTAGATGATTTGGTGCAAGTTAGAGGTAAGGTGGATATGGTAGATAAATGGATAGAAAAATTGAACCATGAGGTAGGTGAGGTTTTAACAAAAGGATTTGAGGCCTACAAAGAAGCAGAGGGAGTAATAAAAGAGATGCATCAATACATTGAGGCATCTGAAAAACAAGAAGAAGAGTATAAGGAGTATAGTGAGAAGTTAGAAAAGATAAATGCATTGCCTCTAACTACTCTTCTAGAACAATCTATACTTGAAGATGATAACAAAGACTTTGTAGAGAAGACTTCTCACATACTCAAGTTTAGAACTGAATTTTTGAGCAAACACAAGGATGAGATTCAGGAAGTAGTTAATAAGTTGACGGAGCAGTTGGAAGAGTTGGAAGCGGTCATGGCCATAATTATAGATGTGAATGTAATGAAAAAAGATGGCATGCCTTTGAGCCAGGTTAAAGAGAAATGGAATGAAAGATTCCAAGGACTCATGCAGGAGAAGGATGATGGAGGAGACTTGGTAATAGATCGGCTTGTAGAAGTCAAAGAAGAGATAAAAGCTGCAGGGAGAGAATTGATAAAGATGAAAAGTATGAAAGAGTTTGCTGCAGTTGAGTTGGATCGGACCAAATTTGAAGATGACTGGATTGATGGGCCAGATATAGATACTTTACAACTAGTCTTCACCAGTTATGAAGAGTTCAGTGCAGATCCAGCTTCACATGCATGAATTCTTGCATGCATAATGTTCTCCTTCTTTGCATGTTGCATGCATACAACACTCATAGATTTTTGAGCGCATGACTTCCTCTTCTATTCTATCTTCTATTTTTATTTAAGACTGAAAGTCTAATGTAAGAACTCAAGATCAAATTGATCTGAGTTTCCAAGAGAGTATGAATTCCTAAAAAGGTGGAAAGCCTAAAATAGAAGTGAGGTTCGAACTTTTTGTATATCTATAAATACCATATGGGTATCACATTGTAAAGGTCGGCTAATTGAGAATTGGAATGGCTTGCCTAATGCTAAGAGATAGGATTTTGTAGAGTTTTTTTGCAGAGATACATTGTACTTAATCTTTTACAGTTAATAGAATTACAGGTTTACTCGAAAGATGGTGTTTGGAATTAAATTGTTTGTTTGATAAGGCTGATAAGTTATGATCTATCTGTATGCAGTGATTGTGTTGAACATAAGATTTTCTTGAATGATGAAAGTCATTTGAAGGAATCAGGTTTAAGGATCATCTTATTAGATTGTCATTGAGTTGAAGTTATTAAAAAGTCTGTTGATCTATAATTTTGATGATGAATGAATGTGTGTTGTTTTAAAATTCTTGAGATATTTGTGAAGAGTAATTGAGAAGTCAATTAAGCACTAAAATGTATGCAGTGGTATAGATTATACTACAGACTGTATCATCTTATGGTTTTTTTATGATCTATTAGGAAACATTCATCATTGAAAGTATATGTCTAGATACTAGATAAATTTGGTTCATATTTACTGGTTTACCCCTTTGTTCTATCTTTTTCTTTTATTTAAACCCGTTGATTTATAGGAACTATTTTGATAAAAAGAGTTATAGCTTGAATCCTTTGTTACCAACACAGGCCCCTTGAATATTATAGTTGCATGAATCAATTCAGTGACATCAGACAGTTGAGAACCATCTACCAAGACCTTGGGAGTTAGGCTACTACATGTTGTCTTTCGTTTTTAGGAGAAATAGAGTAGAAATATTATGTTTTAATGTTGTTTGTGTCATTTTAACCATCAACAGAAATTGGCGCTTGAAGGAGGGCCTGAAGGGACAAGCTAGCTCGCGGAAGATCTTTTTCACTGGAGGGATACAAGAGGGTGTTTAGATCCTCTACTAATCACGAACTATTTGAAGAACTTCGAACCCCGGTTAGACCAAGACCTCATGCTCGTAGGGTAGAAATACCTACATTACCACCACCACTTACTCCACAAGGATTTCCACCAATTCCATCCACACCACCACCAAATAGGCCTTTGTCACCACCAATTCGACCTTTATCACCACCACCTACCCAACCAATCCCACCAATGGCTTATTTTGTGGGTAATCCCTCCCCGTTAGGGACTATTCCAGGCGGATTCCATGATTTACCAAAGAACCCAGAGAAGTTCTATCCGAAATACATGCATGGAGAATCAAGAAGTGCAAAGGAACATATACAAGCATTCAAAGATGCATACACACAAGCTCAAGTTGCTCATCAAGATGTGGTATGTAGATTGTTTCCTTATTGTTTAGGAGATATGGCATATAACTGGTATCTAAATTTGCCCCAGGGATCTATCATGGGTTGGACAGATTTAGAAAATGCTTTTATTAATCAATTCGAGGTTTATGTTGACCCTGTAATATTGTATCACCAATTTGCCACCATCAGAAAGGAACATCATGAACCATTGCCCTTGTTCAACACTAGGTTCCATAGGATGTATCATAGGCTACAAGAGCCTTACTTAGTGCAGGAGCCCATGGCGATACAGGTGTATCTAAGAGCTGTTGATCCTTTGATTGGTCTGTTCTTACAAAGAACTTATCAACCTGATGAGATTGACTCACTGTCTAAGATTTATCATTTGGCTATCAAATTGCAACAGTAGACAAATCTGCAATCTGGAGGGTTAGGACCAACTTTTCCTCCAATGAATTATCAGATGCCTAATCCACCGTTATACAATACTATCCCAGGGACATCTTATTCCCATTATGGACTTGTATCCGAGTTGCAAGCACCACCAACTATGCCCTTCTTTGGAAATAGCATGCATGATTCCTCGCATCAACCTCCACAACAGCAATCTCAACATCAACCTCAAAATCAATCGCAACAAAGGGGAGGACCAACCCATGTCCATTCCCCAGCCATAGTTCAAAATGTGCAGAATGAGCAAACTGTTCAACTTACAAGCGAAGAACAGACTCTCAAAAAGACTCTTTCTCAGATGTCAAATGGCATGGCACAGCTCAGACAAAACCCTCCCAATAATCAAAACCAGAATTACAACAATCAGGGAGGTTATAACTATCAGGACAATTACTCTAATCAGAACACCAATAGGAACTTCCAGAATCAAAACTCCTCAAACCAAAATTATCAAAATCAAAATAGAGGATACAATCAGAGGTTCAATAACAACAACAACAATAATAGGCAGTGGAACACTAGACCTAACAATGGAGGAGTTCCCCATAATTATCAAGTAGGTGAAGAAAGATCAAATGCTGCTAATGTTGCTGATTTGAATTTTATAAAAAATTGGTGTAGGTTGCATGATACAACAGCCCATTCTGAGGTCAATTGCCCAGAAATGGAGAAGATGGTGAAAATTGCATAGGCTGATGCCCATCCTCAAGCAGGAAATTCCAATCAAGGCAATGGGCCAGCCAGCACTGCCATGACTTATGAAACCATTAAAGAAAAGTATCAATTCCCTATGCAAGGAGATAATAAGCCGGAAGAAGATGTCTATGATGCTCAAGCCTTCCAATATAAGGGTGGTCACTTTTCGAGGAACCAGAATAAAGGGCCATTCAGTACATCTACACCCCCTAACAACATGGTTCCACCAAATCAGAATGTAGATAACAATCAACCCCCACCAAAGGGACCTTCTGATTCTCAGAGTAGAGGTAATCAACCTTCTTTTCCTAAGTATCAATTTAGGAATGATTCAAAGTTTGATTTTGTTGCAGAATTGCAAAGGCAGAAGATATCACTGTCTTTCTTTGATATCATGAAGTGGTGCCCAGCTCAAAGGGAGGTGGTATTAAAAGCGTTGGAAGAAACAGATCGCTTGAAAGGGAAAGGTAAAGTGACTCCCGCAAAGGAGACAAATGCTGATATGTATAAAGGTAAGACCAGTACCCCACCTTTCTTGTTAATTTTGAGAATCTTTGGAAAGAATCTACACAATTGCTTATTAGATTCTAGAGCATCAGGGAATATCATGCCTTTTTCGATTTGTAAAAAGTTAGGATTGAGTCCTATTCCAACCAATAAAAAGGTGATTCAATTGGATAAAACCGAAGTTAATGTTGTAGGTGAATTGAAGAACATGCATGTGTAGGTTGCATCAGACCCAAAGATCCAGACCTATATAGATATTCAAGTTGCTGACATCCCAGAAACATATGGGATGCTTTTAAGTAGAGAGCTAATGAAAAGCATAGGTGGATATCTGTCCTTGGACTTCCCACACATGTGGTTACCATGGAAAGGGGTTGCCACTCAAATAAGAATTGAAAGTGAACCTAGGCTCAAACACATGATTACAGAGTATGATACTCCAAATGAAGTAGCATTCTTTGAGACTGAGATGGGTGTTTACAAGCAAGAGGAAGTCCTTACTTTCTCTGTAGTTAGTCCTGAGGATACATTATCCTTAAACCACATTGATTCGATGATTAACATCAACCAGCAAGTTCTAATAAGGAAATTGCAACAAGATAGGCTGGTTTTAGGAACATAAACTGGTTTGAGTAATTTATTGCTTCCTAATTGGTGTAGAATACACTATCATAATCATTTAGAGTTGACATATCAATCATGCATAGATATTCTAAGGCATGTAGATCTACCCAAGCAAGAATTTCAAGAGGTAACTGAGACTCCCATCAATGAGTTCTCTTTCCAAGCTAACGATGCAACTATTCTTACATGGGTCAGTCTTTCTCTAGAAGAAGTTTCTTTACCAGTAGAACAGACTCAGGTCTTAGGGTTTTCGGATCAAAAAGAGGAAGTGGAAGTATCTCAATTTCATTTTAATACCCCTATTCCAAATGCTTTGACAATGCTAAAAGAGTTAATAGAAGATGAGTTAGATGCTGACTCAGCCCAAGAAATCACTCAGGAGGTAGTTGTTGAACAAATTAAGGAACTAGGAAAATTGTTAACTGAGCTTCTTCTCAACATGAATTCTGATAAATAGCAAAAGTCTGAGACGCCACATGTTACAAGGGACAAAATCCCTATAGTTTCTAAAAAGAAAGAGCTCCCAGCTAAAGACCAGTTATGGACTCTTAAATTTGATGGTTCTAAATCTAAAACATGAGGTGGAGCAGGAATTGAACTAACTAACCTGAAAGGGAAAACTTATTTTCCTTCTTATAGATTGCAGTTTGGTTGCACTAACAATGTGGCTGAATATGAGGCACTTGTAAGAGGACTTATGCTTTCTCATAAGAAGAAGGTAACTACTCTTACAGTGATGGGAGACTCTGAGGTAATTGTAAAACAGGTACGTAGCCAATACACTTGCCATAATAAAAGATTGGCTGCTTATAGGAATAGGGTCTGAAATTTAATAGAATATTTTGATGTCTTTGGGATTACTCTTATTCCAAGGGAAGTAAATCAAATAGCAGATGCTCTTGCCATTGCAGCAAGTACATTAGAGTCGATGTAGGATTCAAATCTAAAGAGTTTTTCTATGGAGTTGATTTCAGTTCCTGCAATTCCTGACGATGTTAGACACTTTCAGGTGTTTAATGATGATCAACATATTTTGGCCTTTTTGGAGAGTTCTGATGTATTTCAATGACAGATAATTGATGACGTTGACAGGGATCAAGGAGATTGGAATCCAGAAATGACAATACAGAAAGTGACAATCCACAAGGGATAATGGATTTAAAGAGCAATAACATCCCAAAAGGGATGATAGCATTGGAAAGGATATTTGATTTAGATCGATGAGCTTATCAGAGAATGCCTACAAAGAGTGAGGGAGGCAAGTATGAATCCATTAATTTGACTCACTCAGGGGTAGAAAAGAATGTTCTTATAGGGAAGACTTGTCCTCAGGAAATAAAGGATGAGATAATCAAAGCCTTGAAGCAGAATATTGAAGCAATTGCTTGGAGCTATGATGATTTGAAAACTTTTGATACATCTTTCATCACACATACAATTCCTCTTAAGCCAGAAGCCAAGTCGTTTCGCCAAAAGCAACGCCCAGTCAATGCATTAATCGTGCCTCTGATTCAGAGAGAAGTACATAAGCTTTTGGCTGCAAGAATAATTTTTCCAGTTAGACACTCTACCTGGGTGGCTAATCTAGTTCCTCTGAGAAAGAAAAATGGGGAAATCAGGTTATGTGTGGATTTCAAAAATTTAAACAAAGCCTCTGAGAAGGACAATTATCCATTACCTTCCCTTGATGAAATATTGCAAAAAGTTAATGGATCTCAAATGATGTCTTTCTTGGATGGATATTTAGGATACAATCAAGTACTGGTAAGTCATGAGGATAGGATGAAGACTGCTTTCACTACAAAGTGGGGCACATTTGCCTACAAGAGGATGCCATTTGGTCTAATCAATGCTAGTGCTACTTTTCAAAGAGCGATGGATGTAGCTTTTAAAGACTTAATAGGAAAGTGTATAATCATCTATGTTGATGATCTAACCATCATGCTGCTGATTTAGAGAAAGTACTAAAGAAATGTATCAGTTATGGTGTCTTTCTCAATCCAAAGAAATGTGTATTTGGAGTTTCTGAAGGGAAGCTCTGGGTCACATTATATCAGAGGAGGGAATTTCCATAGATCCTGATCGAGTAGAAGCCATTTTGAAGTTGACAAGGCCAGGAAGTAAGAAGGAAATGAGATCTTTCTTTGGAAGGATTAATTTTGTCAGGAAATTTATAACAGGGTTTGCAGAAATTGTTAAGCCACTTAATGAAATGATGAAGAAGGATGCGAAGATTGAATGGAGTGAAGAGGCTAAATCTACTTTCATGTAGATTAAACAATCTATATCTGAGACACCTATTTTAACAAGCCTGGATTATCTAAAACCCTTTTACATTTATTCTTTTGCTTCTGAGCATTCATGTGCAGCAATTTTGACGCAGAGAAGAGAAGAGAATGAGGAGAGGCCTATTGCTTTTATGAGCTCTCAATTTAAGAATGCAGAAGTAAGATATTCATCAATAGAAAAATAGGCTTTTGCATTGGTGCGAGCAGTGAAGAAGTTTAGACACTACATAATCCGCAGTCAAGTGATGGCTATAGTCCCAGATCCAGCTGTAAAGTCCCTCCTAATGCAAAGTGAACTACGAGAAAGAAGAGGGAAATGGATGGCCATTTTACAAGAACTTGACCTAGAAATTCACCCAATGAAGCTTGTTAGAGGCCAAGGATTGTCAAAAGCGATGGCAGAAGTGGACAAGAGTATTACTTGTCAACAATACACTGTTCAGTCATTCACAAAAGATCCCTGGTATACAAATTTAATCTTTTTCCTCCTCAATAACAAGTGTCTAGAAGGGATGAATGCTACTCAAAGAAGAGCATTGAGGATGAAAAATGCTCATTATATGCTTAAAGGAGGATCAATCTATAGGAAGAATTTCCAAGGAATCTACTTGCGTTGTCTGGATCAGCAAGAAGCTAAACATGCTATAAGTGAATTTCATGGCAGGCATGGAACAGGACATGGATCTGTTGATGCTTTGGCTCATCAAATTTTAAGGTCAGGTTACTATTGGCCTTATGTGTTTAGGGATGTGCATCAACATTGCAGGACTTATCATGTATGTCAAACTTCTGCATCAAGAGAAAGAACAACTGCGATGCCCCTACAGCCGGTTTATGAGGTAAGGCCATTTGCCCAATGGGCACTTGATTTTGTAGGTGTGATTAATCCAAATTATTCTGTAGGGCATAAATTCATCTTGACTACGATGGATTATTGCACGCGTTGGACGGAAGCCTTGCTTTGCAAGAATAGCACCACGGAGGTGGTCATTAAGTTCCTGACAAAGAACATCACAACCAAGTTTGGAGTTCCATTTGCTCTGGTATGTGATAACGGCCCTACTTTTTCTTCGGCTGAATTTATTTCATGGACCTATGAGCATAAGATTGTGTTAAAATATTCTTCCAATTATTACCCTCAGGGGAATGGAGTGGCTGAGTCCACAAATAAGAATTTATTGGAAGTAATAAAAAAGTTGTTAGAAAGTAACCCTAGGGACTGGCATACCCAACTGAGATTTTCCTTGTGGGCAGATTGAACCAGAATCAAAGCAGCCCTAGGGATTTCACCTTTTAAGTTAGTTTATGGCCAAGATCCAATCCTCCCCATTCATTTACAAATACCTGTTTTGAAATTTATGTAGGAGTTTTATAATAAGGATGATAGGATTGAGGTTAGACTGCTTAACTTATTGAACATGGAAGAATAAAGAGATGTTGCTTTGCAGCAATTCTCTAAACATCAGGCTGTTGTCAAGCGCTGGTTTGACAAAAGAGCCAAAGTAAAAGCTTTTAGAATATCATACCTTGTGCTATTATGAGATAAGGCTAGAGAAAGGAAGGGAGACCATCATAAATTCGATAAACTTTGGTTAGGTCCCTACCAAATAGCTGAAATCTTAGGGGAGAATGCTTTTCGTTTGAGTACCTTAACAGGAAAGCCTGTTCCATTACCAGTTAATGGTCAGTTTCTCAAACACTATTTTGGTGCATAGAAAGTTTGGTGTTTTGAAAAGGAATGTACTATATTGTATCATATGTAATTAAGTTTTTGTTTTTAGTTTTAAGTTTTAAGTTTTTAGTTTTTGTTTTGCTTGTTTTGTTTATTTTGTTTTGTTTTGTTTGTTTGTTTTGTTTTGTCTTGTTTCGTTGGGGATTCTTATTTTGCTCATCTCAAGTTAGGGGATTGTTATTCAAAGTATACTATTGGTACTAGGAGAGAAATTGGTTTGAGTATTCTCATTATAATCATTGAAAAGGATTTCATTCTAAAAATTATGTTTTATGATCATTCTAGTTTGGGTTGGAAAAGTTATTAAGGATAGAAGATGTAAATGTGAATATCTCATGAATTGTGATCAAAGATCTGTCACCAAATTAAAAAAACATCTGCATGAGTAATTACCTATTTGTTTTAGAATGACTCTATCTTTGTTTCAAGTGAAAAATCAAATTCCAAGACTATCATGAAATCCATTGTAGTACTCAACCCACATTTTAGATTCATTGAATCTGAGTATTGAGAGATGCATAAAAGAGTTTCCATCCATAAAAAAAAAGAAAGAGAAAGAAAGAAAGAAAAGCAAGCTCAATATCAAGTGGGTAACCAAGTATCTCTATCGGGGCTATGGATGCATGTCTGGCAGTAGATCAATGCTTTGAGAGGACTAGAGGTATCTCCATCGGGGCTATGGATGCCTGTCTAGCAATGGAGCAATACCCAGGATTTTACCGCACGATAGTTAAAGGACTCAACTTATATAGCTTGAAACTTAAGTATAGTTGTTCACAAGTAGAGAAAGTATCTACAAAGAATGATGCACAATATAAGCACACACTCAGATTCAGAAATAACTCATGAGCACATAACATCTGAGATTCTAACTCAAGATTACCCTACAAATATCTAAAATCATTCAAGGTAAAGTGTTTATAAGCCAAGTAGTTTTTGGGTGACTAAAATTTTCTTTGGGTATTTTGAAAATAGGTAAACCATTTTCCCAACCGAGTCACCATTTGTTATGCCTTGCATAACCACCCCATCTTTTGCCTTGGTCAAAATGGGTCCCCCTTGTTATCTTTTTTATTTAGTTGTTTTTGAAACAAAGTTTGGAGTCTAGTTTTGCCAATACTTTGTTTTTCTTTGGTTTCTTTGTCGGAATCAGAATTGGAACTAAATTAGGTTCTGAAAGTTCTTTTGAGGCTTGTTTTTGGTTCTATCCCGACGGTCTTTTCTTTGCCTTTGTTTTTGGTCTTTGGCGGAAGCGAAGTCGGAGTGGGAATTAAAATGGTTGTTATCAAATTTTGCAAAATCATGATTAGTTCCGATCCCGCCTCCACTATTTTTATTTTTTTGCTTTGTCTCGGTTTTTGTGTTTTGTTTTATTAGGTTGGTCTTTTTTTTAACTTTTTGTATTTGTTTTTGTTTTGTTTTTAGTTGTCGGACATGAAGCCAGAATGGGAATGAGGTTTGGAAATTTTATAAATTTGAGATCCCGATTCGATTTTAATTCCGCCCCTGCCACTTTTTGTCGTTGACTTTTTGACTGAGTTGCACTGTTGTGAAGTGTTTGTTCACTCTCAGTTCCAACTCTGCCTTTATTGCGCTTTAAATGCATTAATGATGGTTGTCGGTGTAGGTAGAAATTCACATATTTACCTTTATTTAGGGTTAAGATGATCATTATTGTTATTGTTAAAGATCTAAGAGCACGAAAGAGTAGTAGCAGAGTTCATTTTGAGCAAATTGATCGAGATAGAGAAGGGATTATGTGCGAATCGATTCAGAAGGTTAGTGCGGGTTTGTTTGCGTTTGAGGTGGGTTTCTTATCTTTGTTGTTCTTCGGTTCGATTGATGTGTGTTTTGTAAATATGTTTTCCCGTGTTTTGAATCGCGTTGTCATTTCGTTATAAGTTCATGATTCTTGGCATGTTGGTTTGAATGGGTCTTTTTGTTGGTCGGATTGTCTTTTTGTTGTGTTGTACGTTCGTGTTGTTTCTGTCTATTTTTAGGGCACCGTCGCTTTCACATCTTCATCATGATTGCGTCGTGTTTATTTTTGGGTTTGCAGTAGATTAGATTAGATTAAGAGTTTTCAATGGCGTTAGTTAGATTAGAAGTTATAGTGAGGTAGATTAGAGATTTTACAGTGAGTTAGGGTAGATTAAAGTTAATTAGGGTTTCATCGTCTGATAGAATGGCAGGGTTTAAACCCGTGCCTTAGTTTTTGTCAGGTTTGTTAGATTAGGGTTTCATCATTTGGTAGAATGGCAGGGTTTAAACCCGTGCCCTAGTTTTTATCAGGTTTGTTAGATTAGGGTTTCGTTAGTCTCTGTAATCATTTTTAAAATGTTTTAGAAAAAATGATATCTTAGAATGCAATTGTTCCCCACGGTCATATGGGTGTAGAGTTTTAAGCTCCTTTTCCATTTTATAGTGACCTAGGTCTTAATCATGAAATTGTGTTGAAAATGAATAAAGTATTTGATGACATCATGATTAGCATAGGCGGAGGCGGGATTGGAATGGATTATGGACCTAAGAGTTTTGTTTTACGAGGTTATCAATTCCATTTTTTATTCCTTTTCCGATTCCAAGTTCTAAAAGGTTTTCCTTGAAATATATGATAACATTGGCGGAGGCGGGATCGGAACCGATCTTGACCTTAAGAATTTTGTTTGCAAAAGTTATTGATTCTATTCTCATCCCGTGTTCGGCTCCGTGTATAATGGGAAAGTCTTTCTTCAAAGTAACGATGATCAAATTGGAGGCGGAGGCGGAATGGAAATAGAATATGGAAAAAAGGAAAATTCGAAGAAAACCAAATCCGTTTTGTGTGCCAATCTTGGTTCTGATAACCTCCCCGACTCCGACTTCGAGCCCGTTGTTATTAGGTGAAGTTTCTATATCGGTTTTTGCTCCGAGTCCGCCAGTTTTGTAAAAGAGATTGTTTTGAGCTTTTGTCTGGTTCTGACTCTGATGTATGTGTAACAGGTATGTTTTAAAAGCATGTTTTATGATGATATCTAAAGATCTAATTAGAGGTTTGCTTGCAGGAAAATTGAAAGATGTCAAGAACGTCAGGAGAGGTTGCTCGAAGGAATCAACCGGCTGGAACATCAAAGACAACACCAAAAATAAAGAAGGTGAAACCGGAACAGCTACCTTATACATTGAGGTATGATCATAGGAATCCAGTGGTGAAAGTGAGCAAGGTGGAATCAGACTGGTCAGATATCACAGATACTAATCTGGGCCAGTATAGCTTTGAAGAATTACATGAAGAGACCTTTGCAGAATGAGCAAACTTGATAGGGAGAACACAAAGGATTGTTGATTCTGGTCTTGCACATATCATTGTGTTTCCTTTATCAGTCAAGTGTCCGGAGTTGATATTAGAAGTAGCCAGTACCTACAATCCTGCTATAAGATTATGCATGGATTCACAAAATAATGTGATTATAGATCTTACTCCGCAAATGTTCCAAAGCATATTTAATGTTCCTGATCCCAAGAACTTGGTGCAACTAACTGAAGCAGAGGCATTGGAGAAATATAGCAAGCATAAAGACTCCAATAAGTCTCACTTAAACAAAAAGTGGTTAAGCACAGAAAAGAAATCTTTAAGCAAGCTTGCAGACTAGCCAAAGAGGGCAGATTTCAAGAAGGAGATATCTGATTTGATATTAATGTTGTCTAGAGTGTTTGGGAAGAGGGATGCCTTCCACTTCAAGGAATGGATGTTTCATTTTATTCAAGTAATCTTTTAGGGTGATTACTAATTTGATTGGTCAATGATTATTTCTGATGCCACACATGATCAACTCACAAGGGTTAGATAGACTAAATCTTTCTTCATGACATCTTACATTGTATATGCAACAGCAAGGTTGGGGATTTTCCTAGGATTAAACAGAGTAGGTATAATGGGAGTTTTGGATGGACAAAAAAAAGTATGGGAACACTACGATCAATTATCTCTTTAGGTTGCTGAGACTCATTTCAAAAGAGTCAATGATGCATTTTTATATGTGGTTATCAACTAGTTGAGTGGAGATGCATGATACAGGCTAAGTCAAGAAGCTATGGCTTTTATTGTTGAATGGGGAAGTTGGTACATCCAATACCCCAAATTTACATACTTCAGATTGTTTGGTTTTGAAGGTCATCCCCATTTACTTCCAAGATGCTGCAGTAACAGAATAGTGCTTATGGAGTTTGTGTATCAAGCCATTGGAGTTAATGCTAGGTTTGGGATGAAGCACAAGACAGGATGCCATAAATTTCCCATGACACTGGGTGAATATAATTGTCAACACTTGAAAGGAGTGAAGGTGGTTTGTAATGAGTTGATACAATTGAAATTGGGATTGTATACAGCTCGAAAGTATTTTGATCCAAATAAGAAGATGTATGCCTTATTACCTTCAGTGTTTACTAGACACTTTAATCTGTTAGAATACTTTTGGTGTGATCGGCAGGATGAGTATGACTTGAGGAAGAAGAATTATGAGAGATTATCAGTCTCTCATGTCAGAGCTTGGTATTAAAGAAAATATTCCTGATACTTTGCTGGATGATGGAATTGTATTAGATCCCTCATATGAAGCCTTGAACATTGGCACCAAAAAATTAGATCCAATAGACTAGAATGAGGAAGAAACAATTGATATTAAAAAAATTGGAAGAGCAGTTTTGGATAGAAGTGTGCAATGGTTGATGATGAAAGCTTGAGCTCCTCAAGGACCAGTCCTTAAGAAGGGTAAAGGATACAAGAGGATTAAAAGAAAGACACCTCCCAAAGAGCCATTGGAATTCTTTCCTCCAGATGTTGAAGAAATAGAGCTTGAGGTAGTTGATGAAGAAGAAGAGACACCAGGGGGAGATGTTCCAATTGGATCTGCTGTGTCTACGCCCACATTGGGTGAGTCATCTACACAAGCCCCACTCACAAGAAAGAAAAGTAAAGAATTTCAGGAAGCAGTACTTCATGCAATGGCTGAAGCTGCTAAAGGAAAAGAAGTGGAGGAAGAATTTGTAGAAGTTGAGACAGATTCAGATGAGACTCTGTCAGAAATGGATTTGCAAGAAAACATCCCTTTAGGGCATACTATTGAGCAGATTCTGACACAAGAAGAGCAATGGAAACTATTTGAAGATGCTACAAAAGAGTCTAATGCAAGGGCTGCATCAGAGAAGCAAATGGAAATATATGCTAAGGTGCAAGCTGATGCTCTACTTCAACAACAACAATTAAAGGCAAAACAAATTGAAACAAGGACAACAACTGATAAAATAGAGGAGCAAATGAGGCAACGAGAGCATGAGATCAAGGTCAAAGCAGAAAATGACAAGCTAGAATTGATATAGAAGATCCATGATCTTGAGGAGGAGAAAGCTAGAAACCAAAGGGAAAAGGAAGCTTTGGTTGCTAGACTGAAGCTTGCAGAGGAAGATCAACAGAAAGAACAAGAAGTTGAAGCTCTAAGAAAGGAAAGAGATGTTGAAGAGCTAATAAAGAAACAGCAAGCTAAAGAAGAACGAGAAAAGGCAGAGAAGCTCATAGCCCTAGAAATGGAAAGGATAGAAAAGGAAGAATCAGAAAAGATAAGGAAAGAAAAAGAGGCCAAAGAGCTAATTAGGAAGCAAAAGGAAGAAGATGCCGAAGCTACAAAACTTAAAGCCTTGGAGGCAAAACGGTTGGAAAGAGAGGCCTTAGAAAAAGAGAAATTAGAGAAGGATCGGATGGAAGAAGAGAGATTGAGAAAAGAAGAAGAAGACAAGAAAATGCAAGAACAAAGAGATAGAGAAGAGGTTGAGAAGTTGGTGCAGATGCATGTGTTGCAGGAGCAACAAGAAAAAACAAAGGTTGATTATCAACCTGAGGTAAATGTTCAACCATCCTCTACAATTGCTGCTTCCTCTTCCATGGTGATGACTACTCCCAATGCTCCTATATGGTTGAAGTTAGACCTACAGAAAAGAGCCAGAACACCTCCTCAACCTCTTAATTGGGAGGACATGATGAAGGGAATTGAACAGGGAAGGCCTAAAAAGAAGGCTAAAGTATTACATTCTACTAGACTCATAGATAAAGGGGAGATAGTTGCTGAATGTGCCATGCCTATGACTGAAAAGGAGGTAGGGGATATGCAACTAACAGACTATCAATTGAGTATGGTTAATTTGGGAAGACCTATTAGAAATCAATAAATGAATCTGATTGATGTGGTGGCTTCAACAACTAAATCAAGAATGATGAAGGACAAACAAAAGAAACATTAGCTTAAGGCTCAATTGGTTCAGTTACATTCATTCTTGAAGAGTGTCTCCTCTCCAAGGTCGCAACAAGTTGCAGCCATTGAGACTCCTGTTTTGTTAAGCAAAAAGGAGGTAGATGATTTGGTGCAAGTTAGAGGTAAGGCGGAGATGGTAGATAAATGGATAGACAAATTGAACCATGAGGTAGGTGAGGTTTTAAAAAAAAGGATTTGAGGCCTACAAAGAAGCAAAGGGAGTAATAAAAGAGATGCATCAATACATTGAGGCATCAGAAAAACAAGAAGAGGAGTATAAGGAGTATAGTGAAAATTTAGAAAAGATAAATACGTTGCCTCTAACTACTCTTCTAGAACAATCTATACTTGAAGATGATAACAAAGAATTTGTAGAGAAGACTTCTTGCATACTCAAGTTTAGAACTGACTTTTTGAGCAAACACAAGGATGAGATTCAGGAAGTAGTTAATAAGTTGACGGAGCAGTTGGAAGAGTTGGAAGCGGTCATGGCCATAATTGTAGATGTGAATGTAATGACAAAAGATGGCATGCCTTTGAGTCAGGTTAAAGAGAAATGGAATGAAAGATTCCAAGGACTCATGCAGGAGAAGGATGATGGAGGAGACTTGGTAATAGATCGGCTTGTAGAAGTCAAAGAAGAGATAAAAGCTGCAGGGAGAGAATTGATAAAGATGAAAAGTATGAAAGATTTTGTTGCAGTTGAGTTGGATTGGATCAAATTTGAAGATGACTGGATTGATGGGCTAGATATAGATACTTTACAACAAGTCTTCACCAGTTATGAAGAGTTCAGTGCGGATCCAGCTTCACATGCATGAATTCTTGCATGCATAATGTTCTCGTTCTTTGCATGTTGCATGCATACAACACTCATAGCTTTTTGAGTGCATGACTTCATCTTCTATTCTGTCTTCTATTTTTAGTTAAGACTGAAAGTCTAATGTAAGAACTCAAGATCAAATTGATCTGAGTTTCCAAGAGAGTCTGAATTCCTAAAAAGGTGGAAAGCCTAAATTAGAAGTGAGGTTCAAACTTTTTGTATATCTATAAATACCAGATGGGTATCACATTGTATTGGTCGGCTAATTGAACTGGATTGGCTTGCCTAATGTTAAGAGATAGGATTTTGTAGAGTTTTTTTGTAGAGATACATTGCACTTAATCTTTTACAGTTAATAGAATTACAGGTTTACTCGAAAGATGGTGTTTGGAATTAAATTGTTTGTTTTATAAGGCTAATAAGTTAAGATCTATTTGTATGCAGTGATTGCGCTGAACATAAGAGTTTCTTGAATGATGAAATTCATTTGAAGGAATCGGATTTAAGGATCATCTTATTAGATTGTCATTGAGTTGAAGCTATTAAAAAGTCTGTTGATCTATAATTTTTTTGATGAATGAATGTGTGTTGTTTTGAAATCCTTGAGATATTTGTGAAGAGTAATTGAGATGTTAATTAAGCACCTAAAATGTATGCAGTGGTATAGATTATGCTATAGACTGTATCATCTTATGGTTTTTTTATGATCTGTTAGGAAACATTCATCGTTGAAAGTATATGTCCAGATACTAGATAAATTCGGTTCATATTTACTGGTTTACCCCTTTGTTCTATATTTTTCTTTTATTTAAAACCCATTGATTTACAGGAACTATTTCAATAAAAAGAGTTATAGCTTGAATCCTTTGTTACTAGCACAGGCCCCTTGAGTATTATAGTTGTATGAACCAATTGATTGACATCAGACAATTGAGAACCAACTACCAGGACCTTGGGAGTTAGGCTACTACATGTTGTCTTTCTTTTTCAGGAGAAATAGAGTAGAAATATTCTGTTTTAATTTTGTTTGTGTCATTTTAACCATCAACACAACTATCTTTGAATATCTCATACCAAAATTCTTTAGCAATTCTTTCACATACTTGGACTGAGATATAAAGATCCCTTTATCTATCTAAGTAATTTTCAATCCCAAAAATAATTTCATTTCTCCAATCATAGACATCTCAAACTCACTTTGCATCTCATTAGCAAACTTCATGCACAAACTATCATCTCCAAAAATGATATCATCAACAAAGAATTCAACAATCAAAAGACTTCAACAATCAAATCTTATCATGATCAATCTTGAAATAAAAATTATTATCAGTAGTACCTTTATTAAATTCGAGCTTCAACAAATACTTTTCCAATCTGGCATACCTTGTTCTTGGGGCTTGCTTAAGTCCATACAATGCTTTCTTCAACCGGAAAACCATATCTCCCTTGAAGTTTTGTAAGTAGCATAGGCAAGAAGTAATCTCACAGCTTCAATCCTTGCAATAGGAGCAAAATTTTCTTCAAATTTAATTCCTTCCATCTGAGAATATCCTTTACACACTAGTATTGCTTTGTTTCTAACAACTTCACCTTGCTCATTTGGTTTTTTCCAAAAGACCCATTTAGTTCCAATTACATTTTTGGCCTTAGGTCTAGGAACAAGAGTCCATGTATCATTCTTCTCAATTTGAAAAAGTTCTTCTTTAATTGCTTCCACCCAATGTTCATCTTTCCATGCCTCATTGACACTATTAGGCTCAGTATTTGAGATCAAACAATACTCTTCTGCAATTCTTCTCCTAGTTTGAGCATCTTTGTTCTTATCACCTATAATCTGATCTTTTGAATGATTAAGTATTACATACCTTGGAGGCTTAGGCTCTTGTGATCTTACTTCTGCACTTTCACCAGTTTCTTCCTCTTGATTTTCATGATTCAACGGAATGATTTGATCTTGATTTAGAGTTTTAACTTTCTTTCCTTTATTTGAACTATCATTTTGATCGTCTAAATCATATCCATAGGTTCTAGATGGTCTAACTATGTCTTCATCAACCTTTACATTAGCACTTTCAATTACTTTCCTCAATCTCTTATTGTAGCACCGGTAGGCTTTACTTTTAGTAGAATAACCAAGAAAGATCCCTTCATCACTTCTAGCATCAAAATTTCCTATATCTTCATCTCTTTCAATATAGAATTTACTCCCAAATATTTTTAAGTATCTAATAGTAGGCTTATAACCAAACCATAGCTCATAAGGAGTCTTACTAGTATCACCTTTGACATGTAACCAGTTGAGAGTTTAAATGGTAGTGCTCATAGCTTCTCTCCAATAGATATGAGGAACATTTCCTTCTAGCATCATAGTCCTAGTAGCTTCTTGAATTGTCATATTCTTCCTTTCCACAACTCCATTTTGTTGAGGGGTCTGTAGGGCAGATAATTGTCTCTTTATCCCATGCTCTTCACATAAATAATTAAACTCACCAGAAGTGAATTCACCACCTCTATCTGATCTCAGAAATTTAATCTTCAGACCTGTCTCTCTCTCCTTGTAAACTTCTAACTCTTTTTTTTTTGTACCAGATGCAATCACATTTCTAGAACTCTCCAATATTCTACACTTTCCATCCTTGAATCGAAGATTGTATCCCTTGTCAACCTTTTTTTGAACACTTAAGAGATTATGCTTCAAAACTTCCACATATATAACATCATCAATATTATGCTTACCATCAAAATAAATGGATCCTCTGCCACGAATTACACCAACTTTTTCATCACCAAATCTTACAACACCACCATCATACTTTTCCAAGCTCACAAATTTACTTTTATCACCTGTCATGTGATGAGAGCATCCACTGTCATTCACCTATTCATCTTTTTCTTCAACTCTAGCAGCTAGAGCTTTCTCCACATTCATGCAACTAGTAGATTCAGTAGGTACTGGATTAGTTTCCTTGATAGCAATAAATAACCATTCATCCTTGCTTACATTCCCTTTATTAGATTCATCATCTATCACACCTTCATCAACAACATAATAACACTTTCTTTGGAATCTAGGCTTGTCAAGTCTTGGCTTAGGAACTCTTTCAAGACACCTTGAGGCAAAATGACCTATCTTATTGCAAGAAAAACATTTAAGAGGCAATTTCCCTTTATACTTACCTTCTCCTTTAGCTACCCTCTTGAAAAGAAGTGCTACAAGCTCATCTAGTTTTCTCTCTTATTCAATCTCTCTCATTCCTTGCTCATACTTGCACATTTTTCTAGAAGAAATTTCTCCCAAATCATATCTCGACTTATCTTTTCTGGAGACAGTGGCTTTGAATGTAGATTTTGTCTTAGGAAGAGATTCACCAAACTCTCTTAACTCAAAAGCAGCAAGATTACCAATCAGCATGTCTCTGGTTACATTTGTCACAGTTTGGGTCTCCTCAATAGCAACAACTTTGTTTTTGTATATAGTAGGCAAGGATCTGAGCACTTTAGCAAAAATCTCCGATTCTTCCAATATTCCACCAGCACATCTGATACTACACACAAGTTTATTCACTCTATGCATAAAAGAAGTGATGTTCTCATCTTCACCCATTCTCAATTTTTCATATTTCCCTTTCAGGCTTTGCAACTTAGCAATCTTCACATGGGTATCACCTTCATACAAGGTTTCCATCTTTTTCCATATCTCATAAGCAGTCTTAAGCTCCATTACATTTATCATCTTGGAATCAGTCAAAGCACTCAACAATGCTTCCTTAGCCCTGATATTGTACTCAACTTCCTTAATCTCACTTGCAATAGAAGGACCATTCTATGGGATGATATACCTATTCTTTGTAATTGTCCAGTAAGGTTCACCAATGCATCTCAGATGACACTCCATTCGAGTCTTCCATAGAGAATAATTTGTTCCATCAAATCTTGAACTATCCTTCTTATATGTTGCCATCCTTGATCACCTCAAGTGGTCAAGCTTCTCCAGAGGAACCTTCTTTGATACCAATTGTTCGCAACACAAGGGCAGGCAACTAAGAGGGGGGGTGAATCAGTTGTCACAAAAATTATACTTATTAAACTTATTCTTAGATCTGATAAATAAACATGAAAGCATAAACCATCACCACATCAAAAATACACATAACACCAAGATTTTTGTGTGGGAACCCTGTTAGGGGAAAAACCATGGTGGAGGTTAGTCCACAAGTTTATACTTTGTTAGAAGTATTATAAATGAGGAATGCACATGCATTCAGGCATACTACCTAGATCTGATTGTTCAAATACAAAAAGGCGCATTTCCCAAAGGAAGACTCACTGTCTTACAGTCACATTTGGATTACATCTGAAAGATATTGAACTGAGAAAATGGCATCTTATTAATGCCTAATTACAGTTTCGGTTAAGCACATAAACACTTTCTACTGCTCACTCTTCTTCACACTTTACTTTTTCCTTCAAAAGATTAGAACATTATTCGCACGCAACACTCACACATATTGCTCATCACTACTCTCAAATAGTATAAACATTCGATCATATATATCCACAACTAAGGATAACATCAACTACATTTCGGCCCAACAAAATATGAAATGTGTACAAATTGTCGGCTCAAATCAATAAACAATTTATCAATGTGAATCAAATAGTGATGGCCAAAACATAGTAAGGACCCAAAATAGCATGTCTTGAACATGAAACACCTTAAAAAATTATTCCTCAAAGATCCACAACACGCTACAATCACCCTATTGGCCATGATAATGAAAAATATGAACTCACAAAAGAAAATCACCAATCACGATCACAACAATCAATGCGAACCAACAACATAGATAAAGAACGATCTAGAAACATCCACAAGCATCATGAATCACCACAAAAGCATCCGCAACAACTCAGATTACTAGAATCACATCATCTTATTTTAGGAACACCAACTAAACCAATAGAACAATTTCCAAAACATAGATACTCATAACTTAATCAAATATTCATGAAAACCTCTAAAACTTCATGTGGATAAACTAGATATACTTTTCAACAAACTCTTTAATCCACAACTTCTTATCATCAATATATTGAGCTAGCCATCATAGTGAACTTCACTGCATCACTGACAACCTGCAACTTATTTTATTACAATTTTCTCAATATCTTCAACATATACAACCTTAAAGATATTAATGTCAATAGTGTTGACATCAATGACAACCACATATCAGCAATATCCAATAGATGATTATATCAAATAATAGGATGGATAAAATTTATTATATGATTATGTTATTTTGATTAAGGATCTATTCCTATTCATTAAATTCAAGAGGACATATGTTCTGACAACCCAAAGTTGTATTGAGAAGTGGAATAGAAGGTGAAAAAGCACAAACCCTTCTTAGGTTAGTGTCCTCTAGATTTTATTCAAATATAGTGAACATTGTAAACGTGAGAATAATTTTGGTATATGGAAAGAGAGGCTTTGTGATTTGTTTATGATCACTTTATCTTTACATCACTTTCGATTGATAGCCTAGGTTTAGAATAACCTATTTGGTTGGGTTGTTTATTTGATCTTTGATTGAAGAAAATAGGTTTGGATAAACCTATATGAACTGATTGATTATTTGATTATTGTTTATTTCTTTGATTGAGGTCATTTATTGAAGAGATTATACTTTTGATGGAATTCATTTATTGTTGAGATGTATTCTCGAATGGATACATTTATTGTTGGGATCATACTTTTTGAAATATGAATCATTTGATGTTGGGACCATACTTTTTGAAATATGAATACCATATGGTTGATTAGGTTATTCCTGGGATTTGTTTGATCCATGGGAAAGGGGATAACCTATGTATTTTAAGATACTTGGTAGGAAAGTCTTTTTTATTATAACATGTTAAGTGGGTTATTCCTGGGATTTGTCTGATCCATGGGAAAGGGGTTAACCTAGGTATGGAGTATGAATGGTCATTTATCCAAATCGATATAGGAAGGTGTGTGAATAAGAGACATCCATTCTAAATTCTGGGTGATGAATACTTTGGCCAAAGTAGTGTAAGTAGCCATTATTTACACTGTCAATTTCATTGTGATCTATGATTATGTACTAGGCCTGGATGTTCATACATGTAGGGGGTAGCCACTGTATGACAATTATAGAAATGTATAGGACACAACACCAAGCTCAAAAAAGGCTATTGTTATGAGGTTACCAAACCAATCTATTTGATAAAGGGTAGGGCCATTTTACTAGTTAGGTAGATGTGTGGTAGACTGTAGTAAGTCCATATTTGGCATAAAAGTGCTTGAGTGATGCTTGTCCTCATCAGTTGGCAGCTAAGATTTGAGGGGGACTTCTTGGACCATTTATACTTTATATAATTTGTAAGCTTGTATAAGCTATGCAAGTAACTTGCATCCGTCTTTATGAGAATTGTAAATATGAAATATCATATGAAAATTATGTATCATCATTATTCTAATCAATGAAATGAATTCTTTTGTATGCAATGGGAAAGTTTGAAATATGTTTCAAATGTGCATTTATTACTCAAAGAAAAAGAAAAAATTTATTACTCTTAAAGGTTAGATGCATAAACTATTCACTTATGGGTAAAACATAGCAAATATTTTGGGTAGAACAATGGGCATATTACACAAATCTGCATTAGTTCAAAAAAAACCCAACAACCCACAAGTGAAACCAAAGGTGGTCGGGCTCAGATACCACTTGTAAGGAAGATAAGATAGCATAACAACTTCCTACACTAATTTTGAGAGGAGAAAAACGCAAAACTTTATAGATCCTTAACAATTATAGAAACTTAAACATCAATAAACAAAAATATCATGCATACCACAACACAATAATTTACGTGGGGAAAGCCCTTTCGAGAGAAAAACCCAACACTCCAAAAGCTTCCCAATATATTATTCAAAAATCACAAATATTACAATATACTTGCAAAGGAAGCTTCTCACAAGAGTATCACCAACCAAACATCCAAAGACAACATGACTATTATTAGACTCCTAGAATACATCATCATCTACAATCATAGTGCAATGCCCTCATAAAATATGGTTACTTTCTCTGGCAAGACAAGTCAAAAAAATATCCACCATTAGATCTAAAACCTAATAGTTAATGGTATAGATTTACAATATGTCATTTATTTAATGTATGTCGACTATTTAGGAGTTTTCTGAAAAAGTTAACAAAAAATTGTTTGCATGCATCCCACTCCTCCCCTCCACCCCATTCTCCCATTGCATATTACACCTATCAGTGTAACTATTAAATATATATATTTATATATCCTATCAAAAATAGCCTTTATATACTTGTAACTTTGAGACACATTTTCCCAACAAGGACTATCATATATTCTTCTCTCGTTTATCCACTCTCATTAGGCTAACCTTTGTAGTTTCCTTAGTTGTTTACCAGGACAACTTTAAGTAACTATCACACTTTGTTCCATGGAATGAAATGAAATGAAATATTTTAATAATTTCCATGAGGCCACAAAAGCCTATGGGACCAAAAATCAGCATAGGGACCACCAACAAAAAAAATCCCTAAATAGTTTGTAATCTTCATTCAACATCAACCCTTTTGTAGTGGATTTTGATGATGAAGTTTATATTTTTCTTCAACCTTGCCTCCTTATACTTGAGTTACTTAAATTATCAACTTGTAAGGTGTCTTCATAGATGACCAAAATATATTTATACACTAGGCACTCCATAACAAAGTACCATTATGTCTCCATCATTCCCTTGTCACAAAATCAACATATTCTTTTTTTCCACTCCTCTTTAAGTACCATTCATCTAACCATTTTACATCTAAGATGATGTGAACTAGTTCGTAACTGAGCTATCAACATTTTATCTTTCTATCTAATATTTTCTCCTATATAGGCTTTTTCTTTATGGTCCCCTTTAGGGTTAAATTTTTTGATATAGTAATTTTTTTTCACCCTAATTGTTTTGTCCATATAGCATTTTTAAATTTTTATTTTACATATTTTTTACTTCTTCATTTGTGTTTGGACATTCATGCATATTCATATCCCATTTTTTCATCCATGTATTTTTTCTTCTATCTAGATCTTCCTCCACAATTAGCTTAGATCAGCAATGGTTCTCCATATTTTGGACCTTTTGTAAGTAGCTTAATAATCAAACCATCGTTGAACCTTCCAAGGGGAAGGCACCTGTCTCAACCAATAAAATTATATAAGGAATTATAATTTTGAGTTTAAAGTTGCTTATAATTAGATGCTTTTGGATTCTTTCCACTTGTCTCCATTTTCGATCTGACATGTTGTTGCCCCAAATTTCACACCCATAAAGAATCACCAGAGTAACAAGTAAGTCAAACAACGTTCTCTTGGTTTTCCAATCCCATAATTTTGCATTTCTACATCTATTTTGTAGAGAGTATAACACTTTCCAGCCCCTTAGAAATATTTTTTTCTCTACATGTTTCCCAACTGAGCTTGTTGTGAAAATAAATTCCAAGATATTTGTATTCGTCCACTATTTCTAATGGTCTACCTTCAAAGAGAAATTTGATTTGTTGTTTTTTCCTTTGTAATGAGAAGATTGTTATTTTAGTTTTTCTAGTGTTCACTTTTGCATACCAACTTCCTAACAAAATGTTTCAAGAGCCTTCAAGTGTTTTCTTAGATCATGAAATGTTTTAGCAATTAGTGTGAGATCATCTACATATAAGAGTAATTGTATTATGTACTTGGCTAACTAAATTCCCTCCTTGCCAACTTTGTCTATCCACTCTTCCATCTTATGAATGTAAAGCCCAAATAAAGTTGGGGAAAGCGAGCAACCTTGCTTGACACCAATGTCACTACCAAATCACTCTGGCATACCTTTGTTGGTTCTGATTTAGCTCTGACATGATCATAGAGCCTATGAATAGCTACCCTAAGCACATTTGGAACTCCTAGCTCATCCACTATATTCCACAACTTGCCCCATGGTACCATTCAAAGGAATTTTTTAAGTCTACAAAGCAACAATAAGCCTCCTCTCCTTGAACATTCCATATTTTTTAATAAAAAATATAAGGGTGCCATCATGATCAATGTTGATTGCTTCGATCTAAAACTAGCCTGTCCCTTCACTCTTTTTCCCTCTTTTTTAGACTAACTACTAATTTTTCATTCAATCATGCTTCCAAAAATCTCTCCAAGAAGTGGATTAATCATAATATTGTGATAGTTTGATGGGTTACTAATGTCACCACTTTTATATAATATAATAGCAATACTAGTTTCCCAACCTTACGAGAAGCCCTCTTGAATAACCTTATTGAAAATGTACCCGATACAATGTGTAAGTACCTCAATACCCCAATTTAAGTGTTTTCCTTGTACCCCATCAATATCTTGTGTTTTTCCTCCAACCACCTATTTTATGCCTTGATTGATATCTTTGATGGTGAAAAGTTCAGTGGTAGCATTGATTATTGGAGGCTTATGTTTATCGTGTTCACATTCATATAGTAGCTTTGCATATTCCAACCATTGTGAACTTGTAATATTGCTTTCCATTTGTTTTATTTTTTTGTTGTAGCTCCTTCCAATATTTTTGGGGTTGTTCTTCCCAAGGGCAATCAACTCCATTCTTCTTGTACTCACATATTTTTCCTTTTTACTTTGTATCATCTTTTCGTATTCTTTCTTATTTTCTATGGTCATACCACCCTCACAAAGCTTTCTTTTTTATATCTTGCACTCTTCATCCAACCAAGGATTTTTTGGAAAAAACAATCTCCTCTTGGTGTAACACCCCGTCATGAAACCCAGGGAACGTCATGTCTATAACGCTAAACAACCGGATAATTTTTTATTTTTAAAAAATAAAATTAATAACACTATGTGACTAACAACCTAACATGAACGTTCTAGGATTCCACAACTACGCTACTAAATTAATTAAACATCGTAACACATCAAGGACTATTTATATATCAATCCATGTGAATAGTCATGCACATATTACATTACGTCCAGAGTTACATTAAAAATTCATTTACAAAAGTGAGATTCTAACAATATCGATATGTCACAAGTAACAGTGCAATGAAACCTCATGTAACATCATGAGTACGCACAACAAGAATAAGATCAAGAACAGATGACGACCATGTCCACAATCTCGTCCAACGAATAACTCTGTGAACGATGTGCAATCAGGATCCTACCAAGAACAAGCAAGTCTCAAATAATATCACCTGCAAGGAACCCAATGGAATATGTGGCACGTTCCTCCCAACCGTGTGGAACTCGAAAGCCCACCCCCCATGCTAGAAGATAAAACAGGTCCTCAAGTCAAAAACAAATAGCATGAAGAACATCACACAATACATGGTCGACACACATGAAATCATAATGACAAGACAACTGACATACTCCCAGAGGTGACTCACAAACACAAGTAGCTCAACACAAGAGAACTAACAAGTGTACAAGGATTGAGTGTCATCACATAGTCATAATAGGTTACCCTAGAGAATCTTCCTAGGTTACCAACCCTCAACCCGAGTTACCCTGGCAACCTCTTATGATTTCCAGCCCCTAAACAAACCTATCTGGCTTTGAATCACTTCTCAAGAAGATGAAATGTTCGAGTTTCCATTCCAGGCCTTCTCACCTACTTTAACCTAAACAAGCGTTAAAGTCCAAGGCGAGGCAAAACATTATTTGAATTAGTTATGAAGACCACCCAACCCCCATTACATTAATTAAAGTTTGCACTTAATTACCAACTTTCGAGAGGTTACCCCTACAACTACTTACGGGTTTGGCCCCTAACATAAGCCACTCCTCCTGAGGTACAACTTCTCAAAATGACTAATCAATAAGGGCATCATGCATGCAATAGAAAACTTCATTACACAAGGACTCAAAGTCATAAGAGCAAAACAATAACATAAAAAGTCAAAATATGTACATGGTGATGCTTTCACAAATACATACTTCCATAACATGAACTTCAAGTTATCCAAAAGAATATTACCACTTATGGTATAATGTGTAAGGTTCACATTTCAATTTTGAAATCAAGACAACGAACCTTCAAAATAATACAACATAATTCATATCAATAAACGATTCTAATCCTCCGGGAGTCAATACACTAGCACCATACCTCATTACAAGAAGTAATAATAGACACAAAATAGAGATGCCATAAGAATATAACTAACCAAATTTCATTCAAGATTTCTCTTTTTTTTTTTTTTTTAAACATTCCTAACACACTGTATTTAAATTCATCAAATAAGTAGACAACAAGTTCACCTTTAAAGGATGTTAGATCCCACAATCCTAAAAGAGAGAAACTTACGCATTTAAAACTCTATTCTACAATTACTAAATTTCCATTACAACTCCATAGCATACTTAATAATACTAATTTAAACAATGTTTACGTATTGAAAATAATAAACATTTCATAAATACAAATTAGAACTTGAAAGTTAAATACTTAAATACAAATGTACATTCAACACCATTACATGAATGTTCAAGAATAATATTAGCAAGTATTATTATTATTATTATTATGTGATAATATCATCTAAAATAATAATATCTTTTAAGACTACACGTTTCACATTGTCATCATTTAAGATAAATCATGAATTAAACAATAACAATGCATTTTTTAAAAACTAATACTAACTATGCACACTTACTCGGTGAACTATTCTTTAAATGCAAAACCAAGAGTAACACATAAGATCTTATTTTATTATACTATTTTAAGACTTCGAGTTCATAGAACCAAAAGGATCTTTTATATGTTTGAATCACAAATTCAATATGTCACAAAAGATATAAAAAACAAGTAAGCGCTTAAACTAAAGGTTCACTAATTCCAACGCAAGAGGTAGATACCTCCCATGTAGTAAGGATTCTATCAGCAGCTAGTAACACACAGTAATGTGCATGTCCACAAAGAAGAGAGTGCATGCCTTTTCAAATGCATGTGACACTCGACCTAGCATACATGCTGATAGAGTTTTCGTCAGAGACAAGTAACCGACAAAAGACTCATCCCTCTTACGTAGCCCCGAGAAATTTTATGAGGTCCAAGGCAAAGGAACAAGAACGTATGGTAGCCGACTACAGACATAAAACTAATGAACGTGATGGTTCTGTCATCAGGCCAAGACTAAAATGGGAAACTGGACGAATGCAACACAATACATAATCTTAATCACGCAGCCATCCAAACATACAGGTGAACAAAGTATCAACAGAGGGAAATACACTCATGAAAGAGAAAACTGAGGCTATCATTACACACACGCACAACCAAAATGAATAAACTCACTCTGTTGAATCTTACATAAAGACAAAACACAAATAAAGTCCCATCTCAGAAAAAACATTGACATATTTCGCAGCCGACCATAATTCTAAGTGAATGAAATGACGAGCTTCAATCCAGACCTAGGATTCTGAATTAAGTTAAGGACATTTCAACGCTGATCAATCAAAAATAATATTGGTAACTCCGCATCATAAGGGTCACTAATATTAGCTAGATCAGAATATACACAGGCAAGCGTAAATACACTTGATCTTGCAAGTCAAGAAAATAATATAAACAAAGTAAATTTGCAAGTAAATATGTGAATCTCCATATTTTAGAGTGTATTTGAAACATGCATCCTTTCAATCAATGGATTCGAAATGAGGGGTCTGTATAGGCTTATTATTCCAGTTGATACCGAGTGCATACATCGCCCTAGCTAGTAACTAAGGCATGAGAGCAAAGAACTATATCGAGGACATCAAACAAATATGTCCAAAAGAAATAGCCGACTACAAGAACTTTGGGAGAACCAATAAAATTCAGGATAAAATCAGAAGAAAATAAATCAATAAGAGAATCGGGTACCATCAAGAACCTTATGAATTCAGGCACAAGAAGGAATCGATGTTCACTAACTAGATTAATCCAATTCAAATTCAAAATAGAGAATGAAGCATGAAGATCATGAAAGAAAAGCAAGAGGAACGGTTAGATGGTAGACTAGAATTCATGATTTCGAGGGAGCTTGTAATCCAACGAAGTGTAATCAATAACACAATGAAGGGGAGATCAAATCAAACTCATGCAAAGATGTTACAACATAATCATTTCCAGAAGAGTACATAATTCCAAAGCTAAATTTGCAACATTTTCTTCTATCATTTATTTCTTAATAGATCAATCATTATTGGTAATAATGTTTTCGTTTTCTTATCTACCTTACTACAATTACAATATTTTTTACATTAATATTTCAGTTTATTATTGTGCATGTAGGTTTTCAAGCCAAATTTTCACAAAAATCACAGACAGAGTTTTCCCAGCAAGATTTCATTAAAACAAATTTAAAATCTAAAAGGAGAAAACATGTGAACACTTTCCCGGATATGAGCAACATCGAAATGTAATTCTTGACAATTCAATCCCCAATTCCTTCTCAGTCCCAATATTGTCTCCAATCAACAATTTTCAGTTTTTCAATCCAAAACCCCAACAAAATACAGAAACTATTTTTCTCGTGAGAGCAATCAATTCCCTTTTCGAAAATCAATTCCCTTTATAATGAATGATCTTTTCTATGATATACTCTTTTTATCAGATTACAAATCAAACAATACTTTAACTCATCGTTAGGCATGCATATCAACCATTAGTTAGATTTTTGAAAACAATCAACAAGAAAGATATTTTGCAACTTAAATCACAACTGACTAATTAATATTCGAAAACATCAACTTGCACAATTAAATCAATTTACAATTAATTAACCTTTTTGCAAATAGATATTTTAATAGTTCTCTTAATTCCTTAATAAACTAAAAATAACTTTTCCAAATTTAAACATTTCAATTAATAAATAAATCAACATTATGAAAACATGATAAATACAACATGACGTGACAAATACGAACGCACGACAAACAAACAACACGACATAAAGGTGACAAACTGATACTCATTCTTTTCAAAATAATGGTTCATGACAGAGGACAAGTCTATCTCCCTTCAACGATTCCATTGGGCCATGGCACGCTCAAACTTGACAAGTAGGTGGAGTCGATGCCTATACCTGAAAGTTGCATCACACTGCACGGTCAAATGAACAACATGTATAAATATGAAGAGACACCGTGAAGAAGAATTGCGATGTAGCAGGGCACTCACAAATGAGTACTGCTAAACCGTCTCCTTCACCGACTAACGCAAAACATAGCATTTAACATAAACCACATCATAATATTGTCATGTATAAAACAAAGCATCATAGATCGTCATAATAATATCATCTCACGAAAATAAACATCACATCATAAGGTAAAGTGTATCATCAATTGAGTTTCACAACTGGTCATGTAAACCATGAAATAAAGCATCAAAGTGACATAATCACAACATCTAAATAGCTACTAATAGTATCTCAAAATAACTATAATAGAAATGTCATCAGGAGGGTCACTACACTTGGGCCTAGCTCTCTTACACTCACCCAAAACCTTTTGTACTAGGGGAATTAACATGTTCTTGTTTATAGGGTGATTCTCCATGTAAGGTGAATTTCTTTCATAATTCCTATTTTTTTTTAGGGAAACCTTGAAGATTTTTTGATTGTCTTGAGACATGATGACTCTACCTTGTGAAGGAACTTTCTTTTTTATGATATAAACTTGTTCCCCTTGTTTCTTGTTTATGTTGATGTCAATTTTTACATATACTAGATTATGATCTGATTTCAACTCTATCAGACACTTTCCAACCACTAGCTCCATTAGATTTGACTTATTATAATGCAAGCAAATGACACAATCCACCACACTTTTCCCATTGTAGGTTTTGCAAGTGATGTTGCTTGAATTCAACCATGTTCTCATACCATTGCATATGACCAAAAGGAATAGACTACATAGCCCCAACGATTTAGCCCCATAGTGTGTGACATTGCGTGTACTATCTTGAGAGTTCCTTTCCTAAAGTTTTTGGTTCTCTTCCTCCAACCATAATGGATCATCTTTCTCTTTGTCTTTTCTTTTCAAGTTGAGAGCTTGAATGTTTACTATCCTAGCATTAAAATCACCTATTATCATGACTTCTCCCATGCCAATAAAAATTGAGATATCTTTTTTAAGCAAAGCAAAAGGATCCTCATGATCTTGAATCCTTTTCTTCTAAGGTTTAAAGCCTCTTGGAGAAAAATATCAAACTACCACCCTTATTGTAATATGATTTTCTTGTTGCAAGTATGAATGTGTTGTCATTGATGTCAACAGGAATTCTACTTACCGGTGTTGTCATTAGTGTCAAATATGTGGTAAGGAAGTTTTTTCATGATGAATATGTCAAAGATATTGAGAAAAATGTGAAAAAGAGGAAAATAGGATGTTGTAGAGTGTGCATGTGTGGTTGAGATATTGAGGAAGTGTTGTGAGTACATGGAGCTATCTTTATGTTGTAGTGTATGAACATGATATGATGTATCTAGTACTTGGTTTCCAAGTGCTTTTGAAAAAAACTGATAAACAAGAAAAATAGTGTTGTGCAAGTGTTCAGAATGTGCTTCGGGATGTGTTTCATGTTTCTTCTATGTTGATTTTATGCCTGTGTAGATATGGTATGTTTTTTAAAGTTGTTAGAGGTTGCTACATGCAAAATTTAGGTTTCTAGATCATTGTACAGAGAAATATATTTTCACCAGTGTGTGAACCGGTCTTTCAATAATGGTTTTTGTGGCCTAGGAGAAATTTATTTACTCCACGTTTCTCCACAATTTGGCTTAAGGTTGTGCAGATTTGGGAAGTTGCTTATAATGTGTTTATCTTTCAGAATTCAAGGCTTCACTTGATTTGGTATAGTACAGTGTGTGTTTCATGTGTCAGTGTGAAAATAAGGTTTACGGTTTATTTTGTGTTGAATTATTTGTATGATGCGAGTTTGGATAATGTTTTTGATGAATCTCAAGTAGCTTGAAGGTTATTCTAGATCGTGTTCAAGTGAATTTTGTTGTTTGGAAGTTTCAAATTGACTTAAGGAAGCATGTACTTAATGTTTTATGGTGTTTCGAATATTGGCCAACCTAGTGTTAACACTACATGCGAGGCTTGTGAAATCATGTTGAGATGTGTTAGGGTTCATTTGGGTCCTATTTAAGGATTTATATGGGTTTCCTTCATTCCTATCCATCACAGGAATGTTTAGGTGCCGACTTAATTTGAATTTGTAAGTGTAACAGATAGTTGTTATCCTTAGAGAAGGTTTTTGAGGTTGAGGTTGATATAAATAAGAGTAATGTTGTTGTGAGATGTAAGAGAGAAGAAAGATAGATGCAAGATCGATGAAAGTGATGTGTGTGATGTGAGTTTGAGTAGATCAGTGCGAATTTCAAGTATTGGATTCTTGAAGGCAATGAGCTGAAAGTGCCTGAAATATTTCATGTAAGACTACGAGATTGTTGGATCATTTATGGTGGATTCTTTGTTTCATTGGTAAATTGTTCTCTATGTAACATTTCTCTTTTATATTCTTATGTTTTTTTTGTGGCAATGAGTCCTAGTTGTGAGCTTTTTTGGACAATGTGTCATATTCTAGCAATAACCCCTTGTACTGGTTTTGTAATTACTTATATTGTGAGCTAATACTCACCGTGGTTTTTCCCTCATTGGGTTTTCAATGTAAATCTAGTGTTCTCTTGTGTATGGTATTGTTATTTCAGTTTTTGTCATCTGCATTTCATGTTTAATCACTTTAATAGAATAAGGGTGTAATGCCCTGCCACACAACCCTAGAGGAAGTTGCAAACAACTACTTAAACAGGCTAATTTTTTTTGTTTAAGTACAATTAACATGCAAGTTCACTACCCATTGCCAACAACCTCTAAGGTTACGAGACAAAAGTTATATAGAACCTCAACAAAAAACATGAACTTAAACCATGCCATTCATTTACTTAATAATTAAACAAATACATTCCAATTAAGATAATTTACATCAAGCATAAAGATAACTTTCCATCTCATTAATCCATTCATTAAACAATAAGGTTACAACACTCATTCCCTAAATGAGGTAAGTTCAATAAACATAATTACAAATACAACCTCCACCTTGATAATAACTGAGGGGTAAAATAATACAAGATCAATTGAAATGAAATAAAGCACGAACTGATACTGAATCCAATGAGCTCTCCAACTGGAAGTATCGTCCACATGAACATGAAGAAAGAACCCAATGGATTTAGGTGCACGCCACCCAACCAAGTTGAACCCAAAGGCCCACCCCCCGTGCTAGGAGATAGTAACAAGGAACCCTAGCCAAGACATCTACCTCTAGACACAGGCTAATGCAAACTGAACCAACTGAAACAACCAATCACATGTACCTCACAAGTATAACACAAGTACAACACACGTACATCACAAGTACAACTCAACATGGTTACGTTGCTTCCAGATATAAAACAGATCAGGTATGTTATGAGAACCATACCACAGAATCAAAAACCAACCATGGTCACATTAGGTATGTTACGGAAACCATACCCACAATAAACAAGTACCAATTGTTGTCCTAGATAGAGTGTCATCGCACAACTCATCATGAGTTACCCACTGCATATCTTCCTAGGCTTCGGCCCCCATAATGGGTTATCCTGGTGGCCTCTACCGATCCTCGGCCCTCATAATTATTAATGTGGGATCAAATACCTGTCATAAAGACCAGATAGATAACCTTTCCATTCCAGACCTTCCCACTCACCCCAAGTCTAAACAAGCACTTGTGAATATGGGTGAAGCTATAACTTATCTTGATTAGTGTGCAGTACCACCTAACCTGTAAGTACATTGATTTAATTATCACTTGATTAACTACTTCCGAAGTTTACCCAATCTTACCTCTTCCGGGCTTTGGCCCCAAATGGAAGCCACTCTTCTACTCGACAACACACACCATCCAATCACCAAGGGGAACAAGGTGCAACAAACAAGATAACACGACCGCTCCTTTCTTAGGAGGCGACACAAATTGAAACACACTCCAACACTGGAGGCAACAATCATATAACAAGGTCACTCCTTACAAGGAGACACGGATCCCATAATCCACTCCTTTCTCAGGAGACACAAAATGTCCTTGTTCATAGAAACTGGGTAAATAACTGATAACTTCCCATGCACTACCCAAGGGATTCAAAAAAGGTTGACAATATGACACGACAACCCACATAACATAAGATCCCCATCTGGAAGACTTAACAACCCTTCTGACCATTTTTCCCTAATGCGATAATGTAAGAGATTACTTTTAAACAAGCAGCTTAATCAGACTTAACTCTACTTCGGATTTCCTAAATCCACATCTTCATTTGCATTCAGTACTTAATGGCTTTAAGCAAACTGAATCAAATATCGTCTTTTCAATTAAGGGAGGAATTAACACTAATCATTTAGTTTCCCTACTTGCATTTAAAAATGACAAATTAACCAGTTAAATTCCACAAGGCAAAATACATTGCTTTAAAAGCAATATTATTTCTTTAGTTTAAAATAATCATTTGAAATTCAAAACTAAACCTTCTTTGAAAAAATGTTTTAAAAAGAAACAATGATATAATCAAAATCATCACGTTTAAATTTGTTCAATCTGATTTAAATCATGCCACAAGGAAAGAAACATAATTTAAATACATGTATAAAAATATATGTACATACCCATTTAATTACGTGGGGCTAAATTGTGCAATATTAAATATTAATATTTTAAAATTATAAAATATAATAATAAAAATTAAATATTAATATTAAACATATTTTATTATTATTATAAAATATAATAATAAAATATTTAAATAAACATATTTTATTACTATAAAATATAATAATAATAATAAAATTGAAATAAACAAACTTTATTTATTTATTTATTTTGCTCTTAAAAAAAAAACGTCGAAATCTCTAGGGCCGCACGCCGGTCAAGGGTCGTTGTGCATACACAGTCGACCACTGTGGGTGGTTGTGTAAGCATAGACGACCACTGTGGTGGCAATTGGGGGGTCACATTGGGCGTGGCTCCCCCCAACGCGTCTCCCGTGGGGGGCGCGGTGGGGGTGAGCCCCCAGCGCCTCCCCAAGATTTTTTTTTTTCTATTTTTTTCTTCTTTTTTTTCATTTCGTTTTTATTTTAATGGAAAAAATTTCCAAAACCCCCAAAAAAACGAGTCCCTTAAAAATTTGAACCTGGCAATTTATTTTTATTTTTATTTTTATAAATTTTGCCAGCATAACCTTAAGAGGGAAAATTATAAAAACATATATACAAGTATATGTATATATATATATGAACACAATTATTTTCATTCACTCAAAATTGAAATTTCAAATAGATTGAAGAACAAAACAAAACAATATTTTGCACATGAGATTTCATTTCAATTTGCCAACAATATTTTCCCCAAAGAGAGGTGTTCTCCAAGTTTTGAAGGCAAGTTTTCAAGTGGTTTTATTTGCACACAACAACAAATTTCAATTATTTTCCCATCAACACATATGCCATTGAAATTTCAAAAGAAACTAATTACAAGGATATGAACTTGATTTTTTTTTAAGTAGGGAGAAGATCCTGATGGTGCCTTGTATCCCTTTCAAGCTCTGCAGATTCTTCAAGCTTTTTCCAAAAACCCACAAAATTGAACAATTTCTTCCTTCTCTTTCTAATTTAATCTTTTTCCAAAGTCCCATGAAACTCTAAAATTGTGAAGCAAAATTCAAACATAAGGAAAAAACCCTAAAAATCCTACAACCACCCTCATCAATTCTTCAAAAACAGAAATGTAAATATCTTCCTCTTTCAATTTTGAATTCAAATTTCCTAAATTGAATTTTTAAAACATTTCTTTTATTTTCAATTTCCAAACCAAATATCCACCAATTTCCAAAATGAATAATTTAATTCATTTCAACACAAATAATTTAATTTAACACAATCTAATTTAATTAATTAATAAAATAAATCTTTATAAAAGATTAAATCATTTTATTAATCCAATTAAATTAATTAATAAATTAAACAATATCTCTAACGTTATAACCCAATTAATTTAATCAATAACTTTAAATACATAAAGCAATTAATTACCATTTTCTAACTTAGAATTAAACTGAAATAAGGAAAATTAAACAATACAAAACAATTGGACCACACTATGACCGACGACCCGTTATGACCAGGGTGACGACTTGGCATGGAAATCCTAGCTACTATCTCCCAATCGAATGTCATTGGGCCTTGGACACGCTCGAACCTATGAAACTAGGTGGAGTTGATGTCCTGTACCTGTCAACCTACGAATAAAGAATATATCCACATGCAATAATATGTCATAAATAAGGCACACCGTGAAGAGGAAATCACTAAATTGTAGGGCACTCGCAAGTGAGTGATGCGATACCATCCTCTTCACCAATACAGTAGTACTAGCTGACGCATCTAACATAGCAACATAATCAAAGCATGAAACATCATAAGTTTAAATATCCACTTATGCTAATTCCAAACATGCCATAATAATCACATCAAAATATAGTATCATCACATCAAGGTACATCACGATAAAATAGTGATCAATTGTAACCAAGTACATAGTCAAAGTACAACACAAAACTAAAGTATAAAAGGGGAAACAACATTGTTCGCACAATAGAGCAAAACGGAGGGGTATTACAAAGGGTTTAATGAATGCATGTGGATTTGATTATTGTTGATGGTTTTGATATTTTAATTTTCTACAACTGATTCAACCCCCCTCTCAATTATCATGATAATTCAACAATTGGTATCAAAGCAAGGTTCCTTGGTGAAGATCTTAACTTCTTAAGGTAGATTCAAGATGGCGAAGCAAATTGATTGCCCTAGATTTGATGGAACAAACTATGCATTTTGGAAGACAAAGATGGAAGGATATATGTCAGCTCATGGATTTGAAATTGAAAAGACAATAAAGAATTAGTATGTTGCACCTCTAAATGGTCCAAGCACAAGTGATGAGATCAAGGAACATGAGGTAAATGCTAAAGCAATATTTATCATTGTGAATAGTCTTTCAAATTGTGAATTGGTTAAGGTTATGAGTCTTAAGGCTACTAAAGAAGTTTGGAATAAGCTTGAATGTATTTATGAAGGAGATGGCAAGGTTAAACCAGCAAAGTTTCAAAATCTAAAGGAAAATTTTGAGACCATGTGAATGTCTGAAGATGAAATAATTACAACCTACATGCAGAGGGTTGATGAATCGGTAAGTGTTATGAGAGGTCTTGGTGCACAAGTTAAAGAACCTAGGGTGGTAAAGAAAGTTCCCATAACTCTTCTTGATTCATACAGTGAAAAGGTATTTTCTATTGAAGAAATTACAAATTTTAATACTTGTTCTAGAGATCAGTTGATTGGTACACTAACTTCATTTGAAATGGAAACGCTTGGTTTGAAAAATAATACAAAAGTAGAGTTTGCTTTTAAGGCAGGAAAATTAGAAAAGATTGAATATTTAGATGAAGATTATTTTGATGATGTGGAAGCTAACTTTGTAAGAAGGATGAAAATGGCACTGGTAAGTATAAAGATAAACTACCTTTAAAAATGTTTTAGCTATGGTGAAATAGGTCATTATGCTTCGAGATGTCCAAAAAGAGTTGTAAACAATAAAAATAAGGAGAACAAAGGAAAGATGATTAAAAGAGCTTTCTATGTTAAAGAAGATGTTAATATTTCTAATGATGAATTTGATTATGAAGACTTTGATGATAATGAATTTTTTTTCTTGGCTATAAAAGAAGAATCTAGTTCTGCTAACTCTGAAATTTGTGTGAACGAAAGTGTTCCAGAGAAGAAGGATAAGGTTGAAGGTACTTTGGTTTTTTCTTTTCATGTTAAAGAAAATAAAAATTACTCAGTTGTTGACAATGGTTGCTCAAATCATATGACCAGAGATAAAAGTAAGTTTGTTAAACTTGAAAAATATTATGGGGGATTAGTTAAATTTGGAGATGGCTTAGGAGCTAAGATTTGTGGAATAGGTTCAATTAGTTTTGATGGTAATCATAATACTAATGATATTTACTATGTTAAGGGTTTAAGGCATAATATTTTTAGTGCTAGAAAAATGTGTAGTAAAGGATATAATCTTGTGTTTAAGAATGAAACATGTGAGAACAAAAAAAGGTCTGAAACTATGATTGGTTTTTTTTTAGACTATAGGAATTGGTCGGGTATCCGTCCCCCTATAAACTATAGTGCACCTAGTAAAATAAATTCACGTGACCAATGATGTTGGGGTGACACACCCTCTGGTACCACGGGGATAGTGGGGAGACTAGACCTCTTGACCTCTTTCCTACAACAATATTCTTTAGCCAATAGAGCTAGGCCCACCACCCTAGAACTATGATTGTTGCTAGTAAGAGGATAGATGGAAATATCTATTAGCTTAAGGGTGTTGATGGTCATTTCTTTATGTCTTAAATTAATGATAGTTGATTATGGCATCAGAGGATGTGTCACATGAATTTTGATAATTTGATGAGAATCATTTCAATTCATGCAGTGAGAGATCTACCAAGAATTACAAAGCCTATCAATGTTGTTTGCAAGGATTGTCAGTTTGGAAAACAAGTAAGGAGTAGTTTCAAGGGAAAGGAACAATCTGCTATTGGGATACTAGAATTAATACATATAGATATTTGTGGTCCTACAAGGGTGATAAGTCTTCAAGGTGACATGTATTTCATGCTTTTGATTGATGATTATTCTAGGATGACATGGGTTACTTTTTTAGAGAAAATTTTGATGCACTAAATAAATTCAAGGCATTTAAAGCTATGGTTGAGAGTGAAATGGATCTGAACATCAAATGTTTGAGGTTTAAAAAAGGTGGAGAATTCACCTCCAATGAGTTTAATATGTTTTGTGAAGTTCATGGAATAAAAAAGCACTTGTCTACCCCTAGAACTCCTCGGCAGAATGGAATGGTTGAGAGGAAAAATGGGATGATTCAAAAAGTTGCTAGGACTATGATGAAAGAATAAAATCTACAAAAATTCTACTGGAGAGAAGCAATTCATACTAATATTTGCATACTTAACATAGTTCAAGCCAAATCCAACAACACAAAGACTCCCTATAATTTATAGTATTGAAGAATTCCTATTGTGAAGTATTTTAGAGTATTTAAAAACAAATATTACATCAAGATAGATGAAGAAAACTTAGGAAAATTTGAAGCAAGCTTTGTTGAAGGTATCTTCCTTGGATATTCTACTAGAAGCAAAGCTTACAGATGTTACAACAAAATATTAAGAAAGATAGTTGAAAGTGCAAATGTGAAGGTTGATGAAAACTTGCATAATTCAATTGTAGTAGACGGATATGTGTCAAATGAACCTACTTACAGAGAAGAAGTGTAATGCCCCGCCACGCAACCCTAGAGGAAGTTTCAACTCACAATAAAAGCGTACTATTTTTTTTATTAAAGTGAATTAAACATACATGTTCATCTACAATTAACAACATCCCCTAAGGCTACGCAACTAAGATTACTTAAACCCACACAACATACATCATTGAAACTATTGCATTTAATTACCTTATGAAGTAAGCATTTATACATCATACACACCATATAATAAAGAGATAAACATCCATGATATATATTCATTAACTTAATCAAATATTTACAACACTCATTCTCGGAATGAGGCAATAGTACATATGTGTTACAATTACAGAATTTGACCTCATAAACATAAGAGGGATAAAATAACTTATACAAATTGAAATAATACAATTCTTGAATTTAAAACAAGAACTGTGAACTGTCCATTTGGATGTCTCGCCACCAAGTATCGAAGATAAATGGGGACCCAATGGTGTATGGTGCATGTTCCACCCAACTAAGTGGTACCCGAAGGCCCACCCCCCATGCTAGGAGATAGTGACAACATAACATGGACAAAGATTTACAACCACTAACTAAAGGTTGACTCATACTGACACAAACAAATAAATGAACTAAACAAGTACAACTCTCACATTACTGACATAGGTCACATTGCTTCCAGACATAAAATAGATCAAGTATGTTCATAGAGCCATACACATAAAACAATTAACAACTATTGTCCTAGATAGAGTGTCATCGCACAGCTCATAATGAGTTACCCTCAGCGGATCTTCATAAGTTCCGATAATCCTGGTGACCTCTACCGACCCTCGGCCCTCATACTTACTAATGTGGAATCAAATACCTCTCGTATGGACAAGATAGATGACCTTGCCATTCCAAGAATTCCCACTCACTCCAAGCCTAAACAAGAACTTGCGACAATGAGTGAGGCTAGAACTTATCTTTTTAGTGTGAAGTACTCCCCAAATTTTAAGCACAATTTTAATTATCACTTGATTAAACTATTTCCAAAGGTTACCCAATCTTACCTCTTACGGGCTTTGGCCCCTATTGGAAGCCATTCTTCTATTTGACAACACACAAACAAACTATCCACCAAGGGAACCACAAGTGCATACAACCTAGGTATCAAAACCACTCCATCTCAAGGAGGAAACAAATAATGAAACTCACTCCAATAATTGGACGCAACAAAACACATAGTCCACTCCTTCCAAAGGAGGCACAAAACATCCCCATTCATGGAAACCAGGTAAATTATTGAAAAGACACCATGCACTACCCAAGGGAAAAAAAAATGGTTGAAATAATGAATCGACAACCCTCATCCTCTAAGATCATCTGGAAGACTTACAATTTAGAACTAACACTTAACCCATTTTCCAAAACATAACTTGATGAAAAATTACAAAAAGCATTCAAGTCATTAATCAAATCTAATATTTGGATTTCTTAAATCCATCCTCAATCAATAGGTAACATTGACAAAGTCAAAGGCACGATAACAAGGTTAACTCAAATAATCATATAGCTCTTTTTCATTTCCATTATAGGAAATCTTAAAAAATTTAAACTTACATCCCTTTACGAAATACAGAGAAAATAAAACATTTAAGGCAATCACGAGAAAATTACTATTTTTGGATATACTAAATCCATATCTCTTTCATATTCCAATCACAATAATTTAACTGCTCTAATAGAAAATAAATTAATTAAAATAAAGAATTGTCTATTCCATATAATCAATTCCTTGGTTTACTTTTAAAACAACTTAAATCCATGCAAGTAAATCTTTTCAATTTTCTAACCCAATCCTATATTTCTTTCAATTTTCTATTTAAAACATGTAATATCTTCAATATAAAATATATTTTTCCTTATCAATTTGACCATGCATTCAAACCTTATCTTTTAAAATCTCCATTCAAAACTAAATTACATGCACCCAAATAAAACAAAATAAATATTGAATATACTCCTAACAAAAAGTACTCATGTAATATATACATTAATATATTTAATATATTTAACTATATATATACATTAAATATATCTACAATTATTTATAAAATACCAAATTGTTAATTAAAACTAAAATACCCTTTATTATCAAATTTTCAAATTAAACATATTGGAATAATATACAATATCTAATCACCACATATATATAGTATATATATACAATATATGAATTATATATATATACAATATATAAAATATATATTTATAACTTAAATATGGTATATATACATATCATATATTAAACCCAACGCATATTAAAAATCCCAACCAAACCCAAAACAAATTCGAATTTACATTGAATTAAGAAAACTGCGAACGACTCAAAAGGAATAAACAAAAATTTATTTTGTTTTGGGGAGGTGTCGGCCACAGCCAAACCCCCACCCCACCTTACTCCACCGGCGGCCTCCCCAAAGGGGTTGCGCTGCCTCAAGGTAGCGCTCCCTCCACTTAGTGGAGGGTGTTGTCCTTGAGACAGCTGCACCCTCCATACAAAGGGGGCAGTGGGGTGTGCATAGCACCCCCACCCAAAACACTTAACAAACGTAGCACAAACAATGATTTTTAAAAAAATATGAAATTCCCATCTTTTCTCACAGGAATCCGTTGGTCGTACGGTGGCGATAGTTGAATTAAAACAACATTTAAAAAAAAATAAAACTTGTATATATATATATATATAATCGAATTTAACATAATAAATAAATTGGGAAAATTTTGTGGAAACATTCACCTGTAGGTGAATGTATGCAATTTTCCATAGAACAATCCAAAATTCATAGAGGTTTAAAACTAAATCATTTTAATCATTTTTCTCAAATTCATTGACAAATAAAAGAACAAAGAAACTAAGAGGGACCTAGATTATATCCAGAAGCTTTCAAACCCTCTAGATTTTTCTACAGAGGTTTTAGAAATAAATTCATTTCTACAGTGAATTAAATCTTCTAAAACAAATCTAAATGTGTTGTTTTACCCATAAGTTTGATTTAATAACGAAACTAACAATTTACTCAAATAAACTAAATTCAACAGAGGTTTCATAATTTCCCTGAAGAAATTTCATGAGAACAACAAAAGCTTTTAAATTTATTTATTTATTTTCTTTCTTTCTTCTAATAACAAATTCTTTTCTTAAATAGATTTAACAAATAAATCTTTAATCACTACAATTTTAAAAGCAAACCAAGAACAATAAAAAAACACAGAAGAAAACCTGAGTCAATAAGCTTCAAGGAAATTTGATGCAGAGCCTTCTCCAAAGCTTCCATAGCTTCTATCCACCAATTTAGTGATTCCAACCAAGAAAGCAACCAACAAACACAACAAAATTTACCAGAATAACTCCAATGCAATTCTACAACCAAGAATTTCCCCCAAAACAATCATCTGTGTGTTTTTCCAAAAATATCCTCACACCTGTGAAGAAGCTTTCCTCTCTCCAAAATTCTCTCCGTGAATGAATTTGCAACAAACTCTTTAATAAATTAAACTCCAACATGCTGGAAAAATTAAAATATCTTCTAACAAACAAAATTAATTTCTTTTTAATTTAATATTTCCAAATAATCATTTAATTTCAAATTCTAATTTAATTCCACTTGATTGAAATAAAATTCCATAATGAATTAAATTTTTTTCTTTCATTTAATTTTCTTAACATCACATTTAATTAATTTATTTAATTATTTAATAACTAAATTCAACCCCATGGATTAAATTTAATTAATTAATTTAAAGAATAACTTCTATCAACAATGTATAATTTTAATTAAATAACTATCAACATAATTTAATGCAATAATTCTAAATATTTATTTCCAAATTAAGAATCCCTTCAGAATTAAATAAGATTAAAACACGGCAATCGACGACTCAACACACACAACTGACGACACACTATGGCTAGAGTGTAGACTTGACACAAGTTACCTAGCTACTATCTCCCATTCAACTTAACCGTTGGGTGATCCCACAAAGGTGGTTTACAATTTCTGAGAGGAACTGATTTTTGCTGAAATCACATATTTTTAGAAAATATAATAATTTAAACCTTTAAAAGTTTCATTTTAAGGATTCCAATTGAAGAGGGTTTGATCAAACCACCTTAGATCAAACCCCCTTGGATAGAACTTCTCTAGTTTTAAACCATACCTAAAAATGAGTCTCCTTTACACCTATCAAAATGGTGATAAAAAATCACTTTTGATTTACCTTTTGGGGGATCAAATGAATTCATTTAAAATTTATTTCAAATGATTATTGTAGTCCTCGAAATGAGTTATCCCATGAATATAATTTTAATATGTTTTGGTTTTATTATGTATGTGTTTTTTTAGTTTTATTAAACATAGGTTTTTCACTGAAAATCAAACTCTTTGTTTTGCACATGTGGAAAAATAGAAAATTATCAAAATAATTTTTAAAAAATATGTTTGTGTTGGGTATTAATTTCCTTGATCCATTAAAAAAAAAAAAAAATCAATTTCGATAGATACAGAAAAATTTATGTTGTCTATAGTCCGCCTATGTCTGAATTACAATTGGTTTGACTTTGAAACTCTATTAAGGAAAAAATATTTAATAAAAAACTATGACACCAAATAAAAGTGCTAGATATCATAGTTACAAATCTGAATTCAAAAAAAATAGAATTTTATCCTTCATACAAAAAAATTAGTGTTGTATACGGTGAGCATCACTTTTTTAAAATGTTATTTTCTGAAAAAAACCAATTTTCATGGGAGATGAAAAAAGAAGTGCAATATTATTCCAAAAAATTTGAAAAAAATATTTTTAGAATCTATAGAAAAAATGTGATGAGACTCTAGTTTGCATCATCTTCAAATTCCTCATGGTTTAACCGCTATAGGTTCCTGAATGTGAAGATTTAGTTAAAAAATTTAATTTCAGTGTCCAGTTTGGCCAAAAATTGTAAACCACTATTGTGGGATCACCCCGTTGGATCGACACGCTCAAACCTATGAAACCAGGTGGAGTCGATGCCATGTACCTGCAAACCTAAAATCCAAGTAAACCACAACATATAATATAAACAACATAAAATACACACTGTGAAGATGAAATCACGGGATCACAGGGTGCTTGCAAGCGAGTGATGCGAACCCGTCCCCTTCACCAATACAATCATCAAAACTGACATTTCCATCATAATCCAATAATCTCATATGCAATCACATGTTATATCCACTAACATCATTACACCAATTAAAGCATGTAAATTAAGACATCAGATAAACCACATCACATCACATAAAAATAGTTCGTCGGTTTATAAAAAATGATCAAATACACACACAAGATAAAGTATCTAAATATCTAGAAACATAAATCAAAGCAAAACAAAGACACACTATCCAGTCCAGAAAGAAAAACGGAGGGGTGTACAAGAAGAAGAAAAAGTTGATGAAAAAGAAGTGCAGAATGAAGAGGAAGAAGCATCTGAAGAGACCCCTAAGACTCCTAAGTATGTGCAAAAAGAATCATTCTGAAGATAAAATCATAGGAGACAAGAGGAAAGGGGTATTGACAAGAAGCAAACTTGTTGAAGCAAAGGTAAATTTGTGTTTACTTTCTAAAGTTGAATCTAAAACAGTGAGTGAGGCATATAAATATGAACATTGGATGAAGGCAATGGAATGATAACTTATGAAAATTGAGAAAATTTAGACTTGGGAATTAGTTCCTAGACCGGAAAACAATAACATAATTGGAACTAAGTGGGTATTCAGAAACAAGTTGAATGAGAATGGAGAAGTGGTGAGAAAAAAAATCAAGTTGTGTGTAAGGGTTACTCGCAAGTGGAAGGACTAGACTTTGAGGAGACATTTTCCCTTGTGGCTAGGATGGAAGCTATTAGAATGTTTTTGGCATTTACAGCACAAGGATTTTAGAGTTTATCAAATGGATGTGAAGTTTGCTTTTTTTAATGGTGAATTAGAAAAAGAGGTTTAGATGGAAAAAAATATAAGGATTTTAGTTGTTAGATCAACCGGATATGGTGTGTAAATTGAAGAATGCATTATATGGATTGAAGAAAGCTACTAGAGATTGGTATGGAAGATTGGACAGACATTTGATACAACAAGGATTCAGTAAAAGCTCCACAGATAGTACTCTTTACTTCAAAATTAAGACAAGATCCTGATAGTGGTTGTGTATGTGGATGACATTATCTTTGGTAGTAATGAAGCTATGTGTAGGAAAAAAATTGAAGAGATGTAGAAAGAGTTTGAAATGTCAATGTTTGGGGAGATGAATTTCTTCCTTGGGCTATAGATCAATCAAATAAATAAAGGGATTTTCATTTCACACTCTAAGTATGTCAAAGAGATGTTGAAGAAGTTTGGAATAGATGACTCCAAATCCGTATGCACTCCTATGGTGTTGGTTGAAAATTGAGCAAAGATGATGATTCATCTAAGGCTTATTAGAGAAAATATAGATCAATGATTAGTGGACTACTATATCTAACTAATACTAGACTAATATCATGCATGCAGTTTGTCTTGCATGGTTATATTTCAAGAAGAACCTAAAGAAACACATGTTGCAATAGTGAAGAGGATATTCAAATATTTAAGAGGCACTCTAGATTATGGCTTGTAGTATCCTAAGGATACTAATTTCATATTAAGTGCTTATACAAATGCAAATTGGGCTACTTGTGTTGATGATAACAAAAGTACAAGGGTAAAAGAACAAACTTATGTCACACTTTTGGCCAAATAAATAGTTTTGAGCGAACTATTTTTGGCCAGAAAGGTTTTGGCCGAAACCATGTGGCGTATACGTGGCACACAAGGCTTCGGTCGAAACTAGAAAATATATTTTTTCCCCTTCGACACTTTGAATTTGGCTTTCAAATTGCCTTATTATATGTGTGAGGTTTCTATCAAAAGGGTTTCAGTCGAAACCCTTCTGATATAAACCCTTTCGGCTAAAACAGTCTAGTTGGCATCCTAGTTGGTAGCCAACTCAACATTTTTCAAAATTTTCTGAAACTTTCAACTGTAACTAAGTATTTCTCTAGTTAGAATGATTTTTTTGCAAAAAAAGAAAAATACCCTTTTGTAGAGCTCAGAGTGGTGAATCCAAATATATAATTTTTTTAATATTTTTATTAGTTTTAATATATGTTATTTTTAAAATAATGCAAGTAGGTTGTTAAAATTAAAAAAGAGGTTGATTAGAAATTAAAAAAATTAGTAAAACATATTAAAATAAATTTAAACTTATATGGGGCAGTAGAGAAGATAATCTTCTTCAAAAGGGTATAATTTGTTTTTTGAAAATGATTAAAAAAATTGAAGACAGTTGACGGCCCATGAAAACTGTCAAATTCTGACATGTTTGACTTTAAAACATTACTACGAGAAAAATATACATCAAAATTTAATATTTTTTTCCATGTAGAAGATATTGAAGTTACCTATTTGGAGAAAAAAGTTAGACAAAAATGAAGTTTTTTTCAATTTGTTTCTTGACGGCCCATGAAGTCACTCTTTTCTAAAATTTTCAACATTCCAAAATTTGTCCTTAAATTGAAAAAAAAATAATGAAAACATTTTTTTTTTTAATTTAAAAAATTATAGGATTAAACTTCATCAAAAGTTCTACATTTCATTAGTTTACACCATTTTGAAATTCAAAACATAAAGACCACTTTTATGTGGTTGAAGTTCAGATTTTTTTTTATGTTGGTCAATTCCTTTATAAAGTGTGACACAGGTTTGTGCTTTTACCCACAAGTTGTGGTGCATTTTTTCTTAGATGTAGTTTGGTGTCATGGCTGAGTAAGAAGCAAGATTCGATTTCTTTATCCACTGCAAAGGCTGATCATATTGCAACAACATCATGTTGTATATAAGTTTTGTGGATGAGACAGATATTGAAGGATATCATAGTAGGGTAAATCCACAATAGTGTGTCACACTTTCAGCCAACTAAATGGTTCCAAGAGAACCGTTTATGGCCAGAAGATATTTGGTCGAAACCACATGGCAATGACATGGCACCAATGTGGTAGCACATTTTCAATTGGTAGTGTGTTGGTTGAAAACCCTCCGATAGAATACATATCGGCCAAAATGGTGAGTTATAATTTTTTTTTTTTAAAAGGGCCTAACCATTTTTGCTTGTTCAAGTGGAAGTGTTATAGGTGAGAGCATTTTGATTGAGCTAGGGTTTGATCGTCGATAAAAACAAATTAAACACCCCAGGTTCCATTGTGCTTCTCCTCCTCTTCTACGACATTTTTCTTTTGTGGTCTTGTCGGGTTATGTGTGGGATTTTGGGGTTTACTTGATTTTGTTTGAGCCAAAAATTTTCTTTGAGACAGCTGGTGGTTTATTATAGGCACACAACAGTGGCCATATGATTCTTTACATTTTTTGTGAAACATTTTTTTTGAAGTTTGAAAGGTAGTGTTAATTTTTTTTGGCAATAATATGTGAACAACAGTGTATATTTTTTTTGGATTGAATAGTTGAATGACATACTATAAATCCGTGAATGGTAATGATATTTTTAATAAAAAATTTACAATATGAATCCCTCACCACCAAGTGATGGTTTAATTTTTTTTTAGCTTGTATAGTTGAATGGTAAATTGTTTAAACCCTTGAATGGAAAACTACACATTTGAGGTTTTCAGTTTCAGGAGATATAAACCCTTGAATGGCAATGATATCTGTCATAAATTTGATGTTAATCTAGCTAGGGTTCAAAATGATTATTCAGGAAACAATACCCCTTTGTGTTGTCCCACTTAATTTGGGGAATAATATTGGAGAGACCCTTGTGTTTGGGATCCAATTTTCCCTTGCCTTGCAATGCATAATTTGGTTATGTTGGTTATCATCATTGAAATTTCAATGTTATCTCTAGTTATTTTTGTGGATGTTTATCAAAAATGGTGTACGCTACATAGTACTCACAACAAATCTAAGTATCCAATTTATTGGAAAAGTATAGTCTAACATTAGAGCCAGGCTAGAGGTGGAACATACAAATATAATAATGGTTGTAGATAAACCAACCTTGATATTTTACAATAAGATACAAACTAACACATCTGCCCTACCAATGCAAGCAGAAAACATCAAACCCCTCATTAAATTCAAGTCATATGAGACAATCACTAAATGCTAACATTTTAATATGGGTTGGCATTTCTATTGTATATATGTATAAAACTCATCCTTAGTCATTATAAATTCTTCTAGATTAACATCATCTGCTAAGGTCAAGTAAACTTGAAACCCCTCATTAAATTCAAGTCATATGAGACAATCACTAAATACTAACATTTCAATATGAGTTGGCATTTTTTTTATATCTGTTCCAGAAAATTCATCCTTAACCATTACAAATTCTTCTAGATTAACATTATTTGCTAAATTCAAGTAGAAAAATTCAAACCCCTCATTAAATTCAAGTCATATGAGAAAATCACTAAATTTGCTAACATTTCAATATGAGTTGGAATTTCTATTTTATATCTGCTCCAAAAAACTCATCCTCGGTCATTACAAATTCTTATAGATTGACATCATCAGCTAAGGTCATTCTTGAGGTGTGTATCTACAAAATATACCATTAGCAGGCAAGAATGAAGGGATTCTTAAAGAAGCCCAAAATAAAACATAAGAATTGCTTCTACTGGTTGCTAAAAAAAAACAATGCCAACTGTATATTTGATTAATTGACTCATTTGTGTATGTTCAAATCTAGATGATCTATGCTCAACTAGATAATGAAAGACAAATTCTAGAGATGAGTTTAGCTTCAAATCATATGCATATACAGTCATTGCACTAATGTAGCAATGTTAATATAAGTACAACAGTGTTTGATTCTTAATTTCTCAAGCCAAAGCTTGTAGAACTTATGAAATAAGAAATTATACTATGCTACTTGATTAGAAATTAAATAATAGTCAAGAGAGGAAGAAAGAAGAATTAAGAACACTATATTTATCCTACAAACCCTCCAAAGAGAGAAAAAATAGAATGTGGTAGAAGCAATTTCTTACTAACTATATTATGTAGCAAATTGCCATATTCAATGAGTGCACAAATGATAAGATAAAATCTACCCCTTGTCCCATTCATCTAACCCTATTTGAACTTTAACCTTAACCCTAAAATTAACTCTAACCTTATTTCAATCTTACCTAACCTTGATTGATCTCTAACCATTGGTGAACCTTAATTAAATCCTAATTAAATTGTAACCCTTACCTAACCTAACTCTATTAAATAAATAACCCTAATCTTAATCTTACATGTGTGTACATACATATATGTATGCATGTATGTATGTATGTATGCATGTATGCATGTGTATGTATGTATACATATGTATATGTATGTATGTATGCATGTGTACATGTATGTATACATATGTGTATGTGTGTGTATACATATATATGTATATGTATGTATGTATGCTTTGTATGTATGTATTTAGATATGCATGTACATGTATGTATATGTATGTGTGTATTTTTACATGTATGTATGTATGTATGTATGTATGTATATGTACATGTGTATGTATATGTGTATGTATGTATGTATGTATGTATGTATGTATAGTACATACATACATATATTTATACATATATTTATACATATATATACATGTATACATATATGTCATACATGTGCACATATACATACATACATGTGCATATATACACATATATATACATACACATACACATATACACATATGTATGTACATACATGTACATTTACACATATATACATATGTATATACACATATATACATATCTACATATCAAGTCTCTTTGGAGTTGTCATTTCTTCTATTGATCTAAGTTGTAGAAGGTCCTATTTCATAGATCTATAACTTTTTATCTCATTAGATATAAAGTTAAAAATGTTTTAAAGTTTTTCAAAACTTGATAAATTTGTAATTTAAAAATGTTTTAGTTTTGAAACTTGATAAATTTATAATTTAAATATATGTTTTAATTTTGAAATTTAATAAATTTGTTTAACATCATATATTTTATTTTAATGATATGTAGATCTCTTTATTTAGATACATATATATATGGTTGATGAGGGATCTCACCATTCTCTTTAATCTGAACAACATGCTCAAGCTAGATCAAATTTATATGAAGAGAGTATTGGGAGATTAGAAAATGCACTGAGATGTTTAGATCAAACCATTCACAACTCCCCTAATTTGGCTAATAGGGATAGATTAGTCAATATTCTATGAGATTTTATGAATGATTGAGATAATTCGATCATTCAATCTTTATGATGATATGAGCATTGAGTAGTTTTATTTGTCTCTTACCAGGAGTGTTACTAGCACAAAGAAATGGAGAGATGTTAACAAGTTAGTTTCACAAGAAAATGTGTTACCATGTTCCTTTTTTATAGAGGAAAAAATAAAATTAGAGGATATATGGTGATGACGTGTGTAGATGAGCTTGTTTCTCCATTCATATATCCTAGATGGTTGGCATTTTATCATAGATGGCATCACAATGATGAGCTGCCACTATATTTTATCAAATAGATATGTAGAGTTTCATTTATGGATAGATGTCAACAACGCATCTTATCCTAAGCATGTTGGACATGGTAGACGTAGGTTTTTCACAAGCCTGAGAATAGATGTAAAGATTTTCCATCACCCATGAACAAGAGGGAATTAGTTGGTCCAAACCTTTTGGTTCTACCAAAATATGTGGAATTAGTAGCAACAGGGGAATCAGTAGCATGATCCACTAGGTCCTATATTTTTTTATAGTATTGCCACTATTACCACACATATCGATTAGATGTCATCTGATTGTGTTGGTAGATACTTATTACGGTCATGGATTAGCCTTTCTACCACTGAGGCTACATATACATCTTATGATCCATTTATTCATGTCAATCTACCAACTCCATCAGATGTTTCCCATATGAGTGACACAACTCTATGTAATGTGTGCAGGGTCTTTGTTTTGGATTTACTAATAGCTTACCAAGTCATCGATGAGGACCATGGGATCCATCTTGATCATGTACAAGTCTTTATTATATAGTGATATCCTGTTGCACATACGAGCCAGGAGGTGAAAACTTCATAGGATATTCCACACCATCCTACAGGCTTGCATGTGTAGCATGTTTCTATTGATCCTATAGCTTGTACGGATCCTCAACATGTTCCAGATCACATTGAGATTACTGGGGCACCTGATCTTATTCATAGCACATATAGTCATCTTATTGTTGGCACTAATATTATACCAGCTACAAATCTCCCTAAGTGTCTTTGCATTCTTGTGATATCAGTGGGATTGGTAGAGCCATCGAGGAGGCACGATAGGTACTTGAGTAATTTATATATATAAATTACATTCTAAAAATTTACGTACATATATGTATTTTAAATAAAATTTATTTTAAAGTAGTTCTTTAACTTCTGATTGAAATCGTGTATTTGAAATTTTTTAACAGCATGGTTATTTTTCAGAGTTTGGAAATTTGGAGCATGATGGTGATCCCATGCATTATTAAGCTGAGGTACATTTAAATATTAAAAATTTAAATTACTTAATGCAATTTTGAACACATTGAACTTGTACATTGTAATTTTTAGATAGTTTTACATACATATATGTACACATACTATATGCATTAAATTAAATTGCATGTGTACTTGAACTTGTGCAAGGCTTGGGATGGGGCATAGGATAGGGATCGGGGCAACTTGGATTAGGACAGGGATCCAAATAGCTTGGATCAGGATAGGGATGGAGATGATCGAGATAAGGACATGGATCGAGGGAGAGATCAGGGCAGGGATCAGATGATTCTATTCATACTAGATATCCCTCTATTTGAGTTGTTTTACATGTTTTACAATATTATGGTGTGAACTCTTATTATGTTGGAGACACTTTTTATGATTTACATAACACTACATACATTTATGTATTATGGTATAAACTTGTTATGATTTACATCACATTCGTACATTATTATGGTCTGAACAAGTTTTTTATACATATTATTATGGTTTAAACACTTGTTATCATTTACATCATGCATTATTATGGTTTATTTATTTAGCAAGTTTTTACCTTAATTTGTTTTCCTTAAATATGTTTTTGATCAAAATTAGAGTTACACATATTATTTTTTTCTTTAAATTCAATCTTGATTAATGTTGAAATCATCCTTTGATTAATTGTAAGCATTGAACCTTAGAAATAAAAATGTTGGACTAGAATGGTTGCTCTTTGTAAATTTAAAAAGATGAATGTACAATAAATTATAGAAATAAATTTGTCCTTAAATAGGTCAAGAAATAGAAATAATTTGAATGAAAATATGTAAGTTCTAGGTCAATTCCTAAGAGATTCAATGTTATTTAAGTGGAGATGAACAAATGAAATCAAATATTCTTGAACTTAAGAATTCCATGGAACAAATTTGCAATCGGAAATAGATGATAAGGAATTTAGGCAAAATGATTTTTTTTAAGTCACTAGGTTTGTATTGCACATGAATTTACATGTGCTTGAACAAAGAAAGAGAGATTCAATGAGCTATAAGTGGATTTAAACAAATGAAATCAAATATTCTTGAACTTAAGTGACGAAGAGGGATACTCTTCCTTTCAAATATAAAACCATGCACACATACAACACTATGCAAGAAGGTTGCAAATAAACATTAACAACAAAATATGGAAGAGAAAATTTGCAACATATATTGATTTCAGAATTTGAAAATGAATTACATAATCATGCAACTCATATGCTCCCATGCCTCATGGGATTTACACATACAAAAATATGCAACTCAACATTCTAGCTTCATTATAGCATCATCTAAGTATGCAAAACTCTTTTCCCCAAAGCCCCCTCCATCAAATTGCAAGCATCAATATATATAAATTGTGTGAGAAGAAACCACTATTAGTTTCTCAAAACAACCTCCACTAAACCACCAGGAAAAACCCATCACTCTCTGCCTATCAATGCTTTGTCATTCGTCAGAATTTCCTCAAACGGTTTTTGGGTTTGGTGCACCTCATTTCCAAATTTCTTGATCATTTTGAAATTCTTAATTTCAATCTAATATGAGAAAGTTATGGTTGTTTTATTGAGACTATGTCTCGCGGTTACGACCCAAACAATCTTTTCTCTTTTCTCAAAAATTATAATATACCATTCAAACCTCCAGAATGCTCATTACTCCTTCCTGGCATGGATTTCCTCTTCTTGGCATGTGCATTCAATGTTCAATTCAAATTTTTCTTCCCACTTTTCAACCCACTATCTCCACTCTCCCTCAACAACCTACATTCCCAACTTGCAACAAAATACAAATTCAAAATTCAAAGTGGAGTTGCAAAGCATATCAAATTCCCACTCCAAGCTTCGGTGTAAGATTTTATTTTTTGTAAAATTAACATCTTTTAAAATAATTTAAAAATGAATCAATTAATAGTTTGATTTTCCCACAATCCATCACCAAATTCTGCTATGCTAGAAGAGTTGAAAATTTCAACAATTTGCACCTGCAGCCAAAAAATCAAAATAAAACACAAGCATAAAATTTTAAAATATTTTTGGTTGTACAAGATTGCTTGGTACCCCTAAATTCTCCTACATCAGACACCCGAAGTAGAAATTTTATGAGCATAGGCTCACAAAAGTGGAGTTGAATGGTAAAACCATTCTTTTAGATTGCAAACAATCTGTAGTGAACTCCATCGATGTCCAAAGTGCACATGAAAGTCTTTTATTTTTCCTCTTCTTCCAAAATCTTGTTGGAACTAGCTTCTCTCTCCTCCAATAAATTTTCCTACCATTCTTCTCTTCTTCCATGGGTCTTGACCCACCAAAATCTGATCACCCCCACCAAATTCCCTCATCATACACATCAACACCTACAACATATTCGCACATATCCGCCCCTATAACTTCTACGCATAAATTTGCAACCCCTGAATGCCAATCTATTACTATAAATTCTTTCATATCTACTATCTTTTCTCTTCTCTTCACAACATCCAAATCAATTTCTTCATCACATAATGTAAAAAAATCAAAATTTACCTCCATGTCCACCAACAAGTCCTCATCATTCTCTTTCTCTACTGCAATCTTTGTCTGACTTGAGATTAACTCATCACACTCTCTTTCAATTTATACCATTCACATCAATAAATCCTCCCCTTCACTTTATTCTATTTCCCTCAAATGACACTCTCCTACTACAGCCTCATTATAATCACATTCATCTTCATCAAAACATTTATCAAAAATAAATTTGAATGATTAAATCATCCTTCTCAACTTCATAGGTGTTACCTAAAGAACTCTCTTCTACCACTACAATATTTTTTGTCTCATCCTCCATGTCTCGTAATCTCTAGTCTCTTCTAAATTGCCTCCTTCGGTGATCTATTTACAAAAATCTCTTCCAATATTTACCAATATTATTGTAAACTGCCTCCATCGATGGTCTATTTACAAAACTCTCTTCCAATATTAACTAATATTATTGTAAACTGCCTCCATCGATGGTCTATTTACAATCATGGGAACCTCAGTTCCTCAAATTCTTTGAAAACTTATTCTTACTACTTGCACATTCATCTGCAAGAAAAATCCACATTCATCTGCAAGCAAAATCCACATTCTCCACTCTTAGGTCTTGGTGCAAATTGTCTCACATTCAATGCTCTACCTGCACACTCAAAAACTCATGCTCCAGTACCACTGAAAAAGAGGGATACTCTCCCTATCAAATCTAAAACCAAACACACATACAACACTATGCAAGAAGGCTTCAAATAAACATTAACAATAAAATATGGAAGAGAAATTTGCAATATATATTGATTTCAAAATCTAAAAATGAATTACATAATCATGGAGCTCATATGCTCCCATGTCTAATGGGCTTTACACATACAAAAATCTGCAACTCAATATTCTAGCTTCATTCTAGCAGCATTTGAGTATGCAAAACTTTTCCCAAAATCCCCCTTCACCAAATTGCAAGCATCAATATATAGAAATTGTGTGATAATAAACCATTATTGGTTTCTCAAAATAACCTCCACTAAATCACTACGAAAAACTTGTCACTTTCTGCCTATCAATGCTTTTTCATTCGTCAAAATTTCCTCAAACAATTTCTAGGTTTGGTGCGCCTCATTTCCAGCTTTCCCGATCATTTTGAAATTCTTAATTTTGATCTGACATGAGAAATTTATGGCCATTTTATTGAGACTAGATCTCATAGTTACGAACCAAATAATCTTTTCTCTTTTCCCAAAAATAATAATATTTCAGTCAAACCTCCAAAATTCTCATTACTCCTTCCTTGCATGGATTTCCTCTTCTTGGCATGTGCATTCAACGTTCAATTCAATTTTTTCTTCCCACTTTTCAACCCACTATCTCCACTCTCCCTCAACACCCTGCATTCCTAACTTGCAACAAAATAAAAATTCAAATTTCAAAGTGGAGTTGTAGAGCATATTAAATGCCCACTCCAAGCTTGGGTGTAAGATTTTCCTTTTTGTAAAATTAACATCTTTTAAAATAATTTAGAAATGAATCAATTAATAATTTGATTTTCCCACAATCCATCACCAAATTCTGCTATGTTGGAAGAGTTGAAAATTTCAACAGTTTGCAACTATAGCCAAAAATTAAAATAAACACAAGCATAAAATTTTAAAATATTTTTGGTTGTGTAGGATTTCTTGGTGCCACTAAATTCTCTTGCATCATTAAGAATTCCATGGAACAAATGCAATTATGAATAGATGATAAGGAATTTCTAGGCAAAATGTTCATTTTTAAAGTCACTAGGTTTTAAATGTATTGCATATGATGCTATAAGTCGAGTTGAACAAATGAAATCAAAGATTCTTGAAATTAATAATTCCATATAATCTAATACACATGAATTTACATGTGCAAGAAAAGAAAGTGATCTAGATGATGCTATTTAACTGGAGTTAAATGTAAATGAAATCAAAGATTCTTGAACTTAAGAGTTCCATGGAACATAAAAATACAATTGGAAATAGATGATAAGGAATTCTTAGCTAAATGTTCAATTTTAATGTCACTCTAGGTTAAATATAAATTGCATATATGATGCTATAAGTGGAGAACTAAACAAATGAAATCAAAGATTCTTGAACTTAAGAATTCCATGGAACATAAAAAATCAATTTTGGAAATAGATGATTTAGGAATTTAGGCAAAATGTTCATATTTTTAAAGTCACTAGGTTTTGTATTGCATATGATAGCATATAAGTGTCTAGTTGAACAAATGAAATCAAAGATTCTAGAACTTAAAAGAATTCTGGAATAATCTAATACACATGAATTTGATTGTGCATGCAAATAAATTGATCTAGATGATGTTATAAGTGGATTTGAATGTAAATGAAATCATTTATCTATTCTCAAACTTAATAATTCCATGGAAAATTTAAATGCAATTAGAAATAGATGGTTTAAGGAATTTCTCTAGGAAAAATGATTTTTTTAAGTTACTAGAGGTTTTGTATTGCATATATGATAGCATATAAGTGGAGTAGAACAAATGAAATCAAATATTATTGAACTTAAGAATTCCATATAATCTAATACACATGAATTTTATTTTGCATGCAAAGAAAGTGATCTATATGATGAGCTATATGTGGAGCTAAATGTAAATGAAATCAAATTTATTCTTGAACTTAAGAATTCCATATAATCTAATACACATGAACTTGATTGTGCATGCAAAGAAAGTGATCTAGATGATGATCTATTAGTGGAGTTGAATGTAAATGAAATTAAATCTATTCTTGAACGTAAGAATTCCATGGAACATTTATGCAATTGGAAATAGATGGTTTAAGTAATTTCTAGCCAAAATGAATTTTTAAATTTGTACTAGAGGTTTTGTATTGCATATGATGTGCTATAAATGGAGTTGAACAAATGAAATCAAAGATTCATGAGCTTAAGAATTCCATGGAAAATAAATTTATACAAAATTGGAAATAGATGATAAATAGTAACTTTTTAACAAATGAAGTCAAAGATTCAAGTGAACTTAAGAATTCCATTTCCAACATAAAAATGTAATCGGAATAGATCATTTAAAGGAATTTAGGCAAAATGTCAAAAATTTCAAGTCACTAGGTTTTGTATTGCATACATGATCTAGCATATAAGTGGAGTTGAACAAATGAAATCAAATATTCAAGTGAACTTAAGAAATCCATGTAAAACATAAAAATGCAATTGGAATAGATGATTTTAAGCAGTTTAGGCAAAATGTGAACTTTTTTAAAGTCACTAGGTTTTGTATTACATATATGATCTAGCATATAAGTGGAGTTGAACAAATGAAATCAAAGATTCAAGTGAACTTAAGAATTCCATGTCCAACATAAAAATGCAATTGGAAATAGATGATTTAAAGGAATTTAGGCAAAATGTTTAAACATTTATAAAGTCACTAGGTTTTGTATCAAGCATATATGATCTAGCATATTTAAGTGGAGTTGAACAAATGAAATCAAAGATTCTTGAACTTAAGAATTCCATATAATCTTTAAATACATGTATGAATTTACATGTGCAAGCAAAGAAAGTGATCTAGATGATGCTACAAGTGGAGTTTCAAATGTAAATGAAATCAAAGATTCTTGAACTTAAGAATTCCACATGGAACAAATTTAAATACAATTGGAAACAAATGACCAAGCCTTTCAAAAAAACCCATTCTAAATCATGTCACATGTCCAATCAATAGAGATATAGATAGATCTATAAATTTTTTGAGTATATATCCAGTCATGCATGTATATATCCAAAAAATATCTTAAAGCTCCTAGTACATATAATTTGGATCCTCTCTATCTTTTAATATCTCTAAAATATTTTCATGTCCTTCAATAGGAAACCTCCACATTTTTTTGGCACGTCCTCTTTTAGGTAAAGTTTCTAAATTTATTTTGGTCGCTATAACTAAGTGACTATAATGTAGAACCTTTTGTCTTGGCATATAATCAACAAATATAATACCATTTTTATCTATCCTTATTTGTTGATAATATGTGCCTTCAATAACGACTGATCCAATGGGATACTCTTGTCCATCACCATCTGTCATCGATTCCACCAATTTGCATTTTGGTTGTGTACATCTTAGTAGATAGTAATCTACACCTTCTACATTGTCAGGATCAACAACAATGAAAATATCTCCTATACACACACCATGTAGTAAAAACTGTAAATATTTAATACATTTAAATATTATAAACATGCTTGAAACTTACTTGTAGAATATATAAATCAATTTTAAGTTAATCAATTTATATACATTTAACAATTAAATTGGATACATGTTCGTAATCAACTGAATATAGAGGATCGTAGACATCAACATTGTCATTTTCTTCAAAATGAGGCATTGATACTAATTGTCTCATTTCCCATTCTGAAACATACCCATCTCTAATATTCTCACATTGAACAATATTTGCATTGTCCTCAATGCAATCAACACAAAAACATGATTTTTCTCTCACATTAATTGCATAAGGCATGCTACCTCTCATTTTCATAATTTGATGCAGACTTCTAATACCATTAGTTGTTTGACAATTATAAGGATTTGATTGATCAATATCTGTAAATTACAAACATCCAAGTGATTAATTTAAGTGAATATATATATTAAAATTCAATTAAATCATGTACACACACTTTGGAATTAAAATAACAAATTTTGACTAGATGTATTTGTAACTTCCCAAAAATACTATGTTGTATGTTGAGTCGTGAGCAAAAAAATTACTTGCACCATTCAACAATTTCATTTGCATTGCGTATGGCATTACCTGCAAGTAGACATATTGGAAAAAATTTCCACCTGTTACTTGAGGTTACCTGCAAGTTCATGTTAACAAAGTGCATGCTTCACACATGCTCCTACTCCATCGTGCTCTCCTTTTCCATGTCCACTCTCATAAAAATTCCACAAAAATTTGGTACCACATCTAGCATGTTGATGGCTTAACCAAACAAAAGTTTTTACAGACTTAAATTGTCCTATGAAGTTACAAATAATTACATTCAAACTTGTGTGGTTTTAAAATGTGTCAGCGAGAGTAATTAATCATAACTAAACACACACATCCATGCAATGTATTACATAAAAGGAATTGAAATAACTAAATTAAATAGCTACTATTATCCTTTCAAATCATTCTATGGTTCTCTATTCTTGGTGATCTCTCAATTCATGCTCTCAGAATTATTCGTTGCACATGAATCTATGAAATGGAAACCTAAGAAGTCAAAATCTATTATGCAATGCAACTACATGCCTACATCACTATATTTTTGTGTTTTGAAGATAAATGTTGAATTTTCCTATGATGAGATGTTGTTGTAATTGAAATGATGCTAAAACTAATGATGCAAATCTAATCGTAATGTTGTATAAAAGATGCAATAAACTTAAGATGCTAAAATGGAAATGCCATGATAATGCAACTATGGACTAAAAGACTAAATGCTCACTACAATGCTGTCAATTTTCTCTAAGATTTTTGTAGCATAAGTTTGTAAAATTCTCCTTATGAAAATTTGTAGAAATGCTCTCTACTTAAAGAATTTTCCAGGTTGGGAATGATGTGGCAGTGATAAATGATGAGCTTGTGATCCTAAAGCATCAAAAATTGAACACAAAGAGGTTGGAGAGAATCATGGAGGTGGTTCCCTGCAAGAAAACATTTTTCCAAGTGTTGAAGGGAATCAGAGAAAAGAAGAAGTCATGTATCCAAGGTGGTTTCAAATTTGTTGCAAGTTTGTTGATGATAATTCTCATTTTACAAATTAGAAAAAATCAATTTCATGTGACACATGGTGAGGTGGTAGGTGAGGTGGAAGGAAGTTAGAAGAATATGTAGAAATGTGCCAATTTGAATTAATTTAAATGAAAAGGGGAAATTAGCTAAATGACAAATTAGTTAATTTGTGCATTTAATTAATTTAAGAGGGAAATGATTTTAGATAAGAATAAATTTAGAAAATGAACTATATAGATAAATTTTGTAATTTATTTATAAGTAGAGGAATTAAGATTTTATTAATTAAATAGCAAGCATTTAATTAATTTGTGCTCAAACCATTTTTATGTGCATACAAAACCAAATTAGTTTAAAAAAACTAGATGTACATGTACATATATATATACACACATGTATACATGTGTACACATTATATTATATATAAGTAATTGAATAATTTAAGTCTCAAAGTTAAAAGTAAATACATTTTAAATTTCAAAAAATAACACTTGCCCACACATCCATCAAACCATATTCAGTGTTGTTCAACATTTGTGCCATGTTGTCTCAAGTCTTCAAAAAACATTCTAAAATAATGAGCTACATAGTTTCTATCATGACACGTATCATCACTGATATAAAAGTGAACCTCTTTGATGATAATTCGATCATCTTTGATACTTTGTATACCATCTACATGAAACTCGACATGCCTATAGAAAACTTGCACAAAGATTGCAACTTGCTCTAAATGATATGAATCTCAGTTTGAGGACTAAATGTATAGTTCTCACAGAAATCTACAATAGAGAGAATACAACCTGGAGGAAAGCAATTCTTTGAATCACAAAATTGTTTAGCTTGTCATCTTGCACCATGATAATTCTAGATATGTGGATATATGATATTCATAAATTTATTCATAAATTCATTATAAGGCAATCCACTCTCTTTGAGAAAAAAAAATTGGCCCCGACTCCTAACTTCGTTGAGTATTTCTCATATTCAAATCTCTTCCAAATAACTTGCAATTCAATATTGTCAACTTGTAAAAGATCCTTCAAATTTCCACAATCATTACATATATTTTTTATACACTGAACATTGAATTCATTTGAATCTTCATATTTTTTGCATTTAAGAGACTTCACAAGTTGTGTTGTGCTTCCAAGGATGGCTATATTTTGATCAATTATTGTCATAGCTTTCTTATATGATTGTAGGTGTAGATCAAATTCAACATGATTTCAACAACAAAAAGTTTCACATACTTTATTTATACGCACAAATGATGGTTGTAGTGTCTCAAACATCCTTTGACAAATCTTCACATTTGAAAATTCTTGCTTGAATGCTTCAAAAAGTTGCTTCAAAAAGTTCCTTTTGTGTTGTATCTATAAAATGTTTTAGATGAGAAAGTTTTGTACCATCTTCACCTATTATTTGTATAGTATCCCTTCTATTGGAAGAAACACGAGAGTGGTTGGTCCAATATTCAACCACCTATTTTTTACATCTTCTGAAATTCTATCTTTTCAGGGAACCCTACAAATATTCACCCAATTTTTCTCAATATGTTCATCTATTTAATTTCTCTTTTCAATATTCCTTTGAATATTTCTCCTAAAAATATTTAGTAATTCAGAAATTTCTTGAACTTGTCTTCTATGTGATAATTTCTTACTAGAAATTACAGTCATCAATGCTCTATGTGCAACACTTGGATCACTAGCTCGACTCTGGTTTTCAATACAATTCAATTCTTCTTGCAAGTTTTCAAGAATTAGTTATTTTAATGAATTTGATGACTTTTTCCTATTATCAACCCCTAACAACTCCAAAATAGGGGTCATTTATTTTCACCTAAAAAACTTTGCAAATTTAACTTGCTCTTCCAATTAGAGATTTTTCTTCAAAAAATTCACCCATATTCTTTTAGAGTGTAATTTTATTGTGCTTTCAGATAACATATCTTCAGATGAAGTATTATTGAAAAGAGAATCCTCATCCATCTTCATCGTATTTTCCATACCATAGAAAAAATATCTATTACTAGGTTCAATTTATTCTTGTACCTGTACGTCACCTTGATCATCAATAATTTATATGGGTTGTTCTTGAGTAGATGTTCCTTCATCCACTCTTCTCTTCTTCTCTCTTTTTCGATCATACTCCCTCTACCTAGTCTTTTTACTCCCCATCACAAATTGCACTCAAATTTCAATTCACCTGCATACAAATGTACACACATGCTTTCAATGAATGTAATTAATATTGCATAAATAGAAAACTAAATCTTGTTCATTTGTTTTAAAGCCAAAGTAGAAAAAAACAAAAGAAATTATAACATTGGTTTTTAAAACATAATGAGCTCATATATTTATACTATAAGCACTCTATAACCTCAAGCATCATCTAAAATTCATACATAGGAAAAATTCATGTGTACACAACATACAAGAAATAATCAACGTGAACCACACACTGGATTATTGTCTAGTATCTTTGTATTGACATAAAAAAAGTAACACAAACATTTAAATAAAAATAAAGAAAAGAAAAACAAAATAGGTCTTAACTAATGATATATTGAATAAACTCAAGTCCCCAGGAAGATTACAACCATATTATTATCATACTCAAATTTTGAATTGTTTGAACTTGAATATAAGGGTCCTACATTACTTATGTTACATTTCTCTAGTGATATATAGTATGATAAGGTTCATCAATTAAAATTCATTTAAATACGTGTATAAATTTTACAATAAACGTTCATGAATTAAAATTTATTTAGATACATCAATTACATTTACATATCATGAGCATATTTGGTATATATCACTTGAAAATATTTAGCATGTAACTAGATGTACACTAGATCATGATATCAATTACTATCACCACTAAATGCATCAATATGTGGATCTTTTTAATAAAATGAGTACTAAAAAACATAGAAAGAGAAACATCATGCTCGAAATACCTAAATGTGTAGATCACTAGCTCATATTATAAATTTCACAAGATAGTCAAGCTCATAATTTTTAATATCACATGTGATAAGGAAATCCAATTAGATCATCATTAATAAGGCATGCCATGGAGATCCATGAACCACAAAAATAGTTTAGAGACGAAGGGGTAAATGTAACGCCCTGTCCCGCAAACTTAGAGGAAGTTGCAAATAACTACTCAAATGCACAAATTTTTTTTTGTTTAAGCACAATTAACATACAAGTTCACTACCCATTGCCAACAACCTCTAAGATTACGAAATTGAGACTACTTTAAAACCCAAAAAAATAACATGAATTGTATCCATAACCTTTATATACTTAAGAAATTAAGAACACATGCATTCCATACATGATAAGTTTCATCATAAAAGTAAGAGATACCATAGATTACAAATAACAATAATTTAATAAGGAGATTACATCTCTCATTCCCCGAATGAGATAAATCCAATAAGCATTACTACAAATTACAATCTTCCACCTAGATTACAATTGAGGGGTAATAAATTACATCAATCAACTGAAATGAATAAAAGCATGTAATGAAACTGGATCCCATGAGCTCTCCAATTGGAGATCTCATCAACACGAACAAGAAGAAAACCCAATAGAGTAAGGTGCACGTTCCACCCAACCAAGTGGTACCTGAAGGCCCAACCCCCATGCTAGGAGATAGTAAAAAGGATTCCAAGGCAAGACCATCTACCTCTAGACACAAGTTGACTCATACTGACTCATATTGATACAACCAAACACATAAACCATACAACCACAAGTACACCATTATATTACTGACACGGGTTACATTGCTTCCAAATAGGAAACGGACCAAGTAAGTTAAGAGAACCATACACATAAACCCAAATACCATATGTTGTCCTAGACAGAGTGTCATCGTAGAGCTCGTCATGAGTTACCCACTACGGATCTTCATAGGCCCCGACCTTCATACATACTAATGCGAAATCAAATACCTATCATAAAGACCAGATAAATGACCTTACCATTCCAAGCCTTCCCACTCACCCCAAGGCTAAACTAGCACTTGCGACTATGAGGGAGGCTAGAACTCATCTTGATTAGTGTGAAATACTACCTAATCTTCTAAATACATTGTTTTAGTTATCACTTGATTAAACTACCTCTAAAGGTTACCCAATCTTACCTCTTACGGGCTCTGGCCCCTAACGAAAGCCACTCTTCTACTTGACAACACACATTCAAACCAATTACCAAGGGAACCCAAGTGCATACGAAATAGATAATACAACCACTCCAACTCTAAGAGGAACATATACTGAAACTCACTCCAACATTGGAGGAAACAATTCACATAATCCACTCCTTCCAAAGGAGGCACAAATCATCCCCATTCGTGGAAACCGGGTAATTAACTGGATAGAACTCTACGCACTACCCAAGGCAAAACCAAATACGCACTACCCAAGGCAATGCAAAGGTTGACTAACATAATACGACAACCCCAACTAATCAAACACCCCATTTGGAAGACTTATTAACCCCTACCAAACAATTTCCCCCAAAGCGAAAATAGAAGAAATTTACATTTAAAAGAGCAATCAAATAGGAATTAAATCTACTTTTGGATTTCCTAAACCCCCTTCATTTAATAACATTCAGTAATTTATTGCCTCAACAAGACTGATTTAATAATGTCTCTTTCAGACAAGGGATGAACTTTAAACCAAATATTTAATTCCTTAATTGCTTCTAATTAATACTATTAAAAGGAAGCCAGTTACTTCTTCTAATCAAAATATATCATTTTAAGAAAATACTATTCCTTCAATTCCAAATAAATCATTTAAAAATAAATCAATTCATCTATTAAACATGATATCTGAAAATCAAAAATTTGTTCTTTCAAAATATATTAATTTAAAATAAATCCATTAATTCGACTATTACAACTTAATTTAAAATTTCTCCAATTATATTTAAAACATGCCATTATTTAAATTAACAACTCTATATATATATATTTAAATAATTAAATCATCATTTAAATATTTATATATATTTAAATATTTAAATCATCATTTAAAACATTTAAATTTTTCTCAATTACATTTAAATTATGTCATCATTTTAAGCATCCATTTTAATATATATATTAAACTTATATACACAACTATATATATACATACATATATACATATAATATATAACCTCATATTATATATATATATATTAATATTCTAATATTATAAAATATAATTTATAAATATTTTATTACTATAAAATATTATATATATATTTTTTATAAAAAAATGAATTTTGAACTTTGAACCCACGTAGGGTTTATCGAGTTGCGCGCCCCGGATTAGGGTGTTGGGCCACGGATTAGGGTGTTGAGGCAATTGGCTTAGCACAGTTGTCCCCATGACTGGCGGCAATTGTGCTTAGCACAGTTCATGGTGGCGCGACTATGCTTAGCACAGCCGACCACCGTTCATGGTGGCGCGACTGTGCTTAGCACAACCGACCACCGTTCATGGTGGCGCGACTGTGCTTAGCACAGCCGACCACCGTTCATGGTGGCGGCAATGCTAAGCCACCACGTGGGGTGCGTTGGGCGCGGCTCCCCACAACGCCTCCCATGGGGATGACTGTGGGTTGAGCCCCCAACCCCCAAATTTTAATTATTATAAATTTTTTAACAAAAAAAAAAACTGTGGATTTTAAATCCGCCCAAAATAAAAGCATGAGTTTTTTTCAAACCTTTCAACAATGGAATACATGAATATATATAGATATATACAAAAAATTGAAATTTATCAAACTAGTTGAGCAAGTAAATACTAGAAATGATCATTTACAGTCATATTGCAATTTTTCCTTGAAGAATTTCATTTCCAAATAGAGGTTTCCAAGTTTTGAAACAAGATTGAACATGGGTTTTTTTTCTTTTCATCACAAATTATTTTCTTTGTTTTTCAAAACATGATTTTGCAAACAGCATATCAAGCTTTGAATTTTATTTTTTCTTCAAAATCAAAATAAACTAAATAAGTGAACCTGGTTCCAGAAGTTTGAGAGGTTGCCAAATGGTGTAAATCTTCAAAGATTCCAGTTCCTCCAAGCAAATCAACAGAGTTCCTTCACAATTCCAATCCAAAGCCCACAAAAAAACAATCCTCTTCCTTTCTCCTCCTTTTTCCAATTTTTCATCCTTCTTTAAAACAACTCTATGAAAATCCAAATATAATAGAAAAATGAAATATATATTCAACCACCATAATAAATTTTTCAAAACAAAACATAAAATATCCTAAATTTCTTTTTGCATTCAAATTTTTGAAGAAATGCAAATTAAAACATTTTTTCAATTTTCTAATTCCAAACAAAATATCAATTAATTCCAAAATGAATAACCTAATTCAATTCAACATAATTAATTTAATTAATCAATAAAATAAATCTAATCCAAGATTAAGATCAATAGTTAAAAATATATATATATGTCGAAGCGAATAGAGATTTAATCTAATTCAGCTCTAGAAATTGAACAGTTTTTTTCCTCTTTTTTTGGTCCGATCTTTGTTATTGACAATATCTTATTCATAATTTGGATAATTTGCTACTTGTTCATAAAAAATAAGTGCTTGAAGAAAAATACTATCCTCAAATAGGATTTGAACCTACGACCAATTGGTTAACAGTCGACCACTCTACCACTGAGCTACTGAGGAATAACGAAGGTATGAAGTCTCTATATATTTTTTCAGTAGAGAACGAGAACCAACCTAGCGGTTCTATATGGAGGTTGAGGGACTCCCCCGGCTTATAGAGATATAAATAAAATGAAATAGAGAAAATTGCTCTCTAGTTCGAGTTATTTCAAGTAATAACTTGGGCGAACTCCTTATTAATTCAATACCATAGAATCATTGATGATTATTCTAAACAATTCATCATATATAGAGTAGAATAAGGTCTATTAATCCTTTTTAATACTTATAAAAGTATACATGCCAGGAACCAAATTTGAACTGGTGACACAAGGATTTTCAACATAATTAATTTAATTAATCAATAAAATAAATCTAATCCAAGATTAAATTATTTTATTAATTAAATTAAAGTAATTAATAAACTAAATAATATTTCTAACATTATAACCAGATTAATTTAACAAACAACTTAAATACATAAAGCCATTTAATTACCCTTTTAACTTGAAATTAAATAATAACAAAGTAAAATAGAATAACATTAAAACAACTGAACCAAACTAAAACCAACAACATGCTAAGACCAAGGTGATGACTTGACACGGAAAACCTAGCTACTATCTCCCAATCAAATGTCTTTGGGCAATGGACACGCTCAAACCTACAGAACCAGGTGGAGTCGATGTCTTGTACATGTAAACTTACAAACAAAAAGTATATCGAACATGTATATATGTATCATAATAAAGCACACCATGAAGAGGAAATTGTGGAATCGCAGGGCGCTCGCAAGTGAGTGGTGCAATCCCATCCCGTTCACCAATAAAATGTTACTAACTAACGAATCTAACATCATTAATTCAAATATCCACTATGCTAATCCAAAGCATGTCATAATGATAACATCAAAATAAAATACCATCACATCAAATATAACATTCACATCACTTTACAGTTAGTGATCAAATAGTAATCAAGTACCATAGTCAACGTACTAACAGAAAATAAGGCATAACAAAATAGAACATTGTCTGATCAAAAGAGAAAAATGGAGGGGTATTACATCCTCCTCCCCTAGGTTCAGGCTTACTCTTGGAAGCCTGCAAAAACCCCTAGTATAAATTCCATGAAACACACATAATCAATGGTTCCAAAACTAAACCACTCCATACACTAACATAAAAACAACAACCAGAGTCATAGTACTCTAAGCCAAATAAACTATCAATCCAAACGATCACATAGCCTCTAAACACAACTCCTAACATTACATGTATCAAGTATAGGAAACAACATTGAAGGCATTTCCTCGGCCTCCTATACTGGAGAATTCCCATAAGCTTTTGAATCAGCTACTCGTCTAGTTCTCGTAATTTCCACGTCTATGCCCTGATGCTCTAACTAACGATGATCAACTGCTACACTTGTTCCATGAGTCCTTCCTACATCATTCCTTGTTGGCTCCGTAGCCACCAATCCCTGACTGGTTCTAGGTGTGTTCCTCTGAGAACACTGTCTCACTAAGTGGCCCTGTTGGCCGCAAGAGTAACATCCTGTACCACTACTTGTTGCAATCTGAGTGCTCTGAGCTGACTAGGTAGGACGATGGAGTTGGGATCGTATCCAACTCTAAATCCTCCTATGCGTAAGATGATCACCCCAAAACTCAAAGATTATTGGGTACACCCCATCAAAAGGAATACCAATCATCCAGTTTCTAAACCTCGAAATATCCAACATAAGTGTTGCCAAAGCAGAAATATTTCTCCTAGGGATCCTTTCCCTTTCCCTAAATACTTGAAGACCACCATCCTATCTGGAGCCAAGCCGAGTAAAAATCTCCCCAAGTGTAGAATGTAACAGTGGGCCCAGGTGATCCTCACAATCATTCTCATGGGGACTCCAAAAAGTAGGGTTTTGATGATCGACACCATGTCTACCTCTTCTAGGAATCCTATACACACCATCCAAGAAAGGAGTCACAACCAAAAGGTGAAATTAACTTACAAAAACTCAAAAGAATACACCATACCCATGATTAATCATACATAGTACATATACATTCTAACCAACAACACTGGAAATCACAACACAAATCCACACAAGGGTCCATCTAGACATTGGAAAGCAGCATACCAATCCATGATAGAAGAATCCATGAACCAAGAACAAATAACCATCTCATACAAATCAACATCATAATAGTGGTTTGATGGTGTTAGGTCATACATAGAGTGTGACCATCCAAACAAGACCACAATGACCTGTCTCTTGTTGTATAAGGTGATTAGCCTCCAAGAGATAGTCAACACACAAAGGTGAGTAGTGGGTCCTAGCTGCAAAATAGGCTCACATACCCCCATCCTCAATGTTTCCTATGTCTACTTCCTCGTACACACTCACCAAGTCTGCCTCATATGTCCTTTGAGAGGAATCACAATACAACTCATAGCCAACATTGAAAACAACAAAGATAACTAGCATAGCCACCAACTTCATAAGGAAGAGAAAATTAAAGTTTCATTTCAACAATAAAGAAATAAATACACGTAATTTCAACACTGAATCAAATATATAACCACTAGGGTTATAAGTAAATAAGATCACAAGTCATGGCTAAACCTTCACAATCAACTATAAAAAAAGTGTTGGCCTTCACAATCAACTAAAAAATCATCAATAACCAAAAGAAAGTTCACAATCTTTAAAGTTTCACTGTACATCACTATGTGACTAATTAATAGCCACCAAACGAGGAAAGAGGAAACAACGTTCGACTAGAATGATAATAGCCCTCATGTGATGTAGAATGAGCATGCAATCCACATGACCTAGAGTGTATCCATGAATAACAAAATTTCACCACTCTACCTGGTCATACGTTAGTTGAAGCAGGCACGTACCAGTCGTATGCCATGTGGTAGTGTGTCTGAGGGTCTACGAAAATAGGCACACACAGAATGCACTCTACCCTCGATACCTTGTGGAAAAGACACACGTAGGAACTCAATGAAGCCAAAGGTATACATGGCTAGGATCTACCCATATGCTACTCGACCTACCTGGTCAAAGTATCCATGAGGATCCCTCTACAAGTGTTTGAGGCCCCATAACGCTCATAGCACAAGTAGGCTATCAAAGACAATCTCATAATGCGCCTTCACGTGTCTAAGCACATGGCATCATGTAACATGGAATCATCAACATCACTATGTCAGAACATGAGTGGGGTGTGGTATCGTACTGCATCATATCAGAATACATGCAAATACAACATCATCACCAGCACTATGTCAAACCATCAGTGTGGTGTGGCATCGTATCTATCACATCATGTCAGAGCATGTGCAGATACACTAAGTATACAATGCAATACGATAATATCACTATGGGGCTACCGAGTTTCACCTCTCATACAGACGAGGTTTACTCATTATGCTAGATCAACACCTCCACGGACGTCCAGGCATAACTAACATACCTATGTTGTTGTACTCAAATCTGTGGGGATTAGGTTAACACTTATGGATCAAGTATCCTGATCCATCATAAGGGAAAGTAGTGGGTACGTTTCCTCGGGATTGGTTGAGATACGATGCTTTGCACCACAATATGCGTACGCTACACACTCTACCCAAGGAACTTGTGGTTGCTACTATCCCTTCACGGATTGAAGGTCTAGAGAACCAAAAGAAAAAGAACTACTTTTGGTTACTCTTATATATAAGTTTCAACCACACATGGGTTGGCCCTCAATCAGCTAACAAACATGCACACACACATGATGGTATGGTAAATCCCACACCAAAGTGTAACTTTTTCCTCAAGGAAGGGTACAAAGTATCACCATCACATGGATACACAAAGCAAATACGGGGTATTCACAACTCTCAAACAAGATACAATTACTATTTTCTTACATTTACAGGGGTACAACTACATACATAATCCCATAGGAACATCCATTTCCATAACCCACTGGATATGTATCACACTTTCCAACCATAACTTTTTATCAAGTTTCTTTTACGCTACTCTTTTCCATAGAATGCATCGTGCTAAAGTAAAATCCATGAACATGTGATCACTTAACAATTCCACTAACAAATTCACAGGGACAACCTAGTGGACTCAAATGTACCCAGAGTACCCAGTGTATGAACCTGTGGCTCTGATACCATGTGTAATGCCCCACCCCACAATCCTAGAGGAAGTTGCAAATAACTACTCAAACGCACAATTTTTTTTTGTTTAAGTACAATTAACATTCAAGTTCACTACCCATTGCCAACAACCTCTAAGAGTATGAGACTATGATTATTTTAAAACCCAAACAAAAAAACATGAATTGTATCCATAACCTTTATATACTTAAGAAATTAAGAACACATACATTCCATACATGATAAATTTCATCATAAAAGTAAGAGATACCATAGATTACAAATAAAAATAATTTAATAAGGAGATTACATCTCTCATTCCCTGAATGAGGTAAATCCAATAAGCATTATTACAATTGAGGGGTAATAAATTACATGAATCAATTGAAATGAATAAAATCATGTAATGAAACTAGATCCCACGAGCTCTCCAACTATAAATCTCATCAACACAAACAAGAAGAAAACCCAATGGAGTAAGGTGCACGTTCCACCCAACCAAGTGGTACCCGAAGGCCCACCCCCCGTGCTAGGAGATAGTAACAAGGATTCCAAGGCAAGACCATCTACCTCTAGACACAGGTTGACTCATACTGACTCATATTGATACAACCAAACACATAAACCATAAAACCACGAGTACACCATTATATTACTAACATGAGTTGCTTCCAAATAGGAAATAGACCAAGTAAGTTAAGAGAACCATACACATAAACCCAAATACCATTTGTTGTCCTAAACAGAGTGTCATCGCACAACTCGTCATGAGTTACCCACTGTGGATCTTCATAGGCCTCGACCCTCATACATACTAATGCGGAATCAAATACCTATCATAAAGACCAGATTGATGACCTTGCCATTACAGGCCTTCCCACTCACCCCAAGCCTAAACTAGCACTTGCGACTATGAGGGAGGCTAGAACTCATCTTGATTAGTGTAAAATACTACCTAATCTTCTAAATACATTGTTTTAGTTATTACTTGATTAAACTACCTCTGAAGGTTACCCAGTCTTACCTCTTACGGGCTCTAGCCCCCTAACGGAAGCCACTCTTCTACTTGACAACACACATTCAAACCAATTACCAAGGGAACCCAAGTGCATACGAAATAGATATTACAACCACTCCAACTCTAAGAGGAACATATACTAAAACTCACTCCATCATTGGAGGCAACAATTCACATAATCCACTCCTTTCAAAGGAGGCACAAATCATCCCCATTTGTGGAAACGAGGTAATTAACTAGATAGAACTCTACGCACTACCCAAGGCAAAACCAAATACGCACTACCCAAGGCAATGCAAAGGTTGACTAACATAATACGACAACCCCAAATAATTAAAAACCCCATCTGGAAGACTTATTAATCCCTACCAAACAATTTCCCCCAAAGTGAAAACAGAAGAAATTTACATTTAAAAGAGCAATCAAACAGGAATTAAATCTACTTTTGGATTTCCTAAACCCCCTTCATTTAATAACATTCAATAATTTATTGTCTCAACAAGACTAATTTAATAATGTCTCTTTCAGACAAGGGATGAACTTTAAACCAAATATTTAATTTCTTAATTGCTTCTAATTAATACTATTAAAAGGAAGCCAGTTACTTCTTCTAATCAAAATATATCATTTTAAGAAAATACTATTCCTTCAATTTCAAATAAATCATTTAAAAATCAATCAATTCATCTATTAAACATGATATCTGAAAATCAAATATTTGATCTTTCAAAATATATTAATTTAAAATAAATCCATTAATTCGGCTATTACAACTTAATTTACAATTTCTCCAATTATATTTAAAACATACCATTATTTAAATAATTAAATCATCATTTAAATATTTATATATATTTAAATATTTAAATCATCGTTTAAAACATTTAAAATTTTCTCAATTACATTTAAATTATGCCATCATTTTAATCATCCATTTTATAATATATATATTAAACTTATATACACAACTATATATACATACATATAGTATATAACCTCATATTATATATATATATATATATATATATATATATATATATATCATTATATATATTAATATCTTAATATTATAAAATATAATATAAAATATTATTTATAAATATTTTATTATTATAAAATATAATATATAAAATATTATATATATATTTTTTATGAAAAAATGAATTTTGAACTTTGAACCTACGTAGGGTTTATTGAGTTGCGCATCGTGGATTAGGGTGTTGGGCCACGGATTAGGGTGTTGGGGTGGCTGGCTTAGCATAGTCATCCCCATGACTGACGACGACTGTGCTTAGCACAGTCGACCACCGTTCATGGTAGCGCGGTTGTGCTTAGCATAGTCGACCACCATTCATGGTGATGACGGTGCTAAGCCGCCACATGGGGTGTGTTGGGCATGGCTCCCCACAGCGCCTCCCATGGGGGCGACTGTGGGTTGAGCCCCCAACCCCCAAATTTCGATTTTTATAAAAAACTTAACAAAAAAAAAAATTATAGATTTTTAATCCGCCCCAAATAAAAGCATGAGTTTTTTTATTTTATTTATTTATTTATTTCAGACCTTTCAACAATGGAATACATGAATATATATATATTTATACACACACACACATATATATATATATATATTTATATACAAAAAATTGAAATTTATCAAACTAGTTGAGCAAGTAAACACTGGAAATGATCATTTACAGTTATATTGCAATTTTTCCTTGAAGAATTTCATTTCCAAACAGAGGTTTCCAAGTTTTCAAACAAGATTTAACATGGGTATTTTTTTCTTTTCATCGAAGATTATTTTCTTTGTTTTTCAAAACATGGTTTTGCAAACAGCATATCAACTCTGAATTTTATTTTTTCTTCAAAATCAAAATAAACTAAATAAGTGAACCTGGTTCCAGAAGTTTGAGAGGCTGCCAAATGGTGCAAAGATTGCTTCAGAGATTCCAGTTCCTCCAAGAAAATCAACAGAGTTCCTTCACAATTCCAATCCAAAGCCCACAAAAAAACAATCCTCTTCCTTTCTCCTCCTTTTTCCAATTTTTCATCCTTCTTTAAAAAAACTCTATGAAAATCCAAAAATAATAGAAAAATGAAATATCTATTCAAGCACCATAATAAATTTTTCAAAACAAAATAGAAAATATCCTAAATTTTTTTTTTTCAATTTTCCAATTCCAAACAAAATATCAATTAATTCCAAAATGAATAACCTAATTCAATTCAACATAACTAATTTAATTAATCAATAAAATAAATCTCATCCAAGATTAAATTATTTTATTAATTAAATTAAAGTAATTAATAAACTAAATAACATTTCTAACATTATAACCAGATTAATTTAACAAACAACTTAAATACATAAAGCCATTTAATAACCCTTTTAACTTGAAATTAAATAATAACAAAGTGAAATAGAATAATATTAAAACAACCGAACCAAACTAAAACCAACAACACGCTAAGACCAAGGTGATGACTTGACACGAAAAACCTAGCTACTATCTCCCAATCAAATATCGTTGGGCAATGGACATGCTCAAACCTGCGGAACCAGGTGGAGTCGACGTCCTATACCTATAAACCTACAAACAAAAAGTATATCGAACATGTATATATGTATCATAATAAAGCACACCGTGAAGAGGAAATCACGGAATCGCAGGGCGCTCGCATGCGATTGGTGCAATCCCGTCCCCTTCACCAATACAATGTTACTAACTGACGAATCTAACATCAATAATTTAATCCAAAGCATAAAACATCATTAATTCAAATATCCACTATGCTAATCCAAAGCATGCCATAATGATAACATCAAAATAAATACCATCACATCAAAATATAACGTTCACATCGCTTTACAATTAGCGATCAAATAGTAACCAAGTACCACAGTCAACGTACTAACAGAAAATAAGGCATAACAAAATAGAACACTGTCTGATCAAAAGAACAAAATGGAGGGGTATTACAGTAAATTAAATCACATGTGTATTGAGCAACCCTTTATGTATTCAAAGAAGGTACATCAACCCTTAAAATGTATTCAAAGAAGATAGCTCGTTATTTCTAGCATTAGATTTAGATAGCACATGAGATCAGAAATAATGTGTCCAGAAGAAATATAAACTAGATATAATATCTTGAGAATCACATGATGAAGCATCTAGCAAGAGGAACTGTAATACCCCTCAGTTTGGGTTTCTTGCTCAGACAGTGTTTTTTGCTTTATTTTAGTTTTCAGTTACTATGATACTTTTCATTCTTTATCATGTATGTTATTGGACCGCTATTTATTAAGCGATAGACTATTGTGGTTGTGTGATGTATCTCTTGATGCTTTATTATCATTTTTTAATTAACGAAATGATGTTAGTTGATATAACATGTTTATTGCATATGAGTTATTTGATTATTATGGAATTGTCATGTAATGCCCCGCCACGCAACCCTAGAGGAAGTTTCAATTCACAATAAAAGCGTACTAATTTTTTTTTATTAAAGTGAATTAAACATACATGTTCATCTATAATTGACAACATCCCCTAAGGCTACGTAACCGAGATTACTTAAATCCCCATTAACACATCACTTAAAATTCATTGCATTAAACAACTCAAGTAATAAACATTCATTCTACATAAATAAATAACAAGATAAGAAGATAACATCCATAACATATATCCATTACATGAACAACTGATTACAACACTTATTTCCAGAATGAGTCATAAATACATAAGTGTTACAATTACATAAATCCACCTCATAAATACAAGAGGGGTAAAACCAACTCATTACAAATTGAAATACAACAATGCTAGAAATGAAAACAAGATCCGCGAGTTGTCCAACTGGATGTCTCGCCTCCACGTACTGAAGATCACAGGGGACCCAATGGTTTATGGTGCATGTTCCACCCAACCAAGTGGTACCCGAAGGCCCACCCCCCATGCTAGGAGATAGTAACAACACAACATGGACAAAGAATCTACTACCTCTAACCAAAGGCAGATTCATACTGACACATACTGACTTAACCAAATACATGCACAATATAAGTCTAACACTAACATGGTTACATTGCTTCTAGACATAATATTTATCATGTATGATAAAGAATTCATACAAACAACACACATCTCAATGTTATTCTAGACAGAGTGTCATCGCACGGTTTGTCATGAGATCTCCTCTTGGCATTCTTCATAGGCTCCGATAATACTAGTGACCTCAACCGAATCCCGGCCCTCATACTCACTCATGCGGAATCAACTACCTCTCGTAAGGACAAGATAGTTGACCTTGCCATTCCAAGCCTTCTCACTCACCCCAAGTCTAAACAATCCCTTGTGTCTATGAGTGAGGTTAAATTATCTTGATTAATGTGAAATGCATCATAAACATCTAAGTACATTACTTTAATTATCACTTGTTTAAAACACTTCTGAAGGTTACCTGGTTTACCTCTTTGGGCTTCGGCCCCTAACAAAAGCTACTCTTCTATTAGATAACACGCTACTCAAAACTAGACTCCAAGGGTATCACAGGTGCTAGTATCACAGGTGCTACTGACCTGAACAAAGCAAACTCTCCTATTCTAGGAGGCAATAATTAAGGAAATCCACTCCAACACTAGGAGGAAACAAAACACTTAAAGCACTACCCAAGGGAAACGAATGGTTGACTTTGCAAGGAATTAACCCACAATCTCTGGAAGACTTTACAATAAATAACACAAATTACCCGTTTCCAATGCAATCAACATAAGGAAATATAATATTAAAATGCATTGGCAATAAATTTCACTATATTTGGATATCTTAAATCCATTTCCTTATCTAAAGCTTTTCGTAGAAATTAAAATAATATCATTCAAATTTTCATTAAAACAAATAATAATCCCTTCCATTAAAATAAATATCTTCTCTCTAACTTACTAGCCATGCACACTATTTGTTTCAATTTAAATTGTTGTCTAATAACTTTGCATGCAATCATATGCCTAAAACAAAACATCATAAAGATATATACTTAAACATATATATGCAACATGCTTTACATAGTTAAATAAATATATTTTATTTATATACAACTATATTTTAAACATATGCTTACATAAACATTGTTTATAAAACCTCTATTTTAATTTCTAAAAAAATTACCAATGTGATAGATTAATTAATTTTTTATAAATTACACAGTCAACCACTAATTTCCCAAATATATATATGCCCTTATATTAAATATTATATATTAATATTTAATATAAAAAGTACCCAATTTATATATAAATGTACGAATACCATATATATATATATATATATATAATAATATAAAAACAAAGTTTATATATATAAAAAAAACAAGTTGTATTTGCAATTAATAATGGGACAGGGACCAGACAGTATACTGTCCATCGAACGGTACCGTCGGTACCCCTGCATAGTCACCGATTGTACATTGTACAGCGAACGGCGAACTTTGGGGAGGCTGCACTCCCCATGGACAGTGCGTCCCCCCAAACGGTGGGTGCATTGCCCATGGCAAGTGTGTCCTTCCCATGGGGAAGTGTGGGCGATGGGGTCATGGCCACCGTCCACTATGTAATATAATTTTTATTTTATATAAAAACAACTTTTATCACAAATACAATGCGCGGAATTTCGCACAGACCTTTACAATTTCACGTACGGCGATTTTTTCAAAAGATTAATAATAATTTTAAATCTATATACTTATATATTAAATGTATATATATTTAACATAATATATAAATATATATATTTACACAAAATTTCCTCCTAGTAAAATTAACAGAATAATTAAAAATAACCAGCCACTGGAAAATTAATAAAATTTTCTAGAATGATTTTCTAAATTTCACAAATGTTTAAAAACTGATTTTTTTTAAATCACTCCTAAAATTAATTATTTTTTAAACCATTCCTTCAAATTTTCAAATAATATAAAAGTAGGCAAATTTAAACAGATCTTGATTTTTCCATTGAAAGTTTTCTAAAAGGGTTTGTTTTCAAAACCAGATCTGATTGTTTTCTAAATGGGTATAATCTTCTTACAACAATCCAAATGTTTGATGCACAATCTAAGGTTTAAATTTAACAATGATTCTACAATTTCCCATTTACTGAATTAAATCCTACAATAAATTTATACAATCTTCCCCAAATTTTAGATTAATTTAAATCTAGTTTCTATTAACAAATCCTAATTCTCAATGAATTCAACAAACAAATTTCTTAAACAATATATATTTGTTTTGAACAAAAAAGAACAAGAAAAACACATAACAAAACCTGGATTTTGAAGCTATAGGAAAAGATGGTTTTCTAATGCAAGCCTCCTCCAAAGATCTCCTGAATTTTCTTCAATCGTGCAATGAATCCAATCCAAAACTCAACCAATGCAAACAAACTTCTTTCAAATCAATTCACCAATCAAAACTTCCTTCAAACTCTTCTTTGTGCAAATTTTCCAAAGAATTCTTCTCTGATTTCCAGAAAATCTTCTCTTCCCAAAAACCTCTTCTTGAATCAATGAATGAATTTTCAATCAACTCTCCTTCTTAACTAAACATGCACTTCAATCCTCAATCAAAAATATCTTAAACAACCTAAATCTAATTGCATGAAAAATTGAATATTACATATTAATTTAATTTTCCATTTTCGAAAACCCACTTTGAATTTAAAATGCAATCTCAATATCTTTCTATTTCTTTTGATTTAATTTAATTTAATCCAATAAACTTAATTAATTGATTTTAATTATTTAATAACTAAATTCAACCCTTTGGAGATTAAATTAATTAAATTTAACTAAATTAAATTTTACTGTTAACTTTAAATATAACATCAAAGCATAATTTTAATTTAATATAAAATAATCACTAATTTTAACCAATGCAATTATTCTAAAAATTTATTTAATAATTATGCATCTAACAAAATCAAATAACATTTAATATGGTAAAACTATGACTCAACAATCAGGACTGACGACACACTAAGGCTAGGGCTTAGACTTGACACATGTTACCTAGCTACTATTTCCCATTCAACTTAACCATTGGATCAACACGCTCAAACCTATGAAACTAGGTGGAGTCGATGTCATGTACCTGCAAACCTGAGAATCAAGTAAACAACATCACATATATATCCAGCATATAATACACACTATGAAGAAGAAATCACGGATACGCAGGGCGTTCGCAAGCGAGTGATGCGAACTCGTCCCCTTCACCAATACACTCATCAAAGACTGACATTAACATCATATTCCAAAATCTCATAATAAATCTCATGTTAACTCTACCAACATCATTACACCATTAAAGCATGTAAAACAATCATCAGATAAACACATCACACAATAATAGTTGTCACTCAATAGTAGTGATCAAAACACCATAACAAATGTAACTAATATCAAAGTATTTGCAACCAAACAAAGAATAAAGCAATCTGAACAAGAAGCAAAATGGAGGGGTATTACATGTCAGTTATGATGAGTGTATTGGTGAAGGGGATGGGATCGTATCATTCACTTGCGAGCGCCCTACTATTCCTTGATTTCCTCTTCATGATGTGTATTTTATGTTGTTTATATATATATGTTCTTTGTTATCTCATTTACAAGTTTGCAGGTACATGACATCGATTTCATCTGGTTTCACAGGTTTGAGCGTGTCGACCCAATGGTGAAGTTGAATGGGAGATAGTAACTAGGTAATATGTGTCAATTCTACACCCTAGCCATAGTGTGTCGTTAGTCGTTGTTGGTGTGTCTTTGTTTTCCTTGTTTATTATTATTTAATTCTACAGGGTTTATGTTATGAAAATAAATGTTAAATTATCCATTAAATAATGTGTATTTATTTAATTAATTTTAGATAATATGATAGAAGTTTTTATTTAAATTAATTAATTTATCTAGTAAATTAAATTTAATCCATGTGGTTAATTTTAATTATTAAGTAATTAAAATTAATTAATTAAAAAAATTTATTAAGAAAGTTGTTTAAAGGAAGTAAATTGAATTTGGAAATTATTAAATTAGTTATGTGAAAATAAATGTGATTGATAAAAGATATTTGTTAATTGTCAGCATGTGATAGTGAGGGTTGTTAAAAAAAAAAATTCTTAGAGAGAATTTGGGCTTTGGGTGAGGAAGCGGAAAGCTTCTTCACGGCAAAGTTTAGGATATTTTTTGAGGTTGAAAATTTGAAGAAGCATGGAAGATTTTTGGGTTTTGCTTTTAAAAATTTGAAAAGGATTTTGAATTGGAAGAAAATTGTGAATGCATTCTTAGATTTGTTTGGGATAGGTTGTTGTGGTGTTGGATACAATACTGTGCTTTGAAAATTGTGTTTGTTGGGAAGAAGTTGTGAAAGCTTTGGAAGAGGCTCAGCATCAAAAACTTCAGCACTTCAGAAGCTTCTTGAAACAGGTTCTATTCTTGTGATATTGTTTGGTTTAGAATTTTAATTGAAATTGTATTGCGGTAGAATATTGTTGTGCTAGATCTGTAATTGAAAGTTTATTTTGTTTAAGAAAAGAAGAATTTAAGGCTTCTGTGACTGTCATGAAGAAACCTAGAGTCTCTGTAGGAAATTTTAGTTACAATGAAACCAAAGAATAAGATTTGAAATCTTTGAGGAATTATTAGATTTCAACAGTGAAATAACACCTAGAGGAAAACAAATCTAAATTTAGGGAATTTTAGTGTTTAAATATGTGTTGAAATTGTTAAAACCTCTGTGAAGAAACTGTTTTAAACAATAGCAAAACAGTGAATTTTAAATCTTCTTTTTTGAACTGGAAATTTGCTCGATAAACAGTTTGGGAAAATTCATTGCCTCTTTAATTCTTCTTTGTAGTTTCCTTCCTGTAGATTTCATTTTGGAAAATATTTATTTCCCAATCTTATTAATCTGTTGATGGATTTATAAATATATATATACACACATTGTAATGTATAAAAATATATATATATATATATATATATATATATTTATTGTTGTTTGTATTTTTATCAAATTTCTTGATTGTTACCATAGTCATCTGTACGACAAAATTGGGAAGGGTTTTTAATTTTTATTTATTAAAAACCGCGTATCATGCGAAATATTAGATATGTGTTATTAATGGAGAGGTTTGGGGGAGGATCTACCTCCCCACAGACGCCCCTTAAGGGAGTGGTTGTGTAGAGGGAGACCCCCCACAACGCCTCCCAATGTTGCATATAGTCATGCCCTTTGTTTGGGGTTCGGTTGTGCTTAGCACAATCGCCCCCCAAACACAAGGGTTTCCCTGTTCAAAATGTGAATGTAATAAAAGTTCGTCCATTTTTTTTAACGGATTTCGATTATATATGTTAAATATGTGGTTTGAAAAATAGCAGTTATATATTTAATGAATATATATATCATAAGTGTATATACATAATTACATAATTTATAATATAATTATGTATGTATATTTTATGTATATATATTAAAAATATATTTTTATATTTAAAATAGTTTTATTTCAAAAAGATAACATGTTTTTATGTTTAGTTTGGAAACTGAAGAAAATAACTTGTAGATGAATTATGTTGCTTTTATAAATAATCAAGAGTTTGATTTATTTATTTAAGTTAGTAATTTTTCCTTCTCTGTATTTGGAAAGGCAATAGATTATTATTTTTAATTATTTCATTAGGGCAATTGTTTTCTTTATTGTGAAATGAATTTAAAAGGGGAATGGATTTAGTATATCCAAAAATAGTTATTTCCTCACAATTTCCTTTTATGTTTATTTCCTCTGTATTTCGTAAGGGAAATGGTTTAAATTGTTTAAGACTTTTAGTAGCGAAAAAAAAGGGAAATGGGGCTGTATGTTTAATTGAGTCAACCCAGTGATTAAACCTTTGGTTAGTACTTTTGTTTTGGTCATTGTAACCCAGTTTCCATGAACGGGGAAGTGTTACCCTTATATCTTGTTTAGGGTGGATGTTATTTTGGACTAGTACTAGGTTGCCTTGGGTTGTGGAATTGTTCCACTAAGTTGTCATAGGGGAGTGGCTTGCAACGAGCGCCAACACACAAAGGGGTGCCAGGATAACTCATTGTAGGTTGGTAAACCAGATATTATGTAATTAACTTGTTAGGGGTTGGGTAGCTTCAACACTTATTCTAGACTAATAATCCTCGCTCATGGACCCTTGTGCTAATATAGGCTTCGGATGAGTCGAGAAGGCTTGGAATTGCATGATTGATATCTTGTCTTCATGAAAGATATTGGATTTCGCTTTGGACTACATGTGGGGCCGGAAGTTGTTAGAGGTTTCCAGGAGATCCCAAGATGGGGGTCAGGGCCTAGGAAGACTCACTAGGATATCCCATGTAGCATTGTGATGACACTCCTCCTAGGTTAGTTGTGTTGTTGTATTGTGAATCGAAAATAGTTTAAATTGGAAGAAATGTAACCTTGTGTCAGTTTGGTGTAAATAGTCGGTTGAGTCAGTATGTGTGTGTCAGCTTGTGATTAGAGGTTGTAGATTTGTCCATGTTATGTTGTTACTATCTCCTAGCATGGGGGGTGGGCCTTCGAGTACCACTTGGTTGGGTGGAACATGCACCATACACCGTTGGGTCCCCCTTCGATCTTTAGTACTTGATGGAGAGATATCCAGTTAGAGAGCTCACAGTTTCCTAAATTTAAATCAAGCAATGTATTTATTTCAATTTGACTCATGTTATTTTACCCCTCATTTGTATTCGAGGTGGATTTTTGTATATTGTAACACATTTGTATTATTTCTTCATTTGGGGAATGAGTGATGTAACCTTATGATTAAGTTAATGAATATGGAGTTTTGTTATATCTCTTTATGTTATGATGTAACTTTATTTGGTATGAGTACTCAATTCTTTATGTAATTAAATGTTATGGATGTATAATGATGTATGTATAGGTTCTAAGTAATCTCAGTCTCATAGCCTTAGAGGTTGCTATCAATTAGTATGTGAACATGTATGTTAATTACACTTTGAAAAAAAAATTGGTGCGCTTATGTAGTTAATTGCAACTTCCTCTAGGGTTACGTGGCGGGGCATTATACATGGTATCAAAGCCTAGGTTTAAACATTGGGTGCTTTGGGATTATGATGTACCCATTAAGCTTTAGTTGTGTAGGTTTTCAAGTGTTACCTTATCTAATACCTTTATGTGTTTGTATATGATTATGCCTCCCAAGCGTGGAAGAGGCAGAGGACGAGGACGTGGTCGGGTAGGCGGACGCGAAGGGAGTCAGCATGACTCTCCTCCTCATGTTACACATATTCTGGATCAGGAGGAGCAGTAGGCATCACAGAATGGCCCAGGGGGTGGTAATCGACAGAAGGATCCTCCAAGGATTGAGGCCGCATGCAGAGCATTTGAGGAGGCATTCGCACACCTTGGTCAAAGACAAGCAGAGGTACAGGGTAATCCTAGTGTGAGGGAAGTTTCTACATAGACAGAGATAGTAGCCTTTGCACATATGAGAGATTTACTCAAGGCATGACCACCATTGTTTGATGGAGTAGGTAGTGGATTAGAGGCTGAGACTTGGCTCATAAACCTCGATCGGTGCTTTGTTATGCACCTGTACGATAGTAATACCAAAGCGTGATGTGTTATCATGCATCTGCAGGGGTTTGCATCCACATAGTGGAAGCTGGAGGAGTAGAAGCTCCATATAGAATTAATATAGTGTCTTGGGAGATGTTTCTAGAGCGGTTCAGAGCCTGCTTCATTTCTGACCATTGGCGTCAGCATAGAGGTGATGAGTTTCACGCCTTGCAACAATTATCCATGATCGTTGAGCAGTATGAGTGACACTTCTACAAATTTAAACAATTTGTAGGTATAGGTGATGACAAGGGGATGCTCGTTCATCACTTTGTCAGGGGCTTGAATGCTCGTATTAGTGGTGGAGTGAGGGTCTTTGAACCCAAGTATATGGAGACAGCTATGGAGAAGGCACGGCTAGTGGAGAACTTGGCCAAGGCACTGGGAGGCCATACTGGTGTACATATTGGTAGTGGTTCAAGAGCTGGGACTAGTGCATGAGGGGGACAAACTAGGGGAGTTGTGCCTCCCAAGATTCAGCAGGGACCATCACAGAGTGGTCAACAGCAACAGGTATCTCAGGGGAAATGTAAAGGTTTCCAACAGAGATAGGGTGACAGAAATTGGAGGCGCATGAAGCGTTTCAACTCCGAGTAGCCCACATAGAAATCACAGTCCAACTTCAGGGGTAGTGTGCAGTATTCTAGCACACCACCTGGAGGCAAGGGCTATGGTAGAGGCACTGGTTGTTACACATGTGGCCAACAAGGTCATATTGCTAGAATGTGTCCTAACAAGGGCACATCTGAATTTACACAGAGACCAACAACATCTAAGCCGACAATGGGGGATGCAGGCCGAGGCCATCGTGTATTCATAGTGGTTGATAACCGACAGGTAGAGCACCAGGGTACCGTCGTCGAGACATATGGTATGTTATTGGGTAACCCAGTTACCATTCTATTTGATTCTGGAGCGTCAGACTCCTTCATTTCTTCTTTCATCGTGTCACATTGTAGACTAGGGGTTGTAAGACAAGCTAATAGGTGGCAGGTTGAGTTAGCCTCGGGTGTGAAAGTCACATCACATTCTCTTGTACCAGAGTGTAGATTGGATTTTGGACCTCTCCTTACTACATTGGACCTCTGAGTTATACCATTGGGTTCATATGACATTGTCGTAGGTATGGACTAGTTAGAGGCTCATCAAGCAGTTATAGATTATCGACGTAAGTCAATTCAATGCATTATGTAATGCCCCACCACATAACCCTAGATGAAGTTATAATTAACTACTTAAGCGCACCAATTTTTATTTATTTAAAGTGTAATTAACATACATGTTCACTTACTAATTGACAACAACCTCTAAGGCTACGAGACCGAGATTACAAAAATCCATACATACATCATTATACATCCATAGCATTTAATTACATAATGAATTGAGTACTCATACAAAATGAAGTTACATCATAACATAAAGAAATATAACAAAATTCCATATTCATTAACTTAGTCATAAGGTTACATCACTCATTCCCTAAATGAGACTATAATACTAATGTGTTACAATATACATAAATCCACCTCGAATACAAATGAGGGATAAAATAACATGAATCAAATTGGAATAAATACATTTCTTGAATTAATATAGGAACTGTGAGCTTTCCAACTGGATATCTCACCATCAGGTACTAAAGATCAAATGGGGACCCAACGGTGTATGGTGCATGTTCCACCCAACCAAGTGGTACTCGAAGGCCCATCCCGCATGCTAGGATACAGTAACAACATAACATGGACAAACCTACAACCTCTAATCACAGGCTGACTCATACTGACACAACGAATTACATGAACCAAATAACCACAAGTACATTAATACAACACTAACATGGGTCACATTGCTTCCAGATAATAACCAATCAAGTATGTTAAAATAACTATGCACAAAAGACCACATACCAATCGTTGTCATAGAAAGAATGTCATCACACAGCTCAATATGGGATATCCTATGGGAACCTTCATAGGCTCTGGCCCCCATTATGGGATATCCTGGTGGCCTCAACAGTAGCTCCCTTATGGGGGCGGCTGTGGGGAGGTAGATCCTCCCCAATACCCAAATCCTTAACAATACAACAGCGAATTAAATTCACTTCAACAAAATGGCAAGGGTTCGCTAAAAATAGTGAGTAAAGGATTTTGCCTCCCAATAAAAATTGATGGGTATCGCCGTACGACGATCTCTCATTTACCCAAATATATTAAAATTAATAATTTCAGTAACCAAAATTAATCTTACATATTATATATTTGTGCATATGTATATATAAAAATAACAAAATGTATATACATATGTATTAATATATAATATGTATAAAATAAATAGAATTTCAATTCAGAAGTAAAATTGGAGAAATTTTCCTGAAACAAGTGAAATTATGCAAATTTTCCAGACAACAACCCAAATTCAAGAGGTTTAAAAACTAATTATTTTAATCCATTTTCCTAAATTCTTAAACAATAAAAGCACAATTAAACCAAAACGGATCTATATTAAAAAAAAAAAGTTTCAAAATCCTCAAGGTTTCTCCACCTAATTTCTACATAGGGTTTTCAAAATAACTTTGATTTTCTACAGAGGTTTTAAATTTTCCAAAACAAATCTAATGTGTTGCTCAACCTCTAGATTTGATTCAAATAACAAATTTCTTTCCTAACAACAGATTTATCAAACAAATCTTAAATCACTACTATTTTAAGAGTAACCAAGAACAATAAAACACAAGGAGGAAAACCTGGTTCAAGAAGCTACAGGAAAAAAATAATTTCTGATGCTAGCCTCCTCCATAGATCTCCCGAATTTTTCTTCAATCATGCAACGAATCCAATCCAAAACCCAACAAATGCATACAAACTTTTCTCAAATCAAATCTACAATCAAAATTTCTTCAAACCCTTCTTTTGCAAATTTTTCCAAAGTTTTCTTCTCTGCTGTAAAAACGAATTTTCCTAAAGACTTTTTTGCCCTAAAATTAAAACATGTATTCTTTATAAATCAAAAATACCTAATACAACCCTAATTCACATTACATGCAAATTAGATATTAATTTCAATTTAAATTTTTACAACCCTAATTCACATTGCATGCAAATTAGATATTAATTTCAATTTCAATTCCAATTCCAATTTTCGAAAACCCACTTTCAATTTAAAATGCAATTTCAAATAATAAATTAATTTCCAAAGTTGAAACTCATTTCCCAAGTAAACATTTAATTACAATTTCTAATTTAATTCCCACAAGTTGACATTAAATTCCAAAATTAATTTTAATTATTTTATTTCCTTTCATTTTCTTGCATCACATTTAATTAATTAATTTAATTATTTAATAACTAAATTCAACCCCCTTGGATTAAATAATTAATTAATTAAATATAATTAATTAATTTAAATATAAACTTTTATCCACATTGCATAATTTAAATTAAATAACCATCAACATGATTTAAATGCAATTATTCTAAATATCTATTTCCAAATCAAGAATCCTTCAGAATTAAATAACATTAAAGCAAGACACACTAAAGCTAGGGTGTAAACTTGACACATGTTACCTAGCTACTATCTCCCGTACAACTTAACCGTTGGATCGACACGCTCAAACCTATGAAACCAGGTGGACTCGATGTCATGTACCTGCAATCCTGAAACCAAGTAAACATCATTATATAATATATCCAGCATATAATACACACCGTGAAGAAGAAATTACGGATTCGCAGGGCGTTCGCAAGCGAGTGATGTGAACCCGTTCTCTTCACCCAAACACTCATCAAAACTGACACTTCCATCATAATTCCAATAATCTCATAATAACATCTCATGCTAACTCTACAACATCATTAATCCATAATGCATGTGAAACAATAATTAGATCAACACATCACACAATAATAGTTGTCACTCAATAGTAGCGATCAAAACATCATAACAAAATGTATCCAGTATCAAAGTAGCTGCAACTAAACATAGTATAAAGCAACCCGGATGAGAAGCAAAACGGAGGGTATTACAATCCCTATTCGTGGAAATTGGGTAAAACACTGACTAGACACCATGCACTACCCTAGGGAAATACAAATGGTTGACATCACATTACGACAACCCCCATCCTCTAGGATCCTCTGGAAGACTTACATATTAAATACACCTTTAACCCATTTCCCCATACATGAACACAAAGGAAATAATCTAATTTTGTATTCACTAAATCCATTTCCCTTTCATATTCAATTCACAACAAATATAACAATTGCCTTAACAAAATAATTAAATAAAATCATTAATTGTCTTATTAAATTCAGAGAAGAGAAATACCAATTTTATCAAAAGCAAAACCCTTGATTACTTATAAAAGCAACATAAAATCCAGTGAAAACTTAACTTCCTCAATTTCCTTTATGTTACCTTTTTGAAATAAAACTATTTTAAATATAAAAATATATATTTAATATATATATAGTATACATACATAACTATATATTTTAATATATAATTATATATATACATTTATGATATATATTCATTAAATATAGAATTGATATTTTACAAACCACATATATAACATATATATATAGAATATATACATATATATACACAATATATATACATATATACACAATATATACATAATATATATACATATATACACAATATATATACATATATATACACAAAGTATATATATATAATATATTCCATATTAAATAACTTAAACTATTTCGAAATCCGTAATTGTGAAAAGGCGGACGAATTTATTTTCATGATTTAAAAAAATACAGCCAAAAGCATATATTTATGGGAGCATCGGTTGTACTAAGTACAAACCGGCCACCCCATCATTGATGGGAGGGGGCAACGCGTCCCCCTATGAGGTGGGCGCATTGCCTCATAGGCAGCGCTCCTCCCACCAGCAAGTGTGGGCGATGGGGGTTTGACCTCCCCATCAACCACCAATAAAATACACACAGAATATTATTTTATTTTTATTTCAATTTTTTTTATAACCATGGACAATTTCATTCTCTGCCATAGAAATTAAATTCATCGTATGGCGATTTCGAAATCTTAAAAATAAAATTATTTATATATATATATAATATATAAATATATGCATTTGTATATGAATTTATAAATATATGCATATATGTATATATTATATATATATAAATAGATTACACCAACATAAATAAATTGGGAAGAATTTTTTTGAAAAACTATCTACATGTAAAATAGAGCAAATTTTCCAGAAAACCCAATTTTAACAGAAGATTTCCCAAACCCCAATTTCAATTGATTGAAATCATTTCCCTACAAAAGTTTTCAATAGTTTTAAACACAGAAACTTCCAATCAAAATTTCTAAATCTTATTTTGTTTTCCTCTGGGTTTTTCCACGACAATTCTAAAAAATCCAAAAGCCTTACAATTTTTCCCTACAGAGGTTTCTAATAATTTCAACATAGATTTAAACACAAAATTCTCTAAATTTAAATTTGTTTTACTCTTGTTTTATTTCACTATTTAAATCTAATAATTCCTCAAAGATTTTAAATCTTATTCTTAGGTTTCATTGTAACTAAAATTTCCTACAGAGATTCTAGGTTTCTTCACGGCAATCACAGAAGCTTTAATTTCTTCTTTTCTTAAACAAAATAAACTTTCAACTACAGATCCGGCACAACAATTTTCTATAGTAATACAATTCCAATTAAAAACTTTAAACCAAACAATATCACAAGAATGGAACCTATTTCAAGAAGCTTCTGAAGTGTTGAATTTTTTGATGCCGAGCCTCTTCCAAAGCTTTCAAAGCTTCTTCCCAACAAACACAATTTCCAAAACATAGTATTGTATCCAACACCACAACAACCTATCCCAAACAAATCTAAGAAAGCTACTTGTTCACAATTTTTCTTCCAATTCAAAATCCTTTTCAATTTTTTAACAGCAAAACCCGAAAACCTTTCGTGCTTCCTCAATAAAATTTTTCATGAAGAAGCTTTCCACTTCCTCACCCAAAGCCCAAATTCTCTCTGGGAATTAATTTTCCAACAACCCTCAATTAATTAACTAAAACATGTTGGCAATTAACAAATATCTTTTATCAATCACATTTATTTTCACAAATATAATTTAATAAGTTCATATTCAAATTTAGTTCCAAATTATATTTAATTCCCTTTAACAACTTTCTTAATAAACAATTTAATTAATCAATTTTAATTACCTAATAAATAAATTTAACCCCATGGATTAAATTTAATTTACTAAATAAATTTAATTTAATTAATTAATTTAAATAAAAAGATTCTATCAAAATGTCTAAAATTAATTAAATAAAAACCAACATTATTTAATTCATAATCTAAAAATTTATTTCCATAACATAAACCTTTCAGAATTAAATAGTAATAAACAAGGAAAACGAAGACACACCAAACAATGACTGATGACATAGTGTGGCTAGGGTGTAGATCTGACACATGTTACCTAGCTACTATCTCCCATTCAACTTAACCGTTGGGTCGACATGCTCAAACCTATGAAACCAGGTGGAGTCGATGTCATGTACTTGCAAACCTATAAACGAGATATCAAAGTACATGTATATATAAACAACATAAAATACACACCGTGAAGAGGAAATCACAGAATCGTAGGGTGCTCACAAGCGAGTGATGTGATCATGTCCCCTTCACCAATACACTCATCATAAACTGACAGTTCCATTATAAACAAATATCTCATGTGCAATAAACATGTTATAGCAACTAACATTACTACACCAATTAAATCCTGTCAAATAAAGCATCAGATAAGATACATCACATCACACAAACAGTCTATGTCGCTCTATAAATAGCGATCAAATAACACACACATGATAAAGTATATCCAAGTATCAGAATATCCAGAAAACAAATCAAAGCAAAGTAAGGACACACTATCCAGCTCATAAAGCAAAATGGAGGGGTATTACACATTAATGCATCTGGTAGAGAGGTGGAGATAGTGGGGGTTCAAAGGCCGATATCCTTGAGGATTATCTCAGCTATGCAATTGAGAAGGTGCGTGCGATACGGTTTTTAGTTGTTCGTTGTTACAGTGGAGGATTTGGGATTAGGAGATGGAGAGGAGAAAGTCTCTCTTGATAGTCACCCCATTCTTCAGGAGTACTCAGATGTCTGTCCAGATGAGATTCCAGGGATGCCACCTTAGAGAGATATAGACTTTAAGATAGACCTAGTACCTGGATCGGAGCCCATTTCATGAGCTCCCTACCGTATGACCACTCAGGAGCTGAAAGAGCTTCACTTACAGCTTGAAGATTTGTTAGAAGAGGGCTTCATTCGCCCTAGTGTTTCTCCATGGGGAGCACCAGTTATCTTCATGAAGAAGAAGGACGATTCACTTCGATTATGTATTGATTACCAATAGTTGAACAAAGTGACTATCAAGAATCAGTATCTGCTTCCTAGGATTGATGACTTGTTCAACCAGGTCAAGGGTGCTACAGTCTTTTCAAAGATTGACCTTAAGTCAGGATATCATCAGCTCTATATTTTCAATTTAGATATCCATAAGATAGTGTTTCGGATGCGATATGGTCACTACGAGTTCACAGTAGTACCATTCAGGTTGACGAATGCGCCTTTCATGTTCATGAGTATGATGAATGGAGTATTTCGCATGTACTTAGATAGATTTTTCTTTGTGTTCCTAGATGACATTTTGATATACTCCAGGATAGTGGAGGAACATGAGGAGCATTTTCGGCAGGTATTACAGTGTTTACGGGATAATCAGCTTTATGCTAACCTATCGAAATGTGAATTATTCATGACTAAAATCAAGTATCTTGGTCATGTGATCTCAGGGGAAGGTATATCAGTGGATCCTACAAAAGATCCAAGCGATATTAGATTGGTCTACGCCCACGAATGTGGCAAAGATACGTAGCTTTGTGGGGCTTGCAGGATATTACAGGAGATTTGTACAGGGCTTCTCGAGGATAGGGCATCCTATCACCTCCCTTCAGAGGAAAGGAAAGAGGTTTGTGTGGTCAGAGTAGTGCAAGATGATATTTCAGACTCTTAAGGAGAAGCTAACCAGTGCACCAATACTTGTGATCTTGATTCGACAAGGGACTTTGTAGTCTGTACAGATGCATCCTTGGAGGGGTTAGGAGTAGTGTTGATGTAGGAGGGTCGTGCCATAGCATATGAGTCATGAAAGCTCAAGGATCATGAACTGAATTACCCTACACATGATCTTGAGTTGGCAGCAGTTGTCCATGCATTGACTAGATGGAGACATTTTCTTCTTGGGCATAGATTTGAGCTGCACAGTGATCACAAGAGTCTTCAGTACATTTTCACGTAGCCAAACCTTAATGCTAGACAGAGGCATTGGATGGAGTTTCTATATGAATATGACTTCGAAGTGAAGTATATTTAGGGAAAGGATAACATCGTAGTTGATGCACTCAGTAGACGTAGACATGAGATATCTGAGTTGACTCCTGTAGTAGATCTGCGAAGTCGGATTCTTACTACTCTTCCAGCAGATAGTTGGTATCAGGATGTTAGGGCAGAGATAGAGGCAGGAAAACCTCTAGAGGGTAGGTTCTCAAGATATTCTCTCTATGCAGACAGTATACTTAGACACATGGAACACATTTACGTTCCTTCAGTAGGTGATCTTCGCACTATAGTTTTGATTGAGGCACATCGTGCACCCTATTTATCCCATCCAGGGGTGAAGAAGATGCATGCAAATCAGTGCTAGTTTATTTTTGGCCAGGGATGAAGCGCGATATTATAGATTATGTGGTGAGATTTCTAGAGTGTAAACGGGTGAAGGCTGAACACCAGCATCCAGCAGGGCTTCTACAGCCACATCTAGTGCCAGAATGGAAATGGGATATGATCTCATTGGATTTCATTGTTGGTTTACCCAACTCCTCATGACGGCATGATGTGATTATGGTGACAGTCGATAGGTTGATGAAGGTAGCACACTTCTCACCTATTCGCTATTCCTATAATACATCATCCATAGCTAGAGTTTTCATGGAGGACATAGTGAGGTTGTACGGTATTCCATGTTGAATTATTTCTGATAGGGATCCAGTGTTCACCTCAGCTCTTTGGACTTCATTATAGCATGTGATGGGGACACAGTTGAACTTCATTTCAGCTTATCACCCAGAGACAGATGGACAAACTGAGAGGGTCAATTAGATCCTTGAAGACATGTTGCGTATGTATGTAATGGACCAACAGACACGATGGGAAGACTATCTCTATTTAGTAGAGTTTGCATACAATAAAAGTTTCCAGAGTTCTATCGGCATGCCTCCATTTCAGGCTTTGTATGGGCGTCCATTTCTCACTCCCTTGAGCTGGGATCGACTAGAGGATAGAGTATTATTAGGTCCAGAGATGTTGCAGGACATGGAGCAGCAGGTGGTTCGGATTAGAGAGAATTTGGTGGCAGCTCAGGATAGGCAGAAGAAGTATGCGGATGTGCATAGAGTGGACCGACAGTTTTCTGTTGGTGATAGAGTTTTCTTGCAAGTGCGTCCGTGAAAGAGTCCAATCCATTATGGAAAGGGCTCTATGTTGGCACCTTGCTTTTTTGGACCCTTTGAGATACTCGAGAAGATTGGTCCAGTTGCTTACCGGCTTGCTTTTTCGCCCAGTCTTGCATGTATTCACGATATATTTCATGTTTATGTTCTTTGGCCATACCATCCAGATATTTCTCACGTCCTTGATTGGAATTCTTTACAGGTAGAGAATGGGAAGCTAGCATCGGAGCCCATGGCCATAATAGAGCGCAGAATGCTCGCTCTTCGGGGGTGAGATATTGATCAGGTTAGGGTCTAGTGGGATCCTAGGGATGATGTTTCATCCACCTCTGAAGATGCAATCAAGATGAGGGAATTATATCCCTACTTGTTTGCAGGCTTCCAGGAGTAAGCCTGACCTTAGGGGGAGGATGTAATAACCCTTCATTTTGGTTTCTTGCCAAGACAGTGTTCTTTGCTTTGTTTTAGGTTTTAGTTACTCTGATACTTTGCATACTTTATCATGTGTGTTATTGGATCGCTATTTATTAAGCGACATACACTATTGTGGCTATGTGATGTATCTCTTCATGCTTTATTGTCATTATTTAATTAGCAAAATGATGTTAGTTGATATAACATGTTTATTGCATATGAGTTATTTGATTATTATGGAATTGTCAGTTTATGATGAGTGTATTGGTGAAGAGGACGGGATCACATCACTTGCTTGCGAGCGCCTTGCGATTATATGATTTCCTCTTCACGATATGTATTTTATGCTATTTATATATATGTTCTTTGTTATCTCATTTACAGGTTTGCAAGTACATGACATCGACTCCACCTGGTTTCACAGGTTTGAGCATGTCGACCCAACGGTGAAGTTGAATGGGAGATAGTAACTAGGTAACATGTGCTAGGTCTACACCCTAGCCATAGTGTGGCACCAGTCGTTGTTGGTGTGTCTTTGTTTGCCTTGTTTATTATTATTTAATTCTACACTGTTTATGTTATGAAAATAAATGCTAAATTATGCATTAAATAATGTATATTTATTTAATTAATTTTAGATAATATGATAGAAGTTTTTATTTAAATTAATTAATTTATTTAGTAAATTAAATTTAATCCATGTGGTTAAATTTAATTATTAAGTATTTAAAATTAATTAATTAAAATTGTTTTTTAAGAAAGTTGTTTAAAGGAATTAATTTGAATTTGGAAATTAAATTTGAATATGAAATTATTAAATTAGTTATGTGAAAATAAATGTGATTGATAAAAGATATTTTTTAATTGTCAGCATGTGATAGTTAATTAATTGAGGGTTGTTAAAAAAAAAAATTCTCAGAGAGAATTTGGGCTTTGGGTGAGGAAGCGGAAAGCTTCTTCACGGCAAAGTTTAGGATATTTTTGGAGGTTGAAAAATTGAAGAAGCACAGAAGATTTTTGGGTTTTGTTGTTAATAAATTGAAAAGGATTTTGAATTGAAAGAAAATTGTGAACAAGTAGCATTCTTAGATTTGTTTGGGATAGGTTGTTGTGGTGTTGGATACAATATTGTGCTTTGGAAATTGTATTTGCTGGGAAGAAGTTGTGAATGCTTTGGAAGAGGCTCGGCATCAAAAACTTCAACACTTTAGAAGCTTCTTGGAACAGGTTCTATTCTTGTGATATTGTTTGGTTTAAAATTTTAATTGAAATTGTATTATGGTAGAATATTGTTGTGCTAGATCTATAATTGAAAGATTATTTTGTTTAAGAAAAGAAGAATTTAAGGCTTTTGAGACTGCCGTGAAGAAACCTAGAGTCTCTGTAGGAAATTTTAGTTACAGTGTAACCAAGGAATATGATTTGAAATCTTTGAGGAATTATTAGATTTAAACAGAGAAATAAAACCCAGAGGAAAACAAATCTAAATTTAGGGAGTTTTAGTGTTTAAATCTGTGTTGAAATTTTTAAAACCTCTGTGAAGAAATTATTTTAAACAATAGGAAAACAGTGACTTTTAAATCTTTTTTTTTTTAATTGGAAATTTGTCCGATAAACAATTTGGAGAAATTCATTGCCTCTTTAATTCTTCTCTGTAGTTTCCTTCCTGTAGATTTCATTTTGGAAAATATTTATTTCTTAATCTTATTAATCTGTTGATGGATTTATAAATATATATATTTATATACATTGTAATGTATACAAATATATATAATATATATTTATTTTTGTTTGTATTTTTGTCAAATTCCCTGATTGTTACCACAGCCATGCGTATGGCGAAATTGGGAAGGGTTTTAAATTTTATTTATTAAAAACCGCATCTCATGCAAAATCACGGATATGTATTTTTAATGGGGGGGTTTGGGGGAGGATCTACCTCCCCACAGGTGCCCCTTAAGGGAGCGGTTGTGTGGAGGGAGAACCCCCACAACGCCTCCCAATGATGCATACAGTCATGCCCTTTGTTTGGGGTTTGATTGTGCATAGCACAGCCGCCCCCCAAACACAGGGGTTTCCCTGTTCAAAACGCAAATGAAACAAAAAAGAAAAATACGTGAATGTAATAAAAATTCAACCATTTTTTTAACGGATTTCAATTTACTTTTAAGGTTTTGTTTTAATATGAAATATATATTATATATATATATGCATTGTGTATATATATGTATATATATTATATATATGTGGTTTGAAAAATAGCAGTTATATATTTAATGAATATATATATCATAAGTGTATATACATAATTACATAATTTATAATATAATTATGTATGTATATTTTATGTATATATATTAAAAATATATTTTTATATTTAAAATAGTTTTATTTCAAAAAGATAACATGTTTTTTGTTTAGTTTGGAAACTGAAGAAAATAACTTGTAGATGAATTATGTTGCTTTTATAAATAATCAAGAGTTTGATTTATTTATTTAAGTTAGTAATTTTTCCTTCTCTGTATTTGGAAAGGCAATAGATTATTATTTTTAATTATTTCATTAGGGAAATTGTTTTCTTTACTGTGAAATGAATTTAAAAGGGAAATGGATTTAGTATATCCAAAAATAGTTATTTCCTCACAATTGCCTTTTATGTTTATTTCCTTTATATTTCGTAAGGGAAATGGGTTTAAATTGTTTAAGACTTCCAATAGTGAAAAAAAAGGAAAATGGGGTTGTATGTTTAATTGAGTCAACCCAGTGATTGAGCCTTTGGTTAGTGTTTTTGTTTTGGTCATTGTAACCCGGTTTCCACGAACGGGGAGGTGTTACCCTTATATCTTGTTTAGGGTGGATGTTATTTTGGACTAGCACTAGGTTGCCTTGGGTTGTGGAATTGTTCCACTAAGTTGTCATAGGGGAGTGGCTTGCAATGAGCGCCAACACACAAAGGGGTACTAGGATAACTCGTTGTAGGTTAGTAAACCAGATATAATGTAATTAACTTGTTAGGGGTTGGGTAGCTTCAACACTTATTCTAGACTAATAAGCCTCGCTCATGGACCCTTGTGCTAATATAGGCTTCAGATGAGTCGAGAAGGCTTGGAATGGCATGATCGATATCTTGTCTTCATGAAAGATATTCAATTCCGCTTTGGACTACATGTGGGGCTGAAAGTCGTTAGAGGTTTCCAGAAGATCCCAAGATGGAGGTCAAGGCCTAGGAAGGCTCACCAGGATATCCCATGTAGCATTGTGATGGAACTCCTCCTAGGTCAGTTATGTTGTTTTATTGTGAATTGAAAATGGTTTAAACTAGAAGAAATGTAACCTTGTGTCAGTTTGGTGTAAATAGTTGGTTGAGTCAATATGTGTGTGTCATCCTATAATTAGAGGTTGTAGATTTGTCCATGTTATTTTGATACTATCTCCTAGCATGGGGGGTGGGCCTTCGGGTACCACTTGGCTGGGTGGAACATGCACCATACATCATTGGGTCCCCCTTCAATCTTCAATACTTCATGGTGAGATATCCAGTTGGAGATCTCGCGGTTTCCTGTATTTAAATCAAGCAACGTATTTATTTCAATTTGACTCATGTTATTTTACCCCTCATTTGTATTCAAGGTGGACTTTTGTATATTGTAACACATTTGTATTATTGCCTCATTCGGGGAATGAGTGATGTAACCTTATGATTAAGTTAATGAATATGGAGTTTTGTTATATCTCTTTATGTTATGATGTAACTTTATTTGGTATGAGTACTCAATTCTTTATGTAATTAAATGTTATGGATATATAATGATGTATGTATAGGTTCTAATTAATCTTGGTCTCGTATCCTTAGAGGTTGTTTTCAATTAGTAAGTGAACATGTATTTTAATTACACTTTAAAAAAAAATTGGTGTGCTTAGGTAGTTAATTGCAACTTCCTCTAGGATTATGTGGCGGGGCATTACAAGAGCTCGAGAGGATACTTGAGAAAAGGGGAATCTAAACTTGCACAAGTAGTTCAAGAATGTATAATGTAGGGTATGTGAAATTATGTATGAATAAAACTTGGGCTAACAAAGGAAATTTGGGTTAAACCTTAATTTTGGAGGAAGATAGTACACACACCATGAAAGGATAACAAGTAGATGATTTTTATTGGTTATAAGGCATGAAGAAGTTAGAAAAGAATGCAATTATGGATTTTTAAGAAGGGGACTTTATCTCCAAGTAAAATTTACATAATCAATTCAAGTGAACCTAAGATGTACCAACCTAATGCAAGAGCATGGAAAAACTTGGACACGCATAAGGTTTAGAAAGATATAGCCAATTTTTTATTATTTAAAATATAGATGGACAAGGTAGTCACATCTAAAGAGAGGATCCATAGAAAGGCATCAACATTATTTTCAATAAAATCCAATTGAGTGAGTGGGTATGGAAATAATTTAGAGAATGCAAGAAGATCCTCAATAAATACAAATAAGGAGAATGGAACACATAAGTGATATAAGAACTAAGTTGGAACCTAAGAAAAGTTCAGTAACATAGAGAAAGTTCTACCTAAAGAAGGTGCAAAGGTGTCCATAAAATACAGATAAGTCCAAGGCATAATGAGGATGTACACTTGAGAATAGGAGGTAATATTTCAAGAAAAGACATTAACTAAAATGACTCCAAGTAGGGAAGATAAGAATGGAACCAAATATAAAAGATAAAATAAGTATGAAAAATCAGAACAAACAAGGTGTATTAAAAAATCTAAAATATAAAGAAATATATTATTAAGGTATATGGAAGAGTGGGTGAGGGGGGTCACAATATATGTATGACATAGAAAAAAAAGTTAAAAGTGAAAATGATACCAAGAAGAAGTGATATAAAAATCATGTATTTAACACATGTTTAAATTTGCTTGTGTCAAAATATAATACAAAAGGTGTCTTCGCATCATCCCCATGCTAACTAGGAATGTGAAAATGTTCATAAAGCCAATCTAAAAATAATGGAAGAACATAGAATTGGTGATCAATAATAATGAAATCTAATAATTTAATTCATATATCTCATATTAGGTGGTTTCTCAAGTGGTCATGGGTAACTTCGATATCATCATGTAATGTAAGAAAAGATGATGAAGCATGAATATGCATACATGATCTAGGCTAAAAAAATATCATCAATACATATTCCAAGAATCATGAGAGGTATATATCTAAATGAATATTGATAGGTCTCACATGAGCTATGGGAGAATGGTGACCATGAAACACATCATAATGTATAAAATAAGGAAGGATATAAAAAGAACACATGACTCTATGGACATATCTAATCATCATGACATGTAGAAGGAATATCATCATAAGATGCAACAATTTCATGTATAAATTTAAGGGAGAAGTAGCTTTGAATCACATAATACATTTAATGATTATCTAAAACATACTAGGTGAATTTAAGCATATTTCATAGTACAAGTTTGTAGGTGCACTTGAATGATCCAAAATTGTGGGTCTTTGTACATGTGTACACCATAACCTAATAACCCTAGTTCTCAACCATATTAAAATGAAAAATAGTGAAAACTAACTTCAAATGCACTCATGAAAAGAGTGACATAATCAATTATAAGTTGAAGATCAATGTACCTTCAAAAATAGCTCTCTTATTGTCCAAATACTTCTTTTTTTATCGAAATAAGACTTCTTTTGTCGAAATAAGCCTTCTTTTGTCGAAATAAGCCTTCTTTTGTCGAAATAAACCTTCTTTTGTCGAAATAAGCCCTCTTTTGTCAAAATAAGCCTTCCTTTGTATTTTACTGAATTTTCTTGAGTTGATTTTCTTTTTCTTTCTTTTTTAATTATATGAACAGTTTTTAACCTAAACAAATTCAATTGACCACTTGTCGGTCAATCATGTTTTGGTCAAGCATGATCCGGTCAAGAGGGTTTTGGTCAAAATATTCGTGACCGAAACTAGTTCAACCAAACATATCTAGTTGGCATCCTACTTAGCAACCAACTCACCTTTTTTCAGAGTTTTCTAAAACATTCAACTTCAATAGAGTATTTCTTCAGTCATAATGTTTTTTTTCTAAAAAAAAAAGAAAAAATACACTTTTGTAGAACTCAGAGTGGTGAATCCAAATATGTAATTTTTTATAAATTTTGATTAGTTTTCATATATTTTATTTTTAAAATAATGCAAGTAGGTTGTTAAAGTTGAAAAAGAGGTTGATTAGAAATTAGAAAAAATTGTAAAACATATTAAATTTTTTTGAAAAATATGTGGTGCACTAAAGGAGAGAGTCCTCTTCAAAAGGGTATAATTTGTTTTTTTTAAATGATTACAAAAATAGACAATAGTTGATGTCCAATGAAAATTCTCAAATTCTAACAAGTTTGACTTTAAAATGTTATTACAAGAAAAATATACATCAAAATTTATATTTTTTTCCATGCACTAGATATTGAAGTTACGTATTTGGAGAAAAAAATCAGGGAAAAATAAAGTTTTTTTCAATTTGTTTCTTGGCGTCCAGTGAACGCCACTTTTTTTGAAATTTTCAACATTCTAAATCTATTCTTAAATGATAAAAAAACAATGGATTTTTTAATTTTAAATCTAAAAAATTACAAGAATAAACTTCATCAAAAGTTCTACATTTCATTACTTTACATCATTTGAAATTCAAAACATAAAGACCACTTTTATGTGGTCGAAATTCAATTTTTTTTTTTGTTGACCAATTCCTTTGTAAAGACGTGTGACACAGGTTTTTGCTTTTACCCAGTAGTATATGATGAGCCTATCTCTATCTTTTGTGATAATACAAGTGTCATTAATATTTCAAAAAATCTAGTGATGCATTAAAGGACAAAGCATATATCTACCAGGTATCACATTTTGAGAGAGAAGATTATGGAGAATGAGGTGAAGCTTGAATATATCTACAAAGGATTAGATTGCTGACATATTTACTAAGGCTCTTCCTAAAAATAGTTTTGTCTATCTCCACAAAAAGTTGGGGGTTATTGCTCCTCCTTCCTTGAACTAGATGCATATGGAGATGCATCAGTCCAGTGGATCCATGGATCTATCTCTTTTTTGGATTGATGTTGGTGGCTACCTCTCAGGGGGAGTAGGTAGTGTCATGTATTGTAGATTTTTTTTGGTTAGGTGTACTCCTAAGGGGGATTATCCATATCAAGTATCTTGGTTCAGTGTCAAAGAGGGAGAAAAATATAAAATAGTTTTTCCTTTGCCATTTATGTCAAAGGGGGAGAGAGAATCATGTGAAAAAGTGCAAGGTATAAGGGGGAGAAATTTGTGTATGTTGTATAATCATTATTTTCAAAGGGGGAGAAAAGAAAGATGATCATGAGGAAGTGAATTTAGTGTTGTGTTGTCTTTGATGGTTTTTCACATCTTGTGTTGCCATCAATGATAAAGGTGGGGATTGTTGCAAGTATGAAGGTGTCATTGATGTCAACAGGAATTCTACTGATTGGTGTTGTCATTGATGTCAACTATATGGTAAGGAAGTTGTTGCATGATGAAGATGTCGAGGATATTGAGAAGATTGTGAAAAAGAAGAAAACAGGATGCTCTAGAGTGTGCATGTGTAGTTGAGATATTAAGTGTTGTGAGTACATGTAGCTATCTTTATGTTGCAGTGTATGAAGATGATTTGGAATGAAGTAATAAGCTGAGATGATGTCTTTGGTACTTTGTTTCCAAGTGCTTTTGAGAAAATTTGATAAACAGGGGAAACAGTGTTGTGTAAGTGTTCATAATGTGTTTCGGGATGTGCTCCACATTTCTTCTATGTTGATGTTATGCCTATGCGGATCTGGTATATTGTTCAAGGTTGTTGGAGGTTACTACATTCGGATTTTGGGTTTGTAGATCGTTATACAGAGTGAGATATTCTCATTAGTGTGTGAACCAATCTTTCAGTGATTTTTCTATGGTTACGGATAAATGTATTTGTTCTATGTTTCTCCATAATTTGGCTTTAAGTTGTGTGGATTTGGGAAGTTGCTTATAATGATTTTATCTTTTAGAATTCAAGGCTTTACTTGATTTAGTACAATATAGTGTGTGTTTCATGTGTCAGTGTGCGAATAAGGCTTACCAGTTGTTCTGAGCTGAAGTATTTGTATGATGTGAGTTTGGATAAAGTGTTTGGTGAATCTCAGGTAGCTCGAAGGTTATTCTAGATCATGTTCAAGTAAAATTTGTTGTCCAAAAGTTTTGGATTGATTTAAGGAAGTGTGTACTTAATATTTTATGGTTTTTAGCATATGTATTGGTAGACTTCGTGTTAACACTACATGTAAGGCTTGTGAAAGCATTTTGATATGTGTTAGGATTCATTTGAGTCATAGTTAAGGATTTATATGGGTCACCTTCATTCCTATCCATTGTGGGAATGTTTAGGTGCCGACCTAATTTGAATTTGTACGTGTAACAAATAGGTTGCAACCTTAGAGAAGATTTTTGAGGTTGAGGTTGATATAAATAAGAGTAATGTTGTTGTGAGATATAAGAGAGAAGTAAGATAGATGTGATATTGATGCAAGTGATGTGTGATGCAAATTTAAACAAAGTAGTGTGAATTTCAAGTATTGGATTCTTGAAGGCAATGAGCTGAAGGTGTCTAAAATCTTTCATGCATGACTGCAAGATTGTTGGAGAATTTTTGGTGGATTCCTTGTTGATTTGAGAAGTTATTCTCTGTGTAACAATTCTCTTCTATCTTCTTATATTTTTTTATGTGGCAGTGAGCCCTGACTGTGATCCTTTTTGGATAGTGCTTCATATTCTGGCAGTGAGCCCTTGTACTAGTTTTTCTATTACTTTTATTGTGATCTAATCCTCACCGTGGTTTTTCCCTCATTAGGTTTTTCACGTAAATTTGGTGTTCTCTTGTGTATGTTGTTGTTAATTCAGTTTTTGTTATTTGCATTTCATGTTCAATCACTTTAACAAAATAAAGGTTTAATGAATGCATGTGGATCTGATTACTATTGAGGGTTTTGATGTTTTTATTTTCTACAACCGATTCACCCCCCTTCTCAATTATCTTGTTCTTTCAACATTTATATTATTTTAAACCATATGCATTATTTTTTTGGGTCTTCTTTCTCCACTTTTACGTTTTTGCACCATGTTTCTTTGATTAGAATTGCAACTCCATCGTGCCCTTTGCCACTATCTGTTCTCTCATTCTAAATGAAATCTTTTTAATATCCTTCAATTTTTGATATTTTACATCCTTCATGCTCATGAGTCTCTGTAAACATGATGATGTCTTTTCCTTCAACTATGGACCCTAAACCAGGTCCTCTTCTCCATGGGTAAACTCAATAATTCCAGCTTACCATTGAAAAATATTCCTATGGGCCTCGAGTTCCTATTTCTAGTGTGTAATTATGTCACTAACTTGAGCTTTTCCACTTTGTCATAACCAAGCCCATTTTTCTTCATTTCTTGTTTCCTTTACCTTTTTCCACACTTTTCGTCTTTCTTCTTGTTGTATTATGGTTAGGTCCTCGTCAAGGTATATTTGTGTACCTCTAAGGAACTTCTTGTTCCTTAGTAGCATGTTCTTGTCTTCAAGGTTCACCAAAGTAACTCTTACATGCCTACTCTTGCCATCCCTCACCCATTTTCCAATTCTATTTGCTTGTTGAATGACTTCTGACTATTGTAATTTATCCTTAAAAAAATATTTTGTTAGCTCTTTTTTGGTCTCTTTCTCATCGTAGTCTTTTAGCCATTTAACAATGGAATTCATAACCCGACCATTTCTATCCTTTTCTTCTCTTAAATGCCTCCGAAATTATTTTTCTATGAGGTCCCTTTGCGTGTCCAATGGACCTTTTCATTACATGAGCCCAAGATTTGGCCTCCTCTAATTTGCCCCTTACTTTTATTTTATCTTCATGATATCCATTACTAATTGTATCTCTTTCATCTGTGAATTGATGCTTTCTTCTATCCCTTTTGACTTTTTTTTGTTTATTGCATCAATTTGGACTAAAACTTGCCTTATCGAAATCAATTCTTGCTCCCCTTTTGACATGGAGATTTGTAGTTTTCTTATCTCTTCTTTAAGTAATTTGTTCTCCCTTGTTAATTGTCAATTAGTTTTTGTGATTTATTTCATTTTAGTGTCTTCATAATGTCCCCTTGTCTCTAAGGATTGAAATCTCCTTTTCATGACTATTAACTTATTAACGTATAATTCAAAGGACCACATTAGTGGTGTTGTGGTGGGACTTTATAAATCATAAAGCTTATCTTCAATCCCTTCTTCATTGTCTATTGGGATGTTTGCCTCTTCGCCTCATTTCATGGCTAAACCTATCTGAAATGCTTGATTCATTTTTTCTTTTCTTTTAGATTTCTCTTTTTATTCTTGTTGATTTTTTCCTATTGTTATGTTCTTATGCTCTAACTTCCATAGAATTGTTATAGATTTTCCTCTTTATAAGTTTTACTTTTTAGTTCCTGCCAAGGTAACTATAGACAAGGCCAGTTCTTTAACTAGTTATTAATACTTATGTTTCTAACCAATGAGAGTTCCATTTTTTTTTTGTATTTAACAAATATTTGTATATTATTAAAGTGTAGATGCAAATTATATAACAAAACATATTTGAGAAATGATTTTTCTTGAATGTAATTAGCTAGAAAGTTTTGCTCGATAAGGGCGATTTGTATGGAACCATTTTCATAGTGGCGATAATAGTGGCATATGGAAAAGCATCACTTGTTGGAATATGGTCAGAAAAACTAAAATCAGCAAAACTAAAATTTTTATCAAGTGTGAAGTTGACAGTTTGATTTTCAGAGCAAACAAACCAACTACAATATCTTTGTGCATGCACTGGCAAGAGGAAATGGTTTACTTTGCGAGGTATTCCTGTTCATTCATATTTGTTTGGTTTTCCTTCAATTTATATCCTTTAGATTCACATTAAACTATTATTTTATGGTAGTGTATTTGATTTTCCATTGATTTCAATTAACCAGGCTTGATATTGTTAGAGTAAAGGTTTTAACTTAATTATGTTGATTAAGTTACCTTTATTCCCTTCTTAAGATTTCACGTTAGTTTGCATAAAGTGACATTTAATAATTATATTAATTATTAAATGTTATCCTATTAGGGCTTCTATTAGGGTTTTTCCTATTAAGGTTTTATTAGGGTTCGCATGATCTCCTTTTTATAAGGATTGATCCCATTGTATTTCATATCAATTCATTCTCTCATTCTCTCTGATATATACATTTTCTATTTTCAGAGAACCCTTGCTTGTTTGTCTCCATCTCTTCTTTTGTGACAGGTTATTTGCATGCAGGTGATCTTCGGGGTTTATGGTGTTGTATTTTCTCAACTCCTACATGGTATCAGAGCTCCACACCTGCAGCTTCCTGTTCTTGTTTTGAAGATTTTTGGAGCTTCAAGGGTTTGGGGCTTGTTTTCTTGATCTAGGGCACACCTGCAATTTTGAAGCATTTTCAGCTCAAACGGACATCACCATTGCATCCGCAGCGGTCAAAAACCTCTAAATCGACTGTTCATTCGTCTATTTTGAACAAAGTCGAAATCTGAAGCAAAATTTTTTTTACAATACGGCCGTCGCCCGCCTGGTAAAAAAAATTTTCCAAAATTTATTTTATCCGAATATTATTTTTGCAAAAATTTCGTCAAAAAAAATATATTAAAAAAAAACATTAAAAAAATTTGATAAAGCCTTTTAACGGCTTGCTTAGGCCGGGCAGGACACTGTGCAGGACCTGCGTAGTGTACCCTGCGCAGGACCTGCGCAGTGTACCCTACGCAGTGTACTCTGCGTAGTCCCCTATGCACGGTACCCTACGCAAACCTGCGTAGCGTACCCGCGCCTGCATAGGGCTGTGGTGGGGGTGGACCCATGTGCCTCCCCCACCCCATATTTTTTTTAAATTTTTTTTTTCAAAATTTTTTTTTATTATTTAAAAAAACAAAATTTTCATGTATAAGCCCAATCGCACTTTTACGATGACGGTCGTTTGGCCATCAAATTTAACACAGTGTTTTTGCTGCGACGGTCGTATGACCGTCAAATTTAACCCAGCACTGGTTTTTTCCCTCTTTGGAGCTGATTTATTCTGGAGGTCATAACTTGGGCATACGATATAGTTTTTTGGCAAACGAGATATCGTTAGAAAGCTGGTTTTCTCATCTTTCTAGTGGTGTAGGTCTTATCACTTCTTTTTTTCGTTGGTGCATTCTATAGCCAGTTGAAGACAAAGGGGCTATTTTCAGTCTCAAGCTCATAACTTTTGATCAGTTTCTCCCTTTTTTGCAATCTCAGTGGCATTGAAACTGTCTTTCAGAGCTCTTCAGTTTCATCCATGCCATTTTTCTAGATTTCACTCCAGGTATCTTTTATTCAGTTATTTGTGTTTTCACACTCTGGTGGATTACCTGGACATATTTGCTCTTGGAAACTTTTTGTTCACATGGGATGCTTTGTTCTTGGCTGTTCTTCATGTATTTCCAGCATTTTGTCCTTTAAGGACATTTTGAGCATCATTTGTAAGCTATCTTTTATGTAAACGCACTGAGATAAAGTGCCACACTATTGTACATGCATCTTTTGGAGATTTTGCACATAAGGTTGTGCCATATTTTGTACTCGCACTGATATTATAAAGTACCATGAGGGGTTGTGTAGTTTGCCTTTGTTTTGCCATCACATCTTTGTCCGGTGAGTATCCCTCCACGACAACAGTGAATCCATACCATGGGGGGTTGTGTAGTTTTCCTTTGTTTGCCATCACACCTTTTTCCAGTGAGTGTCCCTCCACGACGACCATGGATCCATATGATTCCAGCCTCATGCATGTGTGCTTTGTTTTGCACACCTCTTTTTCAGTTGCAGGTGCTTTCTTATGCACTTTCAGATGTTGTATCTTTTTCTTCATGCACTACAGGGTGTTGCACACCATTTCAGTTGATCTGTCAGGCTCCCAGTTCACCATTATGGGGGGGTATTATACTGTTCATGCTAATGCTTCCTTGGTTTCACCTTGGAAGGAATCTTCCATTCTCAGTTGATCAGTGTTTCAGACTATTGGTTCTTGTGCCATCTGTATCTTCATTCCAGGTGTTTGCCTTTGTTTGCCATCTGATTCGAGTAGTGTCGTATGGGCACTCATGCATATTATTGTCTTCTTGTTCCTGATCATCCTATCTTCAGCGGAGGTTCTTCAGCACCATAGCAGTCATCTTTCGACAGTTGTTTGCAGCTTCTTCTGCTTCAGTGATGTCTCTTCTTTTCTTTCTTCTTCTTTTTTTGGAGTAGAGCTTTTTCTTATGAGGTTTTCTCTATTTCTCCATTTTACAGAGATTTGGTTGTATTTGGGTACCCGATCTGGCCTAGTTGCCGGGACCCATGTTGCCTTCTTGCATTGTAGTTACCTTTGCTTTTTTGCATTTGTTTGTAGCTGCACTGTTGCTCATCTTAAGGGGGGGTGTTAGAGTAAAGGTTTTAACTTAATTATGTTGATTAAGTTACCTTTATTCCCTTCTTAAGATTTCACGTTAGTTTGCATAAAGTGACATTTAATAATTATATTAATTATTAAATGTTATCCTATTAGGGCTTCTATTAGGGTTTTTCCTATTAGGGTTTTATTAGGGTTTGCATGATCTCCTTTTTATAAGGATTGATCCCATTGTATTTCATATCAATTCATTCTCTCATTCTCTCTGATATATACATTTTCTATTTTCAGAGAACCCTTGCTTGTTTGTCTCCATCTCTTCTTTTGTGACAGGTTATTTGCATGCAGGTGATCTTCGGGGTTTGTGGTGTTGTATTTTCTCAACTCCTACAGATATTGCTGCTATACAAAAGAAACAATTTGATTGTGTTTAGGTACTTAGCTACTTTGTCATCACATTATTAATAATAAGTACAATGTTTAGTTTCATTGGCTTTTATTTCATTATAAAATAAATTCTCCCTTGTTTGATTTATGGAGTTATTAATCCACTGGAACAAATCACCAACACTTGCATAATTTGTCACATCGACATAATACATGGTAGTTCAAGTATTTCACCTTGCCTGTTCAATTAAAAAGATTTAGAAACTCTTTTTTGTTAATTATGCTTTTACTATTAACAAGAAAGCGATAGCCTTAAAATGGGCCGTAATAAATTTGAATAGGGGTCAAGGAATGCAATAGTGACAAAATTCTTACCTAACATTGTAACCTTGGGGGTCTTTCAATTCATTTTCAATGATAAAAAGACAAGAGTATACATGTAATTTGTAGGTGTCATCTAGACTAACCTAGAATTGTATCCCCATGATAACTTTACCCTTCCATGGGCTTCAAGAAGACCAAATTTACTACCCGAGGCTTCTTGAAAATGGTTCAACATGTACATATCAAATAGGCATGGTGTGAGCAGTCAACACCATTTACTTATACCCTTAATACCAACTTGATCAATATTTCCATGCAACACTCCATTTGGGTAAAAATACTTACCAAATTGGTTCATAGGGGACAAAATGGATCCTTGATTTGCTTTTGATTTCTATCACTGTGATGTGAATTTTCAACACCAAAACTATAAGGAGAAAAGATAAATCATGCTTGGAAATAAACATACATTGGAGACTATACGTCTTGCTACTAATAAAAGAATATGCATCTTCCATTGGAAATTTATTTGAACTATTGAATTAGTACTAACAATTCTAAAACTAAGCAATTAATGCAAACTTGCTTCTATGAAATTAAGGAAAAAAAATAAACTACATGTTGAAAATCAAGTAGAAAAGAAGATGAATGTGCACTTATTGGGCATTCGTTCAAGCATCCATTAGTTTTCATTTTTTCAGGTCAGTTATCTTCCCATCTATATGAAACTTGATCGACAACTAGATAGTCTCCTTGTGTTGGTTGTGTCTACTACAGAAAATACATTGACATAAGAGGGCTTGAATCCCTCCCGTAGGATGGCAACTTTGTTTTTGGGAGATCATGACACATAGTAGACAACTGAATGCAAGTCCTTTTGTTTGACATAATATATGTGCATGCATTTATAAAGGGTTTATTGAATGGTGGCTACAACAACTATTGTGATTGGCTCAAGATTGTGGTTGGAAGAGTTTCTTCACCCTTCTTTGGGCAAACGTCAAGGGAGTGATGAAAAAGTCCTTTTTTATGATCTAAGCCCTCTACAAGTATGGAACTAGGCTATGTAAACCTTACAAACAATTTCAAATAAATCATTGTAAAGATAAATGCACCTTTATAACTGGGAACTGAAAAAAGGATGAACTGGATCATGCCTCTTTTGCTTACTTTGTGGACTCACACAAGCTTATAAATCTTTAGTCAAAGCAAGAGCTAATATTCAAAGGCTTTGTGAGGTCTTCTACAAGAAATTCCACTATGGGTCAAAAATCCTGATTATGAAAGAGTATGAACATACTATCAACTTTGGTTGTGTTTCTTCTATTCAAGTGTCATGCTCTCAGTTTAAAATGAAATAGAAAACAAATTTGTTTGATTTTGTGTTTGCAATTTCCTTTGGGGTCTTGATTTACTGCTTATTTGTTATGTCTTCTGAAGCTTTGATAGTGTGTAGGTTGATTAGATTAATAGCTTTATTTCTTAGATGTGGCCCTCTCTTGATAAGGTAACTCAATTTTTTAGGATCCCATCATTTTATGCATTCATAAAATCCTATTATTTTTACTATTCCTATATTTAGTGAATCATTGAACTTAAAAGTTGTATATCAGTTGTGAGGATTTGCAGAGATTTATATTAATAAAAAATTTAGGCTTTATATTCAAAAGTTTGAGTTTGATGATATCATTAATACTTATTTTTGTTTAATTTTCTTCAGGCAATTTTTAACATAATAAGAGATACAACAAAGCCCATCATTTATCAATATATTGGGAAATACAAGATAGAATCTATTGAATTTAAAGCTCTTACGTTGGGGAGTCTGCTACCCACACTGTAAGGTTAGTTGATCCTGTTTAACTCCTATTATTGGTTTTTTGAAAAGAATGTATATGTACATTTTCCTTTTCTTTTTTTGTGTGTCCTTTCCATAAGTCGTTTAAATGCATAATTGTTTGTTGTATTCATCACTCTCCTCCATGGTCTAGTAATTTGAGAATCTCTCAATGTTATGAGCCAAATCTGAACTAATAAAATAAAAACACAAGTACATGGAACATTTTATAAAATTTGATTCAAAAATATGCAATTATTTTATTTCCTAAATTTTATTTTTCAATAAAATTTTGAATTCTCTAGAATTGAACCAAAATATTTAGAGTCTAAAGTCTAGATAGTAAAGAAATCATACCATTCAGAACTTTGGACTCTCAATCATACACTTCTTTTTTTAGCAACTAAGGGATGTCGAACCCACAAATTGGATATGTCCAAAGCATTTGATAAGTTGACTTGGCAACTTCTATACTGCATCTACCTCTTTTCAACTTCAACCAGGGGAGTACTAATTGCATAATGAATTGTCTTCTTTTTCAATTCGATTAATCATCCCCCATAGGGTCTTCTTCACCAAGTAGGGGATTGTAACGCCCCATTGTTGAACTCAGGGAACGACATGTCACTAATACTAAACATTCGAATAATTTTTCTTATTTCTTATTTTTTAAAACATATAATTACAACATGTGAATATTAACCTAACATGAACGTTCTCAGGATTCCACAACAACGCTACTAAAGTAAAAAAATTAATAGAACACATTAAGAACTATATAAATTTAATCAAGTGAATAGTCATATCTAGAAACATTACTTCAAGAGCTATATTACAAGTTCGTTTACAATAAATGAGATTGTGATAAATCTCGATACATCACAAGTAATAAAACAATGAAACCTCATGTAACATCATGAGAGAGTACCAAATAGAATAAGATGAAGAGTAGTTGTTGACTAATTCCACAAGCTTGTCCAACGAACCAAACGTCGTGAACGATGTTCAACCAGGATCCTGCTAAAACAAGCATGCCTCAAACAAAATTGCCTGTAGGGGACCCAATGGAATAAATGGCACGTTCCTCCCAACTGTGTGGAACTTGAAAGCCCACCCCCTGTGCTAGGAGATAGAACGAGTCCTCAAGTCAAATAAGACAACAAGAAGAAACATCACACAAAATATGGTTGACACACATGTCATCGCAATGACAACACCACTGAAATACACCCAGTACATTAATTAAAGTTTTCACTTAATTTCCAACATCTGAGAGGTTACCCATGCAACCACTTCTGGGTCCAGCCCCTAACGGAAGCCACTCCTTTTAATGTACAACTTTTCAAAAAGACAAGACTATAGAGCCAACATGCATGCAAGAGAAAACTTCTTTGCACAAAGACCCAAAGTCATCGAAACTATACAACAACATTAAACATCTCAAGAAGAACCACAAAATATGCATGGCCAAGTCTATGTATGAACAAATACAACTCCACTCCATGGAATTCAAAATCTCCAAAAGTAAATTCACAAGAACACTAAACGTGCATGGATCACGTTATCATATTTGAAACAATACGAGAGAAATCACAAATCTCCAACCATGATTTCAAAACAACTCTAATATTTTAAGCCTCGGAAAGATGATAAAAAAACACCATATTTCTATAAATGACACAAGAATAGATTCTAAAAAGAGACACCATCAAAACGTTATTAAGAAATTTCATTCAAGACTCCAAACAAACATGTCTTACTCAATACATTTAAGTTCATTGAATCAGAAGACAATAGATTCATCCTCAAGATGATGTTTTAATTCACATCCATAAATATAATGATATTAAAAATTCATACCTTAATAACCATACATATATATTCATTATAATAAGTAAAACAATTCATCATTCTAATCTTTGCAATGTATATATATTTAAATTGATAAACTGTTAAATAGTAAGAGGAACTCAATTAAAATATATATAATTATCCAAGTGCTGATGTCATTGATTGAAATCTAGCCAAGTATCAACTAAACTATGAAATAAACATATTTGTTTATTATAATTTATCTATCTATGTTTATATTTTAGGTAACAAACATTTTATGTTGGAATATAGTCTTTAATTCTTTACCATGTAAATGCTTTTTATATATAAACAACCACAAGATGTTCTAATAATAGCACTACAAACAGATATGATTCTAATGACTAGATAAACAAATAAGATAGTAATCGAACTTAAATTACCTAAAAATATAAACTATAGTTCAATCCTTTCATAAGTTCCACCGCTCATTCTATTCCATATTAAGGGATAAATATAATAAGGAGGATTGCGAATAAGACAGTCGTTCTTCTATTACTCCATCAATATAACTCTATACAAACAAACCGATCCCAAACGCATTTTACTCACATGCAATAATGTAAACAAGAGTATACTTCACCTTTTGTCACTAAGTAATATGAATTTAAGAGAAGGAGAGACGCTGGGTTACCAACACTAACAGTAACAACCAAAATTTTAGCAAAAAGACCACCGCCGCTCACAATCCAATTAGAGAGAAGAAAATCTCAACAAGGACAAACAACATCAACAAGAATCATTTATTTACCCCAGACGCAAAGTGTGACAGCGGAATTAGATTAAGGAAAAACATAAACATGATACTCATATATAGGTCTAAGTAAGATTTAAAACAAAGACTTCCAAACCTCATCCGATTGGAAACTATTATGCATGAATAGGCATGCATTCAGGAAACTAACCAATACTTTCGCGTACAACCAACAATGCACACAAAAAAAGAAACACAAGAAGTCAAAATCTACCACCATACAGATCATGCACTAAGCCATGTTGTACAAGGGAAGACATAGGAGTTGAGAACACTCACAAGCTTCAGAGATAGATAGCAAATATGGTAATAGTGAATCCCATGAATAGTAACAGCTAAACAAGCGACCAATGAGTCAAGTAACTATTGAGTATGTGCATAATGAAATTAAATAGAACGACATATGTAACAACAGATATTCATAAGATATGAAGATAAATTCCAGACGACAAAACAAAAGGTTCCTACCAAGTAAGATTATAATAATTGCAAAAGACTGGGCGAAAGTCGATCATACTCATCATGCATCACTTCACTACAGGAATACATTCATACCAGAGGCACTAGTTGGTGAATGAATAAACATCCTACCATCTAAAGATAGTGTCGGCTCATATCTTACACCATGATAGGCTAGGAAATCGAGGATATGTAAGCAAAACAATGGAACCAATCCGCAACCCAGATTAGGAAATTGAGACAGCATGCAGGATCAAGCATACGTTGCGCTCAAATTGCAGACATAAGTGATAACCATGCTTATAGAAGCTTGATCAGGTTTGATCCAACTGTGACCATTGAATCGATGATGATTAAAATAATAACATGCACTCAACAAAGAAATCGCTAGCAGGTCGACAACATGAAATTAGAAACCAAGAGAATAGCAAATAAGAATCACAAAATCATAATTTTCTTGCATGTGAGGATTTATAATGCATGCACAACCAGCAACACTCAACAATAAGCTCAAATCAAGAATTAAACAAAGAGAATCCCTATTAAGCCGTGCAGCCAAGACAAGAGTTAATTAAAGAAGGCACACTCATAAGGGCTTTTATTAATTTGAAGAAAGTTTTATATTAATTGAATTTGGTCTAAAGATATTTTGAGAGAAATAATCAACAGACTTAAACATGGAATATTCTTAATAAAACCAAAAGGTTTCCTACAAACCGATCGAGGTTAAAACGAAGCCAAACAACATAGACAACATATTCATTACTTAGGAACCACAAACAATCTGTAGTAGATCTAAGTATGATTAGCTAGGTTTTCTAAACCTTCTATCCATTATGTGATTTCACATTAATACAAATTATCTAATCATTAATGGTTTCGTTTTCTATTGTGTATGCAGGTTCCAAGCCAAGATTTTTGCAGAACAATATCATTGAAATACCACAAACCCCTTCGCATGTATCAAAACAAGAATTATCATGAAATTACAACAAGAAAACCTGCAACGCTTTTCGGATTCGAACAACGGTGAAGCAAAAACCTCAAAGACTCAATCCACCCAACATTCACAGTAGAACACAACTTCAAGTATTCATTTTTTTTTGCTTTTCAATCCAAAACCCTAGAGAAATATTGAAAACAATCTTTCCCGTGAAACAACAATCCTCTTTTCGAAAATCCCCATTCCGTCCCAAAAATGAATATTTTTCCTATGTTATATTCTCTTTTCTCAAATTACAAAGCAAACACATTACCTCATTGTTATGCATGCATATCAACCATCAGTTAGCTTTTCGAAAACAATCATTGAGAAATATATTTTGAAATTAAGAAACATAACTGATTGTTATTACTTTTTTCAAAATATCAATTTGCAAAAAATAAATTAATTACAAATAGTTAACTTTTCGCAAACAATATATTTCAATATTTCACTCTTAATTCCTCTTCAATCTAAAAATAACTTTTTAAATTTAAACATTTCAATTAATCATTAATCAATATTACCATTATCTTAAATCATTAAGTAATTTAAATCAACATTATGAAATCATGGTAAAATACAACATGACATGACAACAATGAACACATGACAAATGAACAACAGAACATAAGGGTGACAACTGATACTCATTCTTTCAGAACGATGGTTCAAGACAGAGGACAAGTCTATCTCCCTTCAACGAATTCCATTGGGCCATGGCACGCTCAGACCTGACAAGAAGGTGGAGTCGATGCCTGTACCTGAAAGTTGCATCACACTACACGATCAACCGAAACAACATATATATAACAAAAAACACACTATGAAGAAGAATCATGGCATAGCAAGACACTCATGGATGAGTACTACTAAACCATCTCCTTCACTGAACTGACGTAAAATATAGCATCTAACATCAACCATATCATAGTACCTTCATAAAAATGGAATCTCATGAAAATAAACATCGCATCATAAGGTAAAGTGTAACATCAACTGAGTTTCACAACTGGTCATGTAAACCATGACATAATGCATCAAATTAACATAGTCTCAAAACATCTAACGACTATCAGCTACTCAAAACAACTAAAATAAAAAACGTCATCAGGACTCTCAATCATACACTTCTTTTAGCAACTAAGGTATGTTGAACCCACAAATTGGATATGTCCAAAGCTTTTGATAAGTTGACTTGGCAACTTCTATACTGCATATACCTCTTTTCAACTTCAACCAGGGGAGTACTAATTGCATAATGAATTGTCTTCTTTTTCAATTTGATTAATCATCCCCCATAGGGTCTTCTTCACCAAGTAGGGGATTAAGTTAAAGAGACCCATTATCATGTATTATTTCCATCAAAATGGAAAAGACCCTTAGTACAAAACTTATACTAGCCAGTATGTTACAAAAATTTACATGACTGCCAATTCTAGTAGCACAAGCCAGTACATACAGTTAGCATATGTTACCTAACTTACAAGATAGATGAGTTTCTGGAGGAGATGAAAATAAGACAACTTTTGAATTTGTTTTAGTGCCTAGTGTAGAGTGTCCATAATTTATTGTTACTTTTGAATCTCATATTGACATATATCATTCAACTGAGATTGATACTATTGTTCTCATTATTTGGCAATAATTATTGGATCTGTGTGTAAAATATGGAGATTTATGTTTGATTGCAAACAGTTATCGCTTGTGATTTATCAACAAATTATTATTTTTGTTCATGGGATTCTTACACAAGACAATATATTTATGCATTTCTTGCAAAGTCTATTCCAATTGATCATAACAAAAATACTTCCAATTTTGAAACATAGAACTAAATAGCAGTGAAAATCCCAAACAAAGATTGTCAAGAGTGTATTGCATTTAGCTTTTATTCAATGTTTCTCTTTATGTCTACGATTTCCTCAAGTTTGTCTGATCATCCAAATAAAATGTTGATGGATATGTAACACATTTAGTGCACTCATGCCCTAGTTCATCATATCTGGCAGAGAGCATTCCCATCTAGAGATGACCTTAGAATTTCGTTATGACTTATCTAGAGATAGTGATGTTCACAAAAATTCAAATGAGACAATAAAATTTGGAAGCTAAGGGTATACACATCAATATCTAAGTCAAACAATTAATTCCCTAGACAAATATCAGTTCACACAGTCATGAGTCTACAATATGGAATTGTGATTCTAGATGGTAGGCTTATAACTCTTCTATCCTATAAATGCATGAGCATTGTGTGGTCACCTTCAAAGGAATAAAATAATTTGAATCATCAATTTATTGAATAATTATGGTTGAAGTATCTGATATCTCCACCACAATATTGAGTAAAAATTGTCACATGAAGATCAGGTTTTTTAAGGGTTAAATATTTGCAATCCAAAGAGTAGCATCAAACTTTGAGCTACAAAGGATAATTTTAAATTTTATATGGTTATTTAAAATACTAAAATACTTTTGCTTGAGAATTAGTTGTGCTAGACTTTCAACTTACACTTTATTTTGAAGGTAAGGGACAACAACAATAATAGTTAAATGTCTTAAAAACAATTTTTTCAGACAGAATGGGTAGATCTTAATTTTCATAGATCACTTTTTACATACTCTACAAGAAATATCATAATCTTTATTTTCAACTAAAAAAAGATCTGGAAAAATACATATCTATAAATTTATAAGTACAAATATTTAGTCTATAAATAAATACACATTGATTAAGGGTGGATTACATTTTCTCTTCTTAAAAAAGTGTTTGACATGTCAGAATATAGGCCATATTCTATTGAATAGCTCTAAAATTTGAAACATAGTAGACAATCTTTATTTAAGTACTAATTTAAAGTTTTATACCATGTTTCCACAAAAAAATTATGTAGACCATAGCTACTCAAAATAGAAAGAAATTCCTACAAATTTTGCTCATGAAGCAAATATTCTTGTTGATACAACAGATGTGCCACATTTGGTTCGTGGTGATTGGCTAAAACCTAGTGCAGTACTAATTGATCTTGGCTTAAATGCAGTAGAAGTGTAGTGACCCTCTTGATGACACTTTTATTTTAGTTGTTTTGTGACACTGTTAGCAGTTAGACCTTTGATATTATGTTTGTTTCAATGTTTTATGTCATGGTTTACATGACCAGTTGTGAAACTCAGTTGATGATACACTATATTTTATGATGTGATGTTTACTTTCATGAGATGACATTTATGATGATTATCTATGCTGTTATGTTAGTTAGATGTTTAGGTCAGTTGGTAAAGGAGACGATTTAGCTATTCTCATCAGTGAGTGCCCTGCTATATCGTGACTCTTCTTCACAGTGTGTTTTCATATTTATACATGTTGGATTAATCATGCAATGTTACGCAACTTTCAGGTACAGGCATCGACTCCACATGTTTGTCAGGTCTGAGCGTGTCATGACCCAATGGAGTTATCAATGGGAGATAGACTTATCCTCCATCCTTAGCCTTCATTCTGAAAAGAATGAGTATCTTTCGTCACCCTTTTGTCATGTCACCCATTCGTCGCGTGTTTGCATTCGTTTGTTATTGATTGAGTTTGTAATGCTTATATTATGTTAATTTAGATTATTATAATTTTTTAATTAATATTAATGTTGCTTTATTTGATTTAATGATATAATTAAATTAAAGAAGTTATTTTTAGTTTATTAAGTGATTAAATTAAAATATTAAATTATCTTGTTTTCGAAAAGAGCATTTAATTGTAATTGATTTGATTATTCAATTTGACGTTTCGAAAATAGAAATTTTAGTTGAGATCTAAAGTTGAAATATCTTGTTAATTTGTTGTGTCTATTGAGTTTAATTAATGCATGTGTTGCATGCTAAAACTGAAAGTTAAAGTTGAGACTTAGGAATAATGGGAAAAGGATATAATCTGGAAAAAGATAATTCTTGCACAAAGAGTTTTGATATTCGAATAGTAGGAAGCAGAAAGATTGTTTTCAAAAGATAATTTTGGATTTGAGGAATTGATCATAGAAGCTGCAAATTGTGTTAAAGACTATGTACAGATTGTGGAAAGTAGAAGGTTTGAATTTGCGGGGTTTTGTTGTATTTGTTCTCCATTTTCAAGGAAATGCTTTCAGGTTCTTTTCTTGTTAAATTCCAAAGTATATTTTGTTATGAACATGTTAAATTTTGCTGAGAATATTTCGTCCTCAAACCCTATTACATCATAGAAAATTGAAATATGTTAGTCTCTGAATAATTGCAATTATCACGATTGATTTGGAAACGAAAATAATATTATAAATTGATTGTGTTTACAAAAATAATAAAGAAGAAAACATTGTTAATACTTTTACGGAAGGTTAGATTTGTTAGTGGTATCAAATTCATTGAATTGTTGAATCCCTTTCTTTTGTTTGTTGATGGATTCATTCTTTTGAGAAGTCTACATCTGAATCAATTCCAATACCACTCTTCTTTGGGCATGTATCATATTTCTTTTTTATTATCTCTGTCATGCTATCAAGAATTATTGGAATCTGACAAATGGATCCCTGTATTCTTTCACGTTCCATGGCCTTCTTCATGATTTATTCCATTTGATTCTATTTGAGACTGTTACCATGTTTTTCTCTTGGCCACATGGGTTGACAGACTGAATGCTTTCTTATTACAAGTCTCTGTTTTTATGTTGTTTTTATTTACTCCATTTTTGGTTTGTATTCGGTTTATCTTGGTACTCCATCGTTGCAATTATTTTTACCCTATGTTGGTTGTTGCACGTTTTCTATTTTGGTGTACTGTGTGGGCTGCGAGAGGTGAGTTTGATGGTTCTGATTGTTTCACTGGGCGCGGGTGCGCAATTTTCTTATTCACTTCCTTAAACTTTAGCGCCGGTTTCACCTTGTCTTCATATCTTATTTTGATCCTTTGTTGTATCATGTGTTTATGGGAGAAAACAGGTTTTGTGTCTCTTGATCTGTGTGTTGGTTGTGTATGGGATAGTTGGAATGGGATTATCACCTCCTTAGTGTGCGCTTTGAAACTCTCCTCTGACTGTTATCTTTATGTTAATATTAATCTCTTCGACGGTGATCTGTGTTCTCTTCTTGCGTTGTCATCAATCCTTTCATTTCCTTTACCTTTGTTTAGCAAGGCCAATATCCTACCTGAGATGTTGATTCACATACTTTACCAGTTGAAAACCTGATTGCTTAGTCACTTTGGGGTCGCCTATGTACCTTTGGTGAAGTCAAGATTCACCCTATGATATCTTCATTTGCTATTTGCTAACCCTGCATGTGGATCTATCGACGATGATCACGGTGCTAACGTCGAGTTCTTTTATCCACTCCGCAGAAATGGTTGCATGTCTTTTGCAACCATTGACATTAAGTTAACGTTTCATCACCTCATCAGATCGGCTGATTTAGAGTCTTCTGGTCCTAGGTCAAACTTAAGATAGATGTCGATGTAGGTTTCTTTCTTATTAATCGACACTTGGTATTTATGTTAGGTTTTAAATAAAGACCTTCCTTTGTATAAATATATATTGTGGTTAAGAAGATTAAACATTATAAGTAATGGTTACTTTAAAGTAAACTCTTATTAAATATAACGTGTCTTTAAATATAGATATGGAGGTAGTTGCATAAATTAGAATATAATTACTACTTTATTAAGATTTGTATAAATAAATTTTAACGTGAATGTCAATGCATATCTAAAGAGAATTCGATTAAAATTTAATGAGTATGTTAATATATATATATATATATATATATATATATATATATATATATATCTTTTCATTTAGAGTTATATATAATTTTATTAGTATTCTTGTTCATTAAGGATTCACTTATTAGTTATATGTTAAGTCATATAGTTAGTGAATATGATGAATGCGTTTCTTTTCAAAGATAAAATGGTAAAGGATAATTGATATGTTGAATTATTTTAATAAATGTTTAGAGATGATTCTTTGATTTTTGATTTGTTCTTTTAATGATCAATTATATTAAGTTCAGATAATGGTTATATCAATATACTAACTAGGAGTTGGTATTTAAAATATCTATAGTGAAGGAAGGATTATTTTGGTTATATGTATTCTTTTTAATTGAATGTTTAGTTAATGAGACATCATTAATTCTTGTGGAAAAATTGGTGTAAATGTTTTAAACAAAGTGATTTTTATTATTTCTCATAATTGAGGTTAACTGTTCTAGTATTTTGTTTTCCCAGAGGAGTTGATTGGTCATTTTTGAAATATGCTATGTTTATAGTATGGAGGCCTTGTTTTGATCTTGTGTGGAAATGTGGAACTCGCACGTATGCCTATGTATTACTTGCTGGGCAAATTGTATTTCATGTTTATTTGAGTACGTACTTGCAGAAGTTTCGCAATGTTATGTCACCATGGTCATTTATTGGATCGGTTGATTATGCCCTTGTTTAATGAAGTTCATGTTCATGTATAATTGCCCTCTTGTTATAATCTATTTTTGGAGTTGTACCTTAGGAAGAGTGGCTTCTGTTAGGGGCCGGACCTAGAAGAGGTTGCAAGGGTAACCTATCGGAAGTATGTTAAAAAGTGATAATTAAAACATGTTGTAGGGGTTTGGGTAGTTAAATAAACCTTACAAGATAATGTTTACCTCATCTTGGATTTTAATGCTTGTTAAGGTTAAAGCAAGTTGAGAAGGCTTGGAATAGCATCTTGAACTCTTCGTCTTCTTGAGAAGTGATTCGAGGCCACATAGTACGTATAGTGGTCGGGAGTCGTAAGAGGTTGCTAGGGTAACTCTAGTAGAGGGTTGGTAACCTGTCCTGTATATGTGATGACACTCTTATCCTAGTACACTTTGTGATCTCTCTGTTTGTGAGTCGCCTCTGGGAGTTTTCAGTATGCAATTTTTTGTTGTAGTTTATAGTTTGTCTTTGACTGGTTCTTGAGTTGTCATGGGAGTCAACTTTGTCATTGTGTTTGATTCTTTGTGAGGTCAGTTTGACTTGAGGACTTGTTCTATCTCCTAGCATGGGGGATGGGCTTTTGAGCTCCACACAGTTGGGAGGAATGTGCCACATCTCCATTGGGTCCCCTACAAGTATTTGGTTCGTGACAAGTTTTCTCAACTGGATCCTGATTGCACAATGGTTTCGGAGATTAGTTCCTTTGGCGAGTTCGTGGCATGGATGTCTTCTTTTCCTCATCTCATTCTTCATTGTATTACACTCATGATGTACATGAGATTCCTTTTATCTATTTTTATTATTCTGAGATTTATTTTAATCTCAATTATTGTATGTAAACTCTTATTGTTATATTTATCTGGACATGACTTCTCATGAGTTAATTATTTATATGGAAATTGTAGTGTATTGTTGTTATTCATAGTAGCGTAGTTGTGGAACCTTGAAACATTTATGGTGGTTGTTGTCACATGTTATCTTTTTTTTTTTTAAAATATTTTGTTGATTATGTGAATGTCATAACGTTTTTCGAGTTCCACGGCGGGGCATTACAAGAAGTATGCCATCTTCTAACTACTTTTTTGAAAAAAAAGTTTGTAAGTAAAAGATGGTTGATATATAGCAAATAAAAACTATTGCTTCCACTTTTGTAGGATCCTAGTGATAAAAGAGAATATCAATTAGTCCCTCATGTGACACAATATGTCTATATGGCTTTCTTTATATGTTCAATGTAATCATAACATAATGTATATACTATATGGCATTTTCATGACATTATGTATATGAATGTTTACATTATATATATAGATGCCATATTTATTATTTTTATATGATGCTATCATATTTCATGTGGTTCCATGTGTACAAAATAAGTGTGTAAGAAACAACATATATTAGCCAATGTGAGTTGATTCATATAAATTAATCTTTAATTTATGTATAATTGATGCACATAAAAAATTAAGGACAATTATCCTGACCAATTGTTACTAAAACACAACAAATACAAATAAAACTATTCTAAAACTTTTTTGCAGTTGCGCTCTTCTTGAATTTACCTAGGCTTTAGAATTCCCTTATACATGTATTCTACGGGTAACCTATCATGCATGCTCCCCACGTGCTATTGACTGCTCCTACATAAACATGGAGATTGGGGTGCGGAAATGTTGCTCAGGGTCCCCATGGAAGGTGTGTTGAAAAGTTAAAAGGCATTAGAGAACTAGGGGAGAAGACCCAATATCCACCAGGGCTAACTTCGCGCAACCATAGAATCTAAATCATACGTCGAATTGAAAAAAAATAATTATGAGTTTTTTTCACTCACGAGTTAAGAGCTTATAACTAAGGTTTTGGATTTTGGGCAATTCGGTAGAGTGTAGGAGCATTGGATATGCGTGTAGAGGTCAAAAAGACACCTTTTAGAGGTGTCGTCCACTCCCTGCCACCTAACGTCCCAGTACCCGCCAACTATAACCACCAAAAAAATTATTTAAAAACACCTAAATGTGTCACTATTAACAATTAAATAAAACTATTATATTATTCAAATCCGCTCAAAAGTCAATGGGTCTAATTCATGTTGGCACCTTAAAAAATCATTTTCGCACCCATTAAAAATCACTCCTACATATTAATCTCCTTATTTTAGCACCAGACACCAAACACATTACACCTCAATTAATCTTCATTTGGGGTCCGATTTAAGCATATGACTAATGTTTTTTTTGTGGGTATCCCATTATTTTCCATCATTTTATCGCGCATACTCTCTAGAAGATTCTCATGGCGATGGAAGCAAATGGCGACTGCTCTCCACGACTCCTGCAACTTTACACACCTTCAGGTAACATCAAACATCATTCTCCTTTGAATATACAAACAATGGTACTAGTTAATCATTTTCTTTTGCATCTTTCATGACCTGTGAAGGGTTTATTTGATGATTGAAAAATTATTACTACTTGTTTATGAAATAAATTATTCCTCTTACACGCATTTTCACCGTGTGCTGTTTGATTTTGTCGAGTCATGGTGCTGGTGTTTTACACACGAGTTTTTTTGGGGTTAAATGATTTCCTCTCCTCATTTTACTGCGCACTTTTAGCCTAGTAAAGTCGATTGTATCATGATTTTGTCTGTAGAAATGATAGGGGAATTTCGTGGGTTTGACCAAATGTCTGCAAAAAATGATTAATGGTCTGCATCGACCTTTTTATAAAAAACCCATGTGTGAATATGAGCATAAATCGACAAACCCATTTAGTATACACCATTTTGTGAAAACCCTTGCTTTGTTTTTCCAAATATGGGTTTTTTTGGGGTTAAATGATTAAATACGACCTGGTAAAGTCAATTGTCTCATGATATTGTCTCCATAAATGATGAGGAATTTTGTGGGTTTGACCACATGTCTACAAAATAATATGTTTTGGTCTGCTTTGACCTTTTTATAAAAAACCCATGTCACAATGGGAAAAAATCAGCAAACCCATTTAAAATACATATATATTTGTGAAAACCCTTGCTTGGTTTTTTCCAAATTTGTGTGCTTAACGAAGTTATCTCATGAAACCCTTGCCTGGAATATTCTACATCTATCTAAAAACGCACTTTTGTATTCCTGCGAGTGACGAATTATTTTTATGAAACCCTTGGTTAATTTCTTGTGCACATTTCTGAAAACCCAAGTGTGTAATCAATCTACTTTTGTTAAAATTAATATCCTATTGATGTTGAATATAGCACAAATTCTTTCATTTACTGTACAATGTGCTTTTACATTCTACTTATAGTTATTTTCATAAGTTGTGCATTTAACATTTATATTTATGCACTGTCTTTTTACTTAACTTTATAAGTAAATGAAGGTCTTTTTTGTTGTCTTTACAAGATTTACAAAATGAATTCTCCTAAGTTTTGCAGCAATTCTTTCAGCATTGTCATGGGTGTATAACTCTGTTTGAATACGTTTTGTTTTCCTATCCAATACAACAGACTAGCATTTGTTTATATTTTTATACTTTCCATTGCACATACAGTAGACCAGCATACATATATTTGTCATTTTACATTATGTCTCTTGTTCATTCAACAAATCGATATATATGTGTGTATCATTTGCCTATCCTTTGAGAATGCAAACAATGGTACTGGTTAATCATTTTCTTCTACATCTTATTGAATTTGTAAAATAATGTGTACAATGTTAATTATATATATATAACACACAGCTTATTGAATTTTTAAATGAATGTGTATAATGATATATAACACAACTTATCGAATTTGCAAATGAATTTGTACAATGTTATATATATAACATTGTACACATTCAATTACAAATTCAATAAGCCGTGTGTTTGAATTTGTAAATGAATGTGTGCAATGTTTTATATATAACATTGTACACATTCCTTTACAAATTCAATACGCTGCATGTTTGAATTTGTAAATAAATGTGTACAATGTATTATACATTTGTGTACAAATTATGTGTTTGTTGTCTCTTGTTCATTGAGCAGATTGATATGTATGTTGGTATCCTTTAACTATCCTTTCAAAATGCAAACAATGGTACTAGTTAATCATTTTCTTCTGCATCTTTCATGACCCATGATGGGTTTATTCGATGATTGAAAAAATATTACTACTTGTTTATGAAATAAATCATTCCTTTTACATGCCTTTTCACCATGTGTTGTTTGGTTTTGTTGGGTCATGGTGCTGGTTTTTTTTTTTCCATATTGTATGTATGTATGCACATACATACATACATACATATATACATACATACATACATACATACATACATACATACATATGTATACATATGTATACATATATATATGTATGCATGTATATATAAAGTTGTATGTCCATGGTGTGAGGTAACAATAAACATCATTCTCCTTTCAAAGTGTATGTATGTATGTGTGTATGTACATACATATATATGTATGTATGTATGTATGTATGTGTATGTATGTATGCACATACATACATATATATGTATGTATGTATTTATGCACATTGTACACATTCTTGTACAAATTCAATAAGATGTAGAAGAAAATGATTAACCAGTACCATTGTTTGCATTTTGAAAGGATAGTTAAACAATATAGACATATATATCAATCTTCTCAATGATTGTATGTATGTACATACATACATACATATATATATATATATATATGTGTGTGTGTGTGTGTGTGTGTGTGTGTGTGTGTATGTGCATACATACATGCACATACATACATACATACATATATACACATACATATATATATTTATGAATGTATGTATGTATGTATGTATGTTTGTATGTATGCACATACATACATACATATACCTTCCATCGCCATGAGAACCTTCTAGAGACAACACACGGTAAAATGATGGAAAATAATGGGATATCCAAAAAAAATCATTAATCATATGCATTAATCGGACCCCAAATGAAGATTAATTGGGGTGTAAAGTGTTTGTTGTCTGGTGCTAAAGTAGGGAGATTAATATGTAGGAGTGATTTTTAATGGGCGCCAAAATGATTTTATAAGGTGCCAATGTGAATTAGACCCATTGACTTTTGAGTGGATTTGAATGATATAATAGTTTTATTTAAATGTTAATAGTGACACATTTAGGTGTTTTTTTTGCTTTGCAATGTATATCAGTGATTTTCTGCAATGTATATGCATGTATGCTTGTATTTCTATGAATTTTTACATGTATGCTTATGTTTGTATGACTGTATGCATGCATACAAACATGCAAAAAATCACAGATATATAAGGCTCCCCAAATAAACATCGAATCTAAATATAATACAGAATTCAATCATATCATCTCTAAAAACCTACATAAGTAGCAGCTACAAATTCAAATGCTATAAAAAATTAAAATTTGAAACACAACAATCAATTTGAATGCATTCAATTGTCGAATTCAATTTTTTAAATAAGAGGGACAGCAGCCAATGACATTCACAATTAATCTTCTCTAGTAATATCCTCTCCATACTACAGACCATTGAATGACATCCTTTGCACATTCCTCATATATCCAAGGTTGATGAGAAACAATGAATATAATTTGAATAAATCTTGGTATACAATTCTATTAACATTTATATGTTTTTACATATATTTATCTATTCCATATAGATCTTTTAATATGTTGAACTTGATTAATTGTGTTATTGTACATGCATTATTTCAAATGTTGTATGATGTTTGTATGTTACTAGCCTCGGTTGTGACTACCCGTGGTTGTAAATATTTTCTTGCAGGCATGGGAGAACAAGGAGAGGTGGTGCAACAATGTTCATGGTGGGCAGTTTGGTAAATGTTTTTGTCAACACACCAAATAATTAAGGTTTTTTTGTTCGAATGGCTCTATGTTTCAGTTATTTTTCTATATTGTTCACTAACTAGTATGTCTTTTTATTTATTTCAATAACTATTGTCCATGTTTGTTTGTTCTATTATATTTTTTTGTTGTGGCAAGCATGTAAAATGGCTAGGAGGTTGTAAAGAGCATGTCAAATTGCAAGATTACATTTCAGGTAAAGCCTTTCAAGACTTTACTTTGGTTGTGACCCGGTAGACATAGTGTTCATTTATAATGCTCATTTTTCATATTCATTGTAAACTTACATTTAAAATTTACAATTAGATTGATTTCCAAGTGTAGGTGTTGAAAAATTTATAATTTCAAATAGATTAATTTTTTGGATATGCTCATATAGATGTATAGATATATGTATGCATATACTTAGTTGTGCATACATACATACATACATACATATATATATATATACACAACTAAGAAGGTTGTAAAGAGCATGTCAAATTGCAAAATGACATTTCAGGTCAAGTCTTTCAAGAGTTTACTTTGGCTGTGACCTGGTAGACATTGTGTTCATTTATGATTTTCATTTTTCTTATTCATTGTAAACTTACACTTACAATTTACAATTATATTGATTTCCACTTACACTTACAGTTACAATTTATGGATATGCTACATATAGATGTATAGTAATATATATGTGTGTGTGTGTGTGTGTGTGTGTGTATCCATATACTTAGTTGTGTATACATATATATATACACACACACACAACTATGTATATGTGTATATATATATTTATATATGTACATAATTTTTTGAATTTCAATTACATACATTTTTTAATGTACATTTAAATTTTCAACAATGTTAGTTAGATGAATACAACAAACACATATCCAACAAAATGATAGATGAATACAACCAACACAAAATTGATTTCCAATCACAAAAGCATAGATCATTAACTTGGACAGCTCCCAAAACATGCCTAGACCGAAATCAAATTTATTACACCATAAACATGATTAAGACAAAGTTGGAAAGAAGACAAAGATTCTTCAGTCTTACAAAAAAGACACTGGCACACATCGAAGTATATAAGTTGACAAAAAACTACCATTCAGTTCTACAAAATTAGACACTAGTATCCTTTGGCTATCCAATACAACAAACTACTATCCTTTGGTTGTCCAATACAATAGACTAGCATTCAATTTTACGAAAAACTTTCTAGCACACTTCGAGGTCAAAAAGTTGACAACAAAAAATCTTAATTAGACATCCACATATCTGATTAAGAAGTGGTGTGTCCTTGGGGGTCAACTAAATCCACATCAACTGGAGAAGATGTTAAGGACTGCAGATTGTTTTGTATGGCACTTGCTATACAAGCAAGCAATGCATGATTTGCCTCTGGAGTGAGTTGTAACTGTGGAGAGTAGCCTTTAGAAGACCCGTTTTGTACGTTGCTAAGAGTAGCAAAGGCTAGAGCCAAAATGTTAACCATGTCCCTTAAAATTGGATGTTGACTTGGAAGAGGAGTTGTAGGAGTACTCTTACTTCTATTTCTTTTTGCTTTTTCTGCCTGCTTTTGGTTTTCCTTCAACTGTTGAGCAATATTTGCTTGCTCCCTTTGAAGCTCCTTTTGATGTCGTTGCCTCAACTTCTCCTCTACAATTTTCTATTTTTTTCCAGCACGCTCCAATCTCTTTGCCTCCCTCTGTGCGAGGATTGCTTCTCTTTCTGCCTTTTTTTCAGCCATTTGCCCCCTTTTCCTTTGCTATAATTCTTGGTTTCTTCATTTTTGTGCCTCTTGTTCATTCAACAAATTGAAGAAATCATCTGATGTCAAAATTTGAGACTGTCTACTAAGGCGTAGGACCCCATTGCGACCTATATTAGATGATTGGTGCACCCTTTTCATTGGGAGTTGCAAAAAAAATGCTTCTCCTACTTGATGGTTGCTGATCATTGACTTGTGTGCATAGCACATAGTCAGCCTCTTTGTCGCTTGAGTCATTACCTTTGACTCCATCCTCATCATCATTTTTAGCCTCCCAATTTCTCCTAGTTGTGAAGTAATGGATGGCATCTTCAGGATCAACATCTGGTGGTGATGGCATGGACAACCCTTCATCCACTTGACTGAAATTGAGATGTTCCCCTAGGTTCAAAGCTACATCTTGAAATTTAGATGGCAGATTGAGACTCTCTTCATTTTCAGCTGCCTGATTACATGATTGAACTGTTGGTTCTTGTTCAATTTTTTTTGCCTCAATATTTTTTGGGCAATATCCTTCTTCATTTGTTGGATTTGGGGGAATGCTTGTAGAAAAGGTGTCCACAAACTGTCCAATATGTTCCTCATTCCAACCTGCTATCCTCAAACATGTTTTCGCTGCCATGAATTGTGCCTCATCATCAACTGTATCACCCTTTATTTTTTCTCCCAATGTGGTTCCTTCCTCTTCAACCACGAAATCTTGGCTTGGCCCCATATCCAAGTCAAGTGCATGTCAATCTAATGGCCAAATTCTCGTTCTTCTAAAACCACTTGCAATGTTATTAGGAGTTAAAGCTTGTGCAAAAGCTTTGTTAGCAAGTGTTGCCAACTCTACCCTTCCAATGTCAAGTTGAGGATTTTCAGAGAGCCATATACTCCTTTACTATTTGAAGTAGTTCTTAAATGGTGAGAACACACTAACATCAAGGGGCTGCAATTTGTGGCTGCAATGTACTAGAAGTGTGAGCAGATCTATTCCCATAGTCTTTGCTTCTTCAATCATTTTAAATGCCACATGGCTGCCATGACCGTCAAAGATGAGAAGTTGTTTGCTGGTTGGTGACACCCCTCCTGTGACATTTCTTGCAAAGTGTTTTAACCATTCCACAAATAATTCTTTGGTCATCCAAACATGCTCTTAGATTGTCATGCATGCTCTTGGCTCACAGTTAACAATATAGTTTCTAATGTTCTTTTTGGACTTGAACAAATAGTAAATGGGTATAGCCTGACCTACTGCACTAACACAAGCTAGAATAGTGATCCATTCTCTGTTTTTAGAAATTAATTGTGGAACACATTTCATCCCTATTTTTGCAATAACTCTTATTACACAGTTTCTGCCAGCTTGCACACCTATTTCATCACAATTCCATATTTTGTTGTTCCTGTAATTATGTTTGTTGTACAACTCCTCCAAGTTATCATAGAATGAAGAAACTATTTCTGGGCGTAGCATTATAGTTCGATCTATGTCCACTCCTTTGGGTGTTCGAATTGTTAGATCGAGATGCCTTTGACGAAAGCCAACCCACCATGACCTTCTTGGTATCTCATTTGTGAATGGGTTAGGCCTTCCTCCAACCATTTGGGCCACCATTGATGTAAGTTGTGACACTTGAAGGCCATGGCCAATATTAGCCATATCTTTACACCACTGCACAATTTCAACTTCTTCTTCGTCAGTTAGGACTGTTCGGGGCCCCCTTCTTTTTGTGGATGTCACACCATTGAGTCATGCCCTCAAACTGCTAGGCGAGATTCCCCATTTGATCGTTGAACCTTTGATTGACATTCGATTGTCCTCAACATCTGCAATGGTTTTTTCCACGTCATCCATAGACCAATTTTTCGTGCACAGATCTAAGGTTGTCATATGGTCAACAGGGGGCGGTTTCATTTCTACCTCAATATTATGAACATCAGGTTCAAAACCGTCATTTTCATTCCTCTGTTGTGCATTTTCATAAATAAATTTCTCGTTGATGTTCACTGTTGGCTCTTCATCAACAACATCTAAAACATTGAATGTCACTCCATGAGGTACTCTAATCAAGCACCTCCCACTTGATCTTTTCCTCTTCTACCCTGGTGCCATGATTGTTAGTGATCATGTACATTGTAAGCCATAAAGTGTCAAAAGACTGTGATCCTGTACATATAATTAGACAAATATAATTACAAAGAAAATCACTAATATACAGTGCAAAATAGAAAATCGTGCTAATTGTGTCACTATTAACATTTAAATAAAACTATTATATCATTCAAATCCTCTCAAAATTCAATGGGTCTAATTCACGTTAGCACCTTATAAAATCATTTTGGCACCCATTAAAAATCACTCCTACATATTAATCTCCTTACTTTAGCACCAGAGACCAAACACATTACACCCTAATTAATCTTCATTTGGGGTCCGATTAATGCATATGACTAATGTTTTTTTTTGTATTTCATTCTTTTCCATCAATGTTCAAAGCACATTGTATAGAAAATGAAAGAAGTTGTGTTGTATTCAATAGCAATAGGATATTAATTTTAACAGACGTAGATTGATTACACACTTAAGTTTTTAGAAATGTGCACGAAAAATTAACCAAGGGTTTCATAATAATAATTCTTCACTTGTAGGAATACAAAAGTGTGTTTTTAGATAGATGTGGAATATTTCAAGCAAGGGTTTCATGAGATTAATTCATTAAGCACACGAATTTGGAAAAAACCAAGCAAGGGTTTTCACAAATACATATGTATTTTAAATGGGTTTGTCGATTGTTGCCCATAGTGACATGGATTTTTTTATAAAAAGGTCGAAGTAGACCAAAGAATATTATTTTGCAGACATGTGGTCAAACCCACTAAATTTCTCTATCATTTCTATAGACAAAATCACGATACAATGGACTTTACCAAGCCATGAGTGCGCAGTAAAACAAGGAGAGGAAATCATTTAACCCCAAAAGAACCCTGTGTAAAACACCAACATACACACACACATATATATGCATACATACATAAACACCAACATATATATGTATGTATGTATGTGCATACATACATACATACACTTTAAAAGGAGAATGTTGTTTGTTGTTACCTCACACCATGGACAGACAACTTTATATATACATACATAAATACATACATACATACATGTATATATGTATGTATGTGCATGCATACATACATACAATGTGGGAGAAAAAACTAGCACCATGATCCGACAAAATCAAACAACACATGTCGAAAAGGAGTGTAAAAGGAATGATTTATTTCATAAACAAGCAATAATAATTTTTCAATCATCGAAGAAACCCTTCATGGGTCATGAAAGATACAAAAGAAAATGATTATCCAATACCATAGTTTGCATTTTGAAAGGATAGTTAAAAAATACAGACATATATATCAATCTTCTCAATGAACAAGAGACAACAGACACATAATTTCTAAATGAATGTATAAAACATTGCACACATTCATTTACAAATTCAAACACACAACTTAATGAATTTGTAAATGAATGTGTACAATATTATATATATAACATTGTACAAACTCATTTGCAAATTCAATAACTTGTGTTTTTGAAAAGTTAAACAGCATTTACAGGGCGTTGTACCCTACACAACGAGCCACAAGGGCCAGAAAAGGACAAGTCTTAAACAATTAACATAAATAGGGAAAAAATCAGAGACAACCCAAAGGCAGCACAACAACAACAGAGAAACAACAGACAGACCAACACCAGGAGCAACTAACTGGCTTCGTCCCAGTTCTTGATCGGGAGGTCCACCGCCTCATCTCCCACCCACTCTTTATTTTCCTGGCTATTGTTCCCCTCCAGTTCCTCTTTTATGGCATTTGATAGATTACTCGTAACAAAGTGACCTAGTTTCATGGTGAAGCGAGTCAACCCCCAAAATCTTTTGTCCAGAGTGTCCAAACGCTTTGCCACCTTATCCAAATCCACCCCAACATCCATAGCACCCTGAACCTCACTGGGCTCATCCACCAGTAGTTGTGGAGGGCACGAGCTAGAGCCATCAGAAGGGAGCTTTCTGTCCACCGGAGTAAGCTGGGGCCTCTCCACTAAATCTTCTTCCACCTCTTCTAACTCTTCTTCCTTGTAACCCTTGTTGTCTGACTACTCCTCATCTGAATCCTCAATGATTAATCTCTTCTTGTTGTTCTTAGCCAACCTCCTAGATCTCCTCCTGACACTTTTTTCTCCAGTCATCTTTCGTGTTCCCCACAACCATGTCCCCTCTGGAATCTTTCCTAACCACATTCTTACCCTTTCCATCTTTGACAGTTGCAGCCTGCATGCATTTCTCCTTACCTTTTTTCGACATAGTGTCAGTAACAGTCGTGTCAGCCTGAGTTGCTTTTAGCTCACAGAGCCCTTCCGCCGCACTCGCATGGACCTTGCCTAACCCACCCTTAAGCTTTTTGGAGGTAAATTTGGTCCTGGCGTTCCCCAAATTATCAATATTAGCCTTTTGAGGAGGACTCTTGGACTCAGCCGGGGAGATATGCACTGTGGAGAGGGGTTCAATGTTCTCAACACGGACATTGGTGATGGTTTTGGGCAGGCAAAGGGCAAGATGAAAGTGATACAGGCAGAGAATTAGCCCCTGATGGAGCGGGAGTGGCGGAAGATCATAGGAATTTCGGCTAGCCGGCGCTTTACACTTGTCCACAGAACTTTCCAAGTCCATTAGAAGGAAAAACGGAAAACTAAGAAGCATTTTGTGCCTAAGGTGGTTTAACAGGGGGAAATGATAAAAGAAGCAAGTTTTGAATCTACCTTCCAACATAATGTATTTCATCAGCGCCATGAAAACCTGGTCCCACGACTTAGGAAGCTCTTCCCTTTCAAACCCCACCTGGTTCCTAACAGGGGTCTCCTCTCCTCTGAAAAATGCCTTTAGGCTCTCATGGTCCAAGTTTTTGGTGTGCTTAGGATATTTTTTCCCCTCACACAGCAAACCCGTAGCCTACGCAATAACATCCTCGTTGATTTAGAACGAAATCCCCCCAATGGAGACCCTCCTGTCCTTCCACGAGCTAGCAAATTGACCCGATAAAATGGGATCATGGCCGACTAAGCTTTCCATGAGTGGAGCAATTCCTCCCTCCACACAAATGTGCCTGACAAGCAGGTTGTTTCGGAATTCATCACAATTGTCCGGTTTCGTCTGAACGTGATCACCACCCATACTGCCAGACTTCTTAGGAAGCTCACATAAATGCAAGAAATACCAAAAGTAGCAGTCGCGAACAATAATCTTAACTAGATAGTTAAGGCAAGGATTACATCGAAGCAAATCTAAACCCGCATACCTATCACACGCGCGGAGAGGAAATATACCATAGTGAGAAAAGACACAAAATTTAATGAATTTATGATTACAGTATAGAGGGCAAAAGTTGGCGGAGATGTAGGAAAAGCATGAAATCCTATGTAGACGAACTAACAAACTAATTTTAGTAATTCTCCAAAATAACCCAAAAGATCCCCTAGCTAAACTAGTCAGCCCGAAGTCTCCAGAAAGTGGCCAAATCGTATCATAGAAAGTCACATCATTATTAATACACTCACTCCTCCAAAAGTAATGAGGAGATAAAACAAGCAATCCAATTCGCAAAAGAGTAGCCTGCACAGTACGGTCCCTCACCTGATAATAATTCACGTCCTTCTAATTAATCTGCATCACGCCGCCAAAACTAGACTTGAACTCCTCAATTAAATCCCCACCCCACTGTCTCATCATAATCTTATAAACTAAACCCATCCACCAAGTCCAAATGACATACACGTGGATGCTCCTTCCCCTGCCCCACACTCGCTCAGCTCTACTAGGATAATTCCACCTGTACTCCATACCAATATTGACATTCATCCACTAGCACATCCAAATTAACCAGTGGGCCCCCCCATCAGCTCTCGTCATCCAAAAGTTGAACATCATTATAAACCATGGTAGCCTTTTCCCGCTCTATCAACGCTTGAATATTTGGTGGCAGTCTTTCCTTATTCCTCCAACATCTAGCCAAGTCCCAACCCGAACCAAGATTAGCCAAGGCATCCGCCACACGGTTGTCTTCTCTAAAAATATGAGTCACATTTTTGTCCCTTAATTTAGACATAAGGAAGCTAGCATCCATCAAAATGTCCTTGGTATTCCAACCTATAAATCTATTTTTTTCATAGCATCTATCACTGCTTTGGAATCTCCTTCAATATGGAGATTAACAATCCCCAGAGAAACAACGATTTTGAGGCCCATAAACAACGCACGAGCCTCAGCCACCAAAGCTGACTAAACTCCAATGCCACCAGCAAACCCCGCCACCATATTCCTCATAGAGTCTCTAATAATCCCACCTATACTTGCCCTTCCCGGGTTGCCTTTAGCAGCCCCATCAAAATTCATTTTGAACCATCCACAATCCAGAGGCTCCCATTTGGTATTTTTCCTAGCTAGTTGTTTCGAATTATCGAAGACATTAGCCTTTAGATCCTGGTGTCATTCGTTGGCCAATTTTATTTCATAGTCCATCGGCCCCAACTCAGGAAGTTTTCCATCAAAGAGGGAGATGTTCTCCTCTATGATTCGAACACCATTGCCAAACACCTCCTTGGGGCTCCGCTCAATATTCCTGAAAACCCTATTATTCCTCTCCTTCCATAAACACCATCCTAAGATTGGGGGGGTCTGCCTCCAAATTTCATTAGTCAGAGGATGGAAAAAAGGCCCATTCCAGCTCAGAATAAACGACAAAAGGTCTTTGCTTATAACCCAGTGGACATCAAGTTTCTCAAAATCCAACCCCAAAACTTCAGCAGCATACGGGCAATGTAACAAAAGGTAGCTGATAGTTTCCTCCCCCTCCTTGAAAATGCAAAGGAAACATCTATTGGGAAAGCATAACCCTCAAGTTCTCAAGTTGTCTTGAGTTAAGATCCTATTATGACAGGCCGTCCACTAGAAATTTTTTATTTTAGGAATCATATGGCGATTCCAAACCCTCCTCCAGTGTTTCTCAATAGGAATTTCCTTAGTCAGTAGTCTGTAAGCAGAACGAACTAAAAGATCCCCCTGCTTATCTAAAGCCCAAAAGAACTCATCCTCCCTGTCATAGGAAGGAAACCTGATACTGGAAAATAACACCTAAAGAGATCTAGTGAGGCGACAAAGGTCAAGAGAGTGGAGGCAGCAAAGGGAGAGATCTCTCCAGATCCTAGCTCCAGGAGGCCCAGCCACATAGTCTCTAATATATAACCCAAAGAATCTTTGAGCTTCATCCATCACCGCTCCAAAATCAGAGCTAGCCAAGGGGGAGTCCAGAAGCCAAACAGCATCTTAGAATCTGATTTTGACCCCGTTTCCCATTTTCCATTTGACCCATTTTTTTAGCAGGCCTTGTGTGTTACAAATGCTCCTCCAAATTACAGAACCAAGGGGATGGGGTTCCGAAAGACAATCAATCAAAGGCCTATTCTGGAGGTACTTAACATTCAGAATTTTGCACCAGTCCTTGGTGTTCCTTAACTGATCTCACCCAACCTTGGCTATCAGCGCCCTGTTAGAGATAACAATCTTCCTTATTCCAATCCCACCACAATCTTTAGCTTGACAAACCCTTTCCCATTTTACCAAAGCAATCTTTTTTTTTTCTTCAGTGCCTGACCAAAGGAAATTTCTCTGAATTCTTTCAAACTTTTCCACAATATACTTGAACATTCAATAACTTGTGTTATATATCATTATACACATTCATTTAAAAATTCAATAAGTTGTGTGTTACATAGGTATATATATAAATAACATTGTACACATTCTTTTACAAATTCAATAAGATGCAAAAGAAAATGATTAACCAATACCATTGTTTGCATTCTCAAAGGACATGCAAAGGATACACACATATATATCGATTTGTTGAATGAACAAGAGACACAGAATGTAAAATGACAAATATATGTATGATGGCTTGCTGTATGTGCAATGGAAAGTATAAAAATATAAACAAATGCTAGTTTGTTGTACTGGATAGCCAAAAGAAACATATTTAAATAGAGTTATATGCCCATGACAATGCTAAAAGAATTGCTACAAAACATAGGAGAATTCGTTTTGCAGATCTTGTAAAGACAACAAAATAAACCTTCATTTACTTATAAAGTAACGTAAAAAGAAAATGCATAAATATAAATGTTAAATGCACAGTTCATGAAAGTAAGAAGATACTGCATAAATATAAATGTTAAATGCACAATCCATGAAAATAACTATAAGTAGAATGTATAAAGTACCAACTTGAAACTACAAAAGAATGTGCAGAGAATGTCTGACAATGCTCTAAATTCTGCAGAGAATAAGTTGTCACAAATAACAATTGTGAATGACACCGGCTGCTTTCTCCCTCTTATTTAGGAATTTGAATGTGGCAATTGAATGCATTCAATTTGGTTGTTGAGTTTGAAATTTGAATTTGTTTGAACATTTGAATTTGTAGTTGTTAGTTACATAGGTTTTTAGAGATGATATGACTGAATTCTGCATTATATTTGGATTTGATGTTTATTTGGGAAGTCTTACACCTGTATTTAATTGTGCAAATACCTACAAGAAATGAAATAAATACATATATCTATTAAGGAGTGTGTCGAAGACTATACATTTCAAATCCCACAGAATTAATAAGAGATTGTGATTATATCATGTAAAACATCATTAAATGTGCGTGTGTAGTTGTAAATATAAAATGTAATGAAAGATAAAAATTTTGCAAATGAGAGTATTTATAATAGTAAATGTTTTAAATTAAATTGTAAATGAACCTTTTTATGTACAATTGACTTTTTTAATAAATACAAAGCATGTTTAGCTATCTATTATGAATGGTGAGTTACTCATTGTGTTATAAATGGCATTGATGTTGTTGTAATTTTTTATTTGTTCAAATAAAATTTTAATGGATCAAAATTATTTATTTTTAAAGGTGGAGTGAGCATGAAAGTGACGGTTATTCAATGAAGAGCAGATAATAGATCTTCTCCCCTAAAATAATATTTCATTCATGTATCCCCTATATTTTTACTATTGTTTCAACAGTACCTGTGTTGCATTCCTCTGAACCATTTATTTCAATCTGCTTTGGTTGAGAAGCCTGTCGCTGAAGCTTTGTTTCTGTTGCTTGCCCAAAAGTGCTTCGGTTAATGAATCCAAGTGTTTCGTCATTTTTAGGACGCGAAAGGCACGAAGCACAGGAGAATAGGCGCGAAGCACATTGCAAACAGGCACGAAGGTAGCAGGTTGTAGGCGCGAAACACAAAGTTGTGTAGGGTTCACATGAAATATCTCTCATATTGAGCGCGACAAGAGATTTTGTGGCTGGCACGGGACTCAGAAAGCTAGGTTGGCTGCGACCGCGTGGGCTTATGATTGACAAAGCAGAATGTTCTTTTTGCTTATAAAAAATGTGGGTGTCATTCCTAGGCATAGTGATAACAGATTTTCACAATTCACATGAAGAATGTTTTCACAATTCACATGAAGAATGTTTTTGAATTAGATTGTGTATTTTTAGTATAAAAATTTATCAGAATAAAATGTACAATTGTGATAACAGATTTTCACAATTTATGAAGAATGTTTTTGAAAAAGAATGTTTTTGAATTAGATTGTGTGTATTTTTAACACCAATATTTCGGATCACAATTGTACATTTTATTCTGATGAATTTTTATGCTAAAAATACACACAATCTAATCTAAAAAGACTCAAGAACATTCGTTTGGCCTGTTCCGTTGCGTTTGTTGGGATAAAGGTAGATTTGATTTTTTTTCGATAAACTAATCCACCGTGAACTGTGTTACAGAATCTGAGATCAAGGGATTGTTGTTGGCAATGAAGGTGATAATGTGACGATGGTGACGATGATGGTGATGATGATGATGATGTGGTAGTAACAGGGGAAGCGCACAAATATTTGTGGATTTTGTTTGAGGAGAGAGGATGGGAAAATGGCAGTGGGCAAGGCAAAGGCAATACTTTGGGTGGGTGATTCTGTTGGGGCTGGCAAGCATCGTGGGTATTCTTCACACGGAGATCTTACCACTCAGAGTAATGCAAGCTCATCTCTATAACTATGTTCTTGGTGGAACAGTTAACAAAAACAAGATTGCCATCTGCCTGGTGGGAGGAGCTAGAAAGTTTGAGTTGACATGCCCTTCTCTGCTCAAATATGTGGTGAACAGATACAAAAATTCCGATATATTTCTGCATGCCCCCCTTGACAAGGACTCATACAAATTTAGTCTGCTCAAACAGGCGTCCTCTCCCTTAGCAGCAGTGCGCATATTCCCCCAACAGAGGATAAATGAAACCTCCCTGCAGGCACAGGTGTTCACATCCAACGGCTCACCCAACGGATTACAGGTATTTCTACTCTCTGTTTTTTTGTGATTGGGGTATTCCTATTTTGAAACTCTAATCCTATGAGTAAAGCTTCCCGTTATTATTAGGCCTGTTTCCTCTAAATTTACCTTGTGGGCAGAGGAAACTGGTTTTGCTGCTTTGAATCTTCTTAGGGGAAACCTATGTTATGGCTGCTTCTTGGCCAATACTGCCTAGCAATCATCTCATAACATTCGTCAAAATTTAATCATCATTCATTCCAAATTTCATATTGCCCCATAATTTTCCCTACCAAGGATATTGCTGTACCAAATAGATAGCTAAAATGTTCAGAGGCATAATGTCTGGCACTAAAGTAAGCCTTGATTAGCAAGAACCCTAATCCACCATATAACAGTATTCTCCAACAGTTATTTTACCCATTGTGAACTAGCCAAATTTGGCAAACAGGGTTAAACATGATATGAAGTTTTAAGAGATTTATTTCTTTTTTTTCACATGACTTACTGGCATGTGAGGAATAATTGGCACAATGAATTTTCTTCTCTCTCAAGTTCTTATCCTATGAACAAGTTAAATGCTATAGAGCCATTGGCATCATTTTTAGCAGTCTTTCACATTTTTTCGCTGTAATCATGCTATTGGGTGCTAGTACTAAAGATGACTACATTCATCGTGGCAAGCTCATAGGTCTTTCTTGCTCTATTTGCTTCCAGGGACTACTGCAATATTTCAACTTGGTTGAAGGATGCCTGACAATAATAAAGTCATACCAGATCAAACACAACATAACATATGATTGGATTGTCAGAACAAGAGTGGATGGATACTGGAATGGACCCCTTCCACCTCCTGAAAGCTATTCAAAAAACAAGTATATTGTGCCACCAGGTTCTCGATTTGGCGGACTTAATGACAGACTTGGAATTGGTGATATGGGAACTAGTGAAGTTGCACTGTCAAGAATGAGTCTTATACCTATTCTGTATGATAATAACTATACAGATCTGAATTCAGAGACTGCTTTCAAGCATCAACTAGATGTGAAAGATGTAGAATATATGCACAAAACTTTTCCCTTTTGCATTTTGAGTGAGAGAAAGTATAAATGGCCTCCTTCTGGACGGGGGGTTCCTGTGACTTCACTTTCAAGCAAAGGAGATTTAAATGGAGCCAAATGTAGGCCCTGTACACCTGTGTCAAGGGGAATAGATGCAAAGAATATCATTGGGAATTTGGTTAAGTCATGGGGTTGGATTTTGACTACACCTGGGTTAGAGCTTTGTGATGCTCATGATAGTTGGGAAGAAAACTGGGAACAGATATTTGACAAGGTGGCTGGGCCTAAATTCTCTGCTCTTAGAAAGAAGATAAAAAACCGTGGTCTAACTGATTGCATCAAAGATTTTGAAGCCATGAAACAGAAGACAACTGATTGGGATGCTCCTCCATCAGAAACTATTTGCAAGAAAACTTTCCAGCAATCGTATTGATTGAATATAAGGTTGTTACATGGTTACTTTGAGTAAGAGGCCGTGAAAAGAATCAAGTGCCATTTGTGTGTTGAAGACATCACAGCAGACTAACAGCCTTCTTTGAAAAACATTGTATGGTAGTATCCTAACAACATCTGACTTATTTCAAACAATGGCAGCCAGTTTTTTCACATTCAGCTCAGATAGAGCTGGAGTTGTATTGGAAGATATTCTGAATCTAGATGATATTGTGGAGTTGTTTTTAGATTTTGAGTAAAAAAATTGGTATCTTTCTATATCTTGGATTTTTTAGGGAAATACCATATATCTTGTTTATAGATGAGGTTCACCTAGTTCATATTGTTATAACTTTATTTTCTCCCTAACCGTGCATTCATTTTATTGTTTACGAAGAATAAGATTCATTTCTCTTTCCCTTGATAGACATAAATGTCTAGAAGAATGAAAAAATACATACGAGGTCTGTCATGATTGTAACATCTGAAAATATGAAGGCACAAGAAGAACCTTTTTTACTGATAGTCACACCCAAGCCATTTTTTAGGTTTAATTGGTATGCCTCTTGTATTTTGTAAGTGATAAATGTTGATACATACTGATACAACGGATCACTTTATGTGGTATGGACACTTGGAATGCTTCTCAGCAACAAACTGTCAAACATACATGTTTGCTCAGCTGGGCAGTTGAAAATAAATGCTTTGTGCAGTTTTAGATTGCGTTTCATCATTTTACAGTAAGGGACTAAAAGTTATTTTGTTCAATCTGGAAAGGGACCTAGTGAGTTTGGGGAGCTAGTTTAGTCTAGACATGTTTTGAGAGTGTGATTGGGTTGTCAATGCAGTTTTTAATTATTTTTTGTGCTCCTTTTTATCATATTACATACACACACTGGCATGTACAAAAACATACACATAAGTGCAGACACCTCCTCCTTATTGTTTCTCAATAGTATATAATGCTCATCTCAATTACAGTTGGTGCTTCTTCAAGATATTCCATCAGCCTGGTCAGATTTTCTCTTAAATTAGTATCTGTCCACCTCTTAGAATTTAGCACACCAAAGAATGTCATAATCATAATTCTTGGAAATGTTTTCATTAATCTACACATGAATTCAATTTCCATAGCAAGATGGCTGAGATTTACATGATAATTGATATCACAAAATGAGGGCTTGGTTGGCAATACATCATAATTGGTGGAAAGTTTAATTTGAGAGCTTGGGATTATACCTCCACAAAAAGCAGAGAATTATCCGGCCTCTATGGGAAGAGGCATGCAGAAAGAAGTTACGACCAGAAGTGTTTTAGCATCTTTAGGATTGATGGCGAGACTTAGAAAATTTGGTCCAGAATAATATATTGAGGAGTTCGTCTTTTGCTATACCAGATAACTGAGTTTCAAAACATCAGGAGTGGGCTTCCTGTCCATTACTGTTCAAATCCTAAGTTACTGATTATTCGAGAATATTGAATTTACATTCAATGACTTGTAAGATAAGTTCTTAAGAAATGAAAACGGAAGGTCTGTACTCCTTGTAAGCTTAATTTTATAATTTTGTATTTCAACTGGAAACGTTTACAAAGGTTTTAAGCCTTTAATATGAATTTAAAGTTTCTAGTTCCATGTGAGTCTGGAAATACACATTTCAACCTCCTTTCCTTGGACAATTAAAAGAACTTCTTTTAGTGCATATGTAAAATGACTTGTTGCGTGGCAATCATAAAAGCACCAGAAACAATTTGCATCTTAATTCAAAACATGCTTCATGTGATCATTCAGGGCTGGAAAACTATTTAGTTACCGATTTTTAATCACATGTTATGCCACATAACAATCATCAGAGTTTGCACTCTTTGCTTATAAAGAACTAAATGTAACTACTATATTGACTTCTAAACAGTTATTTCCTATACATTTTCAACATGCAGAAAATTCAATAAAAAAGAATCTATGAAAAATTGGAGAACAGATTATTTTCTTCACATAGCATGTATAGGGTGTTGAGGATAGATTGGAACAGGTTACAGTGATGAAAGTATCAACTAATAAAAACATTTATTGCAACATACTACGGAGTCTGAAAACCCTTGCAGCTGTCTCATCGTCAGCTGTATACTGCATTCATGGCTTTTCATTCCTACATTCAATGTTGGTCCACGGGTTGTCTGGTGTAAATAGTTCTGAAAATGCAGAATGGCACTATGTACTATTTTATATCATGAGAGTGTTTCCCATTACAATATGCTATTGTAAAGGAAAATGATCTTTTCCTTAAACTTAAACTAAGCTAATCAAATGAAATGTGTACATAACTCAGCATAACTCAGCCTAGATTAATTATTGTGACAGCTAGGATTAGATAATTGAACAATTAACTTTATTTTTATGAAAGTAAATGCAATGGATTAAGGTACTTAACTCTAGAACTGATGTGGATGGATATATTTGATATAGTGCAAATTATGAAGCTCTAGTACAAGGAAACAGGAAATTTGGATATGCCCTCTGTCTCAGATTTTGCATAGAATTGAAATTGTACATGGAGCAATTCTACAGATATGGATCACTTACACAGGTGTGGATTTGTATTGTGGCTCATGGATCTGATTTGGTAAATTTTGCACCTCTGTTCTTTAGTTTGTCTTAAAGTTTGCTCCTCATTGAGTGTTAATGGTTCAGTATTTAAAATATATTGGGAAGATTGTTGGATTGAAATAATCATGTTATTTTAGGTCAATCCCCTTGATTAGATTGGCTTTGTAGTCATGGAAATGATTGAAGACAACAATCTTTAGTCATGCATATGCTCAAGACTGATGATGCAAGTTTGAGTTCCTTTTAGTGCTCTCAAATGAAACATTCTTAGAACAATTATCTTCTTTAATGCATAGGATTTCTAATGTAAAATGGATATTGACCAAATGGCCAATCATTGCACAATGGCTGCCTTTAAATACCACAACATAGCAATAAACCATGTGAAACATATACTAAGTTGGCTCATGGCAAGAAAGAAATGGGTAGGGGTTGACAAAATTTAAGATTGATTTTTTGAATTATAGGGTTAGTTGTACGAGCATGGGATTGATCCTACACTTGTAGACTTGGGATAAGGGAATGGTAATTGTAACGTAGCGAATGAATATTCAAACATGGGGGGCAGAGTCAATGTGAAATGTATGAGATAATCTATAGAAATGTATGAGAGGTGGTCAAATATGTGAGAATGTGTAGAGATAGGTGAAGGATTGGGGAATGAGCCAAGTGCCACACAAGATTGTCATTTATAGATAATGTAATTGTATTATGCTAGTCTCTCAAAATGGGCCCAAAACTAAATGGGAATTGGCATGGGTGTCCAAATTTCACCATTATATTTCCCCCCTATACATGTGAATCATATAATGAACATGCATCATAAAGTAAATGAGCACTTACAAACATGCATTTAAATTAAATATCCAAACATTAAAGGTTATTAATGTCTATATAAAATAATGGAACCGTTAGATCCCATTGTGTGGGTTCATCTTGTGACATGTGCTACATGGTAACTTGCAAAATATGAAAAAATATGTGCAATGAGTAGCTTTTGCTACACAAGTAGAAACAATCACAATTGCAAATTAAATTTTACTACCAACAATAATGAGGTGGTGTCCATAGGATGGCTTGACATATTAATGGCTACCATGTCATGTGGTAATGGTCTATTTAAACATGGTGATGAATCTCTATATAGGCACCTACAACTATTTACAATATCAATGTGATGCCCTCAAAATTGTAACACTAAAGTATGAAAATACATAAATAAAATAAAATACATATTAAAATTTAAAAAAAGAAAAGAAATAATAGCAATTTAATACTACTATAATCATAATTATCATAAGATAATATTTGTCAAAATATAAATATAAATATATAAATAAACATGCAATATATTAACATATTATTAATGAGCAAATTATGAGGTAGCAATAATATAAGGAACGATCAAAATGTAATACATATACAATGACCATAGTTTAGCAAAAGACAAAATAACATTTGTTGTTTCCAAGTCCATGATTTAGTATGTAAATTTTTTGGAAAAATTGTGTGTAAATTTTTACATAAAAGACAAAAGGTAAAAAGCAACAATTAATATGGTTTAAAATTTCCAATTAAAGGGGTACGATTCCTCTATATAAGACAAAATTTGTCTTATTTACAAGTCATCAAAAAGTGGCTCTTTTGTCTTATTCTTGAAAGGGTGCCATCCATGTATAAATAAACTAGTATACATATATTAATTAATAATATATAAAAAACATTGAAAGTTATCATTATGTTGGGGTCTATTGACTTGAAGAAAAATGCTTACATCTTCATTAACATTAATTTCAAAAGTAATATATATGATTTCATTGTTTCGTTTCAAATAAAGATAATTCTATAAAATAAATATTAAATGTTAAAAAAATATGAATTATAATTAATATATTTTTTTTACTTAACATTGTTCTTCTTAAATTTTAAATATAATATATATATATTTTTTAAATTATCTTATACACTCTTTTCAAAAATATAAAATGCATTAATTCTATTTTTTTTAGTTTTCAATGTATTATATTATTTTACTTAGATTTAAAAATATTTTATTAAAGAGTAGGAAAAACACTTCATATTACATAACAATTTTTTTTTTTTAAATTACTATTTTTACTATTCTATGTTTTATTTTGTTTATTTTTATAAAAGTATAATAAATATTATATATTTATGTATAATTGATTATGTTATTAATGCAATAATAAAACCTACTTCTAAAAATAGTTCTTTTAGTAAACTACAAATATTAATTCTTAAATAATCTTAAAGAAAAATAAAACAACTCTTAAATAAATAGAAAAAAAAATTCAAATAAAAAAAAAGTTATCAAGGTGAATAAATTAGTCTATATCTCATTCTTATTTAAACATAAAGTTAGCCTTCACCAAAACGTCAAATTAAATTTGCTGAGTTTTTATTACACAAACTCACAAAACGTCAAATTAAATTTGTTGAGTTAATGCTTTGTAACAAGTAATTAACAATTAAAAGTGAATATGTGTGATTTGTTTTGGATGGAGAGTTATGTTTATTTGTGAAAGGAGGTGTCCCTAAGGGAAATCGTCCCTCTTGGGAAGGTATAAGGTGATTATTGTGTGAGAGTTGGAAGGGAGGATTAAAGGGAATTATTCAGAAAGAATATATGAGCAGATTGGGAGATAACAAGAGATAAGAGGGAATGAAAAAATAGATAAAGAGATTTGGAATATATATTTTTGAGTATTAAAGGAATGAAGTTAAGAAATATATTAGTAGATGTGGATCATTATATGGGAAATAGAATAAGATTTAAGCACATATATATGGGACAAAGAATAAGATATAAATAATAGTATTTCTTGATTGTAGTAGTAGATACATTAATAGGATATACTCAGATTTAATATGTGGGAAGTTGGATCCAGAAGAGATAAAGGAAGATGAATGGTAAATCAATAAGGGAAGTAAGTTGAATAGAATTAATTATTTATATATACACTATATATGACTATGCAATAATGATGCTTGCAACAATTATTAACACTTATTAATAATTATTTAATGGAACTAATCTATTGCTTCTTTATAAGTAATATCTTATGAATATTGATGATAGATCAATCGATCAAGGATAAGAAACATATAGATCAGGAAGGAAAAGAGAATCATACCTGTGTATCACCATAGGTTGCTATTATCAAATATATCAATATAATCAAGTGTATTTATGTCAATCATTGTTTACATGTGTATGCATTTTTCCATGAATAATTAAATATATTTCATGTATAATTTTTTATGATAAATATGTATGAGTGTTTGAAACCCACCTTGTGGGAAAGACCTAGGGGGTGAAGTGGTAGGGACTAGAAGCCCACTTGCGACCTCCGCCCAATTCCTCAAGAAGGAAGGGCCAAGGGTGAAGTGGTAGGAGCCTAAAAATCCCACTTATGACCTCAGCCCAATCCCACATGATGGAAAATGTCTTTAGGGGTTAAGACATTGATGGGGAAAGCAAGTACAAGTCGCCAAGGGGGAGGGTTGTGGTATACACCCTCTTAGGCTTGGTATATGGCTTCGAGCGAATCTATCATGTCCCTTCTCCCACAATTCTAATATCTTTTCTTTGTTGATAATCTATGGATGTGATGCAATTGTCTAACCCTAACAAGCATATATACATGTTTGCATATATTGTTCATATGGTGAAAGCAGGATTCCAATCCAAGATTACATTATTAAAGAGATATTTATTTAATAAGATGAAACCCTAACCCTAATTTGTTTCAATTTGCAATCAGTAGGAAAATTCTAGGGCAAATCAGGATTGGGGACATTGCAATCAACATAGCAATGTTGGTGACAACATATCCCCCTCTTTGCTAGCAATAAGTTGCAAGCATCTCAATGTGATACACTCTCCAAACTAGATGTGCCAACAAAAGATATTCACACATATAGAGAGTTGTCACCAAGTCAATCTAGCCAAGGAAAAACACAACATAATGTGGTACTAGCAAAAATGATAGTAGAAGACTACCACAAGGAGACATAAATGGTTCATTCCTTGGATTCATTAACTAGGAGGGAGAATGAGTTAGATTCATTGAGAAGGAAAATACAACCCAATTCCATCATAGCACTTTCACAATAATCTTACAATGATCATTTCTTCATTAGGTCCATTTACTAAATTCAATAGTCATTATCACTTCACAAGCATAAGAGAGAGGTTAGGCACATTAGATTATAAAGCCCACTTATTCAATCTTTAACAACCCAAGGTGAGAAAGAGATAGCAGCTACACGTCCACATAGGATCTTGATCTATTTCACCAATAAATTATGTTCAAGAGCGAGGAAGGAAGAACCCAATAATCTATCACAAATAGGAGGTTCAATTATCAACTCACAAATAGAAAGCATTTAGATGGGAAGTAAGATTGACAACATTTTATGAGCTTTGAGGAAAAAAAATTCAATTTTGAGAAAGCCAGAGTTTGTTCTCAATAGGTGACAGTATAGGGGGCTCTCATGGGTTTCCCCTGTCCCACCTAGGTAGCTCAAGAATCTTTCCTACAAGGTCCAATGACAACTCAAGGTGGTCTAATATGGTCAATGTTCTAGGCCCTCTAAAGTTAGATGCATTGACATACTCGAGCTTTATGAATTCAAGGAGGGTTTGGCTCTTAAGTTTTTAGATTCTCTTATGGACAACATTGTATCCACAATGGAGAATGCCTTAGTGGGTAAGATTATTTTATTTCATCCTAATATTAATTTAGTACTTGGAAATGGGCTAATGAAGTGTGGAAGTTAAACAATTTATTTGTGAGTGTCATGATTGGAGGTTTGTTTCTTCTATTCAACTTCTCCTCCTAAGAGGACATATATATGGTTTTGGTTGAGGGACAATGATTTTTTGGTTGAAATAATAGAAATAACCTTTTGTTGTGTAAATGTAAACTTAGGTTTGACCCAAGTGATAACCTTTATGTTGTTGCTCCTACTTGGGTTCATCTCTCAAGATTCCCTTTGGAGTTTTAAGATATCATCATCATAGCTAGAATTGCCAATTCTTTTGGTCAATTCATTGCTATTGATGGCATCACTAGGTATAAAATTAGACTTGTTTTTGCAAGGTTATATGCTAATGTTGAGGTGAATAAGGCTCCACCTTCACAAATAATTTTGCAATCTAAGTTTGCAAAATAGACTCAAAATACTGTTTATAAAACTTTGGAGTCTACTATCAAAATTGCTTCAAATTTGGGTATCTCATTAATAAATTCCCAAAACCCTTCAATAGAAAAGAAGGCCCAGAAGAGAAGGAAATACCCAAGGCAACTAATGACTACTCCTTTAAATAGGAACTTCTAAATATTCTAGATTCACCCAATAGTAAAGTAGGTCTAAGGAGAAAAGAGAAAACAATGACTAATACAATAAAAATCCTAAATAGTCCAAATTAATAACCCATGTATGCCTCCTAATTACCTAATATGATCTTTGACCCAATTTAACGAACTTAAGGGATGTGTCCCTCATGTTAGCATTGTCGAAAACAAGGTGGAACTAAGCTGCAATATTAACTTATGTATGTGTATTCAAATTTGAAAATAATTTACCAAATTTGATTATATGTATGTGATTGCACATTCACCATAATAGAAAATTAGAAAAAAAATATGACACTAGATTTACGTGGAGAAACCATTTCGAGAAAAAACTCCACACAAGAAAAAAAAAGGCAAGTATATTATTTATCTTCACAAGAGAGATACACCACAATACACTTCTTTGTTGATCTCCTACAACCCGGATACTTCCATACACCTGCTAATAACACAAGATACAAGTACCATCTTAAGGTTCCAATTTATAGAACTTGTGGGAGGCAAAACCATAGTACTAAACCAAAATAAGAGGTTCCAAAACCACTTGCAAAAATGTACACCCCTTCATTGGAAAACCAAGAGTCATGATAATAAATTAATTAATGTGCACAAGGCTTCAACATGGGCGCCTAACCCATAGCCTCTTCAACTTGTGGCATTCAAGATGCTCTGATGACTATTCAACTTCCAGATGAAGAACCAATGGACACATTTTCCCCTCCAAATTGGGCACCCCATTTAAGACCCTTAACATTCTGAATGTGAACACCTAGGAGGGATAATTTTGTCCTCTAGTGACATAACCACCACCAACATTAAATTTCCTCTTAAAAGTATAATTACAATATGCCAAAATTAAATACTTTTCTCTCATGTCTCCTATGACACTTTTCAAGAAACATGGAAACATAAAAATGACTTAGGTTTGCAAGGTAAATGTCACCCACCATAAAAAAGCATCTCCATCCACACACATACATTATAATATCATATCCCTAGGTACAAAGCACATATCCAATAATCAAAAGAAGTGTTTGAACCTAATTGTTCAACAAAAGCTAAATAATGTTTCACAAACAAGGAGTCAAACTCTCCAATAAAACAAGATACCCTTTCTACACAAGGACACAATGATCACAAAGGATCTAAAATTCATAGCACAATGCAAATCGAATGCTACACCCTTAATATTAGTGTACATAGGGTTACAAATAGTCAGATTGTGACTATCTTAACTCTTAATTAAGTCATATTATCATTATTATATTATTATTTAGTTATTTAGGTCAACCTAAGGTTTATATAGGGCTATCTAAGTCGGCTTGGGTGATATCCTAGGCATAAATAAGGTATATATAAGAGGTAGCGAGCCTTATTTCATCATCATATTGTGAATTGTGTTCTCATTGGAGATATTTGTAGGTTTTATCCCTTAAAGTGGCTTGTTATTCTTGGTTACTATCAACTATTTGCAACATATTCTCTATCATATTCTTCTATTTTGCAAGTTATTTCATTACAAGTAGTATCAAAGCATGATCTTGGCATTGTAGAGGCGAGGCATTTTCTTAATATTGGAGGTCATTTTGGGAAGAGCATATCTCTCTGAATTTGGTGAATTTTTTTTTTCTGATTTTTAAATAGTTTTTGAAGAAAATATTTAAGAAGTTACTACATCCCATATTTTAGAGTAATTGGAGTAGAATTGAGCAATTTATTGTAGAATTAGGGTTTTTTCCCCATTTATTTGGAAAGTGCATATCTCCCAAATCCTATAGAATTGGTTCCTGATTTTTAGTGGGTTTTTGAAGAAATATTAGAGGATCCTACAATCCAAGTTTCAAAGAAGTTGAATCAGAATAAACAATTTATTGCAAAATTAGGGTTTCTAGAACAAATTCGCTCAAGGATGCAAATCTGTTAATTTCTTGGAGTTTTTTTGGTTAAGTGGTATCTTGGACCTAGTAAGTTATAGTAATCTTTTTAGAGAATTTAAGTTTCATTTGTGTGATTTATTTTAAAATTATTGGTTTCCATCATGACGGGGCCTCCAATAAGAGGCAAAAAGAATGTAGTCACATTGGGAAAATCTCTTGATAAGGATGATGTAATAATAGAGGATATTACTCCCAATGAAGAAATTAGCAAGGTTAAGGAAGCATTTCATTGTTGAAGATGGATATGAGTGGCCTAAGAGGAGATATATTAGACATACGAAGCATGCTAACTGCTTATATGAATGAACCATGAAAGGAGGTCTCAAGAAACCAAGGTGAATCATCTAGGTCAACTCCTCTTGATCCAAATTTTAATACTCATATGGAATCTAGGAATTTGATATAAAATGTGGATATGTGCAAGTTTGCTGACAAGGTTCCACTAACATGGATAAACCAAATGGGGATTTTTTGATGCATATCAAGTACCAAATGAAAAAAGGTCACAAAGGCTTCCTTATAGATAGAACCAAATCAATTCATTTGGTATTGATGGCTTTGTACTCATCGACAAAAAAAGGGTCTCATTGTCTCATAGTCAATTTTTATAGAGGAGCTCCAATCATAGTATAGCAATAGTGTGACAGACAACTTTTTCGGTCAACTAACTAAACTTCAACAAACAGGATCAATCAAGGATTATATTCAACAATTCCAAAATCTGTCCTTAAGAGTGGATACAATTACAAAACAAAAATTTAATGATTTATTTTTGGGTGGTCTCAAGGATCACACTCAACATAAGGTACGCATGTTTAGTCCTAGCTCTATATTTGAGTCTTTTATCTTAGCATGCAGGGTAGAGGAGAAGTATTTGATTCTTAGAAAGGGGCTAATATGATAAGAGAGAAAGGATATTCAACACCTTCTCTTCCTCAACCTACTAGGTTGACCCCACAACAAATTGAGGAGAAGAGAACAAATGGGTTGTGTTTGAATTGTGATAGACAATACAGTCAATGGCATAAATGCAATAAAAATAAATGATTCTATATTGAAGGTTTGAGTGAGGAAGAAGAGGAGGAACCAATATTAGAGGATGAAAGGGAGTCAAATGAGGAATCACATGGTTCCCAATCAATCATTTATGTCATGCACTTTTAGGTTCAAATCTCTCAAGGTAGTGGGTTTCTTAAAGAAGCAAAAAGTAACAATGTTGATTGACTTGGGTAGTATTCATAATTTCATCAACAAAAAGTTGGCTACTTGTTAAATTTTTTTTATATATCCATCTCTAGAATTTCCTGGCTTGATTGTAGATGGTGGTACTTTTAGTTATTTTTGAAAATGGCATAGCATTAAGTTATCAATGGGAGATTATCGCCTTGATAGCCCAAAGTATGCTATCTCCATGGGTGCAACATATATTGTTTTGGTAGTACAATGGCTTACTACATTAGGAACAACTGAGATGAACTTCCAAGAGCTAATCACGAGATTTAAGGAAAGGTAGTAGAGATAAGAGGATTGAAGGAAAAGTCCCCACAAATGGTAAGCTCTCATCAAATGTAGAAGTTGCTTAAGAAAGGATTTGATGGTTTTGTGGCCCAATTATGTTCATTAGAAGCCTACCAATCTAATGCTTCCACACATCTAGATTTACAAGTAATTATTTATCGTCACTAGGTGGTTTTCTAAGATATGACTAAAGGACTTCCTCCTACAAGGGATCATGATCATGCCATACAACTAGTTCTAGGTATCCAACCACCCAACATCAGACATTATAGGTACCCACATATACAAACTAGTGAAATTGAAAATATTGTTGAGGAGATGCTAGAGGAAAGAATTATCAAGCATAGCCAAAGTGCTTACTCCTCGCTCGTGGTGATGGTGCGTAAGAAGGATGAAACTTGGCACATGTGTTCAGACTATAGAGTTCTCAATATGTACACCATCAAAGATAACTTTTCTATTCCAATCATTGATGATTTGCTAGATGAATTGAAAGCAACTATGTATTTTACAAAGTTAGATCTTAGATTAGGTTATCACCAAATTCGAATTAAGGAAGAAGATATTTGTAAGACAACATATAGGACGAGCACGAGGGTCATTATGAGTTTTTTGTGATGCCATTTGGACTTACCAATGCACCATCTGCATTACAAAGTTTGATGAATTCCATTTTTAGGAAATTCTTGAGGAAGTTTGTATTAGTGTTCTTTGATGATATATTGATTCATAGAAAGACATGGGAAGAACACTTGCAACATGTAGATCAAGCATTATAAGTACTTGAAGATCATCAAATCTATGCTAAGCCATCCAAGAGTGCTTTTGGTCCCAATGAGGTGGAGTATTTGGGACACATAGTTTCACATGGGGTAAAGGTGGATCTTATCAAAATTAAGGCTATCATGGAATTTCCTATTCCCAAAAACATTAAGAAATTGAGGGGTTTCTTAGGATTGATGGGATACTATGTACAACTACCTACCTACCATCTCACCAGAGAAGTCTGTCATTACCGCTTTATAGGCATATGCCCTCAGAAGGAAGTGTTAGTCTGACATTCACCTTTAGGGACCCTAGAGTTCTTCCATTGGCAGAAGTAATTGTAATTTATTCAAGTAATGAGTCTGAGGCATATGCACCATGGACGTTGCCAGATGAGAAATGGTTTCATGAACAAATGTCTGCAAAAATTGAAGACTATATTGTTGATGAACACCATATTAGCATTGCACCTCGTAACTATGTATCAGATGACAAATCTGAAGGCTATTGTCCTTTCTGGGATAGGTACGAACAAATGAGGGATGAACAAAAAGATAGGGATCTACAACAATCTCAGTCTGTAGGTTATACTCCATTAAGTTATGTGTCAGAGAGTGAATTCGAGAGATACTCTCCTCTTGAATATCTGAATAGTCACTCCATGTAATCAAAGGGGTATTGAAATCCTCATGAAAAGAATAAAATTATATGTTTATCAAAAAGTGTATGCTTAATCTTATTTGGAAATGTTTATGCTCATATGAATGTAATTTTTAATGTTTTCCATAAGATAGTTGATAACATAATTTAGTCTAACATGGATAAAAATTCGGGTAAAAACCACTTGTAAAGATGGTGAGGACACAAACTAATCCTGGTGGAAGCCAAGAGGTTGGGCAAGGACCCGCTAGAGTTGAGACTAGGCTTGACCAAATCTTGGAAAGGTTGGCTAACCTTGAGCAGGAAAGAGTTAGGATAGGGTAGAGAATAAAGTTCCCATTAATGAGCATGAGGGAGAAAAATATTCTCATGGGCGTGATGAAACGCATGGTCATGAGAGGGAAAAATTACCTACGCCATCTGGTGAAAGGAATAAGAAGCTCATGGCTTCCAAAATTTCCAAGGACATGAAGAAGATTACCCCACCCAAGTTTGATGGAAGTACTGGTGGAGATGAGGCCGAGGTGTGGCTTGTCCAAATGGAAAAGTACTTTGAAATATGAAACTATGATGAGGTTACTAAAGCCGCTTGGGGTGCATATCAGTTAGTAGGAGAAGCCTCTAACTAGTGGATGAACAAAAAGTTGGAACTCAATATTAACTCATGGAAGCTGACGTGGGGAGAATTCATGGATATTTTCTATAAGAGATGGTTGCCACAAGTCTACTATGACCAAAAACTTGGATTTCCAGGGTTTGAAACAAGCTAATATGATGGTCAATGAGTATTGGGAGAAGTTTACTCGACTTCTGCGCTATGTTCCCATATATCACAAGGATGAACGCTTCCGCATAAGAAAGTTTATTATGGGAATTAACAATCAGATCAGAGGAGAAGTGTGTATGCATGGTCTAAAAACAATGGATCTTGTATACGAGAAAGCAATTAAATAGGAGAAAAAACTCAAGGCTAACTCTGCTCATCAAGAAAGTAGAGATCTTAAGAAGGTAGAGGAAGTTCTTGGCAAGACAACTCCTAAGAAGGTAGAATATGTGCAAAAAGTTTCAAGGAGAAAGGGAAAAAGGTTCTGAAATGATGGAAAAGAGTCTAGAAGGGAGCATAAGAGGAATGGCTCTAGCATTGGTAATACCAACAAGGCCAATTAAAATGTCAACAAGATTGGAGAACCCGCAAGGAAAAGAGGACCGACTATGAGATGTTTTATATGTAGAGGGGACCACTATGCTAACGAGTGTCCTAATAAAACTTTTGAATCACGACCATATGGTAATTCATTACCCACCCAACAAGCGATGTTTCAACAAAAGATACATGCAATTGTGGATGATTGTCAGGCAGAGTACCAAGTAACTCCAGTTGAAACACTAGGTATTTTGTTTGGCTTACCTATTTTTGTTCTTATTGATAATAGTGCAACTGAGAATTTCACTTCACCTAGAGTAGCTAAGAAATTATCTAGGAAAGATTGAGTACGGGATGGCGATGGTGCTGCGGGTTGCACTTCCCTACGTGAGGCCACGACATGCATGAGGGCTTTTCCCTCTTTGCATGCTTGTTTCTTGACTGTTGCTCGCGTCTGTGATATGCTCTCCTGCGAGTGGCGCTGGTTTGGGAGGTAAGGGGGGAGTCTATCTCTTGGTGTGCGCTCCTCCTGGCGTGGGGGTTCTCGCTGCGGCAAAAGTTTGCTGGTTGGTGGACTCTCTTTGCTGCAAGTGCACCCTTTGTTGGCTGCCACTCTTGAAGGGCATTTGGCCTTCCTTTGGTCAGATCCATTCTTTGTTCTAGATTTGCAGGAGGGGTTTTTTTAATTTTCTTCACAAGGTCTTGGGACTTGTGTTTGCATGGCTCAAGGGGAGTCATCAGGGGTCAAATGCCCTTTAGATTTTCGTGTTGCCTTTGGGGCTTCGCCTCCAAATCGTTCTCCGAAAGTTTTTAATAATGGCTTATTTTCAAATGACCCAAGTAATGATGGGTTTGTCCATGCTAGCGGTTCTCGTATTCTAAAGATGAATGGGTGCCTTGAACGATCCAAGGAAAGGCCGGTGTTGGTTATTCAACCTGAATCAATTGCGAAGGACATCGAGTATTACTCAAGACATGCTTTGCTCTGCAAATTTTTTGGAATGAGGGTTTCGCTCCAATTTTTGGAATCATGGGCTCATCGTTCTTGGTCCTCGGAGGGTGAATTGGAAATAATGTTATTAGCAAACAACTACTTCATGGTGACTTTTAATTGCATGGTGGATCGCAATAGACTTTTTGAAGGTGGGCCTTACTTCCACAACCAGGTTGGTCTATTCATTAAGCCATGGCATGCGGGGTTTGATCCTTCAGAGGAGCTACCGAATCGGGTGCCAGTTTGGGTTCACCTCCCTAGATTTCTAGTGGAATTTTGGCGCAATGACATTTTGCATTGAGTTGGCTCATTGCTTGGAAAATCGGTAGGCCCGTCTCAACAAACTCAAGACAGAAAGGTAATGAATTTTGCTTGTGTTTGTGTTGAAATGGATTTAAATAACCCTAGTCCAGATTCTTTGGAAATACGAGTGGGTTCATGCTCTTGGGTGCAATAGCTTGACTACGAGACTTTTCCTTTCCGTTGTCATCTCTGTCATGAATATGGGCATTTGCAGAGAAGATGCCCGAAGATTAAATCTCCAGAGAAGCTGACAACTCAATATTCTCGCTATCCCTCAAAGGTTGACAAGGGAAAGGAGCCCCTATCGGGTGAGGCTATGGATGTTGAAGAATTTCTCCCAGCCAAGGCTCGTAATAGGAACCGGGGCCATAAGAGGATGATTAAGGATCGACAAGATGGAGACTCCTGTAATAGATTTGAGGTGCTTGATGATCTTGGTCATCAGGAGATAAATCTGGGAATGTTGATTGTGGATCAAGGTGTTTCAGAAGGAGTTCATGAAGGCATTTTCCCAGAGTGCAACCAATCTTCTCATGAGATTGGGGCTATTCAGGTGGAACCGGTCTTGATTATGGTGGTTCATGAGAGGGTGGAGCTATCAGTTGAAGCAAAGCAGGGGGAAGGGGGGGTCTCCAGCCCATTGGAGAAAGTGGGAGCAGGCTTGGTAAAAGGTAATAAGGCTTCTCCCTCTTTGGGAATTCTTCAGAAGGACCTAAAGAAAGGGGTGGTGGAGAAATCTTCTAAAGCAGGGCGAAAGAAGGATTTGGAGAAATTAAAGTTGATGGGTGAGGCTCTGGTGGAGGCTGGGTCTATAAAGACTCTCGATTCACATTTCTATACCTCTCCAAAATGAATGTCCTCTCCTGGAATGTAAGGGGCTTGAACAGTGGCCCTCGACAAAAAGTTGTTTGAGATTTGGTGTGTTCTCATTCTCCTGATGTTCTTTTCCTTCAAGAAACTAAGTTATCAGTTGAAGGTATGTTGGGTGTGGTGCCCAAGTTGTGGGTGCGCGGTTGTTGTCAATGTATTGGGGCTTATGGTAATGCAGGTGGGGTGGCTTGCCTATGGAATCCATTAAAGATTCGTCCTTTTTGGTGGGTGTCCTCCAAGTCTTCCATCTCTATGGTTGTCTTAAATCTGGAATTGGGGGAAACTATTCTTCTCTCAAACATCTACGCGCCTATTGATTTCCCTGGTAAGAAGTTATTGTGGTCCCATATTAGTTATGTTCAGAGCCTAGCTCCTTTGTTCCCTTGGATTGTTATTGGGGATTTCAATGCTATTATTGAGACAGATGAGAAGATGGGTGGTGTTGCAAGACTGGATCCCTCAATCTTCCTTTTTTGTGATAACATCTCTGCTTTGAACCTGGTTGATATTAAGCCTCAGAATGGGAAGTTTACTTGGAACAATAGGAGATTAGGGAAGAATTGTATTACTAAGAGACTTGATCATTTTTTGGTGTCTTGTTTTTGGGTTGGCAGAGGGTTGTCTTCTGGCTCTGAGATTTTGGACTGGCAGGACTCGGATCACTGGCCTATTAAGTTCTTAGCTTCTTCTGCTAGGGTGGCTCGGTCCCCTTCTTTTAAGTTCCAACTTATGTGGTTAAGAGATTCCTCCTTGTAGGTGCATATGGCGGATTGGTGGGGAAGGGGAAGACCTGCTTTTGGTACTGCCATGTATTCCTTTTCTAAGCTGCTGCAATTTGTGAAATATCAACTTAAAAGGTGGAATAAGCATTACTTTGGCAATATTTTTCATGCTAAGGATGATGCTCAAGTTGTCTTGGATGTCATCACTCGTGAGATAAGGGAGTGTGGTCTTTCTAAGGATTTACTCAGGGAAGAAGCCTGGGCTCGGAGAGATTTGGACGAGTGGGAGCTACGCGAGGAAATTTTTTGGAAGCAGAAGGCTAGAGTTGAGTGGTTGCAGGAGGGGGACAAAAACACTACTTTTTTCTTCAACTCGGTAAAGGCTAGGAGACATGGTAACTCTATGCCTGTTCTGGTGAATGGTAGGGGTGAGCATCTTTCGTCCTGACAGGATATTTCTAGAGAAGCTTCAGAGTTCTATGTCTCTTTATTTCGTGAAGACTCTCAAGATGTCTCGGAGGAATAACACCAAGTTTTGTATTGTATTCCCTCTTTGGTCACGAGGGAGATGAATGAGTATCTTTTGCAAGATATCTTGTTGGAGGAATTAGAGGGTATTGTTTTTCAAATGAAGAAAGGAAAAGCCTCAGGTCCTGATGGATTTCCAACTGAATTTTATCAAGAATTATGGGACATCATTAAGTTGGACTTGTTGGCGGTGGTGCGTGAGTCTCAGAATAACAAGCAGATGCTTCGGGCTTTAAACTCTACTTTCCTGGCACTCATTCCTAAATGTGAGGGGGTTGATCGTCTGAATCAATTTCGGCCCATTTCTCTTTGCAATGTGGTGTATAAAATTATTTCCAAGCTAATAGCGAAAAGGTTGAAGCGATGGCTTAGTGGGCTTATCTCTGAGGAACAAAGTGGTTTTGTGAAGGACCGCCAAATTTTGGATGGGGTGATTATTGCTACGGAGACCATTCATTCAATGGATTCCTCGAAAGAAAAGGCTATGTACATCAAGCTTGATATGGCGAAGGCTTATGATAGAGTGAGGTGGTCCTTTTTGAGGAAAATTCTGACTGCCTTTGGATTTGCTGTGGAATGGATCCAGTGGGTGATGAGTTGCGTTACCTCCACTTCATTCTCAGTGTTGATTAATGGGGAGCCTACCACTCTCTTTAGTGCTTCTAGGGGTCTTCATCAAGGGGATCCTCTCTCTCCTTACTTATTTATTCTTCTGGCTGAAGGTTTGGGCAAACTTGTGAAACGTAATGTGGAGCTGGGTTTGATTCAGGGGTGGAAATGGGGAAACGATTGGCCTCCATAGTCACACCTACAATTTGTGGATGATATGGCTCTGATGGGTCTGGCTCGAATTAGAGAAGCTTTGAATATGCACAAGGCCTTGGATATCTATCTTGTTGCTGCTGGCCAAAGGATTAATGAAGACAAATCCTCCATTTTATTCTTTAATACTCCGCAGCCTATTCAGCACAGGATTGCTCGTATCTTGAGATTCCAGATTGGTTCCCTCCTTTTAACCTATCTGGGTATTCCTATCTCTTCCGGTAGACTCCCCAGAGAGTCTTGGCAGAATATCTTGGATAAGTTTCGGGCAAAGGTTAGTCATTGGACTCATCGATGGTTGTCCTTTACCAGGCGTGCTCTGTTGCTGAAATCTGTGGTTTAGGCTCTTCCTATTTATAGGTGCATGTTACAAGTGGCTCCTGTTGGGTTTGTGAAGGATATGGACTCACTGGCTCGACAATTCCTATGGGCGGGTAGCTTGTCCTCATCTAAATGGAGCCTGATTAAGTGGGATGTTGTTTGTAGCCCAAGGCAGGTGGAGGTCTTGGTTTGCAAAAGGCAACTTGGTCTGGGTTGGCATTGGCTGCTAAGCTTTATTGGAGGTGGTGTGTGGAGCAGGATCATAGCTGGGCTAGGATCTTATCACACAAGTATCTTCCAGGGATTGGTAAGGAGGAGCTTCCTAGGTTTCCTCTGGAAGGGAAAGGCTCGGTGGTTTGGGGAACACTTAAGAAAAGGGTTGTGCTTATCAAGGAGGGCCTATTCTGGATTTGTAATAAGGGGGCTGAGGCTATGTTTTGGTTGGATTCTTGGGATGGTTACGCACCCATCCTATGCCAGTACCCTAATTTGGTGGCTCTGTCTCAGCACTTTTTCAAGGTTGGCTGGTCTAGAGTGAGTGATTTTCGAGGTTGGCTGGTGGACAGGTGGGAGTAGCTAGGTGGAAGGACCCTAGTGAATGGCCTATTCCCGGGTTGGAGTAGGATGGTATTATGCTTCAGAATATCTCGACTGCTAGACAATGCAACTCCCTCAAGGAAAAGGATATTCTAGCATGGATCCCAAACCCTAAGGGTGTCTTTACCATGGCTAGTGGCTATCAGAAGTTGTGCTCTCATAAGTTTGGGGGAGTGGAGGTCCCTTGGTGGAAACAGGTGTGGAACAATTTTTCTTGGCCCAAGTGTAATTGTTTCGTTTGGACTTTGGCTTGGAATAGATATTTGACTTGGGAGAATCTTCGTAAGCGGGGATTCCAGGGCCCCTCTATGTGTGTGTTGTGTGGTTGCAGTGAGGACGATTCCCCCGATTTATTTTTTCGGTGTTCTTATTCTATGTTGCTCTGGCATTGGTGGTGGGGTGCTTGGAAACATCCGTGTGTTCATGCGTCTTCTCTTGTGGAGTTCTAGAGTAATCTGGGAAGACCCCCCTCCCAGGCCTCTTTTCTTCAGATTTTGTGGTGCATTGGTCCTACCTTCATCCTTTGGCGAATTTGGTTGGAGAGGAATCATAGGATCTTTTGGGGAGAAAAGATGATGGCTCAACAGGTTTGGCACAAAATTATTGGTATGATCCAGGAGACTGTGGAAGCCAAATGTGAAGTGGCCCTTCTACTGGAAAGAAGTGATGATGAGATTGTGAGTAGATTGGGGGTGCAGGGGTTGACTCCAGTCTCTGCCTATGTTAGAAGAGGGAGGAGAGCGAAAAAGAAGGTTCAAAGGGTTGGCAGATGGTTGCCTCCTCCAACGAGATTTCTAAAAATTAATACTGATGGTTCATCTAGAGGCAACCCAGGGCTTGCTGGTATTGGTGGACTTGGTAGAGATGGAAATGGTTCAGTCATCTTTCTTTTCCCCATCCATAAGGGGTGGAATTCCAACAACCTTATGGAAGGGCTGGCGATTCTCTAGGCTATTGAGCGTGCTTGCACCTTGGGTTGGCGTAAGGCTATCTGTGAATCTGACTCACAGATTATAGTGAATCTTTTGCTTGGGAAAAGGGTTGTTGATGTTAATTGGCAGATTGCGTTGGTGGTTAGACAAATTTTATAGAGGGGCTCTACTTTGGAAGTGGTGTCCTTTGTCCATATTCTGCATGAGTGGAATAGGGCGGCTGATTGTTTGGACAAGTGGGCGTCTGAGCATGAGGATGATTGGAGGATCAAAGGGTGGAGTCAGTTATCTCCTAAGTATGTTCTTGAACTTGAGAGGGTCACTGCGGATGATATGGAGGGATAAGTTGATGTTGGTTGGTGGGCTGGTGGTCTTGTTGGTGCTTGATGTTCTAGGTTTTCCCTTGTGGGAGCCGATGGGCTCCCTCTTTCTTAATGTACTGTTAATCTTCCGATTTCAATAAATTTTTTACCCCTTTAAATAAATTTAAAAAAAATATATATATCTAGGAAGGCTAGATACATGGCAATGTCTTGGGATGTAGAGTATGTAAACCAGACAAGAGCAAAGGTGGGATCAATGTCTATTTGAGGCTAGGATAGAACTACCTAGTTTTTCTATGGAATTAAACCTATATGTCGCACCTCTAGGATCATATGATATTATCCTAGGTATGAATTGGTTGGGGATACATAGGGCTAAGGTAGATTTCCATGATAAAACTGTAGAATGCCTAGATGATTTTGGAAATCAAGTAAAATTTCAAGGGATACCTAGAGAGGTCAGGATTCGACAAATCACGGAAATACAACTATTAAGAGCTAAGAAGAAAGGGTGTAAACTCTTTTCTGTAAAGATAAAAGAACTTGAAAATGATATTGATGATTTGGAGTTCTAGAGTTTTCAAGGTTAGAAGATGGTGAAATAGATGAAACTAGAAAATCGGATATGGAGAAGTATCCAATATTGAGAAATTTTTTAGATGTGTTTCCAAATGAGTTACCAGGGTTACCATCGAAAAGAGTATTTGAATTCTCTATAGATATAGTTCCAGGGTCAAAACCTATTTCCAAGGTACCTATAGGATGAAAACCACTGAGCTTATGGAACTTAAGGCACAATTGGATGAATTGTTGCTTAAAGAATCGATAAGACCAAGTGTTTCACCTTGGGGAGCACCAGTCATCTTTGTTAAAAGGAAGGATGGTACTTTGTGTTTGTGCATCAACTATCGTATGCTTAACAAAGCTACAATTAAGAACAAGTATCTATTGCCACACGTAGACGATATTTTTTACCAAATGAGGGGAGCCACTGTATTCTATAAATGGATCTAAGATCTGGATATCACCAATTAAGGATTAAGGATGAGGACATCTTTAAAACCACATTCAAAACCAAATATGGACACTATGAGTTCATTGTTTTACCCTTTGGTTTAATAAATGCACTTGCAACATTTTTGACCCTGATGAATAGTGTATTTAGGGATTTCCTAGACAAATTTGTATTATTTTTTTTAGATGACAATGTGATTTATTCTAGAAATGAGGAGGAACATTGCAAGCATTTAGAAATGGTCCTACAACATTTAAGAGAACATAAGTTGTATGGTAAACTCTCTAAGTGTGCATTCTTCCAAAAGAGGGTACATTATTTGGGTCATGTGATCTTAGCAGAAGGAATTTCTATAGATCCGGCTAAGATCAAGGCAGTACTTGAGTGGTCTATACCTAAGAATGTGTCGTAGGTAAGAATTTTAATGGGTCTAGCAAGGTATTATAGGAAGTTTGTTGCAAACTTCTCTATGATTTATTTTCCAATTAATTCTTTGCAAAAGAAAGGAAAGAAATTTGACTGGATTGAAAGGTGTCAAGAAGCTTTTGACCTACTCAAAGAGAATTTAACCACCGCACTGATCTTAAAAGTACCAAAACCTGAGGGTAACTTTATAGTTGTCACATATGCATGCAGGGAAGGTTTGAAGGTGTGTTAATGCAAGATGGGCAAGTAGTTGCTTATGAATCTAGGAAGTTGAAACCTTATGAGATGAATTATGGACTGCATGATTTAGAATTAGCAATTGTGGTTCACGCACTGCAAATATGGAGGCATTACTTGTTAGGAAAACCCTTTGAGATGAAAATTGGTCATTATGCGTTAAAGCACCTTTTCACTCAACCTAATCTTAATGCTAGATTGGGAATATGGTTAGAGTTGATAGCTGATTATGACTTCAATATAAGTTATATAAAAGGGAAGGAAAATCGGGTTGCCGACGCTTTGAGTCGAAGATGTCATATTGCTTAAATAGTGATTATTCAAACTAACTTTAAAGGGCATGTGTTGCAAAAATTAAAAGAGGATGAGTACTACTTACAAGTCAAGCAAGCACTCACTAGCAATCCACAAGATTCTAGGTATGAAGGTTTTCATTTTGAACCTACTGGATTACATAGATATAAGGGTAGAATGTATGTACCTGATGTGGAAGAGTTGAGAAATCTAGTATGGAAGGAAGTACATGAAGCACCATACTTTGGACACCCTGGAGTGACGAAAATGATGGCAGATGTAAAGCCATTATACTTCTAGAAAGGGATGAAAGGAGATATTGCTAGATTTGTGGCTAGGTGTCTTGAGTGTCAAAGGGTGAAAGTGGAGCATCATCATCCTATAGGATTTTAATACCCACATGATATACCAGAGAGGAAGTGGTAAGTCATAAGTATGGACTTTGTGCAAGGATTTCCTATATCAAGAAATAAGCACAATGTCGTTCTTGTGGTTGTAGATAAGCGTACCAAAGTAGCACATTTTATACCCGAGAATCTAACTGATGGATCACCTATCATAGCAAAGAAATTTGTGCAAGAATTGTTTAGGTTGCATGGGATTCCTGAGAATATTATCTCAGATAGGGATGCATGAGTCACTTCTAGGTTTTGGAAAACTATGCTTTCTGCATTGGGCACTCAACTGAATATTAGCTCAGCATATCATCCGAAAATGGATGGGAAAACTAAAAGGGTTAATCAAGTATTGGAAGACCTACTTAGGATGTATTGCATGGATTAGCAGTACAAGTGTGAAGATCACTTACCCTTAGTGGAATTTTCCTACAACAATTCTTATCATTCTATGATAAAGATGGCTCCTTTCGAAGCATTGTATGGTCAAAAGTATCAAACCCCTATAAGTTGGGACATACTAGAGGACAGAGTAAGTCTTGGGCCAGAAATGTTAGTAGAAATGGAAGAACAAGTAAAAGTTGTTAGGCAAAGGTTGGTTGAAGCTATGATCGGCAGAAAAGCTATACTAATGCCAAAAGAATACCCCGTAATTTTTCCATAGGTGACAAGGTGTTGTTGAGAGTGAAGCCTCACAACAGCTCCATTAAATTTGGAAAGTCTTCTAAGTTACCCCTGTGTTATGTTGGACCTTTTGAGATTCTAGAGGAAGTGAATCCAATAGCTTATCAAATCACGTTGCCACCAGCTCTTGCCATAATGCATAATGACTTCCATGTACATCCTACCTCAAAAACTATATACCAAGTGATAATCATGTAATTGATTAGACTTCTTTATAGGTATGGGACCCCGAGGTGGTAACTCTCAAGCCCATCAAGGTGCTCGAAACATGTAAGCTTCACTTGCATAACAAAGAAGTCTTACAATGCAAAGTCCACTGGGAATAGTATGTAGAAGACTCTGCCACTTGGGAGTCCTCATATTCTTGATGCTTTTTAGAATACTTGAAACAATATGTTATTTTTTGTTTGTATTTTATGTGCTACATAAAATCATCAGGGGTGATAATTCTCAAAGGGGGGAGTATGTTACACCGCAATTGAAAAATTACTATTTACTATTACTATGTAGGGTAAATATGAATGTAATGTGAATTCTGGAGATGAATAAATTGTACTTTTACTTTGTTATCAATGTGTTATATATGAATGTTATCTCATGGAAAAGTAATGCATATATGTGAATGGATGGTCAATGAATTGATATTCTAACTTTGGAGATGTTACGTATACTGCATATTTTATGAATAAATGACTGTCATGTGCATGTGTTAGTGATTGTAGGTATATTTTTAATTCCTCCAGGTGGAGAGGAAGTATCACTCAAGAGAAGATCTTGGTCGGGTAACTGATAACAAAAACTATCTGAGCATATACACACACCATAGTAGAATAATTGAGTTCAGTCATTATGTGGGAAGAGGGTACATTCATCCTTAGTTGATGTGTTTGCATAAGTAAAAGTCTTGATTACTATTGAGAGGCATTATTGGGTGATGTCTATCTATTTGAGCTTTAGATTTCTTTCCTGTACTATTATGAATATATTGATAAGAAAGATATACGTGGAGTATGTGTATATATATGCACATATATGTCAATGGGATCTAACCACATGTATATGCACATGTATAGATGTACCACATGTAAATGTTTATCAATACAATGGTAACTGTGAATGGCTATATATGAATCGAATGTGAACATATACATATATATGTATAGTATATACACATATCCATATGTATATATTTATAGGTACACGCGTACATTGGCGAATGGACATGCCCATATGAATGTATCGATATAGGTATACATGCGTATACGTGTACATAGAGACATATACTTATATACATGTATATATGTATACAATCGATATATTATGTTTATTATGTGAATACTATCTTGCTTATACTTATTTGTATATCAAATGTATACTTGCTTTGTGGCGAAGGGTATATTTAGTATATTATCCATTGCTTTGGAATCGACTATCATTTACCATGATAAAGGTCGATTATTAGAGGCCGAATATAAGTTACACATGATTATATCTTGAGAGGTCGAGTTTTGCCCTTGTTGCCACACTTTGTGGAACACGTATTTTTCATTAAAGCATGTTGTATTATGTTGATGCATGGTGAAGACTTAGATGACACCTTTAGTAGGATCTTCTTTGACTTGGTAAAACTTTAAATGCCATGCCTTTAAGCTTGAATCAACATTTGTTAAGCCGTGAGCAAACAGGTCGATGACTTTGTTAAAATGAGTAAATATCTAAATCAACTCACACCAAGACTCAGTCGAAGTAAGTTTGGTGTTGCAAATTGGTTATTGAGTGTTTTAAATAGAATGGAAATCACACCAACTGTTATTTGAGAGTATGTATTTGGTGCCACCTTTTGAAACTTGTTTGTTGTAGATGTCCATTGTTTGAGGTAATTCAAATTAATCATGTGCAAATTTGAATGTCTCTTTTTGTTATCAAGCAATAAGGTCGATCTATAGTTGTGTATGTTGAGTAAGTTCTTATATCGATTCCACCTTTTTGCTAAGTCAAGTGAGTAGGTTGTGCATGGTTTTTGTTGTCCATATCCATGCCTAATTTGTAGGATGTGAGGCCTCATTGTTGCTATATAAATAGTAGGGAAAACTCATTTGTGAGGATGCATTCTTGCAAGCATTTTTACTCTGCTTTATTTTTAGCTTTATTCAATTATTCTCCATGAATGCTTGAACTGGCTTTTATGAGTACTTGCATTTAGGGAATTTAGAATGTCTTTGAAAAGGAGATAGAAGCTTTTATGTTGTTTTTATGATGTGCTTGTATGTACTCCATAAAAGGAGGTTAGCGTTTATCATAGGTATTACATACTAGATATGATTAAACTAGAGTATGAGTTACTCTTAGCTAGGTTATTGATTTAACTAGAGTAGCTTGATTTTACTCCTAGGATTTTTTATCTAGTATGGGAGGGAGCTTGTGTACTTACTTGTTAAGTAGGTTTATTCCAAATATGTAAAATGGAGATAGGTTATCTCTGAGGTGATAGATTATCCATTGAAGGAAATACCTATGCATAATTTAAGATGGCCTTAAGTCAAATCAGCCCTAAATAGTGTATGTGATAGATGACCTTCATTCGAATTACCATTTGAGAACACTTTGGCCAAAGTAGTGTGATTGCCTCTGGCTCCACTATATGTTCATCGTGATCCAGTATTACATGTTATTTCCAGATTGTGGGATTACAAGTTCTAGTTATGTAGGACACAACACTATGCTCAGTTGGTTGTCGTTATTCGGTTACTCTACCAATCTCTTCGTCGAAGGGAAGGGTCATCTATCAAATGATAGATGTGCAGGGGACTGCATATGAGTCTGTGGTTGGCAGAAAAGCGCTTGAGTGATGCTTGTCCTCCACAGTAGATGGCAAAAGAACCAAGATTTGAAAGGAAAGATCCTGGACCGTATTTAAGCTATTTGTTCTAAAGCTCATTGAGCTATGTATGTAAATGCATGCATTCTTGTATTATTGTAACTTGTGAAATTATTGTAATGTAAGGGAATATTTATTGTTTTGTTATGACATCTTTGTTCATATATTCTCAATAAAGAAAAGGAATTTTTTATTGCAATGGCTTGTTACGTAGTTTATTTACTCGCAAAGTGGAAACTTAGGAATTTTTACTTCATTGAAGGTTGGCATGTTACACATAACCTATTCATAAGACAAAACATCCTAACACATGATTTTAAAAATATAAAACTTTCACAACCATCATGATATGACATCATCATGATGAATGAACAATAGAAGAAATAGAGCCTTCCCTATACCAATAATAGGTACTTGACAACTATCACTACCAAATATAGAAGATGAGAATGTTAGAAAAGATGATGCAATTACATAAAAATATCCATCATCCTTTAGTTAATTCAAATTGCATACATACATCATAAATGAAAGGGATTACAATAGTATTTACTAGCCACTATGTCTAGGGTCAAAATGACTAGCTTTCACAGATGCTTTTCAAAATCATATAAGAACATGTCTAAATGAAAAAAATATTCTAGAAAGTAATATTATTATCATGCATCAAATTGGATGGTACAATTTAATGCATAACATACCTATAAAATCTAGGTATGGGTGAAGTTCACTGATGAATTTCACACTTTCATAGTATCACATTAATCATATAAAAATTACAATATTCATATTTTTAAAATTTAAGTAAAAATGCATTACATTTGCATACAACAAAAATTGATAATATTCATACATGCCTAATGCCACAATTCACAATTTTGAGCATATCTTTTAAGCATGAAGTTTGGGCATGAGTGACATAAGCAAAAGAATTTTACACATTCCTTACATCATATTCATTAGATAAAAATAGTAGAATTTGCATACTTTTAAAAGTGAAGTAAAAATACATCTTATTAGCATTACACCAAAATTCTAGTATGCATTTAAGATCTCAATCCTAAACAATATACGTCATGGTTCCAACCTCGCATCCACATCCAAAAAATGTATGGATGGGTGTGTTTCCCAAATCATTTATAAGAACAATTACAAAATTTGATCAAGATTATATAATTTCCTCAAATTACATAACAAAATCAATATAGAAGAATCTAAGGACTTCACCAAGCTCCTTAACTTGCTTTAGTCCACAACTCCAAATTGATGACCAATGATGGGTGTCTACTAATTCACCATGTGGATTCTATATGGTCACCCCACTAGAGTAGGAGGCAATTATATATGTCAATAAGTATATACATGATGAACACGTGAATTTTTAATATGGAGATGATTTCTACATAAGTGAATTTCTAAATTGTGACACTTGATTTTCCGTTAAGTGATTTTTAATGTGATTGCTTAAAAGAACTAAAAGAAATATATGATAGTAAAGTTAACAAATACAACTTTAGCAATGGGATAACTGTTGCTTAAAAAGAATTGTTTTTCTCAGTACCAAACAATTAAAATGGCCTAGTTTTGAAGACGAACACTCATTCTATCCCAAATGCTCCGTACGTAGCAGGAGAAGTCAAGCCTTAATTGCAATTAAAGAAATTGCACTTCACAACCCATATTCTGCTATTGATCTAACTTCAAAGTTAAAACTAGCATACATATATTAAATATTAATATATAAAAAATACATCGAGAGTTATCATTATCGAGGTATCTATTATACTGAAAAAATGATGAAAATAGGCACCTCGAGAACCCTAACACTAACCCTTATCCCAATTGAACCGTAACCTTAACCATAATCCTAATTGAATCCTACCCATAATTGAACCCTAATCCTAACCTTCACCCTAATTAGACCCTAACTCTAACCCTAATCGAACCCTACCCCTAATCGTAACTAACTGTAGCTCCAATTGTAACACCAAGCTTATTATTAACCCTAATTATAACTCTGATTCTAATCCTACCCATAATCTTAAATTTTGTATTTCCCTGACACTAACCCTAATTGTAAACATAACTCTCCCTCTAACATTAAATGTAGTTATAACTATAATTCTAGCTCTACTTCTTACCCTAATTTCTAATCCTACCCATAACCTTCACCCTATCCCTAACTATAGCTCTAATTATATTATAATTATAATACTTAAGGTGTTAAAATTATAATAATAATTATTATAAAATTAACATTATAATTAATTATTTCAATTATATCCCTAAAATTATTAATTATAACTCTATCTTTAATTTATATAATCATGAAATTAAAATATTTAAAATAAGTGCTTAATAGGATTAAATTTTAATATAATTTGATGATCTCTTATCTAAATTTGGGTTGATTTTTTTTCCTTTATTTTCAATAACATATATTTTTTGTTTATTAGATCTTATTTTATGAATGTATGCAAATATACTTTTACTTCTACATTCATTATGCCTATTTTTTCATGATATTTTAACATTCATTTTTACCTAAATATTAGATCAATCTCACACATAAATATGAAGCCTCAAAATTTTAAAATAATATTCATGTTTTAACCACTTCACTTTACCATTTATGCTATTTGAGTTAATACATTTTAAATCATACTCTTTACTCATTCTAAAAAAAATAAAAATTGATATATATTTTTTTTTATTAAATACATTTCAACTTATTTTCTTGGATTGTAAAAATACCCTTCTTTTATAATTTTCATTATTTAATTAATCTATCTAAATTTTCTTAAAATTTACATTATAATTTAAAAATACATATATTTTATAAAATATTCACTTCAACATACATGGTTGAATCACTTATAAAATTCCTCTAAACAAATTATTAAATAAGATATGAGAAAATTATTTAGAGACTTTGTTTCATTTTCAATTTTCACTTAGAGAATATTCTCTTTTGAATATTTTAAATTAAAATGCTCTACTTTCAATCTTCATGGTTTACAAAAACTATTCAATTTTTCTGCCTATAATTTTTTGAATAACTTAATGAACAAAAAATTAATAAATTTTAAGAATTTTTGGTTTTTTGGATGCTACTCCTATTCTTCAAATTTCAATAATGTATTCCCCAAAAGAATTTTGTAAGAACTACAAACTACCGAAATACAATATATTAAATCCATAGCAAAAACATAAAATGAATTGATTGAGTGCCTATTTAAATAGAGAAAAAAATACATTTTGTTTTTTTTATTATAAGAATTATTTAAAAGATATTTTATTACCCATTAAAGTAGCCTTTAGGGAGAATGTGACATTAATCCTTGACTGTAAATATTGATTCTTTATTCCAGTAAACACCATCTTTGTGGAGAGGTATATATTAATCTAATTGTCTGCCAATAAATGTTGTTTCTGAAAATACACATTCACATATTTTTATATAAAATAACAATTAAAATAATACAATAATAAAATGATATTAAAAATCATTTTTTATTACTAAAAATATATCATTAAATTTATAATGAATTCTCCAATTTTTCTTTTGAAATAATTATTAATTAAAATTTTATTTTAACAAAAATAAATTGTTTCCAAATTACTCTTCCTTTTCAATTAATTATTATACAAATTAAAATAATAACAATAAATCATCCATCTCCGTGCATTTTACAAATTGATTTCACTTTTCAATTTGAATTTATCTGCATGCATTTTATACATTCTAGATTATTCATCGTGGTCATTCAACATCTCTTCTTGAAAGATTTTCTCAGCATCAAGTAGAACCATTTAATGTGACTGCTTAAAAGAAGTAAAAGAAATATATGATAGTAAAGTTAACAAATACAACTTTAGCAATGGGATAACTGCTGCTTAAAAAGAATTGTTTTTCTCAGTACCAAACAATTAAAATGGCCTGGTTTTGAAGACGGACACTCATTCTGTCCCAAATGCTCATAATATTGTCCTTACATTGATATGCTCATTTAATCTCGTGAAAACCTTTGAAGATATTAATGGCGCATTTAATCTGCAAACGCATCCGCACAAAATTCCCGCATTAATGGTGGACTTTTATTAACTGTGGCTCGTAATGCCGGATTTAATTTGCAATCAATTCCGCACATTTTCAAAATCTCATCTGGATTTCAATTTGGTATGTGACAGGAGGATGAAAGATCAAAAGAGATTATATAGAGATTTTAAAAATTTTGATCTATTTTTAAACTTCATTATTCTTTATTATTTAATCTTATAATAATTTTGTATAGGATTTTTTAAAGTTTTTTTTTTTCCTTTTTAATATTTTTTTTAATTATATTATTTTTTAATCATTTCAGTAATTAAAAAAAAATTGTGTAAATTTAAATATTTTTCATTTAATCATTAATTTTCAATTATAATATTTATATTATAATTAGTTGATAGGCTACATATAGTGTGAGATTTGAGCTTGAAACAAGTCTCACACCTGCAAATCACTATTGAGTCTGGGAAAACAAGTTTCAGCTGCCATTTAATGGTAAAAGCCTCCAAAATATCAGGTAAAAGCCTCCAAAATCTCATTTATCACATAAAACCAGATAAATATTGATTTGACAACTCAATGGGAACATTATATTTCCATTTGCATTTCTTTATGTTTTAAATATGTATGCAAATACTTAATTTCTTTAAGAAAAAAATCTAGATTTTTCTAAGTTTATTTCATTCCATTATTTAGCATTTATTATTAATTGTTTAATTCAGCCACATGCAACTAGAATTTGCAGCACATCCATGCATAGTACTCTAACATATTAGCATACACATAGTTTTCTTTGGGAACCTCCCTTAGGTAAGTGCTAGTTATTAGTAGTATTTTATTAAAGTGAGGGTTATAACTAATATCAATTAAAAGAATACAATCTTAAAATAATAATTAAAAATTATGTATATGTTGTTTAAGTTTATTATTACAATTATAATTATATAATTTTTAATTAAAGTAGGATTAGGATTATAATTAATTAAAATACATTAATTAATTTAAGTAAGATTTAATTTTAAAATTAAAATTATATATATTATGGTGTATAATTTTAAAATTAAAATTATACATATTATGGGGTTCATCCCATAGTGCAATGGTGAAAGTGATGGTGTTGTTGTGGCCACCAAGGTGGGCTATTGTGATCGCAAGCACTATGCCTTGGTTGATCCAATATGCTCGCAGTTTGAATCACAACATTGAGGCTGCTAGTGGCATTCATGCCAACCAAACTAAAAAATCTTTGAGATTCACCGATCAAAAAAATTATGCATATTATTTTAATTATATAATTAGGTAATTTTAGGGTAGAACATATAGAATATAATGTTAACTTATTAAGTAATATATTAAAATTTAATGGTGTAATGTAATGCTAATGGATATCAAGTGAGGAGCACGGTGTTGCCTCTACATCCGCCCTTGTCCACCACAGTTAGGGATTCCTATGGCTAGGATGGGTAAATTTTTCATAAGGCCTATCATTCTACAGGACTAAAATCTTTACCTTTCGCAAAGGTTGTGAAGTCGGGCATCCATATTCAAAGTTGGGTGTGGGGCATTCCCCAACAAGGCTAAATGGGAGGGCTAGGTGCTCTTAGTTTGGCTCAATGACAACTCCTTTTGGCTAAGTTTCAGTGCCAAAAGAGGATTAGAGACACAAGGGGGACAAGCGAAGAGATTGGGAGTGGAGCCGGGAGTGGAGAAGGTTACCAGGTCCTTGTGTTGTGTTGGTAAGTCCCCATTTGTTTCCTTTGATGGAGTTATTGTGGATGAAGTGTCAAAGAATGCAAGGTATTTTGTGGAGTTGGGTTTGATAGGGAGATTTTGAGGTTTTGGTCTTGCCTTGTTGACCTGTACTGCTAGATTCCAGATACCTAGTGCCCTATATTGGATGGAGATGTTCAAATATACCCTAATGTAAGGGGGTTCTTCATGGTGGTGTTCAATAATATGAAAGACAAGAATGTTGTTCTCTGCGATCGCCAATGGAGTTGGGAGGATTAGCATATGTTAATGTTGAAGCCATGGCACCCTGATTTCAATCCAACAACTGAATCCTTTGATTTGGCTCCACTTTGGGTAAGACTACTAAATCTCCCTCTACATTTCTAGTTTGAATCATGCTTTGAAGCTATTGGAAACACTTTGGGGAAATTTTTGGGGGTGGATTAGGGTTCTCTAAACTTTCTGCATACTATTTATGCATGTATATTGATAGAAATGTACATTGCAAAAGGTCTTCTTGCAGATGCACACATGAAATACTCAGGAGGGGAATGGATTCAATTGCTTGATTATGAAGGAAATTACCATTTTTTTGTCACAAATGCTTTAACACTAGTCATACTATTAGTCAATGTTCCAAGCGTAAGAGGGTTATTCAAGCAACTTGGTGGAAAGAGGTCTCTCCCCACCACTATTTGGTGGAAAAAGAAAGCCTAAATGGTAATGTCCCAACCGAGGATCCAAAGGTTACAATATCCACCATCAAGGAATCCCCATGGAAAGCTCAAGAGTAGGTGGTGGTTATTTCATCTTTTGTTGAGCAGGGCAATGCTCCAAAAGAAGGGATGAGTGGACGACCAGGGTGTTTGAGCATGGAGTCCTCTAAAGGTAGGAGTATTCCAAATGAGAATTTGGGTGAGCATACATGGACAGATGAACAAGAGAAGATTTGGCATAAGGTTCAAAGGAAAAAAAAGAAGAGGGAAGATGCCTTCAACATGCTTATTCACTCCCAAGGCAAAAAGAAAAATAGTTGAAAGCTTTGTTGCAATTTTTTGTAATGATTGAAAAATAATAATGTTATGTTAGAGGTATTGGGAGTTTATGTTGAGTAGTAAAGCGTTTAGGGTGGAGACATGTAGGGGGGGTTGAAGGGTATTGTGGGGTTTAAGAGGCACATGCATAACAAGTTAGATGTTGCTCATGGATGAGAAAGATGGATGTAATGCTTTCTAGAAGTTTAATAACAAATTGTAGGTTTTTGTGCCTTCATCGATAAAAAAATTTTAAAATTTAAAATAACTATAAATATTTTAATTAATTATATTGCAACCTTAAACATGATTAATAATTATTTTTAAAAATTTATTAAGTATTTATTAGTTAGGGTCATTATAGCTAACATAATTAATTATAATCCTAATTTTATAATTATTAATTAAATTATTATTATAATTCTAAATCACTATAACAATCTAGTTAGGGTTAGAGTCAAATTAAAATAATGATTATAAAATTAGATTTTGAATTAGGATAAAAATAAAGGTTACAATTATATTCCTCAACAAAGGTCGAGAGCATTTCCCCATATCATACAGATGCATTATGTGTTGTTGTATGATATGGGGATGCATCTATATGATATGGGGATGCATCTGTATGATATGGGGAAATGCTCTTGACCTTTGTTGAGGAATATAATTGTAACCTTTATTCTATAGCAGCTCTCCACCAAATATTGCGAGATTTGAATCCTCCTTAATGCTTATTTTGACAGAGCGTCAACTTCTAAGATTTTATCCAGACCTGCCCAATAGAAAGGACTGTCTGAGGCTTTCTTATATTTTGATTGATCTATGCCACAATTTGATAGGAAGTCTGTAACTTGATTTGTTTCCCTGTACATGTGGGATAACTTGTATTCATTTATATGTGCCATGATATTGCTTATCTTCTTAACCCACATACGAAGCTTCTAGCTCGAGGCATTTTTCATGCAAACTCCTCTTATAACTACTTTTGATTCACCTACGATGTCCAAATTATGCCAAAATTTGTCTACACAAACCTTGACACCTTCATGCAAAGTTGCACATTTCGCTTCATTGTTCATCCCTAATGGTAATTTTATCGATATTGCCTAGATGAATTTTCCTTTATCATCTCTTACCACAAAATATGCTTCCGAAGGCATAAGATTGCCACTTGAGGCCCCATCAAAATTGACTTTCAGTCTACCTTTTGGATTGAGTACCCACTTGAGGTTGCCACGAGATAATTTTTTCTTAAGAAGATTCTCTTAAGGGTATTATCAATGGTTGATTTCTAAAAATATTTTGATCCCAAGCCAATATGAAATTGCACTTTCATTTTTTTAATTGCCTATTAAGATGTTCACTTATACCTAACTCAATTTTGTGGAGGATACCACCTATATGCAATGATTTTTCTTTGAAAATACTTGCATTTCCTTCTTTCCATATCTGTCATATGATCATGGCAAGAGTTGTGTACCATAGACCTTCCATTGTCAAATTCCTTCAAATTGTTTGATAATGGTGTGTGTCATTCAAGTTTGGTACAAAAGGATGACCAAAAAACTTGAGCTACTTCACATTGAGCAAAAAAATAATGTATTGTCTCGTTGCTCTTGTGAAACATGACACACTAGTGAGGACCATGAATCCCAATCATATTCAACCTTTCACCTATAAGAATACGTGAATGGAGGGCTATCCAAGAAAAGGATCCAGCCTTTAGGAGGACCTTGTTTCCCCAACAAAGATGCTTTGGCCATGAAGACTCTGATTTTTTGTTTGTAATCAATTTATAATCAATTCTCATCGAATATACACCATATTTTACTGCACACCAAATTATAGAATCTTCTTCTTTAGAAATGAGAGAATGCCTATTTGCCAATTCCTTTTCGATGGTAGAATTTGTAGGCTCAGAAAGGAAAACAAAAATCTTCCATGAGCAATCCCATCTTCCATTTACCCACCTGAGATTTAGATAGTCTCTTACTTTCTCCCAATAAGTTATACTTGATAGATGAACCCCCTCTTCCATATTGGTAATTCATTGAGGGGAGGATAGCCATTCCAAGGTGTGTGCCAAAATGGTGCTTTCATGTCTTCCTTTATACACCAAGATAAATGCTTAGTTATTGCATCCTTGCAACTCAACAAAAATTCCAAATTGTTGAGCCCTTTTGAGGATTCACCACGGACAGGATTCTTTTGAGTTCATCAAAGTCTAGGTATTTTTATTTCAGTAACTTTCTCCAAAGTTCTTCAAGATTTTTGAAAAGCCTCTAAGAAATTTTGGTGCCCAATGCTCTATTTTGAATTCTTATATATTTAATCTTTGCACCACCTTGTTCTTTTCAATATTTAACTATCTCCCAAGATAAAAGAAAAATCATCTTCTTCTCATCAACCCCACCCTAGAGGAGTTTCCTTTGTATGCCAGATAAACGCTTCACCACTTTACATGGAACTTCAATACAAGATAACATGTAGATAGAGATTGCAACTAGAATAGATTTCACCATTATCACACTACCAACCAATGTTAGCCATTGGCCTTTCCAACAGTCCACACACAGGCTGCATTTATTTATAGTTTCTTCCCACAACTTGGAGTTAACCGCTCCCCCAAACAATAGTATGCCAAGATATTTGGCAGGAATCTACTCTATTCTAAAGCCTAAAAAATCCATAATTTTGCATTGGACTCCTTGGTTTACATTGAAGAAATAGATGTTTGATTTTTTTGGATTAATTTTCTGACCAACTTCGTCACTAAATCTCTCAATTGCAAGCTTTATAGATTTTCCCTCTTGTATGGTGGAGCATCCATATAGGATTGTGTCATCAGAAAAAAGTTGATGAGAGATTACAGGGAACAACTGAACAACATCAATGCCCTTCCAACTTCCAATTTGCTTCAACTTCAAGATGTGAAAACTGAGCACCTGTGCCATTATGACAAAAAGGAAAGGGGAAAGGGGGTCTCCTTGGTGTAAACCCCTAGCACCACTAAAGAAACCACAAGGAGATCTGTTTATGACAACTGAATATCTTGGTGTTGAAATGCAGTTAAATATCCACTTCAACCAACTTTTATCAAAACTGAGTTTACTCATTGTTTTCATCAGGAAACACCACCGAACCCTTTCATATGCCTTACTCATATTGAGTTTCATCATCATCCCTTTCTTTTTTGTTTTCTTCAAAGTGTGTATGACTTCATGGGCAACAATTATCCCATCAGTGATGTTCCTCTCTGGAACAAAACCACTATGTTTCTCTCTTTCAAGAATTTCATCATGTTCTGCCATCAATACTTTCTCTTTCTCAAATTCAGTTAAAGACATACCTTGTTTCAAAAATATTTCACCTAGGGTTGTTAATTCTGCTTCTAAACATTCTTTCTCCACAAAATAATTTTTGAAAAAGGATTGATTCCATTCTTTTAATTTTACTTTCTTTCTCTTTAGCATTTTTTTGGAAAATAAACATTTTAGTTCCATTAATTTGCAAAGGTTCCTCCCACCATTCCTTCATCAAGTTTGGTAGTTCTAGGGATCTTAGCCATATTTTCTCGAACTTAAAATGCCCCTTTGTTGGCTTAGCTTCTTCGCTCACAATTAGTTTGACAGGGTAACAAACCAAGATTGGGATAGTCCAAATTGAATACTTTGGTAGAAGATCACATTGTAACCAATATTTTGATACCAAAAATCTATCTATCCTTTTAGCTATGTTGGTGAAGATTTTCCTCCTATTATTCCATGTAAAAAAGTCATTGGATTCTTTGATATCTATCAGTATGTTTTCTTCAACAAATATGATAAAATATTTTTGTGCTTGAGATATTCTACGAGTGCCTCCAGACTTCTCACTTAAATCCAAAATTGCATTAAACTCCCCCTATTATATTCTTTTCATCCCCTAATTCATTGTACATCATTTCCCAAACAACTTGTTTCTCCTCTATTTTGATTGGACCATAGATATTAAAAATTTCAAAAGAAAAATCAAAATTGAGGTTATGTACCTTAACTTTCATTTGGTATGCATTTGATCCCCTTGGTTCCAATTTGATTCTCCCTGGGCACTAAAGGACACCCACACCACCAACGACACCAGCCGCATCAACAAACATGCTTGCCCTGTTGGATATTGTTGATATGTGGTTGTCATTGATGTCAACACTATTGCCGTTAATGTATTTAAGGTTGTATATGTCGAGGATATTGAGAAGAATGTAATAAAATAAGTTGTAGGTTGTCGATGATGCAGTGAAGTTCAATATGATGGCTAGCTCAGTATATTGATGATAAGAAGTTGTAGATTAAAGGGTTTGTTGAAAATTATATCCAGTTTATCCACATGAAGTTTCAGAGGTTCGCATGAAGATTTGATCAAGTTATGAGTATTCGTGTTTTAACAGTTGTTTTGTTGCTTTAGTTCGTGTTCCTAAAATAAGATGATGTGATTCTAGTAATTTGAGTTGTTGCAGATGCTTCTGTGGTGATTCATGATGTTGGTGGATGTTTCTAGATCGTGCTCTATCTGTGTTGTTGGTCCGCATTGATTGTTGTGCTCGCAATTGGTGATTTTCTTTTGTGAGTTCATATTTTTCATGATCATGGCCGACATGGTGATTGTAGCGTGTTGCGGACCTTTGAGGCATAATTGTTTAAGGTGTTTCATGTTTGAGACATGTTGTTTTGGGTCCTTACTATGTTTTGGCCGACATTGTTTGGTCTTCATTGATAAATTGTTTATTGATTTGGGCCGATAGTTTGTACACATTTTATTTTTTTTTGGGCCGACATGTAGTTGATGTTATCCTTAGTTGTGCATATATATGATCGATTGTTTATACAATTTGAGGGTATGGTGTGTGATGTATGTTGTGTGTTATGTGTGAATAATGTTCTAATATTTTGAAGGAAAAAGTAAAGTGTGAAGAAGGGTGAGAAGAAGAAAGTGTATATGTGCTTAGCTGGAACTGTAATCAAACATTAGAAGATGTTATTTTCTCAGTTCAAAATCTTTTGTATGTAATCTGAATGTGACTGTAAGACAGTGAGTCTTCCTTTGGGTAGTGAGCCTTTTGTATTTGAGTAGTGAGCTCTAGGCAATGTGCCTGAATGCATGTACATTCCCCATTTATAATACTTTTAACAGAGAATAATCTTGTGGACTAACCTCCATCGTGGTTTTTCCCCTAACAGGGTTTCCACATAAAAATCTTGGTGTTATGTGTGTTTTTGATGTCGTGATGGCTTATGCTTTCATGTTTATTTATCAGATCTGAGAATAAGTTTAATAAGTATAATTTTTGTGATAAATGATTCACCCCCCTCTCAGCTGTTTGCCCTTGTGTTGCCAACATGCCCAACCTTTATAATATCTTGTGAATGATTTTGTTTTGACCCCTTCTATTTTAGTTTCCTATAAAAGAATGATATCAGTTCTTTGGCTTTCCAATTGGCATTTAACTAGTCACCTCTTGTTAGGGGAGTTTAGGCCCCTAACATTCCATGTTAGGATCCTCATCTCCCTCTAAGGGAGGAATTACCTCCCTTGGATTGCAGCATATAAGACCTTATTGATTTTTGTTCACCGTTGAGGGCCTCCTCTCCCCTCTTTTGTTTATTGGTTTTCCTCCCCAATTTTGATACAAGGGCATATTTTGTAGTTTGATGTATCTGTCTTGGTTCCTATATGTCAAGGCAGCCACCAAACTCTAATTCATGATCAGAGCCTTCATACCCTTCATTTTCAATCCATCCAACTAGTTCTGTGGGGATTTTGCCTCCTTCTCTGGACATACAAACTCACCTTCTTCTTTTTGTTCATCTACCTTTGGCCTTATTGTTTCTAGTGGTTTTGCCACTATAATTTGCTATTTTTTCTCTTTGTTGAGTGATTTAAGACCTTTATTTTCTATTTTCTTGTTTTCTTCATTACATGAACCAACTTTTATGTTCTTATGTGATTTTTCCTTCCAAATATCTTTATAAGTTGGCAGGAATCTTTTGTGATTCTCTGCATAATGATTTCTACGTTTGCATTTCAAAAAATTAAAATTTGGAACTTTTATTTGGATAGATTGGAACCATTCTCTCCCATCTGAAAGTAGGCATATGGTATCTAGAATTTCTTTTATTTTTAGGATTAAGATTTTGGCATATCATATTGTTTCACCATCTCTCAAATCAATTCCATTGTTTGACCAAGAGAATATCCTATTCATGTCAAGCACCTTTCTGGCCAATATTCATAGGGGAGATTGTATAGGCATAACCACGTTGGGTCATCTCTTGGAATAAAATTTAGAGGATTAAATTTTCTTTCCCATTTTTGCAAATAATGGAAAGAATTAAAAAAAATCCAATCAGCCACCCTCAATATTTTCTCTCTTTTTCATTTTCAAAAACTACCACAAAAATCCTTTCGATGTGAAGTTTATGACACATTATGAACACTAATTATCCATCACCCTTCACCTATTTGTTTCCTTATGAATGTACTTCCTATGAAACAACCTATAACTATCATAAGTTCAAGATTCCTGGCATCCCGCTCAACAGCTTTCGATCCATCGATCTTCAATACTATACTATACCAAAACCCTGAAGTTGGTTCCTCTTCTGGTAGCATGGAGAAAAAGCAGAAAAGAGAAAAGAAACTATTGAATACAACCCTATGGAATCCAAGATTCCCAAAATTGAAGGAAAAGGAAAAGAAAAGGAAATTGTGGATATTCTAGATGAAGAATCTAATGAAGAAACTGAGGATCCAGAGGGAAATGAGCAAGAACTAGTTGAATCAAAACCAGAGAAAGCCAATGAGGAAGAAGATGACGTGACAAAGGAGAAGCTACAATATCTTATTCAAGAGGAAGGTGGAATGCAAAAAAATGCTAAGTTATGGTTTGTCAGGCCATCATATGATCAGGATATGATTCTGAGTGTACTAAATGCTCATGTTGAGCACTGCAAGATCAAATTGGAAATTTTGCAAAACATTCTACCTAAAGAAATGATTGAATGTAGTAAAGAAACAATGAACTCTGAGGATAAAGACAAAGAAGAAGGTGAAGTTATCTCTCATTTGAAGGGGCAGTTCAGACTATCACTCACCAAATTGAAGAAGAAAATGAATGAGCTGAGACAATGCATAAGTGTAGCTAATAACATCTACAACTATTGCATCTATTGGCCTCATGTAGTTGGAAAATACAAAGATAAATTGGAGCAGATTGAAACAAAGTTGAATGGGATTAGAAAAAGATTTGATATGTTTCAGGATCAAGACAGTACAATCAAGAAAATAATTCGGGAGCTATAGTCTGAACACACCAAAGTTCAATTCACCAAGAACACACTTGTGGATACTTTTTGGAAGGTGAAGGATCTAACTGAATGCAGATTGGAACAGATGGTTGAGGAACTAAGGAAAGGTGAGAAACTAGAGGAAGCGATTACAATTCTGGAATCCCTCACTGAGATTGTTAACAAAACATCCAAGAAAAATAGCTTGATCATAATCATTGGGATCACAATAGATGCTTGGAAGAAGTTCCTTCCAGAAATGAAGGAAAATCATAAGATTATTTTCTAACTCTTTTTCAAAAGTTTTGAAGATTTTGAACACATGTTTTGTCTTTTTGGCATATGATTTCTATGCTTTGTCATTTATTTCAAAGGGGGAGAGAGTGCAATGAAAAATGTCTCATCAATCTTAGGGGGAGCTATGTTTTGAAATTTTTGAAGCGTAAGGGAGAGAGAGCAGTAAAGTTTGGCACCGTACTTATAATGATTCTGACACTTAGCCATTTTTCACTAAGTGTTTCCATCAATGCCAAAGGGGGAGATTGTTGGCATATGGATTGTAAGTGTTTTCATTGATGGCAACCTAAGTCATACATCTGGTCTATAGTATAGTTTTGGTTTACACCGACAAAACAGAGTGAAGAACAGGGCATTCGATTAAAGGCATAAAAGTTGATCTAAATACCTCATTGGACTGCTATTTTGAGTTGTGGATCTCAGAGAAAGGTTTTTTGATGTTTATAATACCTTATTCATGGAATATCTTGATGCGCATAACTAGTGATCGATCTAGGAGATCTGGTACATTAATTTTTTGGTTATCTATGTTAAAAGGTTGACTCATCAAATATAGTGATTGTGGATGTATAAGGAGTAATTAATTAATTTTTTTGTGTTCGTAACATGATTATTTGGGTCCCTACTATGTTTAGGATGAATATGGGTGGTGTGCATAAATATTTAATTAAGGATCTAGCTGACAGTTGTAAAGAACTTTATGTTTTATGAAGCCGACATATGAATGTTCAAATCCTTGATAGCAGATATATATATGAGATTGGTTTTATCATTTTGAGATAGTGAATATAGCGAATGTGTGGAATACAAAGTATATTATTTTGTGGTGCGAAATTCAACAGATTAATAGTGTGAATTTATCTGTGTGATGTGAAGAGGAGAAAAGTGCAAAGCAGAGTAGAGCAGAATAGAGCAAAGTGCAGAGTCAGATAGAGGACTCAGAATCTAATCCATGAGCTTCACTAGAACTATAACCTGGCATGAATATATGCTACTATCTCAATTCATCCTTCAGATGGTTTTAATCTAAATTTTTGTAAGGCAGTGAGCCTTCCCTTTTGAGCAGTTAGCTCTAAGCAGTGTGCCTGAATGCAAGTGCATTCTCTTTTGTAAAAAAAATATTTGAGTACTCAAATTGTGGATTAACCTCCATCGTGGTTTTTCCCCTAACAGGGTTTCCACACAAAAATCTTTGTGTTATGGTGTTGTGGATGATTTCCTTAAGTGTTTGTATCTTTCTTTTGGTTGAATGTTGAAATGGTTTTAATATCAGATTAATAAAGTTAAGATTTGCAGAACAATGATTCACCCCCCCTCTCAGTGTTTCCTTGAGTTCAACACTATAGTCATGGATAATGGTACATATTTTGAGAGTTAAGAAGAGAGAATATTTTACAAAATTTTCGCATTCAAGTTCAATAATTTTCTACCTCTTATTACCCATAAGGTAATGATCAATTTGAAGCTACCAACAAAACCATTAAACAAATTTTGAGAAAAACCAAATAATAAACATATAATTAAATGGCACACAAACTTATTCCTACACTAATGTACTATAGAAATATTATTTATATTTCCATGGGTATAAACCTAATTCACTATTTTATGATACTCAGGCTATTATTCATTTGGATTCAAAGATATGTTCGTTGAGAGTTTCGCTTCATGATATTATTGATGATACCATGTATAGAGAATATATATTACAAGAACTTGAAACTTTGGATGGGAATTTGCATATACTTTCAAATAAATACACATGTTAGATTCGCATACAAATCAAAGTGGGGGCCAAGGGTGAAATTAACATACCCATGTCATTGTGCCTAGAGCCTCCCTTGATGAGAACATCTTAATACAATAATATATCAACAAGTGGCATGTTCTTGTGCTAAGTTTGATAATAATCAAATATATATCCATCATTATTCTACCCTCATTGCATTGTTTTTTAAACATTCACTCATTACCTAAATATCACCAACTTATCCCTATAAATCACTTCTACATGGAGCAAGATTGGTCATGGTCAATCTCAAGGAGCACAATATTGGGCATGTTTAATCTTGACGTGTGTAGGACTGATCCATGATTTTCAAAGCCTTAAATTTGTACACTTTCCTACCCATTTTTATTAGTCATTGTGAGTCAACATAACAAATATTGTGAGACATGTTATGTCATGGTATTTAAAGACATTCATTTTGCACAATTTAATAAGAAGGATAATCATGATTAAATTCTTCTTATAAAATTGATTCAACACAACATCAATATCATTCTATCATCATTAATCTTAAAAATAAACTTTTCTATCTTCTTATTTAATTATTACATCAATTTCAATTCAATTAATTTCAACTCTATTATCTAAATTAATTATTTACTAATTATATACATCTATTTAATTAACTTAAATAATTATAAAAATTTATTTAATTTTTTTATACAAATTTATTTTTATTTATTTACATTTCTTTGTTTTTAGTTTTTTAGTTTGTTTGGGGTGATGTGCCTAACTCGATTGGCTAAAGCATCTTGTTGTAGGTAAGAGGTCACAAGGTCTAGTCTCCCCACCATCCTTGTGGTATCAGAGGGTGTGTTGCACCAAGGTCACCAGTCACGTGAAAATAGTTTACCAAGTGCAGTGTAGTTTGTAGGGGGGCGACTACCTAATTCTCATTCCTACAATCTAAAAATTTATTAAAAAAAAATTATTATTTTGGTTTTATATAAATACTTATATATACGATATTCAAGAATTTGAAGGAAAAATAAATCAAAGAATATAATTCTCAAAAATGTGTAGTTTGATAAAGTTTGGAAGAAACAAAGAGTGGGGAAGAAAAAAAAAATTGGTAACCTCATTGCCCACATTTTTCTACTAAAGAGAGATGCAGTACCTTGCATTTTATTATGGCATAGAAATGCAAAGGTTATTTTATTAGCTACAAGACAAAACAAGGTGGGCCTAAGTCTTAATCAAAATTGGGCATGATGCAAGCACAAGAGGAGTGTTGTGTTAGGTAATGGCAGATTTAACATCTTAATGCAATACTTCTCATTATTGTATCTCTTTGATGTGCACCTCTACTACATATCTTTTTGTTATGTTGTGCCACTGTCACCATATGTGAGCTCACAATAAAGAAGAAGGGTATATGTTTTCTATTAGAGTTATTGTTAGTCATTGTTATACCTTAAAATTTTAGATTTTAGATTGAAATTTTATTTGTAATTGTTAATTATGTGGTAGATAATTAAAAATCATTATCTTTTTGTCTTCATGTAAGTTTAAAATTTGTTTTATAATTCATGTGACTCAAATTTATATCTCACTTAAATATTTCTAGGTCAATGGTTGTCTTTGCATCATATTATGATAATTTTTAAATATGATTATATTGGTTGGTGAGAAGTGTAGTCATGTGGAAAGTCATATTGTTAGGTTGTGTTTTAGGTCAAAAGTGCTTAGTGTACCTGTTCAAATATCTCAAGAATGTTGATCCATTCACCTTTCATTTCTATATGTTGAGAAGAATAATGGTTTACCACCTAACTTGTTTTGGTATATTTAAAGACCAAATTAACTAGTCAATTACAATGCTTGTTGTAATGGACGATGTGTCATGGATTATATGCACATGGAAATGTTGAATTACACCAATTGTATCATATGGATGTTACTTATCAGTCCATATAGAGGAAAGTAGTTATTTATTCAATTTATGTGGCAAGCCCATATTTTACATTATCGAAAGATGGCAAACGATGCCCATTAAAACATTTTGAAATATCCTAAGGATTTTCCCCAAGGGCTATCCACGATAGATAATCCACTATTTGATACAATTCCAATATATGATCAATAAATCCTAGATCAAATACCATCATGCATCCAATCATCCATCATGTGCCTGCTCCAGAGATTCCCATTCAAATTCGTTACCGCCATGCCAACATAATGAGGCTATCCAAGAGTCTCGTATTCATACCCCATTATTAGAATTAGATCTATATCAAGAAAAAAATTCAAAGCATAAAGAAGATATCTCTAAAATGAATCAAGATCAAGTTACCCAAATCCTCCAATCCAATCCTATCATTGATAAAGATCTCATCTTTGATAGAATTTCATAATGATCTTGTCATCCCTTTTCATTCCATCCATGATCCCAAAAATAAATTCCATCCATATTCCAATAACCTCCACTTCTACAAATGAGACACTTGCTTCCATTGGACACATAGATGAGATCTCTCCCGTGTTTATTCAGAATAAGAGTCTTTCTCTCTAGACATATTTGAAAATGGTGAAGCTATAGTTGAGTTCATGGGAATCCAAGATTCTATTCTAGAAAATGACCACAAAGAGGGTTTTAATATCGACTTTGAGGTAACAATATATTTTGAGAAATAATATAAGTTCCTTAGTCCTCAAAATTATATCAATAATATTGATCAACAAGCTACTATGGATCTTATCAGCATCCCACAAAATGACCAAGCAACAAGCATGAAGGCAAAAAAAGCACCAGTATCCTATCAACTTGGATCACTCACATTTTTCAAAGCAATATTACTTATTGATGAGAAGATAACCACCATTGATGATTCCCATCATAAATAAGAGTTAGTATATTGTTTCTAGAATAACACATATCCTATTGCAAACAGAATCTGTCAAAGAATACAATATAAAGGAAAAGTATTAGGCCTACATGAACAAGGTATTTTGGAGCCAATACAACTTTTTGACAATCCTAAATATCAAGGACTTAGTTATTCATCAATCAATAAATACAATGATGCTAGTGGTACCTCCATGATACCAAGGGAAACTTATCTAATGCAAACAACAAAATAGGGGCCATGAATAGTCCTTACAATAAGGTTATTTCCAACACTCCTCCAATTTGCATTATAGACCATTCCCTAATCCTTCAATCCACTAATTGGGACCAAAAAAAGAAAAATATTTACAAATAAAAAGATCAAATTCAAGATTTTCAAGCTTATAAATGGACAAAAGTCAAAGTGGACATATAAAGTCAACATGGATTCCAAAGAAAATTGGATCATGTAAGACATCCAATCCAAATCCAAAATTCAATGAAACTATGGAGCCACCTCAAACAAGGTCTTCCATCAATAAAAAAGTGTCCACCTCCTTCAAAATAGTCTCCAATACCAATACATAAGGTGTATAAAATTGTTGGTCCCAAACACACTCAAGATATCACATCCACACTCCATCATCCACAATACCAAGTTTGTAAAATAAAAAATCCTACATACAAACTAGTAAATGATTCATCCACATCTTATATCCCCCATCAAAATCCAACATCCCACCTAAAATCCAAAAATCCCAAATCTCACATTCATCGTGTCTTGGCAGCAACAATTTATCATAAGGATTTTAATGACACTCTATCACAATGTGTACATTTAGATAAAGCCAACTCTAGTATCAGCAAGGATCACAATAACATCCATTGGCTATATACAAGTGATCTTATCTTGGCAATGAAAATCCTCGGGGCAGGACATTATTGGCACATTATAACAATGGCATTTACATTTAAACACCACCAAGTGGTCTCGCATAGTTGATGATCGTTCAAAAATCAAAAAAGAAAAGAAAAAAGTAAAAAAAAAATCCTCTTGTTAAAACCATTCTTATGGTGCTTTGGGTAAGTACCATGATGAAAACCCATTCGTGGTTGTTATGCGTAAAATTGATTATCTATGTGTACCATTCTAGTTGGGAACATCTTATCTCATACATCATTCCATTTTTCCTAACACCACTATCCATCCAATCCATTTCACTTCCATCCATCTCCCCTATCCACCTTGCTCTTGATAAATACCAGGGGCATATACTTCAAAACATGCTTTTGTAAAATTCTTGACATGGTAATTTCCTTTGACCATATACTATCCCATGTCATACCATCACCTACATAGCACTATCCAAACATTTAGCTTGGTTCAAACATGTTATCCTATTATGAGATAGCCCTTGGAAGTAAAATCCCTTATCCTAGATCTATTTGCATAATGCCCATCCTTCACATATCCATTTCCATCACACTAGTCCATTCATCCACTCATAGTGTCTCATACATTTCTAGACACTGGGGAAAGTGATTACATCTTGCTTTGGAATAAATCTTGATATATGCCTTCTAGCTCACTTAGTGATCTAGAAACCTTCCAAAAATACCAAAAATAAAATATCCATAAAAAAAAAATTGACCATTTCCCCTGTTCCATGAATATTTTTTCTCCATCAAACTATCCCCCATCACTCACAATCCAACCAATCCCATCAATCTTATTTTTCCTACACTCTAGCGTAATATCAAACCTTATAACAAATTTTGTTTGTAGCCTTGCTACAAATCTTGATCTATTTTATCCAACCAATCATCATCATGATGTATCCTTCCCAATCATTGTCTTGTTCTTATCGTTAACAACACAATCCTTACATTTTTATCATCAACAATGTTATCATCAATCAATCAATCAAATCAATCAACTCTAGCTTGGTTAGCAACAAAATCCCAAGAGGTCTTTGATATTTCTACTAATTCATATTCCTTCATCATTCATCACCATCAAAATCATCACCTTAATAATTTTACCATTATCATTTTCATCATAATCTTCCATAAATAAACCAACAAACATACACAACATCAGCCACCATATCCATAATAAATTTCCATTTCCTAGACATGACACTTAAGCAAGAACAAACTATGTGTTACCTACAAACCTTGAGCTTTCAAAAGACTACTGCTAAACTAACCTACTGCCTAGCTATTAGTTTTCTAACCAACTTAAGCCACATTTATCAAAACTATCATGCCCTAATGGATGCATCCTTCCTACAATAGGTATTATCCAATCTGAACACATATCTTTTGACAAGAAAATCTAATGGCTATTTATTTCTTTGGTTAGTGAGTCTTTTTACTACTTGATTTATCATACTACCCCATTCCTATGCTACTCAATCATATCTTAAAATAATTAGATGAGCATGAATGGGGCAAGGTCGTGGTTTTCATATGCCATATTTGTGGAATTTTCTTGTTACATTATTGGGGCATGTGTGTTCCTTGTGTGTGTTGGAATGTCTTCTAGCATTAATAGACTTCTTTTGCATATAAGGTACTTTCTAATACCTTTTTTCACTAGCAATACCATGCTTTATCGTTTTCCCCACATATTCTAACAAGCTATGTATGAGGATAATCCTCCTTGTTTGCAAAGTCAAGGTCCATGCAAAGGATATCAAAATCACCATTGTTTTTTATACCTTGGTGTGCATATATCCATTTTCCATAATAAAACACTGATGATTTAAGAGAAATCATAAAAGCAAAAAATATAGTATCTATAGAAGTTGATAATCCAACCTCATAGATCCCAATGAACACCTGCAAGAAAATAACCTATCACCAAAGGAGATCAAGAGACACAAGAATGGTTCTTTGCAAACATGAAGCAAAATATGCATTACTCGAGAACTGAATAATTACAAAGAGATCAATCATTAAGAAAGGAGATCAAAACCTAAAGTGAAAAACCTAGAATGAAGATAAATTAGCATGTGACAAGTGTCAAGATCGTAATGAATGAGATGACATGACTAATTTAATAATGCATAATAAAGATTCCTAAGTTTAGCTTAAGTGAAATAAAGTAAAGGTGACTTAATTAATTAATCAACGTGATTAAATTAATCAAGTAAACAACCTATTACTCTAACACCCTCCCTTAAGATGAACTTAGGGAGAAGCTAAAAAACTAAAGACAAACGCATGAAAGCAAAGATGGGTCCCGAAAACAAGGCCTAATGAGGTACCAATGTACAAATGTAAAAGATCTCTCACAACAGGAGAAAAAGAGAAAACCTCATGGGAAAAAATCTTCTCCAAAAGAGAGAAATACAGGTGAAGGTCTAAGAAGCCTCCAAACAAGAATGAAGGACGAAGAAGCCTCCAATCAAGAAGAAATTTTCCCAAAAGATAGGAACAAAGGATGAATGCCACAAAAGCATGAAGAAGCTGCAAACACTATCGTATAATGACTGTTGAAATGTTGAACCAAGAACCTCCACTAAAATAGATGATGATCAGGAACAAGAAGACAAGAATCTGCATGAGTGCCTACAACGACACTACTTGAATCAGATGACAAACAAATGCAAACACCTAGAACTCGAAGATACAAATGGAAAAAGTACCAAAAGTTTGAAGAACTGATCATGTGAAAAATGGAAGGTCGCCTCCAAACAAGAATGCAAGAGTGTCCATATGGTAAGTGATCCATCTCACCGAAATGCATGGGTAACCAGCCGCTACATCTACCTAGTACATAGGAAAAAATACTCAATACATAGCTCACTCAAACATGAAACCAATGAAGCATTAGCACCAACAGTAGAAACCCCCCCATAATGCTAACAAGGAAGAGGTATGACAGGTGCACTGAAATGAATGTGAGAATGAAGTGCGTAAAGAAGAATCAGGAACATCTAAATGTGCAAACAAGAAAGTACCAACACATATAAAGGGTGTGCAAACAAAAGCCACACATGCATGAGGCTGTTGTCGTGGAAGGGACACTCACTTGACAAAGGGATGATGGCAAACAAAGGAAAAACATCAAACCCTCCATGACACTTTATAACATAGTGTGAGTACAACAAGGCACAAATTGATGTGCAAGAATCCCAATACTACACATACAAAGCTAAGGCACTTTATTTCAGTGCATTTACAAATGATAAAAACATGCAATGTGAGCCCATAAGGTCCAAAAAGGACTACAGTTAAGAAGAAGGATTTCTGTAAAATACCATAAATCAAATCTAAAATCCACTTGCACCATTGTGTCGAGCTCGGAAATAGCTTTTCGACAATATCTTGTTTTTGAAAAACCGAGTTCGTATGCAAAAGTTATGGCCAAAATACCAAAATTGCTCCAAAATGGTTTGGGGTTTAAGCCTTGTGGTTTGGCTAGCTGCTAGCATTAACCGCTAGCGGTTAATTGACGGTGGCGGCCATTACAACTATTTTTTTTTTTCTCGGATTGTGTGTTGTACCAAGTCGTACGACCCAAAAATGAATTTCCTTTGCCTCTCGAAGTCACTGTGTCCGATTTCGATGATTTGACAGTCAATTTTGGGGTTTTTGGGTGCTCTAAATGCGATGGTGAGTTCCATTTGGGCTCAAAACGCTCCAAAATTTTAGGTACGCTCTAGATCTGGAAACCCTCATAAAGTTCAAATTCACAGATCTGACAATCAGAGGCCTTTTTCAATGAAACGAAAGACAAACCTGACTATTTCGGCAGCTCTGGATTCAATGGAATGCTCAAAATTTGACCATGGATCACGAATATTAATGCATGAGTTGATTTCTTCGAAAAAATTTGGACAAGGTGGTTGCAGATCTAGTGTTTTGATACCATGTAGAAGTTGATAATCCAACCTCACAGATCCCAATGAACACCTGCAAGAAAATAACATGTCACCAAAGGAGATCAAGAGACACAAGAATGGTGCTCTGCAAACATGAAGCAAAATATGCATTACCCGAGAAGTGAATAATTACAAAGAGATCAATCCTTAAGAAAGGAGATCAAAACCTAAAGTGAAAAACCTAGAATGAAGATTAAATTAGCATGTGACAAGTGTCAAGATCATAATGAATGAGACGACATGACTAATTTAATAATGCAAAATAAAGATTCCTAAGTTTAGCTTAAGTGAAATAAAGTAAAGGTGACTTAATTAATTAATCAACATGATTAAATTAATCAAGTAAACAACCTATTACTCTAACAGTATCTACCAATCTCATATCCATCTATTTCCTCTCATCCATTACATGTTTCATCACATGATATCGATCAATAACCATCATCATCTTTCATTTTCTTCTACCATACTAACCCAAAATCACATATGTATCATGTCACATAGATTCACCCTCCTCCCTCCCCACATTCATCCTCAAACTTGTCATTTCATCCAATGAGATGCCACCTAAGTGAGTGAAGGGTGGTACACTTGCTACTATGTCCGGTACACCAAGATTCAACTCTTTCAAAGTTTGTGGAGTGCTACAGGGATAGAGGAACATATTTTTAATTGATAGTGGGGCCACCCACAATTTATAGACTCTATTATGGTTACTAGGAAAGGTTTGCAGACTATGGACCATGAGGGATTCAATGTCATGGTTGCAGATGGGTATTAAATTTCTTGTATGTATAAGGTTCCTTATATGAGCATCACAATTGGTAACTATATAGTTACCGATGATTTTTATGTGGTTGACCTTGGTGACACCAATGTCATCCTGGATATTCAATGGTTACACTCACTTGGGAATTATTCCCAAAACTTCTAGACCATGGAATTTAAATTCAAGGTAGATGGTACGAAAGTGGTATTTAGAGGCATGTCTAATGGAGCTCGTAGAGTAGTTTCAACCAAATGTATGAAGAGAATTTTTAGACATGGTGATGTTTCTTGGGTAGCACAATGTCTAATCTCTTCTAAGTCCATGGATATCAGGGCTAAGCATTATTAGGATGATTTGTAGGAGGTATTGAGCAATAATAGTGTGGTCTTCAGCGACATCCCTCTAGGGAGGCCACCAGATAGGGGTTTTGAGCATACCATTGAGCTTGAGGAAGGTGTCAAACCCGTTATTACTACTCCCTACTAGCATCCTAAAAAATTCATGGATGAGATTGAGAAAGCTATCAAGGAACTACTAGATATGGGTCATATCAGGCCGAGCTCGAGTCCATTTGCATCTTCAATGGTGTTGGTTAAAAAGAAGGATGGGACTCTCAGAATGTGTTGATTATCGCACACTAAATAAGAAGAGGATCAAGAATATGTATCTGATTCTCAGGATCGATGAATCGTTAGATGAGTTGCATGGGGTTGTCTTCTTCTCGAGGATAGATCTTAGATCATGATACCACCATATTAGAGTGCAAGATCAATACATACATAAGATAGCTTTCAGATGCCATTATGGGAATTATGAGTTTTTAGTCATGCTATTTGGTTTGACCAATGCCCCCAGAATATTTTAGTCCTATATGAATCACATTTTCAACAAGTAGTTGTGGAATTTCCTCCTTGTATTCTTCAATGATATATTGATATACATCAGAACATGTGAGGACCACCTAAAACATCTTTATGAGGTGTTGGGGATCATGGAGGCACAATCATTATGTTCCAAGGCCTCCAAATATGAGTTTGGGATGAAGGATATATTTTACTTGGGTCACATCATCAGTGCACAAGGATTTTAGTTGCATCAGGAAAATATCCAAGCAATCTTAGATTGGCCACCACTGAGGACACTCACGGAGTTGTGAAGGTTTTTTGACCTATGCAGTTACTATAGGCAGTTTGTCAAAAGGTTTTCATAGCTTAGGGAACCTCTCACTGATCTCACTAGGAAGGGTGTTTTCAGATGGACCAACGAGGCTCAATAAGCCTTTGACAAACTTAAGGAGGTCATGAGCACATGTCCAGTGCTTGCATTGTTGGATTTCACCCAACCCTTTGTGCTAGAATGTGATGCATCGAGAGAGGGGATTGGCGTGGTATTAATGCAGAATAGGCATCCCATTGCCTTTGAGAGTAGGAAGCTCAGAGACGTAGAGAGGTTATATTCTATATATTACAAGGAAATTCTCGACATCATGCTTGCATTGGTGAAGTTCAAGCAATATTTGGTTGGTGGGTGATTTGTTGTCAGAACATATCACAATAATCTGAGGTACTTCTTAGAACAGAAGGACTTGAATGAACACCAGCAGAAATGGGTCAATAAAATTTATGCGTATGATTTTGATATTTAGTATGTGAAGGGAAAGAATAATACAATGGTTGAAACTCTTTCCAGGAAACATGTTGCATGTTCCTTGTCTCATATTTTAGTAGATTGGAGAGCTCTTTCTATTAGTTGAGTACTCCAAGAATTTTTTTTCCTGAGAGTTGATGGATGGAAAAATACAAGATGATAGGTATAAGGTAGTGGATGTTGTCATCTACTACAAGGACAGGATATTCTTGGTTCCAAAATCTAAGTTGAAAGAGAAAATCATGAGAGTTGTGCATTGTTGGGATTAAGGTGTCTCAACCTTAGAGTCCTAACATGTTTAATTTAATGTATTAGTGTATATTTAATTGCCTATATTGTCATGTCATAAATTAGGACCCACCAGCTGGGTGGCATCCTTGTTGGACGTGATGGGATGACACCTAATCATCCTAAGTGGAGATAGGTGTCCCACTTTGGAATCTTTGACTTATAACAAATTCTATGACGTGTCATAAGGAATCTTTATGCATGGAGAAAGTTGGTGCCCAAGTTGGGTTATGACAGGCTATAAGAGAATCAAATATTTTGGTCAATTATGACGAATCTTATGGAAATTTATGACAAATTTTATGACAGTTGTAAGGAATCTATCATAGGTCATTATTAGTATATTTTGGGCACCCAAGCTTGAGGAAGGAATATTTACATGTTATGAAAATTGTAAGGGGTGTAAAGGAATATTGTACAAGTGTCCAAATGCATGTATATGGCATGGAATATTGTTCCATGTGGATTTGGAAGCCCGTCCTCTTCTAGATGCTTCTTCTAGCTTGTATCACTCTATATATTGTATGCCTTGCATTGTAGAATGCATAGTTTTATTTGCAAGTAACAAAGTGCTACTAGATTCACTCGAGAATAGGTGTTTGTTTCGAAACACTTGTTGAAGAAGATTTGTACTTGGAGCTGCATTGTAGCCACTATTTTATTTAATATGATAGTATCGTGCTTTTGGAGGGTGGGATTTTTTACCTGAAAGGTTTTTCCCCACGTATATCTGGTGTTGTTTGTCTATGTGTACTTGTTATCCTATCTCATTCTTTCTATGTGTTTCTCCTTTTTTGTAACTGTATAAGGTGCTTGTAGAAAAAATTTATAACTCTCCCCTACTTAGATTATTGTAAGAAGCTATTTCTACTCACTCGGCTTCCTTTCAATTGGTATTCAAACCTGGCCACCCTTGATTCCTTTGTTGGGTTAGAATGGTTTTTTGAGTTGATCTTTATTTCAATGGGAGTTTTGTAGAAGTACATTTCATGACCTTGTTGCAGGAAAAAGATGATAGGCACATCTGGGAGGATTGAGATGGAGAAGTTTAATGATGATAACTTTGAGCTTTGGAAGCTCAAGATGCAAGATATGCTTGTAGATCATGATATATGGGTTGTTGTTTATGGAACCAAACCATCGGTCATGAAACAATAAGATTGGGAGCTTATGGATCAGAGAGCCAAGGGTCTCATTAGACTTTGTTTGGCTAATTTCATGCTCCTAAATTTTCATGAAGAGAAGATTGCTACTTTGTGGAAGAAAATTGGAGATGTTTATCAAGCTAAATCCCTGGTAAACAAGCTATTCTTGAAAAAAAAGATGTAATCTTTGAAGATGGAGGATGGAGGATCCATAGAAAACCACCTAAATGCCTTTAACATGTTGATTTCTCAATTGGGTTCCATTGGAGACAAGATTGATGAACAAGACCATTGCATGCTCTTTTTATGTTCTTTGTCAAATCCATGGGATCACTTGGTGATGGCTATTAGAAGTACAACAACCACTTTCAAAATGGATGAGGTGGTTGCTTTCTTGTTATTTGAAGAGATGTGAAGAAAGTCTTTTGAGATGTCCAAGGAGGCCCCTGTTGTTCATGGTAGACCAAAGGAAAAAGGTAAAAAGGACAAGAAATCTAATTCAAACTCTTCAAGGAGATCTAAGTCTCCTAGTAAGAAGACCAAGGAAAAATATTGGAATTGTGGTGAAACTGGTCATTTTTTAAAATACTGCAAGAAGGAGAAGAAGAAGAAGAAGAAGAAAAACAAGTCTTTCTATAATTTTGAATCTGACAAGTCTTCTCAACATGAAGCAGAAGCATTTGTTGCAGCCTTGGAAACCCATTCATTGGAAGATGTGTGTTTGATAGATTTTGGTGCATCTTTTCACATGACCTCTCATAGAGGTTGGTTTTTGAAGTATGAGGAGTATGATGGCAGGAAGGTGTACCTGGGTGATGACTCTCACCTAAAGATAGTTGGTCATGGAAGAGTCGAAATCAAATATCCTAATGGAAGAGTGAAGGGGATTGATGGTGTCTTGCATATCTTGAGTTTGGTACAAAACCTTCTTTCTATAAGTAAACTAAATGATTCGGGGGTGCAAGTTGTTTTCTTTGGTGGAGGATGCAAGATGACGAGAGGAGCTATGGTGTTGGATAAGGGTGTTTGATTTGGCACTTTATACAAGTTGGATGCATGCACAATACAATGCAATAGTTCATCTGATGTACTAAAGAATAGACCTTTGGATTCTTCATCCCCACCATCAGATCATGCAGTGCAGAAGTGTGTTGTAGCTATATCTGATGGTTATGCATTTTGGGTACCTAAGGGTGTTCAATCCATGGAAATGAAGCTTCCTATAGAGAAGACAATATTATGGCACCAACGACTTAGTCACATTAGTGAGAAGGGTCTTAGAACCCTGAAAAAAAAGAGCCTTGTTGAAGGCCTTGATGATTGTAATCTCAAGTTTGACTTTTGCGAATATTGTGTTTATGAAAAATAGAGTTGTGTTTCTTTTTACTCTAGTTTTCACAAGTCTTATGGTTTTTTGGACTATGTTCATTCATATGTTTTTGGTCGTATGAAATTTCCTTCATTATCGAAATCTGTATATTTTGTTTCTTTCATAGATTATTACAATAGAAGGACATTCGTTTATTTTTTCATAAGTAAAGTTGAAGTCTTTAGTCAGTTTAAGGAGTTTAAGGCTTTGGTAGAAAATTAGACTAGCAGAAAGATTAAGTGTTTGAGGACTAACAATAGTAGCGAGTTTTGTTCCACAGAGTTTGACAAGTTTTGTAAAGAGCACGAGATTGAGAGACATAAGACAACTCCCTACACTCCACAACAAAATGGAGTTGCAAAGAGGATGAACAGGATGTTGATGGAGAGGGCTAGGAGTATGTTGAGTAGTGCTAGCCTTGAGAAAACTTTTTGGGCTGAAGTGGTAGCCACTGCATGTTATTTGATCAATATATCTACATCGACACTTGTTGGAAAGATAGCCATAGAAGCGTGGTCTAGTAAAAATCCTTCAATGATACATCTCAAAGTATTTGGTTGTGAAGCTTATTCTCATATTCCAATTGAGAAGAGTTCAAAGTTGGAGAACAAGGCAGTTAAGTGTATCTTTATCACTTATGGTTTTGGTGTGAAATGGTACAAGCTCTAAGATCCAGAATCTCAAAAGGTTCTCTACAGCATAAGTGTGATTTTTAAAGAGATGAATCCTTCCACTATTGAGTTAAAGCCAAAGAAAGAGGAGAAATAGGAGGAGGTAGTTCAAATTCCACCTACTATGAAGAAAGATGAACTACGTGCTCCTATTGGACCTGATGATGAGGAGAGCTCATGCAGCTTTGAAATTTTTGAGGAAGAATAAGAAGAACCTCAACCTTAACCTTTGAGGAGGTCTACATGAGTTAGGCGAAAATCAGAAAGGTTTGGTTATTCATTATTGGATTCTAGTTGTATTTTTTCTTTGATTGCTAACACTAATGAGCCTAGGACTATTAGAGAGGCTACGGGTATGAGTGATCAAGATTTTTCGATGAAAGCCATGGACGAGGAGATGGATGCTTTAAAGAAAAATATGACTTGGGATCTAGTACCATTTCTTGTTGGACGTAAACCTGTTGGTTGTAAATGGGTGTTTGAAGAAATAGAGTGGTCCTAATGGTAGTGTTGAGAAGCATAAGGCATGGTTGGTCACTAAGGGGTTTTCACATGTGGATGGAATTGATTATGGTGAGATATTCTATCATGTTGTGAAGTTGACATCTATCTAGTTCATGTTATCACTTGCAACAACGTATGATATAGAAGTGGAACAGATGGAAGTGAAGACAATGTTCCTTCATGGTGACTTGGAAGAAGAGATTTACATGTCACAGCCAGAGAATTTGTTGAAAAAGGGAAAGAAATTTTGGTTTACAAACTAAAGAATTATCTTTATGGTTTGAAACAATCCCCTAGAATGTGGTACCAGAAGTTTGATACCTATGTGTGTCATTGGGATTTTAGAGATCTAAAAGTGACTATTGTGTGTATTATAAATCTAATAATGGTCGCATTCTCATTATTGTTTTATATGTAGATGATATTTTGTTTATTGGAAATTATAAAAGTATGATTTCATATTTGAAGTTTTAGTTGTCAACAAAGTTTGAGATGAAAAACCTAGGTGCATCTAGGTACATTCTAGGAATGGAGATCGCGAGAGACAAAACTAATAGAAAATTATGTTTAAGCTAGAGCAAGTATGTGAACACAGTGTTGGAGAGATTCAGCATGGTAGATTGTAGACAGTTAGTTGTTCTTGTGATGCAGGGGACAGCTTTATGTGAATGATTGTCCAAAATCCCCTATTGAGATGGAGGACATGACCAAAGTACCGTATGCGAGTGCATTTGGTAGTTTGATGTATGTTATGGTGTGTACAAGACCAAACATTTCCCAAGCAGTGGGAGTCCTTAGTTATTTTATGGCTAATCCTGGATAGGGACATTGGGATATAGTTAAGAGAATGTTCAGATATTTATGGGGTACTTGCAAGTATGCATTGTGTTTTCATGGTTATCCTATTGGACCTCAGCATTCTATGAGTATTCATGGATATGTGGATTCAAATTTGGTAGGTGACATTGACAACAAAAGATCTACCAGTGATTACGTGTTTATGATGTTTGGTGGTACTATCGGTTGGATGAGTAAGTAGTAGGTTGTAGTTGCTTTGTCCATGATAGAAGTAGAGTACATGGTAGACACTCATGCTTGTAAGGAAGCCATTTGGTTTAAGAGACTGTGTTCTGATATTGGTTTAGATGCATGATAGATTATTGTTGGTTGTGATAGTCAGTGTGTCATTTGCTCAGCAAAGAATCCTACCTTCCATGCCAAAACAAAGCACATTAATGTTCAGTATCATTTTGTTTGTGATATGGTAGAAGATGGAAAGGTGAACTTGGGAAAGGTTGACACTTTGGCATATGTTACAAATGCACTGACGAAACTAGTGAGCACATAGAAGTTTAGATGGTGTTCTAATTTCATGGGCCTTGGGGCCTTGAGCAGACGAATTTGTATGACTCTTGGCAGGTCTTTAACAAGTGGGAAAATGTTGGGATTAAGGTCTCTCAACCTTAGAGTCCTAACATGTTGAATTTAATGTATTATTATATTTATTCATATTATTTAATTGCACATGTCATAAGGCATCTTTGTGCATGGAAAAAGTTGGCACCCAAGTTGGGTTACGACAGGTTGTAAAAGAATCGGATATTTTGGTCAGTTATGGCAGATTCTATGATGGATCTTATGGAAAATTTATGACGTATTTTATTATAGTTGTAAGGCATCTATCATAGGTCATTATTAGCATATTTTGGGCACCCAAGCTTGAGGAAGGAATATTTGTAAGGGAATATTGTACAAGTGTCCAAATGCATGTCTATGATGTGGAATATTGTGTCATGTGGATTTGGACACCCATCCTCTTCTAGATGCTTCTTCTAGCTTGTATCACTCTCTATAGTGTATGCCTTGCATTGTAAAATGCATAGTTTTGTTTGCAAGTAACAAAGTGTTGTCGAATTCACTCCATAATAGGTGTTTGTTTTGAAACACTTATTGAAGAAGGTTTGTACTTGGAGCTGCATTGTAACCTCTATTTGATTTAATACATTAGTATTGTGCTTTTGGAGGGTTGGGTTTTTTAATCGAAAGGGTCTTCCTCACATATATTTGGTGTTGTGTGTTTACGTGTACTTGTCCTATCTCATTCTTTCTATGCGTTTCTCCTTTTTTGTAACTGTATAAGGTGTTTGTAGAAATTTGTGTAACTCTCCCCTACTTAGATTAGTGTAGGAAGTTATTTCTTCTCACCCGACTTCCTTTCATGCATGACACTCCTTTGGCAGGACAACCTGGGTTCTTTAAGACCTACAGGCAGATTAAAGAGAGGTTCTCTTGGAGAGGCCTCAAGAATGATGTTCTATGTCATGTTCGAGAGTGCACCACTTGTCAGCAGAATAAGTTGATGCACACTTTCCCTGTTGGCCTATTGCAGCCCTTGCCTATTCTAGAGTAGAAATGGGATAACATATCGCTAGACTTCATCAATAGTATTCCTAAGGTACAAGGTATAGGTTGCATTTTGTTGTGGTTGATATGTTAACAAAATTTTCACATTTCATGGCTATCTCATCTAAGTACAAGGCACCTCAAGTGGCGGAGTTATTCTTCAAAGAGGTATTCAGGTTACATGGGTTATCAAAGAATATTGTTAGTGGCAGGGATATTTATTTTTTCAGTGCTTTATGGAAGGAGTTATTCAAGTTTTTAGGTAAAGAATTAACTCCAGGCACTAGTTATCACCCTTAAATAGACAGACAAATAGAGATAGTGAATAAATGGATTGAGGGTTATCTACGCAACTACATTGTGAGGCAGCAGAGAGCCTGGGTTTTATGGTTGCACTTGGGTGAGTATTGCTATAATACTACCTATCATATGTACATTAGGATGTCACCTTTTATAGTGTTGTACGGATATGAAGATTATTCATTTATGGATGTGGCATTTGGTGATAATTGAGCACCGAAGGCCAAGGATTGGATGCAAGAGAATCAAGATATCTTGAAGTCACTTAAGGATAACCTACAGCACGCTCAGAATCAACAGAAGGTGTATGCGGACAGACACAAGAGTGAGCATGCTTTTGAGGTTGGGGACTTGGTCTATCTTCGCCTTCAGCCATACAGACAGTCCTCTTTGAAGAGAAGTGGTATTAAGAAGTTGAGACAGAGATTCTACAGGTCATACAAGATCATCAAGAGGGTGGGTGAGGTGGTTTATGAGATAGAACTACCTAAGAGCTGTAGGATTCACAATATGTTTCACGTTTTGTGCCTCAAGAAGGCACTTGGACAACAAGTGACAGTTTTAGCAAAATTACCTTGTCTTGATGAAGAGGGCGAGTTGATTCTAATTCTGGATGAGATTTTAGAAGTTTGTGAGAGGAATTTGAGGAATAGAATGATCAAGGAATATCTTGTCAGATGGAAGGATCTTCGAGAGGAAGATGCAATATGGGAGAATGAGCATGTCCTTCAACATCCTAATCCAAAATTGCTTGTAGACAAGCAATTCTAGGAAGGGAGGATTGTAATGTCCCCTCCTAATTAATAATCTAGATATTTTAGTGGCTTACTTTATTCACATAAGCCATTAAATAAATTAAGGGAATTAATTATTAATTAATTAATATTATTCTCTCAAAAGTAAAATATTATGAATAATATTAAGTATTATTATAAAGTCTAAAGTGGGACCTAAATATTATTTCCCTCCTAAAGTTCAATATTCAAATATTTGTGAAGCAGATACTTCATGGGAATCTACAAAATGGTGGTTCGAGAATGGATTATTCATCATTGGATTTTATTCATTTCTATTGTGAGCTTTCGAGCTTGACATTTCTAGGTTTCGATGGTGAAATGATTTCATCCTAACCTGTGGAGTTTGAGAAATTTTGTGAGTCTCCTTTGGAGATGAAATTGCAGGAGTTTGACTTTCCAAATTGATCGATATTTGCACTCTAAGAGATTTTCTTATTATTGATCGATTATATCTTATCAAGAACTTATTTTCTATTGCTATTTGAATATTCGCGTCTTCAGGCTAGGGGATCACTTGCAGATATCTATTTTGAAGATCTCCAATCATTATTATCAAGATGGCTATATTTATATTATAAGGAGGCGACACTATATTATCGCATATTTTGGTGATTGGATATATTACATATGAAGATAGGGATGATCGATGATCTTTTGTTATGGCACATTGACTATCATGAGGTCATCTAAATTGCATCTAAGGCATTGTTGATAAAGGTGTTTGTTATCTTGTTGTTTGGGCAAGAATATAACTATTATTCACAGCCACCTTGTATTGACAAATCGTGGCTTATTGTTGTGTAGTTTTGTATTGGAAGGGAGCCACATTATTCTATCTGTCACTGTCAATCGTATATATTCTTGCAATCATTTGTATTATACTATCGTGGATGCTTAGTTGGTTTGTCACCATTCTTTGACCAGTCACAATATTGAGGAGGGTCACGTGGTTTGGAGATATATTGGCAGCATGGGGACAGAATATATTGTAACTCTTGATCGCATTTATCTGAGTATCAGTTGTATATTGTCTAGAAGATGCAATCCTATCTGAGGATGGTCAATACTTTCCAAAAGTCAGAATATTCATTATTTGTATATGGAGCATGTGTACAGGTACTTTCTTGATGAATGCATAACTCTGAAATATATATATGAATAGATTTATTCTCCTCTAATTGTATATGTTGCAACTATCATTATCTTTTATTTCATGTATGGAGTCCAAAATATAATTTGCTGTAATATTAATCTGGTAATACAAATGTTGAAATAGTTTATGCATATTCACCTAAAACCTAAGAATAAAACATGGGCATAATCAAATGATAACCATTACCAATTTAGACCTGCCAGTGAGCAATCAGTTTGATAAAATGCTTGCATCTATCAAGATGTGGAAAATCGCCCAACTTCAGGCAAGGGTCTTTATAAGAGAGTCCTTGCTTATATAGGCAATGTGAAAGGATAGGAAAACATAAGACTATGATAAGTGACATAGTCATATGGCATGAGACGTAAAAAGTAAATAACCTAAAAGTGCCCTAATTTAAGTGTGAATACGACCTAGATGGGAATCGGTTAGGTAATATACTTTACTTGCACCAACACTTTATGTTTAGAGTAGTTGTCTCTTTTTGAATTTAATCCTTCATCATCATCTAGCATACTTGGTTGAACATTGATTATTATAGTACTAATGATCTTTAAATGCCTCTCATTGGCACCTTCTTGTTGGTGTAGGTTTTTATTTTTCTAGTGGATTAATTTATTTTCCCTCAGTCCTAGGTTTTTTCTACACTTAATTAAGTTTGCTTAGGATAATAAAATGAGTTTATTACTAAGAGATAACTAATGTGGCATCCCCTTCCTTAAAGGGTGGAACCACTTTCCACTTTTGGTGGCATCCTCCACTTTTGGTGGTCCATCTCCACTTTTTGTGGTTGATTCTTATGGTTAGATTTGCCACCTACCTCATCTCCTAAGTTCTATATAAACTCACTACCTAGCTTGTATTTGTATCTTCATACATTGATATTCTTGCAAACTTCTTGCAATCTTTGCATTGTATGTTTTCAATTTGAAAGCTCTTAATTCAATATTATCACATCAAAATTGCATAATCTCTCAAAGTCTTAGTTTGTATTCTTATGTTTATTCAGTTTATGTAACTTTGATTTTCTTTTAAAAAAATTCTTGGGTTATTCAATCTATTTCAGCTTTCAAACATGGTATCAAAGTTTTTTTTTTAAGAAATCTAAGTTCATAGATTCCTAATTGAGAGATTGAGTTTCTTGTAAAGATCTTGTAAATTATTGTCTGCTCTTCTCTTGTATTTTGAACGATCTAGAGAATCAGAAAGGATTTGCAAAGATCTAATAACCTCTTCATATTGCATATGTGTTTTGTGAGATCCGGGCATGATTGCAGCAATTTTGGTTATACTAGCAATATTTTTTACTATTCCAACGCATCCAGAAGGCTCAAGAAAGTCAAGATTGGCTTTTATTTCATCCAAATTGGAGATCATTTGACATAGTTGCAAACGGGGGTTTGAAGCTCAAATCTGGTGAACAACTTTTTATTGAAGCATTTTTGGCCCAAACGAACCTTGCCATTGCGTTCAAAAGGCCTAAAAACCCCTATTCTCATATAAAATTTGTCTATTGGAAAAAAACTTTTTTGTTGGGAGGGTCGTCACTGCAGGCTAAATTTAGCCATTTAAAAAAAAAATTCACAACTTTTCGCCACGGTGTTCATTTTTTGCAAATGAGATATCATCAAAAATGTGGAGACAAGAACTTTCCATCCACAGAGGTATTAAAAAGAATTTCTCCCTTTGTGTACCAGATATTTAAGGTTGAAGTTGTTTTGTGCTAATTTTTTCAACAAGTCATAACTTTCGCCCCTGTGGTCCGATTTTTGGAAACGAATAGGCGTTGGAAAGGTATTGAAGAGTACTACACAGTTATAAGGCTAATTTCTCCAGATTTTGTATTAGGTTAACTTTATATCAAAATTTGTAATTTTGGCTATTTTGAGCCTATTAAGCATTGTATCTTGGAAAAGGCTGTGTAAACACACTAAAATATAAAGTTCCAACCTTATAATATTTGAGGGGGTGATATTTGATGCTATTGAAAAGGGTGAGAGTGTATTGGTGTTCTTTTCTGGTGTTATTTTGTAATTATTTGAGGATTGTATCATGGCACTTTCTACTCATCCTTTTGTGATAATCTTGGATAAGGCTAATTATGAGTCTTGGAAAAAAAGGTATTATAACCCATCTCAAATAGCTAAAACTTTTTCCTTACCTTTATAGGCTCATGCCTGAACCAGACACATCTGGAAGGAAATCAGTATGGGCTAATAAAACTGATCATTAGGAGTGATTCATTCTTATGTTGATACCTACACTAAGTTATAATCGACATTGAATATCCTGCACACTTTGGACCAAGATTTGGGAGATGTTTGGAGACCCTCATGTTTCTCCATTCCCAGATGATCCTGCTATAGACGGCCTCATTCCACTTGATGATGCAAATGATATGCCCTATGATTATGCTACTTTAAAGGAGTTTAAGTATTATGTGTGTCTTGAACGCTCAGATGGCATAGAGACTTATTTTCTTGCTTATTATTTCAATTTGAGATCACATCAACATCACCTCTTGCAGATTCAAATTCTAGAGATGCTTCTTCAAGAGCCTTCAGTGATACATTGTAGCAAAACCATTTATGTCTTAGATTCAGTCCATTGGGACCAATTTCTACTAGACATCTCTTGCTTGTTTGTAGTCCTTTATTTTGGATCTAGATGACACTATTGAGGACATACATCTTCTCTTTGAGGACCACTCTTTTGTCCTTGAAACCTATTGCTATTTCAGAGTTCAATGTTGCTTCTTTAAAAGCTTCTGATGACTTCTTATAGGAGGGCATCGATTGTCTACCTAATTCAGCTTGGGATGATCTCTTGATAGGTATTTAAAATATTTGGAGGACACATTTGAGGGGTTATCTCTCCTCTTTGATGACAGTCACACACAACTATTGTCAAACCATCATTATATTTGGATTATGCTCTATATCAGTCTATAGGAGATTTTGATTTGTCATCTTCAACAATGTGGCGTACAACTCCTTATTGGATTGTGACTACTTTCAGCATCGACATGGGGATAATTGAGCTGACTTTAGAGACTTCATATATCTTGCACTTTCTTCCTACATATTCCTTTCAAGACTTGGGAGATGGCATGCATACACCTCTAGTTGCATTTCTTCCTAAGGGGAGGAACATTGTTCAACGATCGTGGACTATCTTCTACATCCAATTTCGAGCATTGACTATTGGATCTCTTTGGGAGGAGCTACTTAGTCCTTCTCTTCTTCTCTCACTATTCTTGGGGGTGTTCTCTCTCTATTTGTGGGGGGGATTCTTCTTCTTTAAGGGGAAATTTGATATGTACATGGGTACCTAACATGGCCTCATTTGCGGGGACCCATCATCTTTTCCATCCTCCTAAGTTGTGCTTAAGGGGGGGGTGTTGGTGTGGGTTTTTATTTTTCTAGTGGGTTAATTTATTTTCCCTTAGTCTTAGGTTTTTTCTACACTTAATTAAGCTTGTTTAGGATAATAAAGTGAGTTTATTACTAGGAGATAAGTGATGTGGTGTCCCCTTCCTTAAAGGGTGGAATCACTTTCCACTTTTGGTAGCATCCTCCACTTTTTGTGGTTGATTTCTATTGGTTGGATTTTCCACATATCTCCTCTCCTAAATTCTATATAAACTCACTACCTAGCTTGCATTTGCATCTTCATGCATTGGTACTCTTGCAATCTTTTTGCAATATTTACATTATATCTTTTCAACTTAGAAGCTCTTAATGCAATATTGTCGCATCGACATTGCATAATCTCTCAGAATCCTGGTCTGCATTCTTATGTTTTTCCAATTTATATGTTTTTCTAGTTTATGTAACTCTAATTTTCTCTTAAAAAAATTCTTGTGTTATTCGATCTATTTCAAATTTCTAACACTTCTCCCTTTCTAGCTTTCACCTTCTATAGTGTTAAGGTGTTGCATGGGGATATGTGCCACCCATCTTCTCTTGAATTCAACTTACCACTATCCTTTTGAGATCATTTGTTAATATGTCCCTTCCTCATATTGGTCTATACCAAGTGGTATCACACAAGACAATGCACGTTTTGTGTGTTGATTAACAATAACAAAATGTCAATTGGTCACCTAGTAAAGATGTTTTATGTTTTTGAAAAGATAAGTAGCATTTACAGGGTGTTGTACTCTTCACACAAAGCCCAAAGGGCCAAAGGAAAACATAGTTCAAACATAACTTGAACTAAAGGCACAAACAAGAAACAGTTGACTGACGGCTATAGAAAAACAAAGAAATTAAGCAACCCCAAAAACAGAGGGATCAAGGCTGACTCCACGAACCCAGGGCCGAGAAGCAGCAACAAATTGGGGGAGTCCCTTCTTCTTCCGTAGGACAATTGACCAGGGAGGCTCGGAATCAAGAACCAACAAGGAAGGTGAGATGAGCAGCTCCACCCCAGTCACCACACGAGAGGAGCCACCAAGCAACGATGGAGTCGACAACGGAGCAACAGAGATCGAGTCAACCAAAGAAACAATAGAGGCATTCAACAAAGGACGGACAGATACAGATAGAGCAGCGATAGCAGAAGCTGAAGTTCGGTCAGGCACAGTCTTAACAACGTCAGCAGATCGATCCAAAAGTGGTTCCATGGTAGGGATGTCCGGGTGAGGAGCAGAAACATGTTCTTCAACCCCCACAGAAGAAGCATCTGAAGGAGAGCCCACCGTGAGGTGATCCAAGAGAGCATCCTTTCACCAAGTCGCAGCGCCCTTAATGTTTAATGTTTTGTTGTTGATCAATGGTTATTTTACTAGTGGTTTGATGTAAATTGTTTCTTAAGGGCTTATCAAAATCTATTTACCTTAATCAAAAACAAAAACCAAATGCCAATTGAGTTTTGTCAAGTTTTGTCCACAATAATTTGTAGACATTACAAGCCACAAATTCTTGTCTCAACTTTATGGGGAAGGTTTTGAATGAGAAAATGTTAAAGAAAATGGTAAGGTTGAAATTGCCAATTCTTTCATTCGATGATGGTAGAAATAAGAGCTCCAAAAGAGTGGAAGGTTGAGTTGGGCAACATCCTCACCTACTATTGCGACCCCATCATCCAAAGTAACTTCCCAAGCAGGGACCAAGTAGATGACGCATTAGAAAAAATCATAGAACATAATAATAAAACTAACACATTCACAAAAAAGGAACAAGATGAACTAGCAAACAAAATAGGTAGAATAGCACATTGACTAATGCTAGGAAAATTGACCGTACAATTATACTCACCAAAGTAATATGCTAGATGAAGCTAAAACATTCTTGTATTCTTTCATCTTAACTAATGAGAAACATACTGGCAATAATTCTTTCATCTTATTTATTATTGTGCCCCTTCATGAAAGGAAAAGTGGGAACTAAAAAACAAAATAGGTGGAATACCACATTGACTAATGCTAGGGGAACCGACAATGCAATTATACTCACCTATGTTGAATGAGAAAGGGTAGCAGAGTAATACAATAGATGATGCATCACATTCTTTCATTCTTTCAAAAAAAAGTATTGTTGTGCCTCTACATGGACATTAAATCATCAATTACAGCTATTTATTTATAAGATGTGCAACATGTACATCGCATTGTGTTAGTTGCACCTTTGTTTTTGGTAATCAAATGGTTGTGTGCACTTGATGTAAAGGTAAGGTACTGCAAAGTGTTGTGTGTACTTGGTGTAAAGGTGAGGTACTACAAAGTGTAGGCTTATGTACTATTGCCAAACTAGAATTGCGCATACTATGTGTCATGAATGTTGTTGGTCTTGCTAAGTGAACTATGAATGAAAGAAATTATCTTTGCAAAAAGTGACTTCGTATGGGCAAAAGCTCGTATACATTTTCAAGAACCTTTCAACTAGCTAGCTCACTTCCTCCTTAAAGGAACTAAGGAACTCACTAAAGAATCAAAGGAACAAAAGGAGGTGATATGCTTCCCAATTGAGGGGATAAATCTTCATATAGCCAAGGGGCCACATGGATTGTCTTACTGAAATGGTTTATTACTTCGCAAAGAGCCTTGAACAAATCCAAGCAAAGGGGGCAAATCTTCATCTAGCCAAGGGACCTTCCGCATCCCGCATTCACTTCGTTCCACTACCGCTCGAGGAGTTGTAGATCGAGCAATCTCTATACGACATCATGTTGTCACCGCCATCTTCTATGTGTCACTTAGTCATCTCTGCCTCGCTGTCTCTACCACATGGATTGTCTTACTATAATGGTTTAGTACTTTGCGAAGAACCTTGAACAAATCCAAGCAAAGTTGGAAAAGTAGGTCAAGCCAATACTGTGAAAGATGTTCTAACATGTCACTTGTATGATCAAGACAAGTGAAACTTTGAAATCCTCCATCTCCAATCACTACATTTAGCAATGAAGAATGTACGCAATGAACTAGACGTTCTCTCCTTGTTGCCAATCAAGCTCAAAATTTATTTGTGTATAGTGTGTGGCCATAAGCCAAAGAGCTCACATACTTAAAATTTAAAACAGATCAAAGAAAATTGTCAATCATCTATCGAATAAACATTGTTCACCTTCCCTATAAATAGAAACTCACTTAACTAGGATTTGTTATTTTTTACTCATGTTCCCTTGTGTAATCTCTAGTGTAGAAGTGTTATATGCCTAGTGTTGGAGTTCGTGTAAAGCTTGTGTCCATAAAAAAAATTGAAGTTAAATAGAGACAAGGCCACATTATAGTAATGAGTTCTCCACTGTTAGCATTGCATCATGGAGATTATTGTCCTCCTCTATGAGATCACATTTGGGAGTCTCTTATTAGTTCTTAATTAGTTTTTGGTGTCAAGAATGAACCCTTTGGGGGAAAAATAGTCTGCCTATTAACAGATTAATATGAAGTATGTTTTGACTAACTCAGATTAGTACGCATTTCACTCGTATTTAATACTCTTAGTATAAAATTGATGCTAGACTATTGATATTTAAAACCAAATTCTACTTCCTGATGACGAATATGTTTGTATTTAATGTTTTAGATTAGAATTTGTATGTTTCTAACATATTGCTAATATTGGATTTAGTCATCTATGTCCGAGCCAGTGTCAAATTCAAAACTAATTAGGCTTTGAATATGAGGTATCTTTGTCTATAGTGTAATTTATAGACTACCAATTTGAAGACAATTATAGGTTTCAGTAATAAAGGATATATCGTGGATCTTAACGAAATTATCTGGGTGTTCATCACTTTATTAAAAATCCTTTACTGTAATTCTTTAGTGCAAACTGTAGTTAGTTTAGATTATCTTCCATGTAAGGCGCAATTTCCAAAATGTTGCTCTTTCATATCTCTTAAATTGTCCAATAGGATCTATTAAAATTATAGAAGAGTTATCTGCTCTTATTATTACGGACCGAAATTTGCATGTGATGTAATCATGAACCTCGTATAATGTTTAACTTTACATCCTTCGAGTTATTCTAGACAATCATCTAAGAGGTTTCACAATGTTATGGCATTTGACATTTCCCCTTCACAATTTTAACCATATTATTTGACTAAATATAAATGTTCTTAGAAATTTGATAAAGGAAAACATGATCCAACAGGCAACGCATGTCTAATTAACTCCATGTGGTCGTCCTTCAAAAATAATAACATCCCAACACTCGTCTTTAAGCATAAGAAAAGCTAAAAGTTCGACATATTTGTGTGGCCATAAGCACTAAATATATGTCAAATTATCTTACACATATACCAGTTATATCCATGCAAACAACCTCAAATCCCCTTAAGGCTTAGAGCTTCGTCTGTGTCGATCGGTATGCATTCCACATCTTCACTATAAAATTAAAAAACTATCTGGACATTTCCTCCTGGCGCAATTTCAACCACACTATTTTCGTTTGTCGATCGGTACGGATTCCACATTTTCGCCATTAAATATACGTTTAGTTCAAAAAAATTCAACCACACCATTTTCGTCTGTGGATCAGGATGGATTCCAAATTTTCACCATTAAATATATGTTGAAATCAAAAAAACTATCTTAGCATTTCCTCCTGGCGCAGTTTCAACCACACCATTTTCGTCTCTGGATCGGTATGGATTCCATATTTTCACCATAAAATATGTGTTTTAACTCGAATAAACTATCTTAGCATTTCCTCTAACGCAATTTAAACCACACCATTTTTGTCTCTGGATCAGTACGGATTCCACATTTTCACCATTAAATATGTCTAAATAAAATATATATATATATATATATGAGCATTTCCTCCTGGCGCAAATTTCAACCACACCATTTTCGTCTGTGGATCGATATGGATTCCATATTTTCACCATAAAATATATGTTTTAGCATTTCCTCCTGGCGCAATTTCAACCACACCATTTTCGTCTGTGGATCGGTATGGATTCCATATTTTCACCATAAAATATATGTTTAACTCAAATAAACTATCTTAGCATTTCCTCCTAGCGCAATTTCAAACACACCATTTTCGTCTGTGGATCGTTATAGATTCCAAATTTTCACCATAAAATATATGTTTCTCAGATAAACTATCTCGGCATTTCCTCCTAGCGCAATTTCAATCACACCATTTTTGTCTATGGATCGGTATGGAACCCATATTTTCACCATAAAATATATGTTTTAACTCAAATAAACTATTTTAGCATTTCCTCTAGCGCAATTTCAGCCACGCCATTTTCGTCAATGGATTCCACATTTTCACCATAAAATATATGTTTAACTCAAATATACTATCTAAACATTTCCTCCTAGCGCAATTGCAACCGCACCATTTGACAGCCTTAAGAAATAAATGTTACTGCAATCAGACAAGAAAAATAAACCGGCAAGCACCATATTGCTCCTAAATACCATGTCTGACTGCCATGTCATTGTTCTCTAAAATAAAAGCATACTAACAATATCAGTTTAAGCTTAACTCAAAAAAAGTGCTATTGTGGCATTTCCCCCCAATGTAATTTCAACCATATAATTTGGACTGCCCACATAAAAATGAATGTAATTGCAGTTGACAAAGGAAAACATAATCCAACAAGCACTATTTTGCTACACATATGAAAATGGAAAATGCTTTGCAACTCTGCTATACCAATGGGAAAAAATGCAAGTTAAATTTACTCTCAAATTTATTAAATTATTCGTGAAGGCCGCTTAGCCTATATTTATAAACTTCTTAATGTTCTCTATAATGAAAAGGCCTTACTAAAGTTTTCCTCCCGTAATTTCCCAAGTCACTTTCCCAAAACTACTGCTAATTGCAAGGATATAGTGTCAGACAGATTATAACCAGATATTCATACCTGCAAGACAAAAAGCAAATTTGGTTATTGTTAGTGTCATTAAACTTTAAATCATTCCATCTATTTGATATAGAAAAGGAAGAGTCCAGCTAACAGATAACAATATTTTAAAAGCAGCAGTAACTTACTATCACAAAGCAAACGGTCTCTTGCACATTTTGAAGGTAAAAACAAGAACAGCGCACCTCATTTTAGAGTTCATCATTGCCAATATTGGTTTTACTTTCGATTACAGATTCTCTATTTTTTTGAATGAAATCAAGGATGTCTTCCTTTGTTCTGTCTCCCTCATATTGAACCGTTTTGCCACTGGCAGAAACCATATATAATGTTGGATATCCCTTTACATCAAACAGCTTGGAAGGAATATCATTAGTTGTAGCATCCTGCCCATATCAGATAAAAGTGAGTAAAATATCAAGCAATCTACAAAGTAGGCAAATAAAATTTCACAGTAATAACAGCTTTCCAAAATTTATCTGTATGCTTGAATTTATAAATAAGAAACTATTTCACATTAATTTACGTTCAATCATAAAATGAGCTCAATTACATAAACTGTAATACTTAAAGGCATTCACAATTCATTTTACAAAGGTTCTCTTTGAGGGCCTCCCACAGCTTCAACATTTCAGCCCTAGATGTACCCCATGGAAATGGACAATCCGACTCATCATCCTTAAAAAAAATTAAAAATAAAATTGCACTCAAATAGGAGCAGATATGGCTTAGAAGAAAAATTTCTTGGGAGCTGTTGAAAATGGGGTACCGAATATATGAATCGACTGCCAAAAGATTTCATGACCATGTAGTAGCAGTAAAGCATTCAAAATATTTGTATGTAACATGGAATGTAAGTTTTTGTGGGAGCGTACACTCGCTCCTTCAAAAGATCCAGCAGAATTCTATTAATAAATAAATACACATAATCTTAGCTGTAGCTACTCCCACATTGCTTTCATTCATCTATTATAGACGATGACCGAAGCCACTTCTTGAATTGTCAAACACCAAAATCAATCAGAAGTGATGATTTAAAGACTTCGCCAGTTATGAAAATGTCATTAATAATTATATATAGTGTGCTTAAATGAATATTCTATTATTCAGTAATCATCTTCAATATGCGTACAAGAAGAATCCATTCTATCATCATGAATGCATATAACCATAGTAGCAGAAATTGCATAAAATGGATCCTGATTATTTAACCTGAAACATCGTAACTTATTGATAAAATCACCCTGTCAAAGCTTTTGACAATTTTTTCCCAATTTATCAGATCTTTTCCCCTAAAATTTACTTCTTCCAATTACTCACCAAGTTATTTTGATTTTTTTCACTATATATGCAACTCCCTGCAATTTTTCCAGTCATTTTGCAGTGAAATTTTCATCTTCCAAAGCAATTAAAGGGCGATTTTTCAAGTTTTTGCAAGCATTGAGGCAACGAGCCAATGGCATGCCATGGATTTTTAATATTTTATGGTCAATGGTTAAGGGTTTTAAAAAGTTCATGCCCTAACCTTAAGCCTAAATGGATTTTTAATATTTTAAGGACAAGGGTTTAAGGGTTTTGAATACCTTATGCCCTAACCTTAAACCAAAATGCTGAGTTAGGGTATTCTACAAAAAACTAAAACACTAACCCTGAGTGCTGAACTTCAGTGCTTTAGGGTTAGGGTATTTACTATTTATAAAATATTAAAAACAACTTAAAACCCTAGTGCTAGCCTAAACACTGAATTTCAGCATTTAGGGTGAGCGTTAGGGTTTCATTAGGAATATGGTTGACATTTTTACAAAAACTAAAACCCTAATGCTACCCATTTCAGTGTTAAGGATTAGGGTGGGATATTGCAAAAAAAACACCTAATGCTGCTGAATTTCAGCATTTACGGTTAAGGTTGGGGTTTATTAAAAAGTAAAGCCCTAACATTAAACCTTAAACACTGAACTTCAGCATTCTTCATTTAGGGTCAGGATTAAGATTTTTTTACTAAAAACTGAGACCCCCATGATTTCAGCATTTAGGGTTAAGGTTGGGGTTTCTACAAAAAATTAAAACCCTAACCATAACTGCTAAAAAAAAATTAGCATTTAGAAGGTTCAAAACTTTTTGTAGGGTTTCATTCTTTCTATCCCAAAATATTAATTGTAAACATTTAACTTTATTTAGTTGTTAGGTACTAGAACCGTTTGCAGGGAATCCAATATGCATAGTAGCAAAAAAATGATTCTTAAGCCCCTCTATATTGAACCAAACACAACATTCAATAAAATTACCCTCGCGTACCCTATAAGTGATGCTCCAACGATACATTTGAGGGGCAAGAGGTTGGACTGATAGGGAGACTACAAATACTTTTCTATACAATTATTTTCTCATACTATTCTTCTCTCTTCTTTTATCTTTCTTCTTTTGATGATATGTGATTTGGCTATAAATCCAACATAGGGTGGATCAAAGTGTTAGACGGGTGATCATGATTATGTGCTCAAGGCTGCACCTTCTAAGCATGCCATCAAATAGATCTAAAACATTTCCTTACCAACTTTTCAATGCCACTCTAGTCTCTCACACCACTCTGTGCTCATGTAAATCTTTCTTCCACGTATCTTTGAATATATAGAAAGGTTCGGTATATCAAGAGAATTAGTCTTTCATGTACCTTCAAGTATGTAGGGAGATGGTATATTTGGGTAGTTTGGCATTGAAAATATGAGTATATTGAAAGACTTGATATATCAAGAGACATTCTTCCATACCATCACTCTTCCACATACCTTCAAGTATATAGGGAGGTGTGGTATAGTGGAAAATTTAGCATTGGAGATATAGGTATATTGAAAGGTGGGAGCGATAAAGTTGGAGCAATAAGAGTTTCTTCTAGAAGTGACAAGAAAGAAATTAAAACCTTGAAACATACAAAAGCTTAAATCAATTTTTTTGTGCGAGTTTTCAACACCTCTAGTAAGAGTTTAAGACTAAGTTACCGGATTCATACCCGGAGGCCTCGAACCCAATTAGGTCTCGAACCCGGTTCGGGTTTGAACCCGGTACAGGTTCGCCTGCAGGTACACACAGCTATTTGGTGCGTGGACTCGAAGGTACCAGGCACGTACCCGGGCATACCTCCAAGAACCCACGACCTAGTTTTAATAAAGTTCGCCCAAACATAAACAAAAAGCATTTTTTTTAATTTTATTTTGTTTCCTAACCCTAATCCAGCCCAATATGAGGCCTTTCAACACTAAAACATTTCATTTCTACTTCTCATTTTGCTCTCACCATATTTTTTCTATATCTTGGCATTTTGAAGGGAGGTGATTGTATTCGAAGGAGATCGATTGTGGAGTGCCAAATAGCTTCTACAAAGGAGATTTAAGTGTTTAAGGCATGCATTTAAACCCTATTCTTTGATCTTTTGAACTATTTTTTCAAGTTTCTTAGTTTTTGATGCATTTTTTCAAGTTTGTGAAGAATTTTTTCAAATTTTTTTTTATTTTTTTTCATTTTTTTATAGATTGCAACAATGGCCAGTATTCAAAGTTCAGTGGGTGGGGAGGGAAGTCAAAAGTTCAAAATTGAGAAAGGATCTCCTTTATGGGCACATACCACAAGAATTTCACAAATTCCTGGAGGTGGGGGTTTTGTTTGGAAGTGTAATTTATGCAATGCACAATATAATAGCTCCTATTACCGAGTGAAACTTCATTTTATGGGCCCTAGTGGCAAAGGGATTAATATGTGTGTGGGCCCAAATAAGAAGGGGTTGTCTTCTGTACAAATAGCAGAATTTATAAAAGAACAAGAAGATGCTGACAAATCAATTGCAAAAGGAAAAGAAAGTAGTTATTCTTCCGGAAAGAAAAAAACACCAACATTACCCTCTCAAGCAGTTAGGGCCTCCAGACATCCCTTCTTGCCTATGCCCTCTACGGAAGAGGAAGATGAAGATGAACAACAAATCACCACCCGCAAGAGAGGTCCATTGGAGAGGGCATTTAAAATGGAGGCAAGAGATATTGCTGAAGAAAAAATTGCACGTTGCCTCTATGCCAATGGTCTTCCATTCAACTTGGTGAGATCACCATATTGGCGGGACATGGTGTCAACAATAAATAGTGCACCTCCTGGTTTCACAAGTCCTGGGTTTGAAAAGGTGTGTACCACCTTATTGCAAAGAGAGAAAAAATCTTTAGAGGCCCAACTAAAACCAATTAGAGATTCTTGGATTGAAACAGGTGTATCTATTGTTTCCGATGGATGGAAAGATTGCAAAAACCGTCCATTGATCAATGTTATTGCAGTGTCCCCCAAGGGGGCAATGTTTTTGAAGGCAGTCGACTGTGAAGGGGAAGTGAAAGATGCAAAGTTCATTTCCAGGATTCTCATTGGCTCCATAGAGATGGTGGGTGATGAAAATGTTGTCCAAGTAATTACGGACAATGCAAAAGTTTGCAGGGCTGCAAGTGCTTTGGTAGAGGCTAGATATGAGCACATCTTTTGGACACCTTGCACCGTACACTCCCTCAATTTGGTGATGCAAGCAATTGGAAACCAAATAGAGTGGGTGAAAGAAATATACCAGGAGGCCGAGGAGATCCAGATGTTTGTGACAAACCACCATATGTCACAAGCAATTTTCAGAATTTTTTCAAGATTGGAATTGTTGAAGGTAAATTTAATTTATTATTTATTTAGTTTCATTTATGTCATGTTTTACATAATTGAATAATATTTTTTTTGAACTTATTTAGTTATTTACATGTTCTTAGGTTGTTGAGACCCGATTTGCATCTCACACAATTGTTTTGAGACGACTTGTAGAGGTGAAAGAGGCATTGAGTCAAATGGTTATTAGCAACCAATGGGGTATATGGAAGCAATCAAATTCAGAGAGGGCCCAAAAGGTCAAGGCATTGATCTTGGATGACAATTGGTGGGATCGTGTGAATTATGTATTGGAGATGACCAAACCTATCATGTCTATGCTTCGGTTTGCTGATACAGATGAACCATGCTTGGGGGATGTCTATGATAGCATGGACACAATGTTGGAGAAAATAAAAATTGAAATACAAAAGAGAGAGAATGATCCTGAAGACACCCTTTACAAAAGGGTGGAAGCAATCGTTCTTCATCGTTGGAACAAGATGACAACACCATTGCACCTCCTTGCATATGCCCTATCTCCAAGGTACTATACTAGAGAAGTACTTTCTATCCCAGGGAGAATACCGCCATATAGAGATCTTGAAGTTGCTAGAGGGTATAAGAGTGCATTTAAGAGACTCTTCAGTGATCCAGAAATGGAGACAAGTGTTATGAAAGAATTTGGAATGTTTATCATAGGAAAAAATCTTAGCCCTTCTGTTGCCAAAGACCAATACAAAATGGATGCTATTACATGGTGGTACCTCCATGGTCAAGTTTATATGTACCTCCAACCTCTTGCAATCAAGATCCTCTCACAAGTAAGTTTTTTTTTTTTTGCCACTTGTATTGTAGAATTTAACACTTTACATTCTTGAATTTATCTTGCATTTTTTATTTTTTATTTTGTTGGTTTTCTCTCTAGGTTGCAAGCTCTTCTGCTGCTGAACAGAATTGGAGTACATACTCCTTTATCCACTCAATGAAGCGTAACCGGTTGGCTGCAAAAAGAGCTGAAGACTTGGTGTATATTCATTCCAATTTGCGTCTTTTGTCACGTAAGGAACCTCAATACAAGCAGGGGGCAGCAAAGCTTTGGGATGTAGCACCCGAGTCTGCTGACTTGGATGCAACCATTCAGGATCTTGCTAGAGCCACTATGGATGATAATGATGATCATGACATGCATGGTGCTGGAAGTGGAAGCGGAACCGCTTTGGGTTCAAATGATGATGATCTTGAAGTTGAAGCCACTGAAAATCCAAATCACGATGACTTTTTTGATAATCCTTTTGATGATTGATGAACATTGAAATTGAATCATGTTTCAACTTTCATGAACTACATTTTGTAATTCAGTAATACTGTAATTGTGATGATTTCCATAATTGATATCATTGATATGGCGTATTTGAATATTTTTCAACTATCAATTGACATTTAATATTTATCTTTGGCATTTGGCATTGATCAATGATCAAGTATCATACTATGAAATGATTTAGTTTTACAATTCTGTATATTTCTCTTATTTTTTTGTATATATAATACATATATATATATATATATATATATACACGTACCCATACGTACCAAACCCCTAAAAAAAAATCACGTACCCACGTACCGGGTTCTCGTACCCAAACCCGTCCTCGAACCCGAACCGGTAACTTAGGTTTAAGACTGGTGGATGGGAATAAACTCCCCATGTGCTATATGTATGAGACCATGGATAGATACAAGGAGGTGGTGAGAGGTAGGGCAGCAAATAATAGGGACAACTACATGTCACTGTGGAGCATAATTGATGACAAATGAGATTAGCAATTGCATTCCCCCTCCATGTCATTAGATACTATCTGAATCCATCATTGTTCTATAGCCCCTCATCGAGAGACGAGGTTGAGATCACACAAGGCCTATTTGGACGAAGAGAAATTTGTTCTTTACCTGAAAAAGAGCTATCTGCAGTTATGGCAAAAAAGCTGCCAATATATAAGCTGCAAGGCAAGAAGACCTTCAAATCCCATACGCTCCATTAACTTTTGACAATCTCTATATTGTAGACATGCACATTAGAGGTGTTAAGCTAGGGTTTGACTAGATCGTACATGACATAAGCTCAAAATTATTTGTGTTTTCTAGCATAATGGTGGGAATTTTGTGTCCAAGAAGCAAAACACTTTCAATGGATAGTGATGCACATATTGACAAAGTCATATAATTCATCTACTTATGAGCATACTTGGAGTGTTTTCTAACACATACAAAAAACACAACCATCTAACACAATAACAAATGAATGACTTGGTGTTTTGCTCACCACAACCTCCACCTGAAGCTAAAAAAAGCTCAAAGTTACAGTTCTGAAAAAACTGCAATTGTAATTGTTGTTTTGTTTCACTTTCCATATTTTATTTCTATATGTTGAAAATATGGTGCCATCAAGGAAGACTTGCCAATTGACCTTGACAGGATTGCAAATGATGACGTGGACCCTATTTTCAAGGTTAAGGATTTTGAAATCTTTGGGGACGCCACCATTGATAGTGATGTAGTTGAATGAATCAAGAGAAGCTTTGAACCTGGCACTTCATCAGCAAGACCTGCAGCCCACTAGTGTCACTCTCTTTGTAGCGGCAAGCCATTGGCTACGTCAATTTTTTTTAAACTTTGTACTTGGTCTGTAGGTTGACTTCATACAAAATTGATTGTAATTGAAAGTATTAGTATGTCCGTGTCGGTATACCCTATGCAGTATGCATTGTGCAATTAAATGTAATTGAATATAAGAACATCAATGAAAAAAACTATATTCCAAGATTCATGGGGTAAACTCTCATTTTTATTTGCTATCTCTATCTCTATGCAATTAAAATGCCTTCAAATTTAAAAAACAGCAATTTTTACTCTTATTTTCTGTGCTTTTGAAGATCTCATCTTTTCAATTTTTTCCCAATTAAATCTGGACTTTTTGGAAAAATATGTTTCTTTTGCTTTATTGATTTATTCCCAAGAATGACTTTTGCTATTATATATACAAAAGTGATGTGACAAGGAATGCATCGCCATATTAGTACCTACTCTGATGGAAATTCAATTTTGAATTGATAACCATGCATGCCTACACATATTCAAGTCAACTCAGAAACAGATCGTCACAAACAGAGACTCATGTTTTCTTTTTCACATTTTTGGTCACATGATTTTATTACATTTTATGTAATTGAGAATGGAAATGACAACAGTTATAATGTAAAAGAAAACGTCAAACATAAATAAATGCCAACAGTTTCCTATAATATGCAAGCATTCCAGAGGGCTTACCAATTTAGCAATCATCACATCACTCTCATTCTCGAGAGAAACTGCAATCTCATCCAAAGTAGGAGCCAATTTCTTGCAGTGCCCACACCAAGGAGCATACAACTCCAGAAGCACTACAAATTCACTCATTGAGGAACCAAATAAGTATGATATGATACATGGAAACAAATAAAGTCAAGACTGTGAGAGCATACTGATGAATACATGCACAAAGTATGAATATCATTTACTTTGTTTACAAATTCATGGCAACACACAAGAAAAGCAGGTTTGATAAAATATTTTGCCCTTTGTATGAGTATATTAAGGTTTAACAGAAGATCAAAAGTAATTTAATTGTATTCTTGGTAGCAGACAACTTAAATTCTTAGAACATAACCATTTTGCTAAAATATTTCATAATAACATATCAAGTGAGAGCCTCACTGCATCAATAATAAGATTAATACCATTTTTCCCAGAATCTATGACCATTTCTTGAAGAGAATCTGCCACAACAATTTTCACAGGATCGTCATTCTTTTCAGGTATGGGCTCAGACTTTTTGTACTCCTTTAACGTTCTATCCTGCAAGTAACAAAATGAAAATATTGCGTCACCAAGATGCAGTCCTATATTGGTTAGATTGTAAGTAATGAAACAACCAAAGCACAGTAGGCAGCATATACAATCAGAATTCACATGTTAGCATACATAAAAGCAAAGTTGAACTTTAATCATACAAAATTAATAAGGGTTGATGATAAAAACTCACAAAGTACTCCTTCAACCAGGATTCCATTTGTTCTGCCTTAATTTGCTCCTTAAGAAACTTTCGATCTTCAGTATCATGAATAAGGAAGCATGGCACACCCTCAGCTTTGAGACCAAAGTACTACACTTATAAAACAGGCCAAATAGTAAGGGCATGTCTCCATGAATTTATCTAAAACAGCCTAAATTTTACTAATAGCTTGGAAGTAATGTTCTCATAAGCCAAATAACCAACACAATAACCTTCTATATTCATGTCAGCTTAATTAAAAAAAAACATAAGTTTCCTCACTTGCTCACAGCAATAAAACAAATTTGCTCACTTGGAAAACAAAGCCAATAACTTTTATTTAGCCAATATGCTAACATAGGTTTAACTTTCATGAGTAAAGGTAGTCTTGGCAGTCGTCTCAAGTTCTCAACAAATTGATGAAATAAATAAAAAATAATCATGCACAATCTTGCAGTAGCTTGGCTGCTTATATGTGACCTATCAATTCAATTCATATCCTTCCATTAACTTCCTTTGCAAACTCTTTTTTCTGATTCATTAGTAAATTATTTATATTGTAGGTTACTACTGATACATGCAACACAGAATTTTCTACAAACTAAAATCGTTGTCTTGCTGGAGAGGCCAAGAAATGGAAGCCAGGCCTACCCAACTTGAGAAGATTGTCTATCACGCAGAAAAGAGAGCCAGTGGAGGGTAAAGAGAGTGAAGCATGGATTTAGTGCATTCTGCTTCCAAAAATGGCAACTTGTTGCAAGGAATGGATGAGGAAACATTATTGAACATAGTGAATTGCATAAGTCAAACTTGTCCAAGGAATATTCAATGTCTTCAATGCTTCCAAAGTTGTGCTCGTCGTAGAGAGATATATTGAAGCAAGGCATTTGACATATAAGAAATATGCTAAAATGGCTCACAATCTTGTGGTGAACAAGTGCATTTTTGTATAGGGATAGTGGAAGAATATTGGGAGAAGGAAAATTCTCCAAAAATTGTATGATAAAATTCTTAAGACAATAAATGTCAAAGTTTAACTTCTGCAAGAGCAATGGACAATCCTTGAATTAAAATAACATATAAAATAAATCAAGTTCAGATGCTTTTGCCTGTTACTTTATTGCTTTGGTACGGATATACAATTTGTTTAAATCTTTATTAATCTGTTTATTTGATTTACCTTTACCAAAATCTGTATTTAATTATTAATTTTAACAACAGCGGTTAAATTCGGAAAAATTCTCATCCTATGATCTGTTCAGGCAGCATCTTCATTATGGAGTTTCATTCTCAAATTTCTTTTCAAAAGCCACCAGAACTACAACCATCCAATATAAAATACTCAATCCAAACTTATAGAATGAAAAGAAAATCCATGTCGCATGATAATTGTGCAAGGCAATCTGCTGTTAATATATTTGTTTTACAAATGACAAATTATTCTACTTGATTGATGAAAAACTTCAGTATATTTTGATCATTTTGTGTTCACGGGATATTTGGTAATAAACCTTAACGTGTCAAGTTTTATTCAAGCAAATGGATCAATTTACTCAATGAAATTTCTTCTTTCATATAAGAATCAATCTGAAACCAGTGTCTAAGATTGAATTTATCACCTAAAGCTTAAAAAGGACCAGGTTTGGTGATGGTTGTAGCAGCAGCTGCAGGTTTTTGAGGAAGAGACCAAGAAATCATGTTAAATCTTATTCAAGCAAATGGATCATTTTTTCAAGCTTCTTATTTCATATAAGAATCAATCTGAAACCACTGTCTAAGCTTGAATGCCACCAAAGCTAAAAAGAAGGACCAGGTTTGATGATGGTTGCGGCAAGTGGCAGCTGTTCGACAAGCAGGAGGACAAGAATTCAAACTCCAAGGCATTGGAAAATACTTGATCTGCCAATCACAATTTAACTTATCCAAGATCCCTAGGAGGTACCAATTTTGACTTGAAGTTCACTAAAACTAGCCATGTCTCCACATGTTTATCTTCATGTTTGGAGCTTCCCCACAGTGACAAATTACAAGAATCGAAGATTTCAAAATAGTCAGTAGCTTCTCATTAGATGTGTATGGCCAGCCCACATCTGTGGGGCTAGCAGTCCATGATTAATATGTTTATTTTCATTTTTGACTTTCACCAATTGGAACATTTGCATAGTCACATATAATAGCACAGGCATAAGGAGGTGTGTTTCTCCCTGTATTTCTTATCTAGTTGCACAATTTTATTTTATTTTGTGTTTAATTACTGGTTTCACTCGTTTATCTGTTTTAATCCTTTGTTTGCAATTATTATTTCAGCTTATGTGAATTCTTTGTCTTGTAATTTTAATAAGCTTACTGCCTTGTCAGAGTAGAAGGGATTATTTGGGTTTGGGGCTGATGAAGTGTTTCTAGTAATATAATTTTCTTTCTTGATGCTTGATCCATAAACTGTTCTACCGCTCACCAATTACGGAGTTCTTATGCTAGCTACTCTACAACCTTCAAATGAGTGCAATACAAGAAATACAATACCAAAACCAAAACAATAGGTATCTTAAAAAATGAAACAAAAAACTTGACAATGACCAAAACAAGATTTGATGTAGCAAGCCCAGAAAGGAAAAAACTCCAATTGGATGAGTAAATACTCTCCAAAATCCACCATAACCGGTCAAGTATAATCAATATGAACGAATGTTGGTCTAAATCTGACTTTTACAACTCTTTGACAAATGGCACAAGTGATTCCATCCATCCACAAGCTGCTTTGCCTCAAGCCCTATTCCAAAAATGGTTGAACCTGCATAATTCTTATTTTCATGAAGGTGAACAAGAGCGTCAACCCCCAAAATGAATAGACAAATTCCCTAAGTAGATACTTGAACTTCCCAAGTAACAAAAATCAAGAACTCTGACCTTTCAATGTCAAGACAAACTGAATTATTTCCAATTTCATTCTCATGTTCAAATTGTCTGCATACACCTCCATTGCCAATACGGTTTGCTTGGGTGACTAGGCATTTCACCATGGCAATTCAACCATCAACAAGAGCAAACTCACTTGCGTACATAAATCATGTTCATCCCCAAGATACTTTGGATCACCTTGAGTCTTCAACAACCCTATATATGCCTCCTCAATGTGCCCAATTGACAAAAATGACTCTCTAACATAAAAAATGCTTGAATTGAATTCCTTGACTAAATGGGATCGAAACCAACCTTTTGATCATAAAATAGGATTCAATTTTTTATCCACTCCTCTCCAATTAGGGGTCCGCAAAAGCTTAGAAACCTAAAAGATGTGGAAATTTCATTCCAACATCATCCTTGGAGTACCGCCATACCTTGGTTGGAAGTTACCCTTTTAGCCTAACCAATCGTGTCTCCTATAGTCCCCTATGTGTTTGCCTTTCCTTCTAAAATCTAAAGTACCACATCCTGCTCAAGTTCCTCCAACGAATATAGACTGAGGTCTTCCATGGATAGTAAAACCAATTATTCTTCCTCATCCAACATCAAAGGCTCATGCAGTCTTAAATTTTTCACATTAACCATCAAATACACTTTCGTGTATAGTGGCAAATCAAGCAAGAAGGCATTTTTAACAGCTTCTTCCAGAATTGAAAAATTTCCATACCACAAAGGCTTCAACTTTCTCATTGCTCCATTAACTCTATCCTTGCTCAAATACAACCAAACTTGCTCGCTCACCTTGAATTTATGTTTGGTGTGGAGCTTGATCATGCCACCTCCTATACTTCTCTTGGTTGTAAGTTTCTCTTGTCTAGGAGCTGCACTTGCCTTATTTGTTCAATAAACTTTCCAGCTCCGTCCACCTCTAAGTCAACCTCCTTAACTCTTCTCATATGGTTGCCCTAAAAGCACATCAAGTGGGTCGTGTGATAAAAAGGGCCATAACATGTTTCAAAAGGCGAAAGATTTGTAAATGAATGCATTGCCCAATTGTAGGAATGTCAATTATATGGTATGCTCTATTCCCATGTCTTTGGATGCTTCAAATTATACCTTTGAAGTAACTAAACCAAAGTCCTATTTACCACTTCAATTTGTCCATCCATCTATGGATTGAAAGTCATGCTCCTCTTCAACATAGTATCCATTTTCTCTGAAAGTGTGCCAAAACTTGCCAAGAAATCTAGAATCTCAATCTGGAATGATGTTTTGAGGCAAACCAAAGCGAATCCATACATTTGAAAAAAATAATTCAGCTATATCCTTCCCTGTCACTATTTTTCTAGATGTAATTAAAACACACATTGTGCTCAATCTATCAACCACTACAAACAAATAATCATGCCCTTCTTGTGTCATGGGCAGTCCAACAAAATCCATTGAAATGCTCTCCCATGGATGAGTTGGGGCTGGAAGTGGTTGATACAATCCTAATTTCCAGTTGTTGGACTTATTTACACTACATAATTTACACCTACAAACAAATTTTGCTACATCTTTCCATATATAAGACCTGATACATTCAGCTCCAAATTGGAAACTGTTTTCATAACCCTAAAGTGACCAGCTACTCTATAAGTATGTGCTTCTATTAGAAGCAGCAATCTCCTCTCTTTTGGTATGCACAAAATATTACCTTGTAGAAATAGAAATCACTCTTTGGCTGGAAAATATTAGACTCACCTTCTTTTATCTGCTGATATAACTCTTCAAAATTCACATCATACTTGTAATCCTCTGCAGAAGCCTCTTTCCCAAACAGTTAAAGAAGAGATAAAGTAGAAACAGCTGAAACTAATGGTGACTTGGATAATAAATCAGTAAGATTATTTGTTATACCTTTATTGTATTTAATGACCAAGTGAAACTGTTGCATGAAGCGCATTCACTTGTAGTTCCTTACCTACTGCAGCTTTATTCGAGCTTGAAGGTATCGAAGCGCTTGGTGATCTATATGTACTATAGTTTCCTTGCCCAGTAAATAATTTTTCCACTTTTTAACCACTTGCAACAATGCAAATAACTGTCATAAATGCAATATCCAAGAATGGACACATGAAATAATTCTGAGTGATAATAGATTGGTCTTTCAGCTTGCTTGCAATAAACCAGTCCCCATAGCATAATTGGGGACACCCATTCTCCAAAAGGAAGTTGCAAATTGGTTAATGCTAATACAAGCATATTGCTGGTTTGTAACTTTAATTCATCAAATCCCCTCCACTGTACATTGCCCCATTTAAAATTCTTCCCAAACCAGAAATAGCATGTAATAGAGCTGCAATGCAAGAGAGTGATTTTACAAACTTACACAAGTATTGAGGTGCCCCAATAAAGCTCCTTGTCTTGGGGTAATTTACTTTGGCCTCAACTTTTGTCTGGTCAATCTTAACTACACCATCACCAACTACATGTTCAAGATAAACCAAACTCTTTTGAACAATTCACACTTCTTACCATTCAACTACAGCTTCTTCTCCAGTAACATTAACAACACCTTCCACAAATGCTCAGCATGCACTTCATGTCCAAGATAAACCAAACGCTTTTTAACAATTCAAACTTCTTACCATTTAATTACAGCTTGTTCTCCAACAACATCTACAATACCTTCCACAAATTCTCAACATGCTTATCATATGTCCAACTGAAAACAGAAATGTCGTCCAAGTAAACTATGGCATACTCATTAATGAGTGAGCACAGCACTTCATTCATTAACAGAATAAAGGTTGCTGGCACATTACACAATCCAAATGGAAGCACTAGCCACTCCAATGTACTTCATCATATCTCTTTACTCATGTACATAGGAGCGAAATCGTTCAAGTCAGGCAACAGCATGTGAAGTCACTGAACGCATGAGCAAGAGACTGAATATGTTAAAGTCATAAGAGCCAAACAAATGTGAAAATAGAAAGGTAAAACACATCCAAAAAAAATGTAAACATGCACATCAAAAACCAGGGTTGCCAGGAGATTGGTACTGGAATCATATTTGTGTACTATGCCAAAAAAATATTGAAGTGGGAGACAAGCTTTTAATTAATAATAAAACATCAAATATGATAATATTTATATTTTAGTTACTGATCAAAAATATTTATATTTTAGTTAATAATAAAATATCAAATAAGATGATATTTAAACTTTAATTAATAATAAAATATCAAACATGATGATATTTAAATTTATATTAATAATAAAATATTATATATCATATACTAATAGTATTTTTAATTTAATCAAAATTTAAAACATTAATTTTTTATTAGAACCTAAAACTTCAAAATCTTAACTTTTTAAACTTCAAAGTTGAAAATTTAGGGCAATATTACGGCAGAGGAATGAGGATAGGATCCATAAAATGGAAACAAGTAAAATATAGAAACGAGGAGAGGATCTGTTAAATGGAGACAACTAAGATATAGAAACGAAAAGAGGTGCCCCAGGAACAAATGAAAATCAATCACCCCAAAAGGCCGAAAATGGACTGTAAAATGAAACCCTACCTTCTGCAATCTGCTGCTCACATCTACATCTACCACTTGCATCTACAATCTGCAAGTTTTTCAACACTTCTGCACATTTTTCAGACCAAAACATCACTCATTAATTTCAAACTCATCTGCAAACAGTTTGAAATTAGTAAAACGCACGATTACATGCAATTAGGGTGATTAAATCACAAGGTTTTCGTAATTATTCAGGGGGGAAAAAGTGGAAAAATCGGTACAGAGACATTCTGTAAAAAACTCGCAATTTTTGGGGGGCAAAAATGGCAAACCTGGTGATTCACATGTACTCGTACTCCCAATTTCTTGCCAATTTCTGCTTCTATGCCGATAATATCAAATCAAAAGATTGGTTCAGAAGGATAGTAGGATAGTTCAAGTGATGCACACCATTAACATATTATTTCCCTTGAAAGGACAGTTCAAGTTAAAGATTTTTTATTTTCATAATTAAAGACATAATATATTATCTGGTCAAAACGCTTTGTGGTTTTTTAGTTCCAAAGTTAAGAGAATAATTTTAGTTGTTCAAACAGTTGCAAAAAGCGGCATGTGTGTTGTAATACATGAACATATTAAACACAAATAAATTGCTTTACAGTCATAACAAGTTTAATTCCATTAATTCTCGTATGCAATTACTAAGATCTGTCCTATCCACATGAAACATGCTTGCAATCAAATATAACATAAACAGAGTTCTTCAAAATCATGTTAGCTTAAAATGAAGCCAATAAAAAGAGAGTTTGAGCTCTAATATTGAAACATAAAGAGAGACTTAAGCTCTAATATTGGAACTTAAAATCAAGAATTGAAGGATACAAGCATGTTTGTAGCAGAAATAACTCTTGTTCCCAATATCAGCCAGTGCATCCTATAAATCTAAACTATTCAGCTCATGGGTATCCGAAAAATCATATGCATAAAAATTGTTTGGTGTAATAGGTTATAAAATATTCTGAATACCGAATAGCCTATTAATAATCAAATTAAGCACTTTACACTTCACCACAGACTAATTCATGTTCACTTTCTAGATAAGGATGCCCATTCCTTGCATGCCAGAAGAGGCAAGAACATTGAACAAGAAGTTTAACTGCAAAGCAAAGCTCAATATGCAATCTCAAATTTGCAAAAGTAACTCTTTACTTCTTTGTCTTCTTTCTTCTCCTTTACTCAGTTGTTTTCATCTTTAGGAAAATCATCATAACAAGCAACCCTAGCCAAAAAAGATTCAAGGATAAAATAATCCACTCTCACAGCAAACCCCTTTTGTTTGCATTGTGCCTTGAACCATCGTCCCTGTAGTATTCTCCTATTTCACCTCAGTTTTTGTTCGTATGCCTTGAAATTCTTCCCTGTAAAATTCTCCTATTTTGTCTGTTACTTTGTTACTTAAGTAGTTGCAATTTCTCTGTTAAAATCGTAATCGATAAAAGATCCTCTTGTCCTGTTGTCTTTTTTATTAATTTACTTACTCCTACCAGAAATATGGACCGAGCCTACCATACTAATCCACTACCACCTTTGTAATCAGGTGCACAAATCTTTCAAATAATTAAAAAACTGGGTTCTAACATGGCCTCACATTCACATAGGATCAAGAAAGATAATCATATGTAGTGGAAAGGACCCAATGCCTAAAAGCAGGCTGTTGTTAAACCTTGTGACTCAACCTTTACCTGTTTACCGTTTGTGTCTTCTGTTTGACTGTTATCGTTTTGGAAGTCAACTTCAAACTACTTGAAAAACGCTAAAGCTTGTATAAGCAGGCTCATACTCCTTTAATTTTGTTGACAGTATTTCCTTTATCATGGCAGCTATACCATATAACATATATGTTACAAAGCACAAGATACTCTCCAGCCTTTACAAAACTAATTATATAAGTAAAGTAATTATGTTAAAACAATAAATAAAATTTTAGCATTGACATGGGGCCTACTATTTTAGATAAGACAAAATCATATTTTAGATAAGACAAAATCATAATTGCAGACAATCAACTAGTATCATCAATATCTAAACTTATCTGTTGACACTCCAAGTAAACACATTTCAAACGAATCTAAATATGAAAAGAGTGCATCAAAGGACACACTTTGACTCATCATTCTCTTCTTTTTTCATACTATTTAACAATAGTTCATTATGCAGCAGTGATAAAATGATAAAATTGTTGTTACCATTCATTAGCAAGAAAATAGCTACTCCCCTAATATAAATTACCTTGAATGCGAGCCATTTTCCTTAAAGACAAAGGACAATAAACTTGTGACGAGGAAAAATGCGGATGTCAATAAGAAATACAGCAATAACTCGCAAGTGCAAGAGAGCAAATTGAACAACCAAAGGTCAAGAAGACCATGGGGGCACAAATGCAATGCAAATAAATGAGCAGTATGGACTTTATTTCATTTATATATATTAAATTCCCAGTGACAGATTTGTCTCATCAATACCAACATATAAATAGATATTGCAATTGCGCCTATTTTCACTAATGTTGATTCATATTGCAGGATAAGTTTCTATCTATAAGGAGATGCTACTTTGAAACATGTTGTACTTCAGTAAGTCATTGCAGTAACTACAGTCTCCTCTTAAAGCTACCTTCCACTAGATCTCTACTTAATGGCTATTAGTTATTTGCATACCAGAATCCCAAACAATTTAGTCGACCTCCAGAGAGATACAGAAAAAAAGATATAAAAAATAAACTCACAATCAATTAACTAGCACTTGCAAATGAAATAGAAGAAATGCTGCAAATAGACCATACACAGGTGGAAAATTTACAATTCCCTATGTGGTTATATCTTACTACAAGACAGTGATATGTATTCAGAAAAATTATGCAACAAAAAACAGCTCAAACTATGAAAATGTCATTGTCATTCTAAACTTCAAGCATTTTCATATCCACAAACAGAATTAGAAAAGCACATGAAGAAAGTGACTGACTAGTTATAGGCATATGCCTTTCTTATCACATGACTAAGAATGAAATATAGCCAAAGGGGCCAAACTTTAACCAGCAAAACATATGCAGAAAAATGAGTACTTCCTTCTAAAAATTACCTGCAAAGCACCTTGACTAGCCTCAAGATCAGCCAGGAGAAATCGTACACCTTTGCCTTGGTAAGACTTTGCTAGCTCTTGATATGTAGATCTATAAGTTTCTGCATTGTCTCCACTAAAATTCAGAAAGAACACAGCCTGCCATTTTTCATACAACCAAAGAATTTGCTTGCTTAGAAGTTAGAACAGCTACCAAAAAAACCAGCAGTCTATTCATGCCATATCGCTGTGTTTATGAATTTGAGGCAGATCAGTAATGATCGCAAACACTTCAGTAAAAGAGAAAGGATAGTTTTTATGTGCATTCTTTAAAAAAAAATTGAGGACGAATGCTTTCATTTATTTCAGAAGCAAACACAAATAGGGAAAACTGACAATGTAATTTCATTTTTTGCACATAACATATTTATATGACGCTAAACTTCTGCAGTAAAAGAAAACGATAATGTGGGAGAATGGAAACAAAGTCAGCACATATACCCCACAAACAGCAGAATACCGTAGCTTTTGCGCACCAGTCTGGACAGATCGCGGTTACCATTTCACAACTTCATAGGTACAATTAGTAGTGATAAAACTAGTTTATTATATTTTACAAATTGAAAATTATAAAGATTGCAACACCAAATCAAGTGCAAATAAGCACTCATAGACAATAGCAAAATTCAAGCCATGCCTGTTTGCGTAATAAGGTAAAAATTACACTCATACACTGTAAGGGTTATACATATGGATGAATACAGTCCCACCAATTGTGACTGACAAGACAAGTGAAAGAAGTAAACATCACAAGTAACAGCACTGAATTCAACCATTTTTTTTGGGAAAAATAACGTTTTCTTTCATAAGCACCCCTTTGTTTAATTATACCTTGGAATCTGGAGTGTTGAAGAATTTCAACACATAAGGATGATTTGCAGGGTCCTTGGTCAAAGCTGCTACAAGAGGCATACTGGCTTCTTCAACAAACTTTTTTAATGCCTCAACATTGAAATCCTGCATGTTAAGTTAATTGCCATTAAGCACTTTCTTGACAATAATATCTTTAATATTAATATGTATTTAGCATTCCTTCTATCATATAAAGTATATACTATCCTTATAATGTTTTTCAATATTTCAGCATTTTTGCCACTTGCAATTATGGGGCTGCCCAAAGATCTTGTCCTGACCTGAAAATCAGCATATCGCTCATCAAAAGGCTTAAAGAGCCGAACAGTTGGTGGTTCAATGGGAAAATCCTTCAAAGGAAGGACTGTAGAATCAGTTGTATGACCAAATTCATAATCTGAACGCAGCTCCTCTGCGACAGTGGTGAAATGTTTGTATTCCTCACCCTCAAGTTTAGAGAATACTCCTACCTGTTTGATTTCAAAACATTATAAATACCTCAAGACAACAATACAAAAACAGAAAAACAATAAGAAGGAACTCATTTTTGCAACCAAGCACATACAATGAACACTTTCTTGTCACCAATAAGACTGCCAGCCTCTTCTGAAGACTTAATTTCTACAGATGCTGGACCAGCCTGCTTTTTCAAATATTCAACAATACCATCTGCTTCACGAGGACCTTTGTAGTCCTGAATGCTTGCCCCCCCATTCCGAATGATTTTCAAAGTTGGAAAACCTCTCACTTCATATTCACCAGCCAAGGCTTTATTTGATTCTTCATTAGCATCAACCTTAGCCAAGATGATGGGTGGATCATTATTTTTTAGACTGGCTGCAGCTTTCTCATACTGGACAAAAGAAATTCATCAATTAAGATGATGACACCAGAATATAAAAGAAGACGTAAATAACCAAAGGTGAAACTTATACAAACAAATATTAATGAGAACAAAATATGCTTCCATTACCAATATCACTTGATTAAAGAAGGGATTAAATGTTAATCTTCAGCGGAGCTTGAAACTAGACTTACCTCAGGTGCAAGACGCTTACAGTGCCCACACCTGTTACAAGAAACATCAGTCAAAATATACAAAAGTGGAGCTGAACAAGATCAAACTAAAGGTTTACTGGCTACAAACTAACATATCATAGAAGGTAACATTGGTAAGATGAATTGGTCATAAAAATGCATTCATTAGGATAATGAACCAAACTTGGTGCTCAGCAAGAAGAAACAACTTGAAAAGCTGCAAATGAAATCTCTTGTGCATATTAGTAGCATAAATATGCCACCATATCTTCATATATTAGTTGTTGATTTCTATCTAGTGTGGTAGTATTATATTTGTCTTATTTGTTAGCATTTATGCTCTCTTTGGTTTGTATTTTTGTACTTGTCTTGTTTGAATATGATCTTTGGAGAGCTTCCAAGCTTCTCCCATTTATCTCAAACCTTCACAAAGATATACTATTGCAATCTAGGGACTCACCCAACAGTCACTCAATCTACTTAGGGGAGGAGCCGGTGGCTGTATATCACTGTACAATCATCCTAGGCTAATCACTCCCATATATAGCTATAGATAGATGAGTTTGTTTCCTGAGCCCACTGCACCAGTGAGGTGAGGACTAGCCATCTCCCTTGGGGCATCTATGGACTAGATGCATCTATATATGGGGGTTCAGACTCTCCTAAATTAGTGTGGAAATTGTCATCTTAGTAATTGAAGCAGCATTAGTTGCATCACCAAAAACAACTGTTTCTTTGCCAATCAAATTCTAACAATCAATAGGTCTTGAAAACCGAGCAGCCTGGGAAACAAATTGAGTTTGCCCCCTGATATAAGGTTCATAATCCACTCATTCCTCCCTCCCTCACTATCTTTGGTTATTTAGAAGTACATGTATGGTCATGACCTTACATAAGTAATCAGTCCCATAACCAGCAAGCTATGTTCAAGTGATGAGAAGTCTCTCTCTCTTTGGATATTTATAAGCACATGTATGGTTGCAACCTTACATAAGCAATCAGTCCCTTGCCCGGCAAGCTATGTTCAAGTGGTGAGTCATGTTCAAGTGGTGAGAAGTGATTGCTATGAAGAAGACCCAAAATCAAACCCCACAGGTCTATCTCTCTTAGTTGCTATTTATATGCACATGTATGATCGTAACCTTACATGGGTAATCAGTCACTTGACCACCAAGTTATGTCAGGTAGTGAGAAGTGATTGCTATGATGAATACCCAAAATCAAACCCCATAGAACAAGCTCATATAGAAATCAACAATTTACATAACATGGAGGATGAATAGATACCAACAATATGCAGTAACATGGAGATCAATACAGCAACATCAAACTTGACCATTGCCACAATGAAATAAATCATTTTTGTCAATGTATTTTATAATATCCTATTTCATGTGACAAGCAAATATGGTCCACAAGAGCAGCCAGGTAATGAAGAGACTAACAGAAACAGTCAACTAGCTCTTTCCCAACATAACTTCTTTAGAATATGGCCGCATTAAGTGGGCTACCTAAAACTTCTCAACACATTTTACTGAGATAAATCATGAGCCTTTTCCATGCAAGTAGTCCCATTGATTTTTTAATTGTTTTCTGTTGAGATTTATGATGGAAGTGAGTAATTTTAAATGAGAAATTAATAATTATAGAAAAACTATATGCAAGTTGATGGCCTTTTTTCAAATTTTAGAATTTTTAAAAGAAATGTCATGCATAAAAGTCCCTAACCTGGGGGCGGAAGCTTTCCTTCCCTCCTTAGCACTCACTTAAATCTTCTAGCTATATATAGAAGGCTCTTTTTTTATAGTGCAGGATTAACTTCAATTATGTAGCTGCATTATTTCAATTCCAAGGGACTATACCCAGAGTAAAAATAGGGACTTAGCATAATAGGAAGTTCCATGAAATGAAACTTAAATCATTAAGACTATCTTCTCAATCAGCAAAATAGAGCAAAAACAAATCATGTGATACCATTTTATTAGAGACAACGAGGTTGAAAAAAACTATTAAAAATAATATTAGGCTCTGATCTTTTAACACTACTCAGACACAATTATAGAAAGCTATCTATTCTTCGTATGATATTTTGGAGAATCAGCTGTGTTAATATCATGTGAATCTTCAGTAAGAATTCAAGTGAAGTCATCTCTAATAAGTTATTTTGAACTGCTGATCCTCACAGGGGTGAAATAATGGGATTCAAAAAAGTGGAATGAATCTTCATCAAGTAGCCTCAATTAGGAATTGCACCAACCAGATAAACAGGGTTCAGGACTCCGTGGGAAAACAGACATGCCACTAATATTCCTTCTTTTCCAGACCTGGCCATATAATTTATTCCTCATAGAACACCCAATGAGGTTATGGCTCCAAGAAGGTAGGTTTCTTAAAAAAAAATTAGCGGATGCTTCAGAGAAAAATTATGAACTTTTTACAATCAGGCGGTCCCCTCAATTTAATAGAAGCAGCTAACAGTAAATACTTTAGCTAAAAAATTAGGAAGCAGGAACTCCCATGACTTGATTAATAGCTCCAACACTCGATCTCAACATTAAATATAAAAAAGAAATTCGCATCCAAAAATTTACCCAACTAAACTGAGGCCTCATGAAAAAAACCAACTAAACTGAAAATCTGCGAGCTAAAAAGTAGGGGCTATTCCAATTTATCCTGTATCAGCTTTTTCTTAATACCAAGGGTCCTGTCAGTCCATAATTATAGATCATCAAGGTCCATAATTATAGATCATCAAGGTCCTACATGGAACTACTTCAGTCAACACAGAACAAGAACAAACAAGTGAAGACCATATCCAAAACCTTAAATCCTTGTATTGTAGAATGTGAAGCACGACACAATCAGATGTAGCGACAGGCCTCTGCAGATTAAAACTATACGTATTAATATTCAAAAACAAAACAAAAAAATACATTTCAATTCAAATTTCAGAACCTAATACCTTAACAGGCCATAAGTATAGCTATTTGCCATTCCGTGATTCCCATGACATTTCGGCATCTCATGGAGCTAACATGCAGTCTTGATATCATTTTATCTATCTATCCTTGATGGATCTGAAACCTTATCAAAATTATATGTGCGCAGCTTTTGCAAATAATTTACTGCTCTAACTCATGGATGGAACATAGCCTTTATTGTGGAAATGAAAGAGATGTGGCTATATTAATAAGCGTTAACCCTTACCAGGGGGCATAAAATTCGACAACAATGAAAGGATGCTTTGACAGGGTGTCCGTGAAATTGGTGGCATCCAAGGTCAAGACGAAGGATTCTCCTTCTGTTTCTGCTTCTGCTTCTTGCTGCTGTGCGGCGCACGAGAGCAGGAGCGGCGCAAGACAGAGGAGCAACATCCACCTGATCGCCATTTTTTCTCTCTTCTGTTTCTTCTCTTGCATCCAAACCCCAATGTTATTTGTACTAGTTATAAAACCTTGGCCTTTCTCGCCCGTGACCAGGACAACCGCTCACGTGCATAGAAGCGTTAAAATATTTATCCTATACGAATACGAATACAAATGCAAGGGACACATTATAAATACTGCTGCCACTGAGGATACACGTGGCACTGCCACCTCCACCTAATAGAAAGTTTATTTGTTTTGTTTCAGTATTTTACCTTCCGGCTTGTCATTCCTTCCTTCGGGATATGCGATAGGCGGCATATGGAGTTATTCCTGTCTTCGATACGATATTTTTTCCTTCAACCATGTGGGCCACAACTGTTTTGTCATACGATGAGATGATAATATTATGATTAGGAAAGAATTGTCTTTCTAATCTGTTTCCCATGCATTCCAAATTAATTCTCCTATGGACTATAAATGGTGGAATATTTAAAAATACTTTATTCTTTTGGGTCGATAGGGTTTGTCATTACTACACATCAAGATCAATAGAAACAAATAGTATTATATTATGAAGAGTTTGGTTTAATGAAGTATAGTTTAGAAATAATTTTATTTTTAATAGAATTAAAATACTATAGATTTTGTAGGAGTATTGATAGTAGCAAATATTTTTATTTTGTTACACATTCATTTATTAAAATTTTAAATAAGGTGCAATGAAGTATAGTTTAGTCAATATAGCAAGCATTTGAGTTCTTCATCATTAAAGATGTTTATCAAATTGACTAATATAGTCTTCTATTATTAGAGAAATTGAGGCATCATTCTCTTGCATATGTTGTAGTAGTTAAAAAAAAGATTCACCAATATCATGTTGTGTTTGTATTGTCTCTATATTTTCTTCTTTTATTATTGGATGAATGCGTGATTTGGATATACTTTTAGTTTTTTGGGTAGCTTTTTAAGTATTTTACACATCTTCCATATGCATTTATTAAACATTATGAGGATTATATAATTTGATTATTAAACTTTTAAATGCAAAAAAACATGCTTATCACCTTACTGCTCTTTATTTCAATTCTCAATCTTAGTACTTCATTTAAAAATTATATTAAAATGAACACAACAATATAGTATAAAGTGTGTGCATATAAAGTGCAAACCACAAGATATAAAGGTCTAATAATAATGAACAATTATTTATGTAAGGAGTTGAATGTTTGTATTATAGATTCAATGCAAATTGTTATGAAGATCACAAAGATACTAAAATAAAGGTGTGATTATGTATCCTTGGAGCAACATCAAGAACACACTTTGATGGGTGTAATTATGTCTTCCTTAGAGCAACATTACAAACACACTTTGATGGTCTTCTTCAAAGTCATATACATTAAAGCTAAAAAGTGTGTGATATAATACGTCATCAATCACTTGATCCCACTTGAATATCTAAGCCATCATTGCACATGTCATGATAATTTATGAATCTATTGTTATCACTTTAGATGAGTAATCTCAACAAAGAGGGTAAAACATGACCCTTGGCAAATCATAAGAATCTAGATGCATGAGGCAATTTGTCAAGAATTTTCTTATTCATTGTGAAAATCTTATTTTAATGTGGTCAAAGAATGTAAATATATAATATTCTACGTTTACCATATACCCACTGGCGTGATTACCTAGAGGATACCTAAAAAACTATATAATGTTTAAATTACTTCTATAGAACATAATTGTAAAATTTTATTTCTATGTTTTGTAGTCCACCATTCCAATGTGAGATGCAATAAAATAACATCTATATAATTTATGTTTGTTACATGGATAGTGAATTGAGGTTCTTCTAACTCTAAGGCCAAAATGAAATCATTATATCCCCAAATGTTAAATATCCAACTATTGAATACAAGTCTTTATCACATGCAACCTTTTGTTAGCATCCCAACTAGAGAATAATACATATAGAACATTACAAGGAAGATTTGTTTCATCCCATGGGTCTACATTTATGGTTATCATTTGTAGTTTATGGAACAAAGCATCATAATAAGGTTTTTATAATTCATTTGCAAGGCTTTTTTAAAATCATAAATTACACTTTCTTAAAATTTACCAAACTATATATTTACATACCATAGTTTCATTTTAACATATCCATACCTTTGCAACAAGTAAAACTTCTTGTAATATATATATAAAAATGTCGAGAGATACCCTTATTGAGGCATCTATTTTTTAATAAATTAGTCACATAAAAGTGCAATAGATGCCTTGAGAAGGATATCTCTTAGCACTTTTATATATACTATTTATAAATTAATATATATGCTAGTAGCATTCACAGCACGACATGGAAGACAAAATTATTAGGATTAGGGTTAGCATAAGAGTTAGGATTAGAATTAAGATTAATGTTATCATTATGAATAGGGTTACAATTATGATTAGGGATAAGAATAGGGTTAGGGGGTTAGAGTTAAAATTGAGATTAGATTTGGGTTAACATTAGTAGTAAGATTAGGGTTAGGGTTAGGGTTAGGGTTACAAATATGATTAGAGTTAGAATTAGAATTTGGGTTGGTGTTATCATCACAATTAGGGTTAAGGTTAGGATTACACATACAATTAGGATCAAGGGTATGGTTAAAGTTAGGGTTAGGGTTAAAGATAGAAAAATGATTAAGGTTGGGGTTAACATTAGTATTGGGGTTAGAGTTAGGCTTAGAGATTAGGGTTAGGATAAGTGTTATTTTTAGAATCTGTGTTAGGGTTAGGTTTAGTATTATGGTTGAGGGTTAGGGTTAGGGTTAAGGATAGAGAAAAAAATAGGGTAAAGTTAGGATTAGTTAAATTATTGGGAATAGGGTTAGGGCTAGGTTTAGAGATAGAATTGGTATTAGGGTTGGAGTTAGTATTAGGGTTATGATTAGGTTTAGGTTTAAGATTATGTTTAGGATTAGGGTTATGGTTGTGGTTAGCATATATAAAAAAGGGTTAAGTTTAAAAATATGTTTGGGATGAGTGATAGGGTTAGGGTTAGGTATATGATTATGTTTAAGATGAGTGATAGGGTTAGGGTTGGGGTTAGCATATGTAAAATGGGATATGTTTAGAATGAGGGTAAGGATTAGGATTATATTTAGGGCTATAGATTAAGGTTGGGGTTAAAATAGGGTTAGGGTTAGGGTTAAGATTAGAGATAAAAATAAGATGAAGGGTAGGCTTAGGGTTATCGTTAGGGTAAGAGATAGAATTGGTATTAGGGTTGGGGTTAGGGTTAGGATTAAGGTTATATATTAGGGTTAGGTTTAGGATTATAGATTAAGGTTATGATTAGACATGGAGTTAGAACTTGGGGTGGAGTTATCATCATAATTAGGGTTAGGGTTAAGATTAGAGAAATAATTAGGATCATGGTTAGGATTAGGGTTAGCGATAAGGTTGAGATTAGGGTTAGGGTTAGGGTTATGATTAGTGATAGGGTTGGATTTAGAGTTAGGAATCAGTGTTAGGATTAGAGATGGGGTAAGTGATAGGGTTAGGATTAGAGTTAGGAAGGGTTAGTGATAGGGTCAGAGATAGAAATAAATTTAAAATTGTAGTTAATGTTAGAGTTAAAATTGTTGTTAATGTTAGAGTTAGGTTTAGAGTTAAAATTGTAGTTAATGTTAGAGCTAGGTTTAGATTTAGGGTTTGGGTTTGGGTTAAAATTATGGTTAGATGTAGGGTTAGAGTAAGAATTAGTGTTACATTTAGGTTTAGGTTTATGATTGCAATTACATTTATGGTTACAATTAAGGTTAAGGCTAGAGATAGAATTAGAGTTAGGGTTGGGGTTGGGGTTGGAGTTACAATTAGGGTTAAGGTTATTAATTTCATTATAATTAGGGTTCTTAGATAAAGCTTATGTTTACAATTATCATAAGAGTTACAGTTAGGATGAAGGTTATAATTTGAGTTAGAATTAACATTTGTGTTGGGGTTAACTGTAAGGTTACTATTATGATTATAATTAAGGTTATATTTAATAACCATAACCTAATTAAACCTTAATTATATTAGGGTCAAGTAACCCTAACCATAACTCAAATTAAACCCTAACCTTAACCCTAATTATAATCCTAACTATAAATCAACCTTGACCCTAACCCTAGCCCTAGTTAAACCTAACACTAACTCTGATTAGATCCTAAAATTAACCTAACCAACCCAAAACCTAACCCCAAGCATTATTTCAAAATTGTAAGGTTAACCCTAAATATTAATCCTAACCCTAACCTTAACCTTGAGATATCCTAACACAAACCCCAACCCAAATCCTTACCCTAACCCTAACCCTAATCCTAATCCTAACCCTATCACTTACCCTAACCCCAAGCATAACCCTAATCCTAATAGAAACCTCAAATCTAATCCTAATTATATCATTAACCCTAATCATAACCCTAATCTTGACCCTATCTCTAATCCTAACCCTAACCCTAATCTTGACCCTATTGCTAACCCTAATCCTAAGCGTAATTATAATCCTTACACTAACCTCAACGCTAATCATAATTCTAACCCTACTTTAATCCTAATCCTTATTAAATCTTAACCCAAGTTGAACTCTAACCCTAACCTTGATTAAACGCTAGCTCTAATTGAATTTTAACCCTAACCCTAATTGAACTTTGACCCTAACTCAAATCCAAATTGAACCCTAACCCTAATTGAATAATAACCCTAATTGAATAGTAACCCTATTTAAACCCCAACCCTTATCCTTATTCCAAGCTTTATCATAGAATCCTAACCCTAATTGAACCCTAATTGTAATTATAACCCTAATTAATCTTACCCTTACCTAAATGAACCCTAACCTTAATCTTAACCCTACACTAACCCTAATCCTAAGCCAAACTTAACCCTAACCCTAACACTAAACCTAATTAAAACCTAATGCTAATTTAACCCTAATTGTAACACTAACCCAAAGATTTACATTGTAACCCTAATTGAGTTATAACCCTAACTATAAATAAACCCTAACTCTAACCCTAACCCCAATTGAACCCTAATTAAACCCTAATCAAGACCTAATTGAACCCTAATTTTAACATTAACTAAACTATGATCTCAACCCTCGATCTAATTAAACCCTTACCCTACCCCTAATTAAACTCTTACCTTTACCATAATTGATCCTTAACTCTAATTCTAACCCTAATTGAGCCTTAACCCCAATTAAACCTAGGTAACCCTATTCGAACATTAATCATAATAGTAATTATAACCCTAACCAAACCCTAGTCCTAATCTTAACTCTAATTGAACCCTAACCCTAATTGAATATTAATTGTTTAATGGCTAGGGTTAGGGCTAGGGTTCAATTACAATTAGGGTAGGGTTAAGGTTAGGTTTATGGTTAGAGTTAGAGTTAAGAGTTATGTTTAGGGTTAGAGTTAGGATTATGGTTAGGGTGAGCAGTAGGATTAGGGTTAGGGTTACAATTAGAATTAGTTTAAATTTTAAAACTAGGGTTAGGGTTAGGGATGTAGATAGATTTAGAGTTAGCAATGGGGTTTAGAAATAGTGTTACGATTATGAGCTAGATTTAGAGTATTACTAATTGAACCCTAACCCTAATTTAACTCTAACCCAAATTCAAAACCCTAATTGAATAATAACCCTAATTGAATAGTAACCCTATTTAAACCCCAACTCTTACCCTTATCCCAAGCTTTATCATAGAACCCTAACCCTAATTGAACCCTAATTCTAATTATAACCCTGATTAAATCTTAACCTTACCTAATTGAACCCTAACCTTAATCTTAACCCTAACCCTAACCCTAATCCTAAGTCAAAAAAATAGGGTTAAAGTTAGGATTAATTAAATTATTGGGAATAGAGTTAGGGTTAGGTTTAGAGATAGAATTGGTATTAGGGTTGGAGTTAGTATTAGGATTAGGTTTAGGTTTAGGTTTAGGTTTAGGACTATGTTTAGGGTAAGGGTTAGGGTTAGCATTTATAAAAAGGTTAAGTTTAAAAATATGTTTGGGATTTAGTGTTAGGTATAGGATTATGTTTAAGATGAGTGGTAGGGTTAGGGTTGGGGTAGATTTAGAATATTAATATTTAATTTAATCTTATATTAAAAAAATTAATATTTTAATTTTTAACTTTATAATAATTTATTTAACTAAATACTTATAATATTAAATATGTTTATTATTAAATAAAAAATTATATTATATAATAAATAATATCTAATAATATTATATTATATATTTATGACTTATAATATATTTAAAATATGAATGATTTTTCCTTTTTCAAATATTTTTATGTGTAATAGTAAATTTAGAATATTTCCTTTTTATTTAATTTTTCAATTTTAAAAAAGACAATTGTTTTTCATCTTTTTATAATTTTAAAAGAATTCTATTATTAAAAAATATTTTACAATGGCATCAAACATACTTTTCTTTTTTAAAGATTTTTCAATATTTTTAATATTAAGTATATTAATTTAGAAACTTACTTTTATATGACATAGTAAATTTAGAATATTTCTTTTATACTTAAGTTTTTAAAATTAGGAAACTCTAGCTTATATTAATTTAGAAACTTACTTTTTTATATGCAATAGTAAACTTAGAATATTTCTTTTATATTTACGTTGAGAGTTGCATACAATGGCATCCACCAAAAAGCAATGTGTAAGGAAAAACTCTTCAGCTAGAATTTTACGTTCAAATGGCATGCAAGTCCATATCCACTCTTAAATCTTATCTTCTTATATTTTGAAAAAAAACATAGTCATTATTGTTAACTTCCTAAAATGAATTTAAACAACACTTTTCTTTTTATGAAAGTTGTCAATTTTGTTTGAGATTCTGTTTTTTAAATATTGTCAAAAAAACTTAAATATTATTTTTAATATATTTTAATATTATTTTTGGGAAGATAAATATGAAGCGAGAATCTAAAAGCAAAAAAAATGGTTACAATTTAAAATAGCATTCAATTAGGATTAGGATTAGAGTTTTGATTAGAGAAAATATGATGAAAAATAGGCACCTCGACAAGATAACTCTCAGTGTATTTTATATATATTAATATTTAATATATGTATGCTAGTTAATCTTAATATTTAGAAGTTGAATTGTGTAATTTGAGAATGGGCATTGTATATCTTGCATTTAATGGAAATAAATATTATTGAATGGTAGTTTAATTATATTATATGATTTTGCAAATAAAATAAGTTTTGATCTTCTATTCATTTGATTGCCCTTTACATTCTTTAATCTACCTTGAAAATGAATAAAAATAAAAATTAACTACTTCGAAAATGAATAATAATTAATTCACAATATCAATTTTGATAAGCATGAATAATCTATTTATTGCTCACTACAAAAATTCACTTTAAATAATAGAGCATAAATAATCAGAACATTTTAAAATTTGATCTCTTATCATAACTCTATTTAATTCAGATGAAAAACAATTAACATAATAAGGAACCCATTTGAATCATTAATTCACTCAAATTTATATCATTGCATTTTTCAAAATGTAAAGATTCATCGCATCAACACTTTATCAAATCAAAAATTACAATCAATTTTTAAATCTTATAAAATTGTCTCTTTCAAATTTAAGAATATGGATGCCATTTCCACATCTATGTGTTCTCACCCCATCAACTAATACATTATTCCCTTCTAAATTTATCTTTTCCATTGAATAATTTGTATACAAATATAGCCAAAGGCCCCAAAAATAAAAATGGTTTAATAGGATTTGGTTTGAATAATCATCCAAGACCTTCCATTGAAGCTATGGTCACGTAGTGTAGACGACACCATAGTAGGCTTAAACAAAAATTGTGTTAATTTTGACATATGAAGGCAATTTGTCCAGTACTTTTGATAGCCACAATTGTAAATGGTTTTTTTTTTAATATTAGATTAAGGCTATAAAGAGATTACAAATAGCAAAATACAAAATTGAGGTACATGCACAGACAATGCACTGACTAACAACAAACAAAAGAGCATAACATACAATCCATGTTGCACAAAATTTGAATATAAATGCATAACAAAGAGTAAATAACATAAAACAACCCTACAAAACCCACACATAACTTCATTCATAAACAACACAAACCCAAATCTCACTGCGAAGAAGTGAGTTGTTCCAGGTTCTTAGCCATGTTAGTTATAATGGAGCTAAAAAGGGCCTCAGTATCCTCTTTGGAATTTTCGACAGCTGGGTCCATCTCAAAGGACCATTTCAACAAAGAGTTGTCCTATTCCTTCACTTCAGAGACTTTAATGGTAGCTTGGTAACCATTAAAGCCCGGGATGTTGGTGTCTATCATGCGATAAGTAAAGGAATGGTTAGTATCATCCAGAGCGATGATTTCTTCTATGCCAAAAGAATCAATGACCTCCACCCAATTAGATGGCAAGGTTGTTATATAGTGGCACACAGAGCCCATGCCCTGTTTAGGTGCTCTTTCCACTCTTTCGCACAATTTCATGCCCATAAACCACTTTTGTAGCTCGTAATAGTCACTTCCAAAAATATCACCTTTGATGTCAATCTCCAAAACATAGCTTTCAGACCATGGGCAGATCAACAGGGAATGCACCTTTGTATTGGTCACCTTCCCCATAGATGTTCAAAGCTCAGTTACACGCCTCTACCTCTAGAAACTGCATTACCAATCCAATGGTGATCTGAAAATCAAGAGGAATCGTGTATATAAGGAATACTAGAACATGCTTGACTATTCCACTTCCATCCATTACATTTGTTACACCCCGAAATTGTATAGCTACTATTTTAGCAATGCTTAGAGCATTTTGTTTGTAAGGAAGATTTTGGATGAATAAAATGTGTTGAACCTTGCTATCAATTTGAGAATCTTTTTACATTTTATGATTGACTCATTCTATGTTCTTGATTGATTTTATTCTAGGATAAAACAATGCATGAAGAAGGATAATTAGTCTTGCTTTTTATAATTGATTTATATATTGCAAATGTTATGAGCAAGTAACTACTGTGGTTTTGTACCAATGGATGCAGGAACAGGAGCCATTCCTCCAGGCAGAGGGGAGACATCACTCGAGAGAGGGGATTGGTCGGATAATCGGTAAAGTAAATCAGTTGAGCATACACACTCTTCACTAAGGGTAGAGGAATTGAGTTAGATAGGTATATCTTGATAAGTCATCCTTAGGCTTAGGAGTTTTGGACTACTTCTTTGTGTTTTGTGAGTGGTGCTACTTGTTAACCTAACTTACTGTCTTGTGACCCTGAATGTGGAACGTGAATTGATATGTGTACATAGGCAGGGTGTATATGTGTATACATGTATCACTCATATGTACGTATCAATATGTATGACATGGCGATACAAACGTATGATGGGCATTTATGATGCCATATGCATGTGACGACATGGCATACATACAGATACATACACATGAGTATAAATGGATTATACACATCTATAAACATATACACACTATCTATAATGTTTTATTATAACATTATTATATTGCCTTGAATTTACAGTTAAACATATATACACATATTTGCACGAATAGGTATATTGAAAGTATGCCGACTGGCTCGCAATACACGTATTTGAATGATTTTATGCAAATGTGTATATGCATATTTAAGTGTAAATATATGGATATATATATATATATTTAATATTATATAAATATATATGTTATTATAGTCTTACCGGAATAAATATATAGATATATATAGGTATATTTAAATATTAAACATTTAAATATATATATATATTTATTTATTTATTTATTTTGGGAAATAAAACTATAATAAATTATATATAATATAATACATAATATATATATAAGAATTTATTTATATTGTAAATGAATAAAATCTTTGGAAAATAAAAGACTTAGACTTCGAAGTCATTTGGTAAATAAACATATGAAATTTACCAAGAGAAAATAAATGATTTAGCTTTCTTAGCCATTTGGTAAAAATCGTATAAAATATACCATGGGGAAATAAAAGACTTAACATTAAAAGTCATGAGGTGATTATCAAATATTTTATAACATAGAAATAAAGCTATATTTTGTGAATTCCTTTCACCATGGAAAAGTAGGGAAAGATACGCCATTTTCAAATATTTCCTGTTTGCAAAGGTCAAACTTTTAAAAGATAAAAAAATAAAGGAATTTGTGCTGCTGCGAATACCTGCGCGTAGGGAGACTAGGTCGCGATTTGTAAATCTGCCATACTGTGAATGCGTGAGGGGGCCTGAAGTTTAGGCCAGGTGGGGCGCATTATGCAAAGACGTTTTCTTGCAATGAATGTTAAATCCGCCATTGCTAAGGACGCCTACAGGTGTCACTCAACAACATTTTTCCATGTGAGGTTTGAAATATTCTTCCTGAATGAAGGTCAACACACCTTGAATTTGTTAAGTAAGTAACTATACTGCTGCCACAACAAGATTGACATTTTCAAATAAGGGAGGTACCGATTCTCATGCCAAAATTGTAGCATGGAATGAGAATCTGAATCCTATAAATTGAGCTCTTCTCCTTGCCATTTTCACCAATTCACAACTTGCCATTGCTTCATTCGAATTTGCTTTTATAGAGCCACAATTTTCCATTGCCATTCTGTTCAAAGCTTGAGAAAATCATTTGTTGTTAACATACATATACATACCTGCTATAGAATTCAAAATTGTGAGAAGTAGTAACCAGCATTACCAGGAAATATACTCCATCCATTCTGAGATTAGAATCTGGAAGAAACAGTAAGAGAGTGAGATTAATTAAAGAAAGGAGCTATTAGACTACTACTACAAAATCAGAAGCATTCACAAGCAACAAGGAGGCCAAATAAGGAAATAGGCATGAGTGTCATATACTTAGTATCTCTGTTTTAATTTATAGATAGATGGAACTACATGTTTACTTTGTGCATTAAATTGTATTGTAGTATAAGTAGACCATTCAAGTAAAAGAAAATCAGTTTCCTATGTATGACTGCATAGACTAAAAGAAATAGCTTGTTTGCTTTATGAAGGAATAGCTTGTTTGAATTACAAAGGAATGTTTGAATGCATTTTATGGAACTGTCTTATGTGCAATTTAAATAAGGGAAAAAGGGGAAACTATTATTCCACTTCAATTTGGGAAAAGGAATTTACTTTGATGGATTGCATTTGTGTGTATACTACTTGATCTCCTTATATAAAGGAAAAGATGAAACTAGATAATCAATACTAGGATGAGGATGAAACCAGTAACAAGGTTAGTCTAAAGCTTAAAGTTAGTAGGTTAACTAGGAAAAGCTATGTACTCCATGGATAAAGATTTCCAGGATAGGATTTACCTGAGGGACACTTGTTGATTGCTTTTCATTTCCTATTTAGGTAGATTGATGTAGGAGGTTTGGGGTGATTGACTACCCATGGTAAGGACTTAGCCTACGCGTAGGATAAGATAGCCTCAAGTCAAACTAAACCTGACTTAGTGCATGTGATAGATGACCGTCAGTTTAATACTGCCGAAACACTTTGGCCAAAGTAGTGTAGTACACCTACGTCCACTTAGACTGTGCGAGGATTACATTGTCAGTTCACCATTGTCCATATTACATACTAGATTGAGATTATGTGGTTACAAGGATTTAGTTATGTAGGACACAACACTATGCTCAATTGGTTACAACAGAGTCGGTTACCCAACCAATCTCTTCGTAGAATGGAGGGTTGTCTACTTAATAGTAAACATGCGGGGGACCGCGTTATAAGTCTGTGGTTGGAAAAAAAGCACCTGAGTGATATTTCTCCTCCACAATAGACTTCTGATAAACCAAGGTTTGAAAGGGAAGAACTTGGACCGTCTTATTCCTATTTGCTCAAAAGCTTTCAAGCTGTTTTATACTTGTATGTATTCTTACTCTATTATTTATTTGTAAAGAAAAGTAATGATATATTGTGTACTCTGTTATTTACTTGGAAAGGAAAATAATGATGTATTGTGTCAATTGTTTCTTTAATATGAAATTTTGCAATAGAAAGAAAAGAAAAGTTTATTTACTTTATCATTATGTATGTCTTTCCTTGTATTTTATTTGTGAAAGTAGAAATTTTTTAATTACCCAGTTTGGGGGTTGTTACATGTGGTATCAGAGCTACCAGGTTTAGCTCTGGAACCTATGAGTTCACCAAAGTTTCCCTTTCCAACATTACCTAATGTTGTGAAAATTCTTGTGTCAGGATGGTACGTGTCAGATTAACGGCAAGAAAGTCTGTAATTAGGAACGAACGCTACCTGAAGGCCAAGAAGGAAATGGAGACAATTGTTAAGACAATTGAAGGAACCAACTACGACAATGTCGTATGGTTAAGTGATACAGAAACCTTCAGCCATGCACTTTCTCGAATATATGGTGAGAAGAGAAAGATGAAGTTGGAGGCTATGTACAACTACCTTCCCTCCATTACACCTTAAGAGTCTGAACCTTTATCTTTATCCAGAGACATGCCCTCTAAAAAAAGCTCCAGCCCGGCATTCATATTTAGGGATCCTAGAGTCCTTCCAATGGCGGAAGTTATCATGATTTCTTCAAGCAAAGAATTTGAGGGATACACACCAAGGACCCCGCCAGTAGAGAAATGGTCTCATGAACAAATGTCTGTGAAAGGCATGGACCATAAAGTATATGAACACTTTAAGGACACTACTTCCCGAAATTATGTATCGAACAATAAATCCGAAGGTTACTATCTGTTTTGGGATAGAAAAGACTAGATAAGAGAAGAATAAAATGAAAGAGAACTACAACTCTCTCAATCTGTAGGGTATGCACCACTTAGTTATGTATCCGAAAGTGAATCGAAAGGGTATTCACCCCTTGACTATTTGAATAGTCATTCGATGTAATCTTGTGGATTCCTTTTGAAATCCCCCTATCTATAAATAAAACGAAGTATTTCTATCAAATCAAAATGTTAATTTTTGTGTGAAAACAATTGTTTGTATGAAATGGTTTTTTTTATGTTTTCATAAATAGAAAAGTATAACTTAGTCTAACTTGAAATTAAAATTTCAGGTTATAACTTCATTAAATCTATGGTTCGAGTTTATGAAAGAACTCAAAATAATCCCAGAGCAAGTCAGCAGGAAGAATCATCATCAGCTGAAATGGAAGCTAAACTAGATCAAATCTTGACCAGATTAACCAATCTCGAGCAGGAAAAGCTAAAGATAGGGTAGAAAATGAAATAACCATAGAAGAGCTAGAGGAAATTTATTCACATCATGAAGAAAGGGAAAATTCACCCACTAATTCTATGGAAAGAAATAAAAAGATGATATCCCATGAGCTGACTAGGGATATGAAAAAGATATACCCACCCAAGTTCGATGGAACTGCTGGAGGTGATGAAGCCGAAGTATGGCTTGTTCAAATGGAGAAATATTTTGAAATTCGGGACTATAACGAAGTTACTAAGGTTGCATGGGGAGCCTACCAATTAGCTGGAGAAGCCTCCAATTGGTGGATGAACAAGAAGTTGGAACTCAACATTAGATCATGGAAACTAACCTGGAATGAGTTTGTGGAAATCTTCCACAACCGATGGCTACCCCAATTATATTATGATAAAAAATTGTTTGACTTCCAAGAACTAAAACAAGGAACCATGATGGTTCATGAGTATTGGGAAAATTTCACTCGTATTATCCATTATGTTCTAATCTATCTCAAAGATGAACGATTCTGCATACGGAAGTTCATATTAGGATTGAATCATCAGATTGGAAGAGAAGTTGACATGCACGGTCCAACCACTATGGACTTGGTGTATGATAAATCTATCCGAAAGGAGAAGAAATTAAGGCAGATTCCTACCACTAGGATATGAAAGATCAGAAGGACGGTGAAGTGGTCAGCAAGACAACATCCAAGAAGGAAGAACCCGCTTTTGTGTCAAGGAAACAAAAAGGAAAATGATCTCGGTTCAATGGTAAAGACTATAAAGGAGATCACAAAATAAGTGACAACACTAGCAAGGATGGTGATGGCACAAGCAAGTCCAGAGTAACCATCGAAAAGAAAGGACCAAGGGTCGGGTGTTTTATCTGCAAAGGTGATCACTATGCAAGTGAATGCCCTGATAGAACTTCTAGTTCTCAGTCACGTGGAAATGCTTTGCCCTCACAGCAGGCAATGTTCCAACAACGGATTCATGTTGTGGTGGACGATCGACAAGCAGACTACCAAGTCACTCCGATCGAAGTACCAAGTAACCTTTTTGGCTTACCTATTTCCATTTTGATCGACACAGGTGCAACTAAAAGTTTCATTTCACCAAAAGTAACTAGGCAATTGTCTAGAAAGGTAGGACACATGGAAAAGGAATGGAATGTAGAATATGCAAACCAAACAAGAGAAAGGGTTGACCAATTACCCAATTATCTTTTTGAGGCTAGGTTAGAATTACCCAACTTTTCCATTGAGGTTAACCTGTATGTCGCACCACTAGGGTCTTACAATGTAATCCTAGGAATGAACTGGCTGTGGAGACATAGGGTTGTTGGAGACTGTCAAGCCAAGACTGTAAGATGCCTAGATGATCTAGGAAATCAAGTAGAAATCCAAGGGATACCAAGAGAAGTAACTGTTCGGCAAATCATAGCAATGCAGCTTGTGAAAGCCAAGAAGAAAGGTTGCCAAATTTTTGTAATTAAAATTGAAGAACTAGGGCAAGATGATGAAAAATCTGTGTATCAAAGTTCCCAATAACTAGAAGACGGAGAAATGGAAGAAATAGGGAGATCGGATATGGAGAAATATCTTATCCTAAGAGATTTTGTTGATGTATTTCCGAAGGAACTACTAGGTTTTCCACCTAAGAGAGTGTTCGATTTTTCAATCGACATTGTACCAGGGTCTGAACCAGTATCTAAGGTACCGTATAGGATGACTACTACTGAGCTCATGGAATTGAAGACACAATTGGATGAGTTGATGTCCAAAGGATTAATATGGCCTAGTGTATCACCATGGGGAGCACTAGTGATATTCATTAAGAAGAAGGATGGTACATTACGTTTATGCATCGATTATCAAATGCTAAACAAAGCAACGGTAAAGAACAAGTACCCGTTGCCACATATTGATGATCTCTTTGATCAGATGAAAGGTGCGACAGTATTCTCAAAGATAGATCTAAGATCTGGATATCACCAGTTAAGGGTGAAGGACAAAGATATTTTGAAAACAACATTCAGAACTCGTTATGGACATTATGAGTTCATAGTTTTACCTTTTGGTTTAACTAATGCACCTGCAACATTCATGAATCTCATGAATAGTGTATTCAAATATTATCTGGATAAATTTGTGTTGGTTTTTATGGATGACATACTAATTTATTCCAAAAATGAAAGAGAGCATTGTAAACATCTAGAGATGGTTTTACAAAGGTTAAGAGAACACAAGCTTTACGAAAAATTATGCAAGTGTACTTTCTTTCAAGAAAGAGTGCACTACTTGGGCCATGTTATTTCAGCTGAAAGGATAGCAGTGGACCCAACCAAGATTAAAGCAGATATTCAATGGCCTGTACCCAAGAACGTATCTGAAGTAAGAAGTTTTATGGGACTAGTGGGATATTATAGGAAATTTGTGGAATTTTTTTCAAAGATTGCATTCTCTATAACATCCTTGAAGAAGAAAGGAAAAAGATTTGTTTGGAATGAGAAGCGCCAAGAGGAATTTGACCTTCTCAAGGAAAAGCTAACCGCCACACCAATTTTGAAGGTACCGAATCCCGAAGGAAGCTTCACAGTCATTACTGATGCATGTGGAGAAGGATTAGGATGTGTGTTGATGCATGAAGGACAAGTAATTGCTTACGAGTCTAGAGAACTAAAGCCATATGAGATGAATTATGCTTTGCATGATTTAGAATTGGTAGCAGTAGTTCATGCTTTACAGATGTGGAGACACTACTTGCTTGGAAAACCATTTGAGTTAAAAACAAATCACAATGGTTTAAGATATCTCTTTACTCAACCAAATATAAATGCTAGACAAAAGAGATGGTTGGAGTTAATAGCAGACTATGCCTTTAATATCAACTATATTAAAGGAAAAGAGAATAGAGTTGTTGATGCTTTAAGTAGAAGATGCCATATTGCATCAATAGTAACAATTCGAAGCAACTTCAAGGAACAAGTGCTTCAGAAATGCGAAGAGAATGAATATTACTTACAAGTTAAGCAAGCACTTATGGAGAATCCTCAAGACTCTAGGTATGAAGGATATCAATTTGAGTCTAGTGGGATATTAAGGTACAAAGATAGGATGTATGTACCAGATGTCAAGGAACTGAGGAATCTTGTATGGAAAGAAACTCATGAGGCACCATATTTTGGACACCCAGGAGTGACTAGGATGATGGCTGACTTAAAACCATTATATTCTAGAAGGGAATGAAAGGTGATGCTGCAAATTATGTAGCTCAATTCCTTGAGTGTCAAAGGGTAAAAGCGGAACATCACCATCCAACAGGATTGTTGTATCCACATGACATTCCTAAAATAAAATGGAAAGTTATAGGTATGGACTTTGTGCAAGGATTGCCAATGTCTAGAAACAAGCATAACGCCATTCTGGTAGTAGTGGACAAGCTAACAAAAGTGGCACACTTTATACCAGGGAACCTAACCGATGGAGCACCGGTCATAGCAAGGAAGTTTGTATAGGAAGTATTTAGATTGCATGGTATTCTTGAAAAGATTATATCTGATAGGGATGCATGCATCACTTCTAGGTTTTGGCAAACCTTGTTTTCTGCATTGGGAACACAGTTAAACATTAGCTCAGCATATCATCCAGAAATGGATGGGAAAAGTGAGAGGGTAAATCAAGTTATGGAAGACCTATTTAGAGTATATTGCATGGATCAGCAATATAAGTGGGAGGACTATTTATCCTTGGTCGAATTTGCATATAACAACTCGTATCATTCTGCAATTAAGATGGCTCCTTTTGAAGCCTTGTATGGTCAGAAGTGTCAAACTCCTATAAGTTGGGATAAACTTGAGGATCAAGTAAGTCTTGGGCCTAAAATGTTAGCAGAGATGGAAGAACAAGTTAAGGTTATTAAGCAAAGGTTAGCAGAGGCTAACAGTCGACAGAAAAGTTATGCAGATGCTAAGAGAGTGCCTCAAAGTTTTTTCATTGGTGACAAGGTACTTTTGAGAGTGAAACCTCACAAAATTTCTATTAACTTTGGAAAGAATTCTAAAGTGGCTCCACGTTATGTTGGACCCTTTGAAGTTTTATAAGAAGTGAACCCTGTAGCGTACTGAATCACCTTGCCACCTGCTCTTGCTAGAATGCATAATGTCTTCCATGTGTCTTATCTTAAAAAGTATATACCAGGAGATAATCATGTTATTGATTGGACTGCCTTACAGGTAAGGGACCCCAGAGTAGTAACTCTCGAGCCCATCAAGGTGCTAGAAATATGTAAGCTACACTTACCTAACCGAGAAGTCCTGCAATGCAAAGTTCAGTGGGACCAGTATGCGAAGGACTTAGCAACTTGGGAGGACTATGCGAAAATCCGAAGAAGATTTCTTGACATTCTTGAAGCCTTTGAGAATGAAGAACAATAAATGTTTTGTTTTGTTTTATGCTTTAAATAATACCTTTGGTCATCGGGGACGATGAATCATAAGGGGGGGAGTATGTTACACCCCGAAATTGTATAGCTACTATTTTAGGAATGCTTAGAGCATTATGTTTGTACGAAAGATTTTGGATGAATAAAAAGTGTTGAACCTTGTTATCAATTTGAGAATCTTTTTACATTTTATGATTGACTCATTCTAAGTTCTTGATTGATGTTATTCTAGGATAAAACAATGCATGAAGAAGGATAATTAGTCTTTCTTTTTATAATTGATTTATATACTGCAAATGTTATGAGCAAGTAACTACCATGGTTTTGTGCCAATGGATGCAGGAACAGGAACCATTCCTCTAGGCAGAGGGGAGACATCACTCGAGAGAGGGGATTGGTTGGATAACCAGTAAAGTAAATCAGTTGAGCATACACACACTTCACTAAGGGTAGAGGAATTGAGTCAGATAAATTTATCTTGATAAGTCATCCTTAGGCTTAGGAGTTTTGGACTACTTCTTTGTGTTTTGTGAGTGGTGTTACTTGTTAACCTGACTTACTGTTCTGTGACCTTGAATGTGGAATGTGAATTGATATGTGTACATAGGTAGGGTGTATATGTGTATACATGTATCACTCATATGTACGTATCAATATGTATGACATGGCGATACAAACGTATGATGGGCATTTATGATGCCATATGCATGTGTCGACATGGCATACATACAGATACATACACATGACGGTATAAATGGATTATACACATCTATAAACATATACACACTATCTATAATGTTTTATTATAACATTATTAGATTGCCTTGAATTTACAGTTAAACATATATACACATATTTGCATGAATAGGTGTATTGAAAGTATGTTGACTGGCTCGCAATACGCATATCTGAATGATTTTATGTAAATGTGTATATGTATATTTAAGTGTAAATATATGGATAAATATATATATATTTAATATTATATAAATATATATGCTATTATAGTCTTACCAGAATAAATATATAGATATATATAGGTATATTTAAATATTAAACATTTAAATATATATATATATATATATATATTTATTTTGGGAAATAAAACTATAATAAATTATATATAATATAATACATAATATATATAAGAATTTATTTATATTGTAAATGAATAAAATCTTTGGAAAATAAAAGACTTAGACTTTTAATTCATTTGGTAAATAAACGTATAAAATTTACCAGGAGAAAATAAATGATTTAGCTTTCTTAGCCATTTGGTAAAAATCGTATAAAATATACCATGGGGAAATAAAAGACATAACATTAAAAGTCATGAGGTGATTATTGAATATTTTATAACATAGAAATAAAGCTATGTTTTGCGAATTCATTTCACTGTGGAAAAGTAGGGAAAGATATGCCATTTTCAAATATTTCCTGTTTGCAAAGGTCGAACTTTTAAAAGATAAAAAAATAAAGGAATTTGTGTTGTTGCGAATACGCGTGCATAGGGAGACTAGGTCGCGATTTGTAAATCTGCCATACTGTGAATGTGTGAGGGGGCCTGAAGTTTAGGCCAGGTGGGGCGCATTATGAAAAAGAAGTTTTCTTGCAATGAATGTTAAATCCTCCATTTTCGACGCCATTGCTGAGGACGCCTGTAGGTGTCACTCAGCAGCATTTTGCCATGTGAGGTTTGAAATATTCTTCCTGAATGAAGGTCAACTCACCTTGAATTTGCTGAGTAAGTAACTATACTGCTACCACAACAAGAATTGACATTTTCAAATAAGGGAGGTGTCGATTCTCATGCCAAAATTGTAGCATGGCATGAGAATCCAAATCCTATAAATTGAGCTCTTCTCCTTGCCATTGCTTCATTCGAATTTGCTTTTATAGAGCCACAATTTGCCATTGCCATTATGTTCAAAGCTTGAGAAAATCATTTGCTGCTAACATACATATACATACCTGTTGTAGAATTCAAAATTGTGAGAAGTAGTAACCAACATTACCAGGAAATATACTCCATCCATTCTGAGATTAGAATATGGAAGAAATAGTAAGAGAGTGAGATTAATTAAAGAAAGGAGTTGTTAGACTGCTACTACAGAATCAGAAGCATTCACAAGCAACAAGGAGGCCAGCTAAGGAAATGGGCATGAGTGCCATATACTTAGTATCTTTGTTTTAATTTATAGATAGATGGAACTACATGTTTACTTTGTGCATTAAATTGTATTGTAGTATAAGTAGACCAGTCAAGTAAAAGAGAAAATAAGTTTCCTATGTATGACTGCATAGACTAAAAGAAATAGCTTGTTTGCTTTATAAAGGAATAGCTTGTCTGAATTACAAAGGAATGTTTGAATGCATTTTATGGAATTGTCTTGTGTGCAATTTAAATAAGGGAAAAAGGGGAAACTATTATTCCACTTCAATTTGGGAAAAGGAATTTACTTTGATGGATTGCATTTGTGTGTATACTGCTTGATCTCCTTATATAAAGGAAAAGAGGAAACTAGCTAATTAATACTAGGAAGAGGATGAAACCAGTAATAAGGTTAGTCTAAAGCTTAAAGTTAGTAGGTTAACTAGAAAAAGCTATGTACTCCATGGATAAAGATTTCCAGGATAGGAGTTACTTGGGGGACACTTGTTGACTGCTTTTCATTTCCTATTTAGGTAGATTGATGTAGGAGGTTTGGGGTGATTGACTACCCATGGTAAGGACTTAGCCTATGCATAGGATAAGATAGCCTCAAGTCAAACTGAACCTGACTTAGTGCATGTGATAGATGACCATCCGTTTAATACTGCCGAAACACTTTGGCCAAAGTAGTGTAGTACACCTACGTCCACTTAGACTGTGCGACGATTACACTGTCAGTTCATCGTTGTCTAGATTACATACTAGATTGAGATTGTGGGGTTACAAGGATTTAGTTATGTAGGACACAACACTATGCTCAGTTGGTTACAACAGAGTCGGTTACCCAACTAATCTCTTCGTAGAAAGGAGGGTCGTCTACTTAATAGTAAACGTGCGGGGGACTGCATTATAAGTCTATGGTTGGCGGAAAAGCACCTGAGTGATGTTTCTCTTCCACAATAGACTTCTGATGAACCAAGGTTTGAAAAGGAAGAACCTGGACCGTCTTATTCCTATTTGCTCAAAAGCTTCTGAGCTGTTTTATACTTGTATGTATTCTTACTCTATTTTTTATTTGGAAAGAAAAGTAATGATGTATTGTGTACTCTTTTATTTACTTGGAAAGGAAAATAATGATGTATTGTGTCAATTGTTTCTTTAATATGAAATGTTGCAATAGAAAGAAAATAAAAGTTTATTTACTTTATCATTATGTATGTCTTTCCTTGTATTTTATTTGTGAAAGTAGAAAAAATTTAATTACCCAGTTTGGGGGTTGTTACAACATTCCCCTCCACTTCCCTTGGTTACGCCTAATTGCCAACAATGCATGTCAAATTAAATACAAAGAATAAAAATGTACTCAGGTCTTTCAGTCATTATGTGACCATAGGAAGCCTCTCAGCTTAATTACTATCATGAAAGTTACAATATGAAAGTATGAAATAATGATAACAATATATTTTTATTTACAATCTTTTCTATTCTAAAAACATCTATCAAGAAAGGATTATATATTAGAACCTATAAAATTTACACTAGGTGCTCTCCATATTTGTCATCATATTCTAACAATGACAATTCATAATCAATATTATAGAGAAAATAGTTGATTTCAATTGAGATATTAGATTTAACTATTTGAAGAGTTGAAGCATGCCTAAGTATTCTTGTAAGTAAATTTGAATGATGGTGTTACAAAGAATGTGGAATTTGATATAGTGTGTTACATCCCGTTGTGTTATTACTCATCTAATTTTACCTAATTAGGTAAAAATGCTTTAAATGTATGTGTTTATGCTTTATGTATCTTGGAAATATAATAAATGAATGTTTGACTCAATTTGATGTCTTATAATGATTTTTTCTATGAAATATATGATACAAATGGTTGTAATTGATTCAACTAACTACTATTGCAATGTACTAAGTTGGATGCAAGGACAAATTCAATCCCCTAGAAGAGAGGGGAAGTATCACCCAGGAGAAGAACTTGGTCTGGTAACCCTTAATGAGCCTAACTGAGCGGGAATATCAATTGGACAAAGGTGACATATATATACACTTTATGTATATATGTCAATCGATGGGAATTGTGAATATATTTGTTTAAATGTCAAGGCATGATATATATAATATATGAATATATATGTGTGTGTGTGTGTGTGTGTATTAACGATAAGGAAACGTCCATACAAGTGTATTGATATATATATACATACATATATATATATATATGTATATATATGTATATATATGTATGTATATATATTCATGTGTTATTATGTAGAATATGTAAATATGTGTATGTGTATTCGAATATTGAATAATGTATTTTACAAACTTATAAGTTGAGATGTATATGTTAATGATTTCAAATGGCATTGAAATGTTTATTAAGCACATGACATATAAAGCACACCATACTATGTATAAAGTGCAACATATACATATAGTGTATAGCACAAAAATAAAGGGAATTGTGCATCATTTGGAGGCAGTGCATAAACAATAAACATTGCATAAGGAATATAAGTGTTGAGTAATGTAAACATAAGTAGCGCTAAAGCAAGGCATGTGGGGAATAAAGCAAATCATAGTATGATAAAAATCTGGCAAGACTTAGTCAAATATTATGAAAGCCAAATGAATATAAACGTATAAAGAGCTTTAACCTAGTCTTTTCCAAACAACAACCAAATAAATAGGGCGCATGACATATCGTGTGGTGCTAAATTATGAATTGAGCATACCTTTTAGAAGTTTGTTTTGCATTTCATTTCCAATGTATGAGGCAAGTGGAATGTGAGAAATAGTCTAATATGAAGCTGGTTGAGAAAGGTTGACCTATAGAAATATTAACCTTGCATTTCTAAGTAAATCACTTTGTTGTCATAAGGATATAACGACTGGTTGAGCATATGCATTTATTCACCATTTTAAATCTGCCACCTTGAACCCTGCTAGCTGAGTCAAACCTTTGAATGTGAGAAGTGGCAAGAATGAGAGCTTGTTTTTAGCCTAAGAGTTCTCAGGTTTTTGTATAAATAGAAGAGCATTCTTCATCTTAGGGGATGCATAATTGCATTCTTATTTTCTAATTTTTCTGAGAGTTACTCTACTGCATTTTTGAGGGTAGAGTTTGAGAGAATTTTGAGAGCGAGTTTAGTAAGAATAGAGTGAGTTGCATTGTGAGAGTTTGTCAAGGGAAGATAGAAGTTAGTGAAAAGTTGAGTTTAGAAGGAGTTGCAAGCTGATTTTGGTGAAGGTTGTGCTAAGAAACCAAATTTATCAATTGGAGCTTTCTAATTACAGGCATGCTAGTTTTTTACTCTATTTTATATTTCAAGTTGAAAAGATTACATGAATTTATAAGATTTTTTTGAATTGAGTGGAAAGAGGAAATTTAGATGCTTTCTTATGAATGCGATTATATTCTTCTTAAAAAGTATGAAAGATTCTCAAAGAGCTTAGTTGATTGTTAAACCCATAAATGGGATTGTATTAGCATGTTATATATGTGGGAGTGAGTGTTTGAGTGTTTACTATAAACTATGTTGAGTAAAAGCTTATATAGTTATAGTTTGAATTATGAAAGAGTTTGTGAAAGTTCGAATTATGAATGAGTTTGAATTACTATAGATAAAATGTCTTAGCATGAGAATATAGGTTATTCTTGGGGTTAATATAATCCAATGAAGGGTAGCATAGCCTATGCATAGAATATGTGTGGTCATTAAAAATCAAGCTAGGAAGGTGTGTGAATAGGATGAATCTCACTCGAAGTAATTTAGTGTTGAATTCTTTGGCCAAAGTAGTGTAAGTTGCCACTATTTACACTATAAATTCATTGTGATCCAGTTAAACATGCTAGTCTAGGATTGTCATACGCGTAGGTTGTAGCCATTGTATGGGAAATTTTTAGTTTGTAGGACACAACACCAAGCTCAAGAAAGACTATTATTATGAGGTTACCAAACTAATCTCTTTGTCAAAGGGTAGGGCCATCTTATCGTTAGGTAGATGTGCGGGGGATCGCAGTAAGTCCATTGTTGGCGAAAAAGCGCTTGAGTGATGTTTCTCCTCAATATTTGGTGGCCAAGATTTGAAGGGGGACTACCTAGACCATATGTATTTCTATTTCCAAAAGCTCAAAAGAGTTATGTATGTACTCTCGTATCCATTTATATGGAAGATTGTAAACATGAAAAGTTAACTTGAGATTATTTATTATGAAATCAATTCTTTGGAAAGGTTGTGAAATTATATTGTAATGCAATGAAAGTTTGGAATATTGAATATTTCAAATGTGCATGTTATCTTTGTTTTTGACAGAATTTTTTTTATTGTTATGTGATGACACCGTGAATTAATCACTTGTGGTTTAAAACATAGAAGAAAAAAAATGAGTAGAACAATGGATATGTTATATGTGGTATCAAAGCAACCAGGTTTAACTCTAGAACCTTTATACTCCCTATGTTTTCCCTCCAAAATTAAACAAGTCTAATGTTTGGAATTCTTGTGCCAAGATTTTGCATCTCAAGGTGACTGCAAGAAATTCAGTGATAAAAAATGAGCGCTACCTACGGGCCAAGAAGGAAAGAGAAGCCCGTGTTCATACCATTGAGGGAAATAATTATGAAAATGCCAATTAGCTAAGTGATACTAAGACATTTAGTCATTCCCTTTCACAAATTAGTCAAGAGAAGTGTTAGCAATCAAATATGCACCCTGTTAGATTTGCAAAAAATCAAACTATTTGTTGCAACATTGAAACTCTTTCCAGACGTGGGTAATCTATTAGGAAAGAGAATCTCCAGAGTGAGCTGGTTCTCCGTATGATGATCCTATTCTAAAAATATTTCTTGGGAAAAGGATAGAGAGAAAATAGAAACTTAAAACCTATGACTTTGAAATGATTTTTTTAATATTAGATGGTGAACTAATGACTATTCTGGATTTTCCTCACAAACAGTGCTCAAAAACCAACACAAATTTCATAACCTCTCAAGAACAATTTTACATAAGTATTTTGCATGAAGATTTGTTCAAAACACGACATGCAAGCTGTATCCTTGCACTTTTCTGCATCAAACTACAACCTAGGACATAACAAGGACTCCCTAAATAGAAATCACAAGATAAACATCAAACTGTAACTGCAAATAGACACAAAATGATAGGTAGGAATGTTGTTTTTTATTCACTATAGGAGTATGCCAAAAATAATCTCAACTAAGTACAAAATAGTTTCAAGCTCAAAAATGTGTAAGAGCAAAAAATAGACTGAACTGGAAAACCCTAAGTTTTCTCCAAAGATATATGTCTCAAACCCTAATCTGAGCTCTTGAAAAAAACTCAAGGAAAAGGTCCCAAAAACTGTGCAACAAGTCAGCATAAAAGTGGAAAGTCACACTTTTTGCATGCATCAACTGTCAGGCTTCTAAAAATAGCAAAAAACTGCTTTTAAAGCAAGGAAAACGCCTTATCTCTCTAACTGAAAACTCCAATCCGACCAAGAAGAAAAGTCAATGCTCAACCGCTAAAAATAGCAAGAAAACAAAGCAATTTATAAAGTATTGCCTTGCTTCTGCTTTACATGATGCAGTTTCATAATTATTCCATTTTACAATGAAAGATAAAAAAAAAATCTTTTGCATACAATACCTTATATCTCCCCTTACAAGCTTGATTTTTCTATAAAAATAATAATATTCCTCCTTGCATGTTTTAATTGTTTTCTCTAAAAATAATTAAAATAAAATAAAAATAAAATAAGCCTAGGTCTTAACCCTAATCCTAAGGCATATTTTCAAGACCTAATGACTCTTCACAAAATCCATTTGATAATGATAAATATGACTAAGGCAAAAAACAGTTTAATTAATTTCTAGAAAGTTAATAAAAAATGCAACTAAGGCATGAAGCCTTCCCCAAGGTATGACTATAGAAAAAATGCCTTAGACTTCATTAGTCGACCATCATGGCATATTATTTTGATATTCATGAATTTCCCTAACTTAAACAACCACCCTAAAGTCGACTTAAGGACTTAGGAAACCCTAAAGATCAAAACACAAGCATAGCCTTAACATTTCGCATCTTTTGAGAATGGAGGCTTTGGAAAGAATTGCTCTGCAGCCGCTGCCATGTCCATGTTCGACCTTGCAGCTTGGGAAAGATTTGAAACTTCAGACTCTCCTCCATTCTATGGTAAGTGCGACCTGTCACTTCTTTATGCATCATTCTTGGTTCCTTTGTTAAGAACATGGCCTCATAGGCCGCGACTTCTCCTCCATTCTTCTCTGATTTCCTTTGCATTCTTGCTTTGTGCTTTCCTAACACCACCTTGGGTGCCATGAGAGGGCTCGACCCTTAAAATTCGTGAGCTCCAATGAGTTGGGCGTGGCCTGTGAGTTCTTGGACAACAAACACAATGGTAAGCTCTTCCTCACTACACTCTTTCTCTGTATTTTCTCTCTCAAACTAAAGTCTACGCGCTTTATTTATGCAAAGTTGGTTGTTATCTCTTAGAAAGAACTAGGCCTATTGACTGGCCACACCATGAGTGTTTAAGATGAAGCTTGTTTATTATGAAATTCTGTGCATTATCTTCTTGACAGGTCGCGGCATGACACTAGTTGACTGATGACTTCCCATATGAAGAAATTCAAACTCCAAGCATTCTTTGCTTTGATTCTGTTCTCCTATGCAAAAATTGAAAGGCTCTCCTCATTCTTTGAAATAGTAACTACAACTCCCCAGTGGGCTCGACCCATGCATTATCAGGCATTTCCATTTTAAAATGTAGAAACCCCATATGGGTATTCTAGAAAATACATTGTTTGTGTTTTATTTCTAAAACCCCCATATGGGTAAACTGAAAAATGTTGCAAATCTACATTTCTTTATGAAACCCCATGTGGGTAATTTTGTATATGAAGAAAATATGTATTTGAGCAAAAATTTGTATGTGGGCATTTAGTACTTCTGTGTTTTATTCAAAACCCCAAAATGGGTACTTGTCAACTATGAAGAAAATACAATTTAAATTGAAATCTTCAGATGAGCCTCTTGTATTTTTGAAAACACCGCACTCTTGTAGAATTCTGGAAACCATGGTAAACTTGTATTCGAATCCAAACCATCATGTGGGTATTCCTGAAACCATGAAACTTGAAGAAGATCAGACTTAATCCATGTTGTTCTAGCTAACATTTGTAAAGCTCCTTCATGCTTTTATATATCTTGCTTATTCTGGCAACAAACTCTTCACATCCTTACCTTTCATTGCATATCCTCTTTCTTTTTGTGCCTTAGAAATATCCAACCCCAACTCTACTGTGGTTCTAAGAGTCTTATGTTCAAATTCAATAGGCATCATGGTTGTCTTCCCATATTGTAGCTCAAATGGAGTGAAGCCTGTAGTTGTTTTCTAGGTGGTTCTGTAGACCCAAACTGCTTCTGATAATCTATTTTCCCAATCCTTTCTGTGAATAGCCACTGTTTTGGTTAAAATGGCTTCAATTTTTCTATTGGCAACCTCAACTTGTCCATTGGCATGAGGGTGATAAGGAGTAGAATTTTTGTGCCTTATGTTATATTCATTGACTAGTGTTGTAACAAGTTTTGTGGTAAACTGAGCTCCTTGATTAGTTACTATTTCTCTTGGGACTCCATATCGTGTGAAAATTTCTTCATAAATAAATTTTGCAACCTTGTTATCTCTTGCATGCTTCATGACCTTGACTTCCACCCACTTAGTTACATAATCAGTGCATACCAAGATATAAGACTTACCATTTGATGGGGGATCATTGGGTCCCACAAAATCCAATCCCCACTTGTCAAAGGGAGTGACTACTACTTGGGGATAGAGTGGAATCTCATCTGATTTGGTTGGCCGGCCCATTCTTTGGCACCTATCACATTTCCTTGTCTATCCTCCCACATCCTTGTGGAGTGTAGGCCAATAGTATCTTGTGTTCAAAATATTTATTGCTATCCTTTTGGCTGCAAAATTCCCTCCACAGGGTTTATCATGACATGCATGCAAAATTTCATATGTCTCATCTTCCCTCACACATCTTCTCATAACATGATCTGGTCTAGTATAAAACAAGCATCCAACAATCCATGAAAAAGGAAAAGATATTTTAATGAGCACTCTTCTCTCTTTTGGAGAGAAGTGAGGAGGAACTCTCCCTTTCACTAGGTAATTACCTATGTCAACATACCAGGGTGTGTGGACACTGATGGAAAATAGATGCTCATTAGGAAAGGAGTCTCATATACCAGGGTGTGTGGACACTGATCGAAAATAGATGCTCATTAGGAAAGGAGTCATCTATGGCCTGATTATATTCTGATGTGGTCAGTCTTGAAAGAAAATATGCAACAACATTGGCCTTCCTTGGTTTGTCCACAATGGTTATGTCAAACTCTTGCATCAACAAAACCATTTGGCTAATCTTCCTAAGATTAGGGGTTTATTCATGAGATATATAATGGCTGCATGATTGGTGTGCACAAAGATCTGGTAGCCTGTTATGAAGTGCCTAAATTTGTTCAGGGCGTAGATCACTACCAACATTTCTTTTTCTGTTACTATATAATTGAGTTTAACGCCTTGTAATTTTTTGCTGACAAAATAAATGGAATTTTCAATGGCTCCTTCTTTCTGTCCTAAGACTGCTCCTATAGAATAGTTTGATGCATCTGTATGGATGTGAAAAATAATTTCCCAATTAGGTCCCTTAAGTACAAGAGCGTGAGTCAAAGCTACCTTCAAGTCAGAAAATGCTTTGGCACAATCTTCTGTCCATTGGAACTCGACATCTTTAGTCAAGAGACTATACAATGGTGCTATTATTTTTTTGAAATCTTTGATGAAACGCCTATAATATCCTGCATGTCCCAAGAAACTCCTAATATCCTTTTGTTTTGTAGGTGTAGGCATATTAATAATTAACTCAATTTTTGTAGGATCTACGTGAATTCCTTGGTGGGAAATGTAGTGGACAGAAACTACACCTTCTTGCATCATCATGAAGCACTTCTCACTGTTTAAAGATAGATTTTGGTCTTCACATCTCTATAGTACTTTCTTAAGATTTTCCAATGCTTCATCGAAATCAGCACCATAGGTGGTAAAGTCATCCATATAGATTTCCATGCAGTCAAGGGAGATGTTTGAAAATATGTTGATGACTACCCTCTGAAAAGTTGCAGGTGCATTGCATAAACCAAAGAGAAGTACTGAATAGGAATATGTCCCCCATGGACATGTGAATTTTGTCTTCTCCAGGTCCTCTGGTGCAATTTGAATATGATTATAGCCACTAAATCTGTCAAGAAAAGAAAAGTATTGTTTTCCTTCAAGTGAGTCTAGGACTTGATCTACAAAAGGCAAGGGAAAATGGTCTTTCTTAGTAGCAACATTGAGTTCCCTGTAGTCAACAAAAACTCGCCAATTTCCTCCCTTCTTGGTCACAATCACCAATGGAGACACCCACTGGCTATCTGAAATGGGGTAGATAAATCTTGCATCTAGCAACTTTTGCAACTCTATTTTGACAATTTCTCTCAATGCAGCGTTGATTCTTCTTTGTGGCTGCCTTATCAATTAACAATCATCCTCGATATATATCCTATGAGTGCAGAGCTTAGGATCCAATCCCTTCATATCATGATAATCCCATGCAAATGCATTTTGGTGGGCCTTCAACAAATTTGCCAATGTCAACTGTTGTTCTTCACTCAATTTACTATTGATATTCAGATATCTTCCTTCGAACACATGTACTTGTGTAGTTAACTCTATCATAAATGTTTCATTAATACATGGTACCTTACGTTCATGTGGCAACATTGTGTGGAACATGCCTGTTGCTGCAAGAAGTTTTTCTGCAGGAAGAGTGCCTGTAGGAAGTTTGTCTGCAGAAATAGTGGCTGCAAGAAGAGTGGTTGTAGGAAGTTTGTCTGTAGAAACAGTGGTTGCAGGAAGATTAGGCAGAGAAAGCATAAGTGTCTTCACGGGATCAGCAGAACTAGATGCATGGCAGGGTGATACCTCCTCTACCTCACAATGGTTCTGAACTATATTAGATAACACCCCATCTTCATCTTGAAGCTATAGGAAAGGACTTCTACCTAACATCATAAGCTGCACCACAAAGTTAACTTCTTCGGCCTCTTCAGTTACATGTGGCCATACAAAATTATCCTCATCATGGGATGGTTGAGCAAGAGGATAAATAACGAGATTTTTGGTGTTCCTATCATTAGAAATGGTCATGTTTCCTGACCAACATCCAATATAAGCGTCTTTTGTTGCTAACCATGGCCTTCCAAGGATAATAGGATACCTACCTAGTGTAGCTTTAGGAGAAAGAATCATGAAGTCGGTTGGATACTCCCAAGAGTCTAGAATCACCACAAGGTCCTCTACTATTCCATTAGGCTTAACAATGGAACTATCAGCAAGTTGCAGGATAGTAGGAGTGGATCTCATACTTACAATTTTTAGTTGCTACAAGATGTCTTTAGTCATCACATTTATTACTGCACCCAAGTCAATCAAAGCATTCTTTATGTGTATCCTATTTATAATAACTTCAACCACAAGACTACCTAGATCATTGTACTTGGGTATAATTACTTTTCCAAGCATGATGTCAACCGGTTGTCCCACTACATAAACTATAGTTGGTTATTTATTTTTCCTCCCCAGCTTCTTGAAGCATGCTTCTTTGATTGCTTTTCCATATATAGGAACATCTTTTATGGCCTAGAATAGGGGTATCTAGACACATATATGCTTCAGCTGGTCTAGAATGTCAAAAGTGGTGTCCTCCTTGTCTTCCTTTTGTTTGAAAACTTCCAATCTCTAGGGGAATGGTGGTTTTTGTGCCGTCTGCTTATTTGGAACTGGTTCTGGATTTTTAGGTGCACTGGGCTGAATGGGATCATTCAGAGATTCTTCTTGATCTTCCATAGGAAGCTCAATGATGATGGGTGTGGAAGGATCTGGAAAAGTAGTTCTTGAATGCAAATGTATGTCACTTAAACTCACAACATATGCAGGAAATTGATTTGGATCAGCAGAGTATATAGATTGTTGTTGTGGTTTATTATTTGGGTTGGGTGTGGGATGGGTTGGTAACTAAGTGGGTTTGGGTACATTTGAACTTGGATTAGCAGGGGGAGGCATTATAATAGGTTGTTGGGGTTGAGGAGGTGGTTGCATGTAACTAGTTGTTTGGTTTGGCCATTGTTGTCCACCTCTCCATTGAGATGTTTGTTGCCAGTTTCCTAGAGGTGGCTACCAAGGTCCTTGAAACTACTGCCAATTCCCCCGAGGTTGCTGCCACTGAGGTGAAGAATTTTGATAATTGGGCCAAGAATTTGGAGGGTTATCCCAAGACTGTGATTGATATCCTCCATAGTTGGATGGACATGGGGGTTGCCACTGGTTACCAGATGAATAAGAATTAAAATATGGCCCAAAAAAAGATAGTGGATCTGGTGGCATACCTTGTATTGGATCCCATGGCCTTTTCTATGCAACAAAGTAGACTTGGTCTTCCTCAATCTGAATTGGTTTGAACTCAGGTGGAATCTACTTTCTATCAATGTTAGCTATCATCTTGCATCTGTAGTCCCTCTTCTTTTGTCTGCAATGAGGACAATATTTTGTCAGCATTACCTCTGCCTCCTCATGTTTCTTCTTGGCCTGAAGTGTATCCAGCTGAGTAGCTAGATTGTTTATGATATCCTGATTGAAATCTGCCAGCAAATGAGTAATATCCATCCTTGAAATTCCACTGGTGGATGACTTACCCATAGAGGATTGGTAAGCTCTCCCTTTCTTTGAAGTTGCCCTAGAATAGTTTTGACATATCTTCTTGATATCCTCCAAAGGAACTTGAGTGATATCTCCTCCTGTCATCGGGTCCAAGGCATCAGTGTAGCTTTCATTAATTCCTCTCAAGAAAAATAGCTTCTATGAGTCTTCATTGAGTGTATGGTGTGGAGATTTTTGCAGACAAAATAGAAACCTTGAAATGAAATCCTCTAGGCTCTCATCTTCCTTTTGTTGCATTCTAAAAATGTCATCTCCTCTCATATCATTGCCCCTGCAATATTCCTTATATTTCTCAAAGAACTTAGTCTTCATGTCCTCCCAAGTCTCCACAATATCTCTGCCAAGGCTCATAAACCATCTCAACGCAACTTCTTTCAAAGTGGTAGCAAATAGCTTAAGCCTGTGGGCATCAATGGTATAGTCATTACTTCTACAGAGTATATCAAATTCAAATAAGAATGTATCATGATCTTATGTGACAAGTCCATAGAACTTAGGAAGGACTGAAGGAGGGATATTTTTGAGGTTGTCTACTTCATTCTGATGAGCAATAAGAAAAGGAAAAGTTGGTTGGTTCTGCCTGTTAGGCATATTTCCATTTCCATAAGCCATGTCTACTTGATGCAGTTCCAAAATAGAGGGTTTTTCAACTGGATTTTGATCTTCAAGGGAAATTGCATAGCTGGTTAAGTCAGGAAATGTATCAGCAAAGGGGTGTGGCTCTTCTTCTTCTTCCTTTCTGAGCATATTTGGAATCTCTACTAGCTAAAATGTATCTAGATTATTAGGAAGGAATCTCCCATAAGCATCTCTTATTCTTCTATGCATGCGATATCAACTCAACATTAGCCAAATCACACAAAGAATTGGTGAAAGAGTAGTGGATCATAACTTCTAAACACTAAGAAAAGATTCCAAAAGTAGTACAACAAGAAAAACTATCAATGACTCCAAAGGACTCCCTAGTTTGACACCATCCTCGACAACGACGCCAAAAATGTCGGCCTCCTACAATGATTTTAATAACTAAGCATTTACAATTGTGATTCAGAGATTGGACATCTAGCCTGAATAACCATTTTAACCATCATGAAGGTGCACTTAAATTTTCAATCTAGAGATGTGAACTTGAAATGGGTCAACACAGTATGTGCACTAGGAACTCAAAGTAGTCATATTCATTCTACAGCTAAGAAAGATTCAATACTGAAAGTAAATTGCATGGAAAGGAACAAAGTAAATGATGAACATCACTCAACAATTAAACTAAATTGAACATGCATGATAGGAATGAAAATATGAGCAACAAACAATAAACTACTATGTCTGCTTTGGCTACAGGAACAATCACAAAATGAAGTTCTAGTGGCTACAAGAACAGTCAGTTCCAGATTCTTAACTAAGTACTAAACAAAAACTAATAATTAATCTAGCTAAACTAAAGGATAGATTACTCACCAAGTGCCCCCCCTTGGATGTGTATCCTCTAAAACTAATATAAACTCAAATGATCAACTCAGAATCTCATTTTATTCATTGGAAAATGCAAGTACAAAAAGAGTAACTTGTCTAGAAATGCTAGTATATTATCAAATCGTACAACATCAATAACTCAACAACTAACCTCGAAAGAAGGAGGATTTGAACCTTATTTATACCATCAACTAAACAAGGAAGTCAACTCCCACTAACTGAGAGGACGCCATTTAGGGAAAACAAAGAAATAAATAGAAGGGCAGTTACACATGCAAGGAATCCGATCAGACATGCATGTCCAAACACAGACTCAACACTGCAGTAACATCCGCATCTGCTCAATATAATTCAAGACCAATACAAGGTGGTTACATGCGGCTGACATGGGGAATCTCCTGCCATCGTCCTTCAGTTGACCTTCGAACAATTCCTTTGCATGACCAGTTGGCGGCTACGTTTCTCAAATTTAGCATCCTCAAGTATGTTTGCATGGAAATGTCAATAAACATAATAATTTCATATCTATAACCACCTTAAAGAAAATTCATTAACCACATGCAAAATTAATATAGATAGTCCACATAATAGGCTAATGTCATTAAAACTGGCAGAAATAGAATTAAACCCAATGTTTATGGTTTGAGGGGCACTCTATAAAAATATCAACATTTTAAGATCAAAGTCCATGTCAACCTTAGCAAATAAACTATAGATTATACCCAAAATTGGACCAAAAACTAGGCTCATCAAATTCCTCATAAGCTTATATTCTTTATTTTTTATGTTGAAAAATTGAGATAGAAGTGCAACCACATCAACTGTTTTTGATTATAGGTAAAACAAGTTTTGAAGGGACCTCAAAACCCTTTACAAAATAAAATGATTCTTTAGAAAATAATAAAAGATAGAGCAAGCAGCCAAAAAGAATCCAAAAACCAGCAAGCCATTAGCTAGAAAGAGGTAAGAGAAAACAAAACGTGAATAAAGATTCTTCAGGATGTCCGCCGCTTCCAGGTCACTATCAATGAGTTTTTGATGAACATTCATAACTTCCACTATCTCTTCAACAGGAATACCGATATTAGCATTCAATTTTATTTTATTACGAGTTCTAGTTGAAGGGCCCGTCTCACTCAACACTTTTTGCTAGGCTCCAAAACTGGCCATAACATCTTTCATACTAGAATTATCCCCCAACCACTTATTCACTTTCTTGTTGAACATACACAAACCTTTGTATTCATTACACATAGCATGCTTTCTAACCTCAAGAACCTTCTCCAAATTTTTATTGACACTCTCCAAATTTTCTTCGAGGACAACAATTTTATGCTCATAGAAATTTTTCATTTTATGTATCTCATCAACAATCATTTTAAGAGTATCAAAAAGATGATTAACCTCAAGCTAGACCTTACTAAATTGAGCCTAAACATTAGGACCCCTAGAGGTAGAAGGCTCATCAGAATTTTTATTCATAGATCTAACCCTGACATCGGTAAAGTTCATCTCATGGAAGACCTACATTTAAAAATATTGAACAGGGTTAAGGAACCCTCTTTCACCATGCCAAGAAAATCAGGCATATCTTCCCTCCTAATGTTGAAACTATCCCCGTAAACTGTACTATCCTCCTGGGAGTCACTGTTGGTAGTGTCATTGTCCATGACCACCTTCCCTTTCTGACTAGAAATAACATCGCCTTTAGCCAAGTCCTGCTCCATCATCTTATCCTTAGCACCATGCAAATTACCATCATGCTCTTGCACCTCTTTCCTCTTATGAATCTTAGGAAGATTCCTCATCTTTGACCCCTCTTTTTTCATCAATTTAGAACCAAGGGAAACCCCCATCTGGACCATGTAACCAGTATCCTCCTTGCTTGAATTACCCAAAACAACACCCTTCAACTTCTTACCTCTCATCCCCTTCACAGACTTAGACTTTTGGTTGTATCAGGAACAAACCACCTCCTCATCACCTCTCGTTTCATACTCATCAGCCCTAGAGGTATTAGGAGGGTTTCTCTTTTTTCTTCTCTCACCCTCAGAAATGGCCAAAGATTCTGAATCAAAATCCATGTATGGTTCCGAACCAGGGCATAATCTTCATCATCGGACTCATCCTATGACCCCATAACATACTCAGAATCTTTCATCTTCTTCCCAATATTAGAAATTTTGGGTTGAATAGGGATAATAAAGGACTTAATATACTTAGAAATCAAAAGAATTAAACCTTCATGAAGGACAGGGTTCTTGGGGTTGCATTTGTGATCTCTTATACCATATTGCAAAGAAACCGATAAATAAAAAGGAAAATACACCTTCTTTTTGTACCTAAAATGATTAAGCAAAACAAAGTGATAGCTTGAGAAAATAGAAAAGTGACCGTCGAGGGTGAAATACCTCATAATTTCCTACGCCACATCTCCCAATATAGCCTTGATTGAGGAGCAATAATAGAATCCAAATTTAGCCCCCTCCAACTTCTACCGCTCATCATCTTTGATGAAGATATCTAGGGACGCACTGGATTCATTTTTGTCTGTATAGAATTTTCTACCATCAGTCGACAAGCCAATGATTTTTGCTATGAGATCCTTCGTAATGTTGAACTCCTTTCCCCTAATTTGCAACACCCGATTCTGCCATCCTCCAAGAAACTCCCGTGACATCTTTAAATCATGGCCATGCAACTTCTGCATGTAGGGAGTCACTCCCCCTACCTCTAAAAAAGTCCAAACCTTCTCATTGCACTTCACAGTGTCACAAGAGATAGGCTCTATTCAATTTCGATCACCCCCCATTGTTGCAACGGGTAAGCACCCCAATAGAAAGAAAAAATTGCAGAGGAGATGAATAAACCTCAAGAACTTGTAAAGAATACAGGGAAACCTCGAGAAAACTTTAGCTTTCCAATTAACCACAATCCATGTGGAAAAGACTATATGGAAGAGAGGATTTATGAATATTGAATGCCTAGTCATTCAAGCCTCAAACCCATCAGAAAACCACATAGCTTTACCTCTAAAGGATTTACACCTTTGAAGGAAATGTCACATCAAGAACATGTGAAAAAACCCCATCACTATACGAACCCCTCTCAACTCCTTTGTGAATCATGATGAATTATTGAACGTGCTTCAAGGGGAAGGGGATCATGTTCTCCCCATTCCTTATAATCCTTCACCCCATAGTTGGAAAAAAAGTCAACTAGACTATTTCTCTCTCTCTATAAATATGGGAGATGAAACATTGGTCGAAAGAACCCAATATATCTAAGGCATCAATGATTAGGGATTCCACCATCCAAGAGGGATACAAATTTTCCTAAGGTTATTGATAATATTGACGTAATCACCCTCAACTTAGACCTTGTCATAACCTCTAGACGGAGTCAAGTTCAAACCATGATAGGCTATTGAAGCTTCCACAAAGTGGTTTGTCTAGGTTCCCTAAGGGAGCAACACCGTAGAAAAAACCCTAACATTAGAATCTCTTAACACTCCCCCACAATCAACAAGACCCAGATTACCTTTAGCAACTCCATCAAAATTAACTTTCACCCACCCAATAGGAGGAGCCTTCCACACAATCATTCCTAGAGGCCTTGGCTTTGGTCAAAGGTAGGGAAATATCACAAGATAACTTCCAATTTTGAACAACCTCATCATCCCCCTTGAGAAACCACCATCTTAGGACCTTCTTGAAAAGAAATAACTATCAAGAAATGTTCTTTAATTGCAATACAAATCTTATGAGCCAATCTAAGAGAAGGGAGAGAAAAATCCCTAAAAATCGTGTTGTTTCTTTCTAGCCAAATTACCCATGCAAGATGAGGTAGAATGAGAGACCAAAGAAAAACCAAAGCAGGATTCGAAGAAGGAGCCTTCCATTGAGTCCATAAGTCACTAATTGAAGATGGGAAAACCCAACTCAAACCCCAAAGAGAAAGCACATGAGCCTAGACATAAGGAACAAACTACAACCAATCAATAAATGACCAAGATCCTCTACCTCTTCACATTATAAACAATGGTTAGGAAACATAAAGCCTCTTCACACAAGATTGTCAATAGTTAGCACTTTACATTGACAAAATAGCCAAAAGAAAATATTAACTTTTGGAATCAGCTTTTGACTCCAAAGAAAAGCCCAAAAGGGGGCAAGGCTGATGAAAGAAACTTGTAGGGAAAAGGCTAAGGAGACAAATAATTTACCATTAGAAGAAATCCTCTACACAATCCTATCCAATGGGGCAAAAGAAGGAATATGAACAAAGGCCAAGGCTTTTGAGAGAATCTCCAAACCAAAGCTGAGATAATGCAAAATTTTCCACATACCGTTGCTTATATAATCAATCACAAATCAGCCAAAATGTTGAACACAAAGATCCATCCAAGGGAGATCCTAGGGCTCATCTTTTAGCGAACCATTCTCAAACCCCCAGTCATCCCAAAACAAAACCTTTCTCCCATTCCCCAATTGCCACCTCAAACCTTTAGAAACAATATGTTTAGACTTCACCATAGAATTCCAGAGGATCGATCCAAAAGGAGGAGAAAAGACCAAGGCAAGGAGATCTCTGATACAATCCAATCCCTTGAGATATTTACTTGAAAAAATATGGGTCTATTCGCTATTACCAGAAATGAGATTCCAAAGCTGCTTAGCAAGTAAAGCCATGTTAAATTCTCTAATTTTTTGAATGCCAAGAGCCCCAAAAATCTTAGGTCTGCACACATCATCCCATGAAACAAGATGTAATCTTTTTCTCTCTTCTACCCTTGGCCATAGAAAATTCTTCTGAATACTTTCAATTTTATCCATAAATCTCCTAGGCATTTGAAAAAGATTGAGGGCATAGACAAAAAGATTTTGAAAGGTAGACTTGATCAATTGAATCTTCCCCGCTTGGCTCAGGAAAGCACCCTTCCAACCAGCTAATTTGGAGTTAAACCTATCAACTAGCCCCCACCAAAAATAATCAAGCAAAGAGTTAGAGCATAAGGGGAGGCCTAAATAAGAGGAAGGCAATTCCCCAATCTTACACTAAAGAATCTGAGCTATTATTTGCTGCCTATCAACAAGGGTATTAAGGAAGAAAATAGTGCTCTTAGGAAGGCTAAGCTTTTTCCCAGAGGCCAATTCATACATCTCCAGAATGAGTTTGAAAAAAATAGCTTCTTTAATGGAGGATTCCCCAAGCATGAGAGTATCACCCACAAATTATTGATGAGAACAAATAAAATTACGAGAAGAAGGAGAAAGTCCCACCATCTGACCAGAATTAACAAACCTTTGAATAAGTCTGCCATGCAATTCGACCACGAATAAGTCTCAAACCCCTCGAGCAACCAAAGAGAGGAGAAGGAGAACCATTGACAAGAACAAAAAATTTAGGTGTAGAAATCAACTGAGAGACCAATAGCATTGGCTTTTCCACAAATCTAAATGCCTTCAAAATCTTAAGCAAGAATCCCCAATCAACACGATCATAAGCTTTCAGAAGATCCAACTTCAAAAGAAAACCGACCTTTTTATTCACAGATAAGGAGTCGATATTGTCATGCACCGTTAGAACCGAATCAATAATTCACCTTCCAGGAACGAAACCATTTTGCTGAATCGAAATGAATTGGCCACATCAACTATTGATTTAAATATTCAAAGGAATTTGTTCTTCATGCTGTCCCAATTAGTAATACATTCTTTTTTAAGGACTGGAACGATCTTGCAACAACTCCAATGAGGGACTCAACAAATAACCAAACGAAGATGTTTTCATCATTTACCCCCCAAATTCCACAAGCTATGGTGAATACTCGAACATGATCATCAGTAGTCTATGAATTTTCTCCATTGAACTTTGGAAAATGTTTTCTTGAACCTTCAAGCAAGTTTGAATATTGTGGCAACAGTAAAGGTCCAAACTAAGTGCACCATGGTTGGGATGAAACTAATGCCATAATGCATATTTATAAAGGATGACTAGGAATCTTCTACCAGATAAAAATTATGAGCATGTTCCAAATGATAGAGTTTCCAACCTCCATCCTCGAGGAGGTACCTTCAGATTTATGAGGAAATAAGACACTAGCACTTCAATTCTCTCCCCAGCAGAGTTGTCAAAAATCTATTGGCTAACAGATTGGGCACCTTGAAGTTTTCATAGTTCTTTGCCCAGAAAGGTGCAATTGTTTCCAACAGCTTTGGAAAGATCACAATTTCATTTATAATTTTTCTTTGAATTTTATAAGGTACAACTCCCTCGTATGATTTAATTATTTTCTGGGTATGCTTTTAACCTGAAAGTAGAAAAAGAAAAACTAACAACTGTGCATGACTGTGACACAAATGTGATTGATTAATTCAGAATAAAAAGAATGTAAATAAATGACATAAAGATCACCTATTCCACACCCATGAACGATAACTGAGAGAAAGAACAATAATCTTTCTAACATATGAGTTAATCAAAACACACAGATCTTGTAATAACCCATGTGTAATCTGATACAAAAAGACATACACCAAAGGGGCGATTGTAAATAACACACAAGCAATCTATAATCAAAAGGAAATATTAATTAACACAGATTTATAAATGTCTCCTTTATTCCTTTGGTGTAACAGCGAGTTCACAGACTCAAAAATTATCTTTACACAGCAGATTTTATTGCTCTCTTCCCCCTTTCTTTGAACTAAATTCAATCTCCTTGCCGAACAACAACTAAAAAAACATCTCCTATTCTTTACTTCTCCTGAAATAAATAGAACTTGGGAGATCATTCCCCTCCTGTAACCACTTCTTGATATGTAACTGTCTTTTATTGTGAAGAATTTTCCACTTCAATGTAACTTCGGTGTATTCCTAACAATATGAGAATCTAAAACAATTCGAATAGAATCTTATCCACCTTATTTTGTCCTCATGTTTGTTTAAAACCTTTTGTATTATGTGTAGCAAGAATTATATTGGTTTTGTCTTGAATAATCTAATGACTTGAAGAAACATTCCTTTTTAGGTCCCCTTGCAACGACAATTAGAATCGCCCCACAAACCATTCCAATCTGCACAAAAGACAATCCAACATCACCCACTACTCCAAGGACAAGCAGAACCATTGACACCATTGTGCAGACTTAATATTTAGATAGCCTTCAGATGGAACACAACATCATTTATAACAAGTTTCCCAATCAGTTTAACTCCATCTGAATACATCAGTATATAATAGATTTTGCTCACTAGTTCACTATTCTTTGGGAAAATCATAAAATTTTGAAACTTTTATGGCCCAGCTACTAGTTTTGAAACCATACAATATTAAAACCTTTCCTTCGTAATGTATCAACCTTTTTTTGTATCTGTCATAGATGGTAAGTTCTATTTTAAGGGACAAACCTTTAATAATCTCCTCATGCTATGTGTTATGTACATATGCAAGCATTCTACCCACATTTGTACTTGATGTCTCAACCATAAGCATTTCCTAATGTTGCTAGACCTGACCAAAAATTAGTAGTGACTGCTCATCCATCAAGAGTTTTGCTAGTTTCTTCATTTCATTATCCAGCTTCAATACGTCCCTGACTTTGTTTGGCAAGTCAAAAAGGCCATCTAAAATTCTCTCTCTACATCCTTGACTATAAATTGAATCATCTCCAACAGGCAAAGCCAACATTGTCATTATTGCTATCTGATTTGTATATGCATTGGTGCTAGCAACACCAATTCACATCCTGCATTGATATGAACACCACAGTGTATTTTCCTTGCTATTCCACTTTCCACAATATTTGTTATACCTACACATAATGCTCCTTTTTGTAAAGCATACTCTAGGGCCAATAATGTATCTGCTATTTCTCTAGACTGACTAACAAAGATTGCAGTGTCTTCTTTATAAATTGGCCCTTATCTAGCTTTCCTCTCGATGGCCAATCATATAGAGCTTGTTTGTATTGATATATTCATTTTCTCGTGTCAAGTAGTTAATTACCATGTTGATCAAGCGACCAAAATGAATAATAATCCTCAATACATGTGGGTCAGGCAATGCATAATTAAGAGGAACTTTCATCAACAGCATGGTCAAACATTGTTGGGTCTCACACTTTATCTTATTTTCAGATATTCATCTATTTCCATGGAAAAACATGTTTTTTCAAGTGGCACTGCATAGTATACCCTTTAATGACATATCTACTCCATTGCTAGCCTCATTAGACTTCTCCTGTCCTTATCTTTCCTGAGTGTAGTACACAGACGATGTAACTGCTTTCCTAGTTTCCTCCTCTTTGTCATTTACATCGCCTGCAAGATTAGTAGTGAGATCCGCGATTTTTGTCTCTTGTTTCTAGAATTCTATAAGTGGTTTCCTTTTACAAATCCCTTAAAATAATTACAATCATATTGGAGATAGATTCAAGGAATGACTCAACCTCATAGAATTATAATTTGTATGCAATAAAGAATCTATCAATGCACTTCTCCTTTATGATATTTTTCTGCGAACTCAACCATTCAACCTTCAATATCGATTTTCATAAACTAATGCTGTGTTTTAAGGCTTGCACAATGAGAGTATTCTATCTGATTCTTATCACCCTCCTCATTGCTTATTATGCATAATTGTTTGGTAGGGTACTTGTAATTGCAATGTCTAATATAATATCTCATGGTTAAGCTTTAATGAGTATCTCCTTATTAATTAACTTGTAACACTAATAACCTTTGTAAAGGTCTCTACAAAAGCTTGGTGATGACTTGTACATAACATCTTGTAAAAGAAGTATTGCTGGAAGTGTGAAACCTACATTCCTTAATTACTCACAATCAACAAGGAGACACGACCTTCACAGGCTTAATTGACATCATGATAGGGGAAATTTTAAAATTTCTAATGACCAAAATGGGGGATAACAACAAGAAAATTAAATAAACGATCCAAATACTGGATCAAAAAATTTAGTAACAAGTCCATTGAATGTTTTGGTAAAATCGAATGGATTTATTGAAACTGAAATTAAAAAATTTGGAAGATTTATTTTAGACAAATACGACTAAATTTTTGCACAACTTGAAGTGACAAGCATGTCTGCACATGCAATTGAACAAGAAGTGATAACAATGGAAGAAAGTGTGAAGAAATTTCATGCCACCTATCAATAACTAGGTGTATTTGTAGCTTCTTGAGAGAATTGTACTATGACAAACAATACAATGAAGGTGATGCCACTCGTATTGTGGAAGCATTTCAAATTAACTTAAATGATGCATAAAATTATCCTACAATTGTACTGATGTTTGGTTGAATGCTTTCATATGTCAAAAATAATAAAATTTATTAAAAATACATTTATTAGTATATAAAAAATAGTTCAAGTATAAATACAAGGACCTAGCTTATAACAATTTTATTTATTGATATTTTATTCATGATAGATAGTTCAAATGCAATACAACAATTTTATAATAAGCAAACAATAATACTGAAGTTAGATGCTTATCTTTTTCAAAATTTAATTTCAAATAGATTAAATGGTTGAATGCATTCATATGTCAAAAATAATTAAATTTATTAAAATTGCATTTATTAATATATCAAATATAGTTCAAGTATAAATGCAAGTCTAGCTTATGAAAATTTTATTTACCAACATTTTATTCATAATAGATAGTTCAAATGCAATACAATATTTTCAAAATAAGCAAACAATAATACTAACAATAGATGCTTATATTTTTCAAAATTCAATTTCAAATAAATTTGGTTGAATGCTTTCATATGTCAAAAATAATTAAATTTATTAAAATTACATTTATTAATATATCAAAAATAGTTCAAGTATAAATACAAGTCTAGCTTATGAAAATTTTATTTAACAAAATTTTATTCATGATAGATAGTTCAAATGCAATAGAACATTTTCAAAATAAGTAAATAATAATACAAACATTAGATGCTTATCTTTTTCAAAATTCAATTTCAAATAGATTTTTTTAAATGTTGTTGTAATAGTGCTTATGGATATGACATCATATTTTAATTTTTGTGTGACAATCACTTCAAATTTTTCTACATTCATGTGTCATTAACCAATGTTAAATAAATATGTCCAATTCTTTTAGGATAAATGGTTCACTATGTTGAATTTCATGAGATGACATCTGTTTGAGGCATTATGTCAAATAGTTCACATGCCTCATCTCTTCTTCAATTCTAATAGAATGGATTAGCCAATTGATTATTGTCATAATTTTTTTTTTGGAATGCCTACATTTATTAAATATAAATATAAATAATTAATTTATATTTATTAAAGTAAAACTAATTTTCAATTTCATAATGTATATTGTCTTTATGGTTATGGTTAATTGAATGCATACATATGTGTAGTTATATTTGGTAGCATATATGTGGTTTTAAAAAATGTGTGCCAATATCTATCTTTTGATATAATAAAATGTGAAATCTAATAATTATTATTTATGAAGTGAAAATGTGTGCCAATACATATCTTTTGGTATGGTAAAAATGTCAAAGCTAATAATTATTTTGATCTAGATAAGTAAGATGTCACATAATGCACATACATGGGTGTCTACTTGGTTGACCAACTATTATTGGTATCTTCCATGGAATGTCCTCCTTCAGATAAAGGAATTGAGTGTCCACTATAGATTGAGGGACAAGATGGGAAAATAATTAACATAAATGGGCCAAGGATTTAACTTCCTCTATAAGTCCAAGGTGACAATGAGCTTGGATGTTAAATTTTATAATTTACAAATAGAGATTTGCGATTTTTGTGAATATTCAATTTCTCTAAATACCATGAGTTTCAAGATATTTATCTTGTTGGATGCATTTGGAAGGTTACTATTATGCCAAATACTTTTTCCAATGAGCTTAGCATGAGATTCCTTAAAGGAGAATCTTAAATTAGTAATCACATGGCTCCACTTGAGGAATGGTTTCTCCTTGCTTTAAATTCAACTACTCCATCAAATTCAAGGTGTGCAACATGTCATACCATCATTTAGGTTGTTACATGCACACTATGGGATACCTAGCTTATATATTGTGCAGTCTAATGTCACAATCAAAGTTCTAACTATTCTTCATGATAGTGATAATGCAGAGTTGTTACCAATTCATAAATGGTTCACTATGTGAGAGTGTTTAGAAACAATTTAGTTATGATAGCAAATATTTTTGATATATTTTTTGACAAATATTTACAAACTATTTACACATTACATCTATGACTAAATTTAATTTTAAAAGCATTTTATAAATGTTGTAATAGTGTTTTATCAATATGATACTATTTATTATTTTGTTTATCTAAATTGAAATGTCTATATATTCATGTATCATTAACCAATGTGTTCTTCAATCCAAATACAATGGATGAATAAGTTAATTTTTTCATTATTATAAATGTTTGTATTTTATATTGAAGTTAAGTTAAAATTATCACTACTCAATATTATATTTTGTTCAAAAATTAAAAATAGTTGGGACAAGGAGTTATTTTATAATGTATATCTATATATTTACTAATTTATATAAAATTATAGCATAACCAATAAATATAACACTAAAATTTTAATACATCAAAGTTATTTATAAAAAATGATGTCTTCGTTCTGTGAGCCCTTGCCCGTTGCGGCTAGGGTTTCTTACGAAATGGGCGATTTCTTCCTGGTTTTCATTTTGCAGATAGGAGGGTGACATCATACTCGGAGGTTGTGAAGAATAGGGGTTTGTTTTCTTTGCAAGGTGATATGAGATCCACAACGAGGCAGTTTGGGTGGTTTGAGAGCTTGCGGAAAGGCTTTGTAACGACTTATTCTGGACAATTTCCAGTACCAAAGATGGATAGGAGGTTGGAGGGGGAACCAAAAAGGAGTATGGGTAGTATTTTGAAGGACCCTTGAGGGAGATGAAGGTTACCAAGCCCATGTGGTATGCAAGTACATCCCCATCTATTTCCCTCGAAGGGGTTATTGCAGATGAAGTGACAGAGAATGAAAATTATTTTGCATATTTGGGTTTGATAGGGAGATTTTGAGGGTTTTGGCCATGTCTGGATGATTTACATCAATGAATTACAGTTACCTAGTGCCCCATTTTGGAGGATGATGTTCAAATATAGAACGTTGTTCTCTGCGACTACCAATGGATTTGGGAGGATAAGAATTTGTTAATGTTGAAGCCATGGAACCCTGCTTTCAATCCAACCAAAAAATCCTTCAACTTTGTCCCAGTTTAGGTAAGACTTCCAAATCTCCCTCTGTATTTCTGGTTTGAATCATTTTTTTAAGTAATTGGAAACTCGTTGGGGAAATTTCTCAGGGTTGATTAGGGTTCCATAAATTTATTGCACACTACCTATGCTCGTATTCTAGTTGAAATGGACTTCAAAAAATATCTTCTGATGGATGCAAACTTGAAATATTCAAGGAGGGAATGGAAATAAATTCTTGATTACGAGGAGCTACCATTTCATTGTCGTAGATGCTTCAATACTAGTCATACGAATGACCAATGCTCCAAGAGTAGGAGGGATAATCAAGCAACTTGGTGGAAGGAAGTTTCCTATCACCACTATTCAGTTAAAAAAGAGTGCTTAGATGATGGAGCCCCAATGGAGAAACCAATTTTTACAGCTAACAATAATGAACCCCCATAGAAGGTTCATGTGTAGGAGTTGGGTAATCCATCCTGTGTTGAGAAGGGCAGTATTCCAAACAAAGTGTTGGGTGGTCAGTTTGAATGTTTGAGCATGGAATCCTCTGAGGATGTGGGAGAGTCCACATGGATAGAGGAACAGGAGGAGATATGGCATAAGGTAGAAAGGAAAAATAAGAAGAGGGATACATGTCACCTTCAATATGTTGCTTCGCTCTCATGGAAAAAAGAAGAAGTAGCTGAAAGCTTTGCTGCAACCTTGTTCAATTATTATTTTAGTGATGTATGGGGGTTTAGAATGGGTTAAATTTATTAGGAATGATGTATCTTGGGGAAGAGCTGAAGGGTTTATGGGGGTTTAAAGGTTTTTAAGAAATTGCCCGAGGATGCTAAAGTTGGATGTAATATTTTTTAGAGATTTAATAAAATATTTGCAAGGCTTCCCTGCCTTCACCGATGAAAAAACACTAAAATTGTTTTTATTCCTACACTTAACTCTAAATCTAACTCTAACCCTAACCCTAATCTTAACTCTAAGTCAACTCCTAACCATAACATATAAAAATAAATAATAATCATAACTCTTAGTTGTAATTATATTTGTTACCATGTTTCTATTAAAAAATGTTCACCTTGACCTTTATTACATCTCTAGTTAACCCTACTTGACTAAATCTAACCCTAACCATATCTCTAGCCATAATTCTCATTACAACCATAACCCTAACCCTAATTCTATGTATATAACTCTAACCCTAACTCTAATCTAAATTCTATCAATAAGTCTAACCCTAAACCTAATCTTGAGCCTACATTTAACCCTAACCCTAATCCTAACCTTAATCATAACTATAGTCTTAACAATAACCCTAAATGTAATCCTAATTATATTTTTAACCATAACCCTAACCCAAATCCTAATCTTATATTTAATGCCAATCCTAATCTTTATCTTATCTCTAACCCTAATTTTAATCCAAATGATAGACTTAATTCAATCTCTAACCCTAACCCTAAACTAATCGTAATTGTAAAATCCTAATTCTATCTCTTACCCTAATTTTGATCCTAATCCTAATCCTAACCCTGATTGTAGTTATATCTCTATCCCTAACCTTTACCTTGATCATAATTTTATCTCTAATTATAAACCTAACCCTAATCCCAATTATAACCCTAATCCTATCACTAACCCCAACTCCAATCCTAATTATATCCCTAACCCAACTCTAATTCTAATTCCATCACTAACCTTGACCCTAACCTTAATCCTAATAGTAATGCTAATCCAACCCTAATACCAATTCTATCTCTAAATCTAATCCTAACCTTGACCCTAATCTCGATACTAATATTACCCTCGACTTTAACCCTAATTTTATCTCTAACCCCAACCCTAACCTTAACCCTACCCTTGATCCTAATTCTATCTCTAATCGCAACCTTAGCCCTAATTGTGATGATAACCCCAACCCAAATTCTCATTTTATCTCTAACCTTAACCCTAACCATAATCCTAATTATGTCTCTTACCCTAACCATAATCCTAATCCTGATCCTAATCCTAATCCTAATCCTAATCCTAACCTTAATTCTATCTCACCCTAACCTTTACCCTGATCATAATTCTATCTCTAATCGTAACCCTAACCCTAATCTTGATGTTAACCCCAAACCTAATCCTATTGCTAACCCCCACTCTAATCATAATCTATCTCTAACTCAACTCTAATTCTAATTTTATCACTAACCCTAATGCTAATAGTAATACTAAGCCCAACCATAATACCAATTATATATTTAAATCTAAACCCTAACCCTAACCCTAACCCCAACCTTAACCCTAATTCTATCTCTAAACCTAACCCTAACCTTAACCCTACCCTTGATCTTAATTCTATCTCTAATCCTAACCCTAACCCTAATTGTGATGATAACCATAACCCTAATCCAAATACTAATGCTAACCTCGATCTTAATCCTAATTTAATCTCTAACCCTAACCCTAATCCCAATACTAATGTTAACCCCAACCCTAATCCTAATTTTATCTCTAATCCTAACCCTCACCCTAATCCCAACCCTAACCCTTTTCGTAATGCTAATCCCAACCCTAAAACTAACCCTAAACCTAACCCTAATCCCAATACTAACATTAACCTCAACCTTATTCCTAATTTATCTCTATCCGTAATCTTAACTCCAACTGTGATCTCAAACCCTAACCCTATTCTTAACCCTAACCCTCACCCTATTCCTAACCCCAACACTATTTATAATGTTAACCCTAACCCTAAAAGTTTTATGCCTTCAATGTTGTGTTATGAATGTTGCTAGCACGCACACACACACACACACACACATATATATAATACACTGAGAGATATCCTTCTCGAGGAACCTATTTTTAAATCAATTTATCACATAAAAGTGTAATAGGCACCTTGAGAAGGATATCTCTCAATGTATTATATACACATATGTTAGTTACGTTGAGAGGCATTCTAAAATCACAACAATGGAAAGAGCTTGTGTCAAGAAAAACTATGTGAATTAATTTGACGTCCTCCTTGCTAGTAGTTAACATCCTCCTTATCAATTGTTACCATTAAAGTGATTAATGTTGGTGGTTATGCGAATATCATGCAATTTTATTAGTGTTACAACTCATGTAGCGGTTGGCATTAATAATTGACAAGAATGGAAGAGTAAGTGATTGGGGTACTTTTTCCTCTACGAATGATGAAATAAAGAAGAGTGAAGAATGTCCAGTTAGTATTTTGCAATTTGTAAAGCAATTTGATCAACTCACTTGAAGACCAAAGTAGAACAACAGAATAGAAGGGATATCATCCATTGCATAACTAAAGGAAATCTCATCTATTGAAAATTGAAGCCCCATTCAAAAGATACCCAGGTAATTATTGATTGATAGATTTTATTTATATTATTTGTACAAGCATAGATCGTCGAGGAATGTTGTTTGAAGTGTATGACTTGAAATAGGAATGCAATGTTATTTTTATCCTTAGGAATTTGCTTGTCTAGCTTATTTGAAATAAGTTGAGTTGTTCACATCCTACTATAAATCTAGGGTAGATAATATTTCAGTATTTTTTATTTTTTGTCTCGCTTTCAAAAATATATCTTTCGACATCATAGAAAAAAATTCAATGAATTTTGAAATATTTTAGGTTTGATCTCATTGTTAAAGCCATCATCAATGAATTATGGTTTCACATTGCTTCTTGACATCTAAGATCTATATTCTTGAGTGTTTTAGGTTCGACTACCTAAAGCCTTTCCTATTTATAGTTGCATTTGAGATCTATATTCTTGAGTGTTTTAGGTTCGACTACCTAAAGCCTTTCCTATTTATAGTTACAATAGTAGAGATTGTTTAGTTTTTGTTTGTGCAATCATGTTGTAGGAGGTAGAATATCACCAAATTTATATACATTTTCTCTTTTCGTTGATTCTTTAGCTTCCATTAAAAGATCGAACCGATAAAGTGTGGCAAGTGATTTTTAGGTACATCACTTGAAGGTTTTGTGTGGGGTTGATCTACATGGAAGGATGTTCACACCAGATTTTGGCAAGCGACTTTGGTCATGTCTCTCATAGTGTATACTCCATCGAGGGCTTGAATATTGTATGAACCTTTACTATTCTACAAATAGAATGTATATATGATGTGTCTTACATATGTTGTAAATTTAACGCTTGTGGGATATTAAGAAGGGGAAGGAGCAATTGCATATTGATATACACCAAAAGGATATTTCTGAGTTGCTTTTACTATTTCAACTAACTTTTAATTGTTTTATAATCATATTCGAAAAGAATGGAACATGTAGCTTTTATATTGATAATATGCATTTGTTTGGTTTGTTGGAGGTTCTTAGATTTTGTAGATTTGAAGTGGTACCATTTGAGAAGTCAAGATACACAAAGATATGCTTTAACATCTCTTCAATGTCTCATGTTTAATAATCGATATTATAATGAGACATAACACAATTGATTAACACAAGTAGTCTTTGAACCTTATTATTACTAATTCTTGTTTAATACACTATGAGGATATTTCAAAATAATTTAAAATGAATACTACTTTGTCTAAACTAATATGTTTAGCTATTGATAACGGAGATGAACAACAACTCTAATTTACACACATAGGTTGAGACAAACAATAACCAATATAAAAATACTAGTTAAACCTTAAAAAGTAAATTAAACTAGCATTTATATATTTACTATACTTTAGAGAATTGAAATATTTTATTTTTTAGATGGACAATGGCGGTTGCAGTTTGAAAGTTGAATATGTTTATTCTTATATATTGTAGTACTCGTAAAACCTGAACTGTCAAACAATTGGTTGACCCATCTTTTCTTTCTATATTTAGTATGTACTTACTCAATAGTGTATTTATCTTTCTCATGTTATGTTCAATTTTATTTATACATAAATAATCATTCGAACCTATTAATGGAACCTAATGATTATTTTTATTAAGTTTCATAAAAGTTTCTTCACATAAATAGGATTTTCATTACGTTTTCTAAATGATTCTTCGGTAGTGATCGTTTAAAAAGTTTCAGATTATTTTTAGTATATTTGATACTTTGCAATTGTTTAAACTATTTAATATTCTTTTACAGTTGTAATATTTTTTTTGTTATTTAATTTTGTATTTGATATTTAAACAATTATAATTATAATTATTAGTGTTATCTATATTGTTTAATCTTATTTTATGATGTAATAAAATAATTTTTTTATTAATTTCTTTGATAAGACAATGTCATTGATGTTTAATCTATTTTTTAATTAAATTTTAAAATAAATTATTTATTTTGCATATATATTTTGTCATAATTACAATTACAAGCATTATAAATTATATTTTTTGTTTTATATGAAGAAAATGTTGGACTTATTCCTACTTCGTTGTGCAAGAATTGTAGTCTTTTTTCACGAAGCCAATATTTTCATCAATTTTGCATGCAAGAGGGAACTATGTTGTGCCTTAAAGTGAGTTAGTTTCTAATTTGATGTATTATCATGCTCCTTTAAAATCTCTATAAATTAATCAAAACAATGCTCAATGTACAAAACTCAAAGACATTCCTAAAAAGTTACATATATCATTAGGTTTTTACAAAATTTGTTTTGATATAGTATAAATAATATAATATTAGTATATATTATAATATATAATATATAATATATATTATTAATATAATATAATAATAAGACAAGATAAGATAATATTATTATGTTTAATCTTATTTTATTATTTAATTAAAAACTATTGTACTAACTATTTTGATAAGACAATTTCATTGATGTTTTTGATAAGATACGTTGCATTTACAAGGTGTAGTACCCTTTACACAAAGGATTCTAGAGGGCCAAAGTTAGATCAAACACCAAAAACTAACAGTGTATAGTCCAATTACAGTAACAACAGGCATGCACCAAAAATTTACAAAAATAATGTAGACAGACAACAAAAGGAAAGCCCACCAACAACAACACACACCCCACCCATCACTTAGCTAAAACATCTCACTCCTCAAATAGGAGTTTCATCACATCATCCCCCACCCACTTGTTGCTAGAATCCTCCTCTGCGGTCTTCTTGTCGACCTCCTCTTTTAGCACCTCAAACAGGGTAATAGCTGAGCAGTGTATGACCTTGATCATGAACCATGTTAGCCTGGTGAATTTCTTTTGTAGTTTATCAACCTGAGTCAACAGATTATTGAGCTCTTCTCTCTTATCCATTTCTATCTTGTTAGTCACCTCAATTTGAGTTAGATGATCTGAGGACTCCAGTGTGGATTCCTCGAGGATCATCATATTTAACTTAGAGAAATGGCTCAAAAATTCCATAGAATCCCCAATCTCTCATAATATCATGCTTTCTCTCCTCTTTGCTGACATTATGCTTAGAACTACTATAAATCTTGTCCATCAACACCTCCTTCTTGTTCTTTTCCAGTCTATTAGAGCTTCTGACACTAGTTTGCTTAGTTTCCATGTCAATACGAGCCGCAACCACCGTATCCCCATGGGAGTTTTTGTTAGTAGAGTCCCCATCTTCATTTTACATGGGTGGTTCCTCAACTTGGCAAATGGTTCCCTTCTTACCCTTTTTGGCTCTGGCTTGGTCTTGGTAGGCAGTTTACTGTCTTTCATAGAGGGTATGTTTTTTAGCTCACAAAGCTCGACAACAACTTTTGACTGAGCTAAGTGATGCAAGAGCATCACTTTCATGTATTGTTTTATGCTCATTTTGATGTTGGGAGGATTTTTTAAGTTTGTTAAGGTCTTAAGAGATCCATTGGGATCCTAATCCAATGGTTTTGATAGTTTGAATAGGCTAGAAATTCAAATGTGGTTTTCTGCCAAAATGCAATTCAAATTCCTAGGTGATTTTTGGTTTGTGGCAAGTTTGGAGTTTGTCCCTCAGCTTGAGTTTTTGGGTTTTTGAGTCAAATAGGGTCTTGAAAGACCATGTAGACCATGCAAGGTATCTTTTAATGTTTTCTTTGTCCTAGGTTGGAAAAATGCATAATTTGCAAGTTAAAGGAAAAAAAGACATGAAGTTACTTGAGGTTTTTTAGGGTTTTGATGGAAAAGGACTTATTCTCAAGTTTTAAATACTTTTTTTAAGTTCATTTAGATTGAATCAATGAGAAAATATGCTCCAAGAAGTAGAGGAGCAATATTTAAAGATATACCCTATTTTTATCAACTTTTATGACAATTTTCCTAAAAAATAGCAAAGAACAGTTTTGTAGGGACTTGTACAATCAAGTTGTAGGTTTGTGTTTGTGTGGGATGATAGTGGAATGTATTAAAGTTCAAATTCAATTTTTTTGAGGTGATTTCATTGAGTTTAGCTCAAGTTATGATCAAAATAGTGCTCAGTCCTCTGTTTGAGAAACTAAGGTTTTCAATGAGCTAATTAAATTCATCTTTCTTTCCAACCATTGAAATTTATGATATTTTGCACTAATTTTCTGTAGATTCTTATGCATTTTTTCCCAAAAGGAAAAGTGCTAATTCATCATTTTGTGATACTTTTGGTAGACAATGTATTCTTACTGTCACGTGGCTATGTAAAACCCTAGTCTTTTGAGGGTTTAATAGAAATGCTTGATTTTGGAGTTGATTACTGCCAAGAATGGTTAGAGTGAATTCTTTAGAGTGTGTTTAAGAGTTTTAGAGCCTAAGAATTCCAAAAAAAAGTGAATGTTGAATCCTTTTGAGGTTTAGTCTGAGAAAAATGGATTGTAAAGTAGGTTTGCATGGTATAATTTTCCGTCTCCATTGAAAGATCTGAGTAATCTTGTTAGATTGTTGTAAGAACCATATTTTTCTTGTTCTGTATAGTCCATTATGTTTGAATTTTCCTTCCCTTTACATCATTTTTGGTATTAGATCCCAGAAAGATATGATAGTGAAAGTTGTCCAAGTTAACAAGATTTTGTATAAGGTTGTGTGTGAAGGTATTGGGGTACCAAAAGACTAGGCTAGAGGAAAAGAAAGAATCCTAAGGTGAGGTATCACATAGACAAGAATATTCAGAAGCAAGATAAGAGAGAAAGCCTCAAAAGGAAGGACAATATGAAAGACAACATGATAAGCCAAGTTGTAGAGTTTGATAGAGAAATGCCAAAGTTGAAAAGAGGTATTAAGCTTGTAGTGCAACAGTGCCTTGAGAAAGAATACCAAGGAAATGTTGGGTATTAGCCAATGAGAAAGAAGGTGAAGTGGCATATAAATACGATTGTTCAAAAATAAGAAAGCAAAGGATAGTTGTCTTGGAAGGTGAAGGTGAAGGTGAACAAATTTTGGATAGAAAAGAGTTGCAAAATGAGAAAGAAATGAAACAAGTTGCAACAGAGGTACATTGTGAGGTACTTAAAGATGATTTGTGGGCACAAGTTTTTAAGATAGAACAAGAGTGGAAGGAGAAGATTACTAATGAAGGTATGATTACAAGTAGGATAGCTAAGGAAGAAACAAGAAAACAAGCACTGGGAGCTAGTGAAGAGGCAAATTGGCCTCATGGTACTTCTCTAATGCATGTTGATGATAATGTTTGTATAGGTTCAAAAAGGAGAGAATGAAGATGATGAAGACATGGACATTGGTAATGCAGCATGTGAAAGAGATAGAATTTTGGAGCCTTGCAACTAAGAAGAAGATACGAAGGAGAAGATACAAGAAGAACAAGTGAACCAAAAGGGTGAATACCAAGAAACATAGAGCCGATAAATCCAAGCATCATGAGGATCAAGCAAAGGTCAGAGAACAACTATGAATGCAACACAATTGGAAGAAGATAAAAAAATAAAAAACCATCATTTGAGATGGAACTCAAATTTCTCCCTCCTCAGGAGTATGATGCAGGAGCATCACCTTCATGTATTATTTTTATGCTCATTTTGATGTTGGGAATATTTGTTAAGTTTTTTAAGGTCTTATGAGGTCAATTGAAATCCTAATCCAATGGTTTTGATAGTTTGAATAGGCTAGAAATTCAAATTTGTGGTTTCTCGCCAAAATACAATTCGAATTCCTAGGTGATTTTTGGTTTGTGGCAAGTTTGGGGTTTGTCCCTCAGCTTGAGTTTTTGGGTTGCTGATTCAAATAGGGTCTTGAAAGACCATGTATACAATGCAAGGTCTCTTTTAATGTTTTCTTTGTCCTAGGTTGGAAAAATGCATAATTTGCAATTTAAAGGCAAAAAAGACATGAAGTTACTTCAGGTTTTTTAGGGTTTTGATGGAAAAGGAATTATTCTTGAGTTATAAATACTTTCTGTAAGTTCATTCACATTGAATCAATGAGAAAATAAACTCCAAGAAGTGGAGGAGCAATATTTGAAGATATACCCTATTTTTATCAACTTTTATGTCAATTTTCTTGAAAAAAACAACAAAGAACAATTTGGTATGGACTTGTACGATCAATTTGTAGGTTTGTGTTTGCATGGGATGATAGAGGAATGTATTAAGGTTAAAATTCTATTTTTTTGAGTTGTTATAATTGAGTTTAGCTCAAGTTATGAACAAAATAATGCTCGTTGCTCTGTTCAGAAACTAGGGTTTTCAGCGAGCTAATTAAATTCATATATTTCTTTCCAACTGTTAAAAAGTTATGATATTTGGAACTAATTTTTTGTAGATTCTTATGTATTTTTTTCCCAAAAGGAGAAGTTCTAATTCATCATTTTTTGAGACTTATGGTAGACAGTGTATTCTTACTGTCATGTGGTTATGTAAAACCCTACTCTTTTGAGGGTTTAATAGAAATGCTTGATTTTGGAGTTGATAACTGCCGAGAATGGTTAGAGTGAAGTCCTTAGAGTGTGTTTAAGAGTTTTAGAGCCTAAGAATACCAAAGAAAAGTGAGTGTTGAGTCCTTTTAAGGTTTAGTCTAAGAAAAATGGCTTGTAAATCAAGTTCGCATGGTATAATTTTCCATCTCCATTGAAAGATTAGAGTAATCTTGTTAGATTTTTGTAAGAACCACATTTTTCTTGTTCTTTATAGTCCATTGTGTTTGAAGTTTCCTTCCCTCTACATCATTCTTGGTATCAAAGCCCAAAAAGATTTGGTAGTGAAAGTTGTCCAAGTTATCAAGATTTTGTATAAGGTTGTGTGTGAAGGTATTGGGGTACCAAAAGACTAGGCCGGAGGAAAAGAAACAAGCCTAAGGTGAGGTATCATGAAGACAAGAAGATTCAGCAACAAGGTAAGAGAGAAAGAGTCAACAAGGCAGTGATCTACGTCTGCTACTACTGCGAGAGCACCCCAATTTGCACATTCTGTTGTGCCGCAACCACCAAAGATCTCCTCCAACGAGGTATCATGGCATCCCTAACATCAAATGTTGCTCCTCCACCACCACCATCTCTACCTCCACCCCCACTGTCATCTCCTCCTCTATCCCCACTGGCATCTCTCTCCTCCTCACCTCCATCACCCCTCCCTCTCCTTCATTTAGGTGTCCTCTCCTTATCATCGTCCAAGGCTGGAACTGGATCATCGGGGATAGATATCCTAGGAAAAGGATGTGTGATGAAGTACTCAGCATAATCCTTTGACAACACAACCTTTGTAACCTCTGGATGATAGGCGCACATCACAGGTTGTAACTCATAATACTCTTGACATGCTGCATCATATGACAAAAGGGGCCCCCACTTTGGTATATCTTGATGCCTCCGAGCATATGTGGCCACTCCCTAGGGAATTCCCTACACTCTATCATACCGTCGATGCACCCTGTCTAGCAGAAACCTCTCAATAACAAAACGTGTCTACCCAATCAAAAATTTGGCTGTGCAAAAGTAAGGCATCACCAATTGATCCTCTTCCCACTGCTCACAGTCTAGGTATAACCACCATCTCATAGTATCGAGATCATCAAGCACTTGTCTCCAGTAATCTTGTTTTCCTAGCTTATGTTGGACAACTGGGCCTCTGTATCCATACACATATGGCCTTCCAATCGACCCAAACTTGTCTGCAACTGGTCGAGTAACAACTATGTGCTCCCATTCCTAGATCTGTAATAATTTGACCCCGACTGATACGCTGGTAGCTCCAAGATAGACTACTTGGTGAAGATCATGATATAAATGTGAGAGCATACATGAATCCCAAGCATATCGGGTACCCTATAGAATCTTTTTCTCTAATGTCTGACCCCAACCAATAGATAGTCCCTTCGACCTACAGTCGAGACATAAGAAACCACCAACAAAACCAACAAGTACAAAAGGTAGCGGGGCATAACTCTCACACATCTCCTGCCAGGGTATCTCGTACCCATTGATCTGATCATCATGAAATATCCTTCAAAGGGCATCTGTCCCACCCTACTCTATATGATCATATGTGACTATATCTCCTACCACAGGAATCTGTAGGATGCGATATACATCCTCTGACATCATAGTCATCTCGCCAATAGCTAGATGAAAAGTGTTGTGGTCGCTATGCCACCGCTCTACTAAAGCTATTAGTGGTGCCCAGTTAATCCTAACCTGGGGCATATCAATCAAGTAGTATAACCCACATCTCTTAATAAGATCCCACTCAACCTGACTCAAGTGAAGAACTAGCTCCCAAGTCCATGGGAAGCGCTCCCAAGATATGAGGACTCCTAAATCACTCTCCTATTATCATCACACATCACAAAATCACTAAATGTTGTAAATCAATCTAACATCAATTAGCCTATCAATCTATCAATCTATCAATGCACCTCGCCTATCATGAGGTCAATCAATCAATCTACCATTGCACCTCTCCTATCATGAGGTCAATCATCATCAATCAATCATCAAATCTCACCTATCATGAGATTGATAATCATCTTATCTATCAACATCATCAATCAATATCAACCCAAAGGCCGATGCGATCAAAAAACATTCAACACAAGGAAAAATACCAAAATTTCTCAATTCTAGCATGGATGCACCATAACAGTGCTTCTATGTGCTCAAACATCAATTCGCTAGAAAATTTATTCTATGTGTTATAACAGTCCACGCATGCGCCAATTTCATGAATGCACCAAACTTTCTCATCAATGCGCTATAATAGTGAATGTATGCGCTACTTTATTGGATGTGCTAATTCACCTAATAAATGTGTTAAATCATGCCACCTATGCTCTCAAAAACCAATGCGTTAAAAAAACCAACTTATGTGCTACATCGGGTTATGTATGTGCTAAAACTATCAATATATGTGCCAAAACATCTAATCTATGTGCTAAAATAGGTCACTTATGCGCTACAATATCCTACGAATGTGCTAAAATGTGTGAACATAAATTTCAAAATTTCAAAAAGGTAGGAAAATTAATTCAAATTCACAAAAGGGAGGTTTCTAGAATTTTGTAATGGAGGTTCGTACACTGCTGGACGGTTGTGCCATCGCATGCGCTCGAACAGATGTGTCTGAATGGGGATCACCATTTTTTCTCCAAGTGCTCAAAGTTGCTCAATCTCTCAAATTTCCACAATCACAATGCACAAATGACTTTATTTTTCACTTTTTACCTATTAAAAGGGGAATTAAGATGGGTAATTAAGTGGCATTATTTTATTTTATTTTTCAAAAGGGGTTTAAATTATCAATTCATCAAATGCTGGCAGCTTAATCATCATTTTCGGGAGATAAATTGTTCTTGCATCATAAAATCATCAAATTATCAAAGTTTCAAAAAAATTCAAAAAATCATAAAAAAATCCAAAAAATTCAAAAGTCCACCGATTTATCTCCCAAGGGGGCATATATTCATCATCATATGAAAAATCCAGCGTCTGGGGCATATCAAAATTTTTCTTTGAAGCAATGTGTCTGTGCACATCACTTCAAAGAGGCGCACAATATATACACATAAAAATGGTCTAAAGCACAATTAATTAAATACTAGTTATTTAATTAATTAATTTTAATTCCTCTACTAATATAAATAAATTGATAAATTTATTTGTATAGTTCACCACCTTAATTCTTCTATTCCAAAATCATTTTTCCTCTTGAATTAATTAAATACACAAATATAATTAATTTATTTATTTGATGGATTCCCTCTCAACTAAATTTGAATTCTTTAATTCAAATTTTCCACATTTCTCCATAATTCTCTAACCTCCTCCAACTCACCCTCCACATCATCCCATGTCACATGATTTTAATTATTCCTAATTTCTAAATTAGGAATATCCATCCACAACCTCCTAAAAAAATTGGACACTTGGCTCCTTCCTTCAATTGATGCTCTTTAACACTTGGACATTTGCTCTTCCAAATGGAACAACCCCCATGATTTCCTCCAACTTCCTTATACTCCACCGTTGATCTCCTAGGATCATGATCTCGACCGTCCATCTTTTCCACCTCACTCAAGGCTTGGAAAAATCTATAAATAGGAGGCCAATCTACAACTTTCATATGTAGAATTGATCATAAACTTATGCTGCAAGAATCATACTAGCATTTTAGAGAGCATTGGCTTAGGATCTTTGGTTTGCATTTAGTTATAGTATTGTTATAATGACAATTTTATTTTGTAGAATCATAGCCTTGCATTAGTTTTATAGAATTCATCTCAGCATTACATTTAGAATTGCATCTCATCATTAGCAACAATCTTTACATCATTTACACAACAGTAATTTCATCCATCATTCAGTCTTTTATATCCAAAAATACAAAAACATGTCAATGTAGGCATTTAGCTTTGCATTTTATAAATATTCTCGTCTCTTAGGTTGCCATATGATAAATTCATGTGCAACACATAAATAGATCTGAGAGCATGCATGAATTTGAGGATCCTTAAGTTTAGAGAGAAATGAAATGATTTTAAAGAGTAGATATAGCAGTTTGTTTTGTTATTTCAATCTCTTTCATGTAAGACGTTTCATTGATGCGTGTTGGTTTTACTTTGCCAATTCCCCCATTTTAATACCACACAAATACTATTAATGTTTTTTATAAAGTAAATAAATTAAAACCTATAGTTAATATAGAACTAATTAAATAATATGTTAATTATTTTATGGTGCGATGATTAGAATGAAGGGATTAAATTATTAAATTAAATATTTTATAGTGAAATTAGTGATGGATGGGAACTATAAGGTAAGATGAAAATTATAAAAATAACAATGAAATGGAAGTTGTGAATAGTGGTGAAATAAAATAAAATAATTTAAATTATTTATAGAAGGGATGTAGTTACGAAAAATGGGAGAGGTAATTAATAAATTAGTTGTAGTTAATTGATAAAGGGGATTTTTAGTTATTTTTGAGAAAAATGAATCTCGGAGCTTGGCCATGAAGGATTTTTTCTATTCTTGGTGTTTTTGACAAGTTCAAACCTAGATTTGGAGCTTCTTGTATTGGACTTCTGTATAATTATTGAGGAAGTTCAAAGTTGAAAGTTGGATTTAAGAGAGATTAGCATCAAGATCTCAACTTAGTCAATCAGACGAAATTAGGTTCCCTTCTTCTCTAATTTTTCTTTGTCTCTGTTAATGAAAAGAAAGTTGCATGGTAAAATTGAACAATATTTAATTATTAAAGTATTTGAGATGATGTAATTTAGTATCTTCTTGTCTCATGACATCGATTATTATTCCCAACCGTACATTTTGTTTCTGTAAAATAAATTAAAAGACTCTTTAAATATGTATTTGGGGGCGTTTGATTTTTTCCCCTATCTACAAAAAATAATAGACCGATTCTATTAAGTTGATATTAGTTTATTCACCTTATTTCCCTTTTATTTCTGAAGCCTTCATCTTGGAAATTGATTGTTTGATGCCCTTTCCATACTTCTTGACGCGTCTTAATTTTGTAATGGATGTCGCTATTGCATACTCTAATTTATATTTAGTCGCTTGCACATTGTATGTTGATGTATTTTCTCAGGAGTTTTATTTGTCTCTTTACATAGTGGTAAGTCTTGCTTGACCACAGTTTATTCCAATTACCTGGAACCCCATATCGAATTCTCCCAAAACCTTGCTAGATAATTTGTGTCTGCAAATGAATTCTAAGCGTTAGAATACTATGTGATTCAATGCAATTAGACCGAGCTTGAAGGTATAAACCATCACTAGCTTTGTATCTCTCTTGTTGGTTGTGACTTAATGGAACCCGATTTCATGTTGTCGCCCTCTTTTTACTGATGGTCATTTGATGTATGTGCCTTTATGTCACTCTTTCTTTTGAGATTATCATGCTCTGCTCGCTATGAGTATTGCCTCACTGTAAACCGAGTTTTTGATTATTCGAGCTTTCACTCATATCATTGGTATTTGTTAATTATATTGTATATCATCTGCTTCTCTGAGCTATGCCTTGATTTATATTCCTTCATTTATCATTTGGTAAAATTTTGTTGTCATCGATATAATCCTTATTGAATGTTGAAGCAATTCAATTATCTTTAGTTATCAGCAGGTTTCAATTGATATAATCTTTGATTGAAATTCAATATAAATTTGATTACTATTAGCAATCTTTAGATTTCATAATATTCTCTTACGCGTTTTGATTCGCCATCCTCCCCAATCGATGCGCCTATTAGCATGTGTTTGACAAAATGATGATAGTTATTGAAAATGGTAACTGTGGTAAACAAAATGATGTTGAATTTGATGCTTTATACAAACGACTCATATATAATGAGATTCAATTTTTTTTTTTATATATATATACATATATATATGTGTGTATATGTGTATAACTATATATAGAATTAAACATATTCTCAACTGTATTCTAGATGATATAATTTAGTATCTTCTTGTATCATGGCATCGATTATTATTCCCAACTGTACATTTTGTTTCTGTAAAATCATTTTAAAGACTCTTTAAATCTGTATTTGGGGGCATTTCGTTTATTCCCCTATCTGTAGAAAATAGTAGACCAATTCTATTAAGTCAATATTAGTTTATTCACCTTATTTCCCTTTTATTTCTAAAGTATTCATCTTGGAAATTGATTGCTTGATGCCCCTGCCATACTTCTTGATGCGTCTTAATTTTGCAATGGATGTCACTATTGCAAAATCTAATTTATATTCAGTTGGTTGCACATTGCATGTTGATGTATTTTCTCGAGAGCTTTATTTGTCTCTTTACATAGTGGTAAGTCTTGCTTGACCATAGTTTATTCCAATTACTTGGAACCCCATATCAAATGCTCCCAAAACCTTGCTAGATAATTTGTGTCTGCAAATGAATTCTAAGCGTTAGAATACTATGTGATTTGATGTAATTAGACCAAGCCTGAAGGTATAAACCATTGTTGGCTCTGTATCTCTCTTGTCGGTTGTGACTTAATGGAACCCAATTTCATGTTGTTGCCCTCTTGTTACCGATGGTCATTTAATGTATGTGCCTTTATGTCACTCTTCCTTTTGAGATTATCATGCTCTACTCGCTACAAGTGTTTCCTCACTATAAACTGAGTTTCTGATTATTCGAGTTTTCACTCATATCATTGGTATTTGATAATTATATTGTATATCATCCACTTCTTTGAGCTATGCCTTGATTTATATTCCTTCATTTATCATTTGGTAAAATGTCGAAGAAATTTGATTATCTTTAGTTATCTGCAGATTTCAATTGATATAATATTTGATTGACATTCGATATAAATTCGATTACTATTAGCAATCTGTAGATTCGTAATATTCTCTTACACGTTTTGATTCACCATCCTCCCCAATCGGTGTGCCTGTTAGCATGTGTTTGACAAAATGATGATAGTTATTTAAAATGGTTACTATGGTAAACATAATGTTGTTGAATTTGATGCTTTATATAATTGACTCATATGTAATGAGATTTGATTATATATATATATATGTGTGTGTGTGTGTGTGTGTATAACTATATATAGAATTAAACATTTTTTCAGTTGTATGTGCGAACTTGTACATAATTATCTGAATTACTGTTAATTATAGTAGGTTGAAATGATAAATCCTTTTACCTTTTATATACATGTATATATGTCTATATTGTATGTATATATATACATACACATATATGTATCTATCTTCATTGTTATTTCGAATTTGGAGACTTAATAAATAAGTAAAAGTTAGCTATATGGAAATAGATTATCTTGGTTAAGATGAATATAGAATGTAATAACTATCTGGAAAATAATGTCTCTTTTAGAAAGTACTGTTGTTTGTTTATTAGCTTGAAATATTATGTTTGAGTTTGAAATTTAAATGTTTGGGGGTACTAATGTTGTTGCTCTAAAGAAGAGTCTTTGGGTGTTAATGATTTTTAAAGTCTTCTAGAGGCTTGGGAAGTACGATATGGTTTGAATTATTGTGTTGGATCCTTGTTTTAATTCATATTAGAATTGCTATGTCTTTTGGTGGGGAAACCAACCATGCATTGTTTACTTGCTCCTTGGTTGATTCTTGTGTGGGATGGTTCATGCCTCACCTTCGTGTATGTTCATACATTTATGATATTTTGTGCATATTGGTTGCCCTGTTGTTTCAGTTGGGTTTCTAGTTGTGGAAGGGGGAGTGGCTCTCAATGGGGGGTGACTCACAAAGTGGCATCTAGGACAACCCATGCAGGATTTTACTAATCAAGTGATAACCTAATTATTTAACTAGGGGTAGGGTAGAATTTCACTTTAACTAAGATAATTAGATGCCTCACCCATGCTTGTAGTGCTCGTTCAGGCTAAGGATGGGTTGAGAAGGCTTGGTCGGCAAGACCAATTTCCTTGTCTACACAAAAGGATAATTGGTCCCGCATGTGTCACCCTATGAGGCCAACATCAAATGTGCTACTGTTAGGACAACAATAGATGAGGGTCAGTGTCTAGAGAAAGATTGTCAAGACAACCCATGATAGGACCATGTGATGATAATCTCCCCTGCTACAACCTAGCACTCTCAGGCTTATATTTCCCTATGATGTATATGTGTGCCTCTAGATGCAATATCGTGTTGTGTGGTGTTATTTTGTATTTACTTGTTGTATTCATTTTAGTCTTATTGTGTCAATAGATTGTCTACATGATGTTATTTTGGTGGTGGGACCCTTTTGCTATCTCCTAGCATAGGGGTGGACCTTACGGTTCCACATGGTCAGGTGGAATGTGCATTATACTTCATTGGGTTTCCTCTCTTGTACATGTTCATGGTGACTTCTCCTAGAATTCGAAGACCTCTGCACTTGACCCTATACTTGTGGATTACATTTCATGTATATACATTGTATCTTTACTCTCTTGTATTATGTAACATACTTCTAATGTACTCCCCTCACTTGAGCTCAAGGAGATAATGCTAATTACAATGTAATGGCGTAACATTATAATTCTATGTAGAACTCTCTCTCTCTCTCTCTCTTGTAATTGATAAGTTAATGAAGTTTATTTTAATAGAAGCTATGGTTGAATTTCCATGATTAATGATGTTACTTCTGATATTAGGATTAGAGATATATGTTTTAATTTAGGTGAGAATGTATTAGTGAACCTTGAAGGCATTGTCAAAATTGGGAAGTACTCAAGATTTGATATCTTGGGGAGTGACTTCCTCGGGTCTAGAAATCTTGAGAAGTCACTACTCAGGATATCTTATCTTAATGAAATTCTTAGAGCGTCATGATGTCAGGACACGTTAGGTGATGACGTAGTCTAATTATGTATGTGTAGAGATGCTTATCATTCTCATTATATTATCTTGCAAATTTAATGATAGACTATCTTTTGTGGTAATGGACAATATGATGATGTAGTTAACTAGATGGATTTTATAATACATTATAGTGGCATGTCATGGTTTTTTCTTCTTATTAGTTGAAATGGTTTAATACAATGAGTTTTTAATTCTTGTCAATTTGTTTTATGGAGATCTAGTAGCGTAGTCATGGACCTTAGAGGACTTAGGTAGGATACAAATTAATGTTCATTTGTAATCCTTAATACATTTTTACTTTTTTTTTTAAATCCGTTTTTATGTGTAGTTTGTGTGTTGTCCTCTAGGGACCTGTGGTGAGGAGTTACACATGGTATCAGAGCCCAAGTTCTAAAAATGGGTACTCTGGGTATATTATGAGCCCATTAGGTCATCTTAGTAGCATTGAATTTTTAAGTGTACGTTTTTCCCTTGTTGACCTCATCTAACACTTTGAACTTGTCTTTGGTGGTGTTTGTGTAGGATAATGCCTAGAGGTAGGGGTTGTGGTCGAGGACATAGTAGAGGTCATGGTGGTGGCCATGGGGATAATCACCACGATTCCCCTCCTTAGAGTTCCCATGATTCTAATCGTGAGGAACAATAGAGTTCCCAGAATAATCAAGGAGGTGGAGATCATAATCCGAGTTAGCTAGGATTGGAGGGCACACAGTTGTGTCACTTACTTGAGGAGATTCTTAATCATCTTGGCCCAAGACCATAGGGTTAGCAGTTGATTTTTAGAGAGAGGGAGAGGTCTCCTAGGAGAAAGAAGGTTACTGCAGAGCAGGAGACAATTTTAGCTAGGTATATGAGGGATCTGTTGAGAGATCGTCCTCCTACTTTTGAGGAGACTGACAGTGGTTTGGAGGCTGAGACATGGTTAATTGATTTGAATAGGTGTTTTTCTATGCATCCATATGGAAGAAACAACAAGCCTAGGTGTGCTATCATACATCTCTGATGTTTTGCTTCCACGTGGTGGCATTTGGAGGAGCATAAGCTTCATTTGGATATAGATTCAGTCTCATGGGAGATGTTCTTAGAGAGGTTTAGATCTCGGTTCTTATCTAATCATTGGAGATAGTGTTGTGCAAATGAGTTCCATGAGCTGAGCTAGATGGCGATGTTAGTTGAGTAGTATGAGCAAAGATTTTATGAGCTTAAGCAGTATGCTGGCATAGGTGATGATAAGGGTATGTTAGTAAAACACTTTATCAGGGGCTTGAACACCTGGATAAGTGGGGGTGTTCAAGTATTTGAGCCAAAAATGATGGATATGGTTGTGGAGAAAGCTTGGTTAGTTGAGGAGAATTTTGCTATAGCTTTAGGTGGTCATACAAGTGTGTAGATTGGTAGTGCACCTCCAACAGGTTTTAGTTCTCGAGGTGGCTAGACTTAGTTAGCAGGTCCATTTAGGAGTCACCAGGCACCCTTTAAGGGTGGTCAGTAGCAACAACTCTCGCAGTCAAAACATAAGAACTTGCAGTCTCGCTAGGGTGATAGATTTCAGTCTAGGAAGAATCAAAGTTGGTAGAGAGATCAACACTACCATTTGGATTAGCCGGCTCAGAGTTCTCAGTGTATAGTTGGTAGAGGTAGTTTTCAGCAATCTACTGCACCTCTAAGTGGTAGAGATTTCGACAGAGGTACAAGGTGCTTCTCTTGGGTCAGTAGGGTCACATTTCTTGACAATGTCCTCAGAAGAGAACATCTAGGTTTAGTCAAAGATTGGTGGCTTCAAATCCGACAGTGGGAGATGCAAGCAGATCACATAGGGTATTTGTAGTGATTGATAACCGCTAGGTTGAGCATCAGGGTACAGTGGTTGAAACTTCAGGTGTGTTACAGGATAGTAGAATCTCTATTCTCTTTGATTCAAGTGCTTTAGATTCATTTATTTCTCCTTCCGTAGTAGTGTGATGTGGATTGATGGCAGTGACGTAGGACAATAGGTGGTAGGTCAATTTGGCCTCTGGTGCTAAGGTTGATACCGAGTCTCTCATTCATGGTTGTAGTTTGAGGATTGGATCTCTTTGCAACATAGTAGACCTTCTTGTTATACCCCTAGGGTGATACAATATTGTATTGGGAATGGATTGGTTAGAGGCTCACATAGTATTCATAGATTTTCATCATAAGTTAGTGCAGTGTATAGATGACTCTGGCAGTGAGGTTGAGGTAGTTGGGGTTCAGAGGCCTATTTCCTTAAGGATGATCTCAACTATGTAGTTGAGGAGGTGTATATGGCAGGGATGTCAATTGTTTGCAGTGAAATTTAATGATTTGGAGTTAGGAGAGAGCCAAGAGGAAGTGTCTCTTGATAGTCATCCTATGCTTAGGTAGTGGTGCAGGAGCACATTAAGGTCTTTTGGAGAGATCTTGCAAATTTTGGCTTGTAGGTGGTTCTAGCCAACCACCAAGGGAGTAAGGACTATGATGTAAAGTCCCAAGAGTGTTTTTGATGAGTGAATTGGAAATAGATTTGTTAGGGGCTTGAGGTTTGGGTAAGTCTTAGACACTGTGAGCATTTTGAGCAATGTTGCCTTGGCTATTTGTCCAAAAAGTTGGAAAATGGCATTAATGATGCTCTAAGCCCGACCCAAGGGTCCTAGCACATGGGAGAAAGGTGTATAAGGTCAAAAAAACCCTAATACCTGAGGAGGAGGATTGTTTTCATGAATTGAGACTTGGAGAGTACATTTTTGTGTTTGGAAGAGAGCAAGTTTTCATTGAATTTATGTGTTTGAGCCTTCATCCAATCAAGAATGGAATGAAAGGACTTATCTGATGCTTTGATTCTTTTATTTGTGTCAATTAATTACCTTGTGTAGCATTAGATTAGTCATCTAGACCGTCTGGTTATCTTTTTGCAAGTTTTTGGTGTTCTTGGTCTCATTGCCGGTTCAGGCCAGTTTTATAAAAAAATGATCCCCACTTGAATTCCCATGGAAAAGCTACCATGGCCACTTGGAATCAAGTAGGGGACTATATGTACAGTCTAAATATGGTGTTTGGAGTCTTTTTGTGCAGGGGAGTTGATAAAATCATCAAGCACTAGGCGAGTGCAAGTGCATTCTGGCTAGTAGCTTGGAGAGGACAGCAGTAAGGAGAGTTGCTAAATGGATTGGTTTGTGCCAATAAAGAGTATGGGAGTGTAGGAACATGTATCTCAGACATGTGTGAGTCAGGAGGAGAGTTGAGGAGGTGGTCGAAGCCCTCAAAGAAGGAAAAGGAGCCAAAAACCCTAGAAACCCTTAAAAATAGGGGGTTTGAGGACAGCCATATGTACGGACACTTGTAGGACCTAAGACCTGATAAATCTTGGAGCCTTGATAGTCAATAGAAAGAATCTACATAAACATTTGGGGGTTATTAAGACTGTTTGAGAGAGATGTCAAGAAAACGGGTTCTAGGAGGCCTAATTGGGGTAGAAGGCTACAAGGCCCAAATTGAGTTTTTCAAGGAAGCGATGGGTAAAAAGGGAAATAATCCAATAGGATGGATTAGTGAGGAGACAAACCAAAAAAGGGACAACTAGAATACCCTTCCTAGCCCTGGAGTGGTTAGGACACTTTTGGGTCAGTGTGGAGCCCAAGGAAGCTTAGTGGTGGATTGGGAGTGATGGTGAAGAATTTGAAATTGGTGGAGAGTCTTACGTGGTGAGAGGGGTTTAGGAGTGATCCATGAGTGGGGTAGAGATGAATACCCTAGGAAGACTAGAGATTAGGTCTTGGGAAGAGCAAGAGTTCTCTTGAGGGAAAGGACTCCCCATCAAATTGGTATCAGAGCCAGAGAAAGGCTTGGGAATTGAGAAGTGAATGTCAGAAGGAAGTGAATCCATAGGAGAGAACACCATGGTGAAAAATGTAGAGCTAGCTAGAGACTTGATAGAGCAACAAGAAAAAAATAGATGCCTTGAAGAGGTTGTGAAGGAGATGAAGCAAAAACTAGAAAAGGTGGCAGAGTCGGCAATTAAGATGAAAGTGCAATTAGCAGAGGATAAAGGCAAGGGTAAGGGCCACGTTGAGGAAGAAATAGAGCCAGAACCTAACCCTCCATTAGCAGAGGAAACCTTCCTTAAAGCATTGAAGGTATTAAGTGGCAAGGCACTAGAAGGCATCCCTATTTTCACAAGAAGAATGGATGCAGAGTTAGTTATGGAATGGATAGAGGGAATGGAGAATCACTTTGAATGTGATGGAATTACAGAGGCACAAAAGGTGAAGATAGCCAAATCAAGGTTAAGAGGACAAGCATTAACTTGGTGGAAGTTCTTGCAAGAAGAAAGAGAGAAGGAAGGCAAGAAGCCAATAGGAAATTGGAAGACAATGGTGGCTAAAGTAAAAGAAAATTATCTACCTAAGGACTATGACATCCAATTGCATAAGAAGAGGCAAAATCTCAGACAAAGAGAACTAGATGTAGCTGCCTACACAGAAGAGTTCCAAAAGCTAAGCCTTAGGTCTAGAGTGCAAGAAATTGAAAGCATTAAGGTTGCTAGGTATTTGAACGACCTTAGATGGAACATACAAGAGGAGTTGAGTCTCTTCACACTTAATACCTTCCATAGCTATTATCAGATGGCTATTAAAGTGGAAGAGAAACTGAAAAAGAAACAAGATTCTAACACTAGGGGTAAAGGAAGAGGTAGAGACCCTAGAGGTGGACATAGAGGAGGTTTTGGTGGAAGGAGAAATGAGAATAGAAGCCAAGGAGATTCAAAGGTTGGTGAACAATCCCATGAGGCAAATAGTAGAGGGGGATATAGAGGTAGAAGCTCTAACAATGGTGGAAGAGGCAGATCAGGAGGATTTGGGAGAAGTTCTCATTTTGCTTCCATGAAGTGTTATAATTGTGGACAGTTGGGTCATCCGGATTATACGTGTCCTAACAAGCCAACATCTTCACAAGGTGAGAGGAAGATTACCTATGTTCAAGAAGAGGAATGTTCCAAACATTCAGAGGTGAGTCTAGATTCTGAGAAAGGAGAGAATCTCATGTTGAGAAGGATCTTGATCAAAGCACCTACCAAGGATGAACACAAATAGAGGAGAGCTCTTTTTAGAGTCAAGTGCAAGATACTAGGTAAAGTCTGCAAGGTCATAATTGACTCAGGATCTACTGATAATGTCATATCAGAGGAGGCAGTACAGAAGTTGAACCTCATCAAGATACCCCATGTGTGTCCTTACAAGGTTACTTGGCTGAATAAGGGGCAGAATATATTGGTCAATGAACTAGTATGGGTTGAGTTTTCTATAGGGAAGTATCAAGATAGGATACTATGTGATGTGTTACCAATGGATGCATGCCATCTATTGCTTGGAAGACCATGGAAATATGACAGGGAGGCAGTACACCATGGCAAGGAGAACAAGTACTCATTCAAGAAGGATGGAGTGACTTACAAAATACAGTCTTTGATAGAAGAAGGCACAGTGGAAAAGGCAGAAACCAGTGTACTTTTGATGAGTAGAAAGGAATTCCTAAGAGACATGAAGGAGGAAGAAGGATTTGTCTATGCAATCATGTTGAAACCAAAGGAGGAGGAGTCACCTAGTCAGCTACCTATGACAACAGAAGTGAAACAACCGTTGGATCAGTTCAGGGATATTATTTGTGAAGGCACACCAGCTACACTACCACCTAAGAGGGCAATTAGTCATCAAATAGACTTTGTTCCAGGAGAAACATTGCCTAACAAGGCTGCATACAAGATGACATCAGAGCAAAACAAGGAGATAGCAAGGCAAGTTCAAGAACTTTTGGACCAAGGGTTGATCAAAAAAAGCATAAGCCCATGTGTTGTTCCAATGGTGTTGGAACCTAAGAAGGGAGATAAGTGGAGAATGTGTACTAATTCTTAGGCAATAAATAAGATAACCTTTAGATATAGGTTTCCTCTTCCTAGGATAGAAGACTTAATGGACTGTTTAGGGAGTGCTAAGTACTATTCCAAAATTGATTTGAAAAGTGGCTATTATCAGATTAGGATGAAAGAGGGAGATGAATGGAAGTCAACATTTAAAACCATAGAGGGGTTGTATGAATGGTTAGTGATGCCATTAGGGCTTACAAATGCACCTAGCACTTTTATGAGGGTGATGAATGAGGTTTTAAAGGACTATATTGGAGTCTTTGTGGTTGTCTACTTAGATGATATTCTCATCTTTAGCAAAATAAAAGAAGAACATATGAAGCACCTAGAACTTGTGTTGAAAAAACTTCAAGAGGAGAAGCTCACCATAAATCTTGAGAAAAGTGAGTTCATGAAGCAAGAGTTAGTCTACCTTGGATTTGTAGTATCTCAAGGGAACTTGAAGATGGATAAGAGCAAAGTGGAAGCCATTCTTAGTTGGCCTACTCCCAAGACAGGGACTGAAGTTAGGAGTTTCCATGGATTAACACAATTCTATAGGAAGTTTGTTAGAAGATTTAGTGAAATCTGTGCACTGGTCCTTGACACCATCAAAGGAGGACTGAAAAGAAATTTTTGTGGACCAAAGAAGCCAATGAAGGATTTGAAAGATTGAAGAGGGAGATAGCTACCCAACCTATCCTAGTTTTACCAAGTTTTGACAAACCATTCATAGTGGAATGTGATGCAAGTAACATAGCAGTAGGTGCTATCCTAAGCCAAGAAGGCAGGCCAGTGGAATTCTTTAGTGAAAGGTTGAATGAATCAAAGTCTAGGTACTCATCCTATGACTTAGAGCTTTATGCTTTGGTACAGGCTCTCAAGAAGTGGAGGCACTTCCTATTGCCCAAGGAATTTGTGGTATACACTGGCAATCAGGCCTTAAGTTACATCAATACTCAAGAGAAGCTTAGTTTGAGGCACATCAAATGGATGGAGTTTTTGCAGTCATAAACCTTTACTATCATGCACAAGAAAGGGGTTAACAACAAGGTTGCAGATGCCCTTAGTAGGAGATTGCTTACCATTCAAGAGATACAATTGTAGAGCACAGGGGTTGAAGGATTCAAAGACCTATATGAAGGAGATTTTTATTTCTCAGAGATCTACAAGGTATGTTTTGATTTTGAAAACCATTTTCACAGTGAATATGTAGATTATACTTTGCAGAATGGTCTATTGTTTAGAGGGAAACAATTATGTGTTCCAAGAGGTTCCATGAGGGAGAATCTTATTCAAGAAAATCACAATGGCAGTTTGAGTGGACACTTTGGATTGAACAAGACCCTAGACTTAGTGGAGAGGTTCTATTGGTGGCCTAAGATGCAAAGGGATGTAAGAAGGTATGTGGAGCAATGTGGAGTGCATCAAAAGGCAAAGGGAACATCAATAAATGCAGGACTTTATCAGCCATTACCCATCCCAAATAAACCATGGGAGTGCATAAGAATGGACTTCATAGTAGGGCTACCTAGGACACCGACTGGTTTTGACAGTGTGTTTGTGGTAGTGGACAGATTCAGCAAGATGAGCCATTTCATCCCATGCAAAACAACACATGATGCAAATCAGATTGTACACCTATTCTTCAAGGAGGTAGTAAGGATACATGGGTTGCCAAGGAGCATAGTTGCAGACAGAGATGTGAAGTTTATGGGACATTTTTGGAAAACTCTTTGGAGGAGGTTAGGAACCAACTTCTCTCATAGTTCATCATATCATCCTCAAATGAATGGATAGACAGAGGTGATAAATAGGGTACTTGGTAACTTGTTGAGATGTTTAACTAAGGAGTATGGACAAGGATGGGAACAAGTGATTCCACAAGCATAATTTGCTTACAATGATAGCACAAATAGGACTATGGGTAAGAGTCCATTTGAGATAGTATATGGCTTACATCCAAGGGGTGTATTTGAGTTGAGAGATCTAAAAGGTTATGAAGGAATCAGTGGTCATGCTGATGATTTTGCTTAGTCAATGAGAGAGGTTCATGAGCAGGTAAAGAAGACATTGATAGAGGCTAACCAAAAGTTGAAGGCTAAAAGAGATGAAGGGAAGAGAGATCTAAAATTTGAAATAGGTGATATGGTGATGGTATAATTGAACAAGGAAAGAATACAGAAAGGAATATCAAGTAAGCTATAGATGAAAAGTATTGGGCCATGTAAAGTGTTGGCTAAGTATGGATCAAATGCTTACAAGGTGGAGTTACCCAAGGAGATGTCTATTTTGCCTATCTTCAATGTGAAGGACTTGGTGAAGTATAAAGGACCAGAAATGGATGAGGAACAATATAATGATGAGGTTAGTAAGGATGTGAAAGAACTCAAGGTACCTGATCAGATCAGACCACAAGTGGACAAGATTCTAGACTCAAGGGTGAAGAAGAAGACTAGGCACAAGACATACATGGGGCACCTAGTGAAGTGGAGACATCAACCAGAGTCAGACGCTACTTGGATAGTATAAAGTGACTTTTAGAAGCATGGAATTAGTGAGGAGTCTTGACACCACAGGTTCCTTAATTTCTTTTTTGCAAGGGGAGAATGGTGCAGGAGCACCTTAAGGTCTTTTGGAGAGATCTTGCAAATTTTGGCTTGTAGGTGGTTCTAGCCAACCACCAAGGGAGTAAGGACTATGATGTAAAGTCCCAAGAGAGTTTTTGATGAGTGAATTGGAAATAGATTTGTTAGGGGCTTGAGGTTTGGGTAAGTCTTAGACACTGTGAGCATTTTGAGCAATGTTGCCTTGGCTATTTGTCCAAAAAGTTGGAAAATGGCATTAATGATGCTCTAAGCCCAAACCAAGGGTCCTAGCACATGGGAGAAAGGTATATAAGTTCATAAAAACCAGAATACCTGAGGAGGAGGATTGTTTTCATGAATTGAGACTTGGAGAGTACATTTTTGTGTTTGGAAGAGAGCAAGTTTTCATTGAATTTATGTGTTTGAGCCTTCATCCAGTCAAGGATGGAATGAAAGGACTTATTTTATGCTTTTATTATTTCATTTGTGTCAATTAATTACCTTGTGTAGCATTAGATTAGTCATCTAGACCGTCTGGTTATCTTTTTGCAAGTTTTTGGTGTTCTTGGTCTCATTGCCGGTTCAGGCCATTTTTATAAAAAAATGATCCCCACTTGAATTCCCGTGGAAAAGCTACCATGGCCACTTGGAATCAAGTAGGGGACTATATTTACAGTGTAAATATGGTGTTTGGAGTCTTTGTGTGTAGGGGAGTTGATGAAATCATCAAGCACTAGGCGAGTGCAAGTGCATTTTGGCTAGTAGCTTGGAGAGGACAACAGCAAGGAGAGTTGCTAAATGGATTGGTTTGTGCCAATAAAGAGTATGGGAGTGTAGGAACATGTATCTTAGACATGTGTGAGTCAGGAGGAGATTTGAGGAGGTCGCTGAAGCCCTCAAAGAAGGAAAAGGAGACAAAAAACCCTAGAAACCCTTAAAAGTAGGAGGTTTGAGGACAGTCATATGTACGGACACTTGTAGGACCTAAGACCTGATAAATCTTGGAGCCTTGATAGTCAATAGAAAGAATCTACAAAAAAATTTGGGGGTTGTTAAGACTGTTTGAGAGAGAAGTCAAGAAAATGGGTTCTAGGAGGCCTAATTGGGGTAGAAGGCTACAAGGCCCAAATTGAGTTTTTCAAGGAAGCGATGGGTAAAAGGGGAAAGAATCCAATAGGATGGATCAATGAGGAGAAAAACCAACAAAGGGACAACTAGAATACCATTCCCTAGCCCTAGAGTGGTTAGGACACTTTTGGGTCAGTGTGGAGCCCAAGGAAGCTTAGTGGTGGATTGGGAGTGATGGTGAAGAATTTGAAATTGGTGGAGAGTCTTATGTGGTGAGAGGGGTTTAGGAGTGATCCCTGAGTGGGGTAGAGAGGAATACCCTAGGAAGACCAGAGAATAGGTCTTAGGAAGAGAAATAGTGCTCTTGAGGGAAAGGACTCCCCATCAGGTAGTGTGTTGATGTCTTTCCTAGCGAGATACCAGGGATGCCACCTAAGCGTGACATCAATTTTAAGATAGATCTTGTACCTGAAGCCGAGCCCATTTCATGAGCTCCATATCAAATGACCACTTCAGAGCTCAAGGAGCTCGAATTACAACTTGAGGAGTTTTTGGTGAAGGGATTTATTCATCCTAGTGTCTCTCCTTGGGGAGCACTGGTGATTTTTGTGAAAAATAAGGACAGATCCCTTCGATTATGCATTGATTACCGATAGTTGAATAAGGTGAGAGTAAGGAATAAATATCCATTGCCAAGGATCGATGATCTATTTTATCAGATCAAGGGTGCTAGGGTATTCTCGAATATTGATCTTAAATAATGATACCATTAGTTGCACATATTCAAGGCAGATATCCATAAGACCACATTTCATACTCGTTATAGACACTACGAGTTCATAGTTGTGTCATTCAGGTTAACAAATGCACCATCGGTGTTCATGAGTTTGATGAATGGTGTGTTTTGCACCTACCTCAATCGGTTTTATCTAGTGTTTCTAGATGATATTTTGATCTATTCGAGGACCATGGAGGAGCATGAGGAGCACTTGAGTTAGGTGTTACAATGTTTGAGAGAGAACTAGTTGTATGCGATTTTTTTGAAGTGTGAGTTCTTCCAGACGGAAGTAAAATTTCTAGGTCATGTTATCTCTGGTGAGGGCATTGTCGTGGATGCTTCAAAGATCCAAGCTATCATGGATTGGCTTGCACCCACTAATGTGGTAGAGGTTCATAGTTTCATGGGTTTGGTAGGTTACTATTGTTGTTTTGTACATGGTTTTTCAAGGATATCCCACCCTATCACTTCTCTTCAGAGGAAAGAGAAGAAATTTATTTGGTCAGAGCAGTGCCAGACAACATTCCAGACTCTTAAGGAGAGATTGGCCAGTGCACCTATATTGGATTTTCTTGATCCTACTGGGGATTTTATGGTTTGTATAGATGCTTCCTTAGAGGGTTTAGGAGCGGTGTTGATGCAGTATGGTCATGTGATTTCCTATGAGTCTCGCAAACTCAAGGATCACGAGTTGAACTATCCTACTCATGATCTAGAGTTAGCCATTGTGGTTCATGCTTTGACGAGATGAAGGCACTTTCTTTTAGGGAATCAGTTTGAGTTGCACAGTGATCGTCATAGTTTGCAATATATTTTCACATAGCCTAATTTGAATGCTAGGCAGAGATGATGGATGGAGTTCCTTTGTAAATATAAGTTTGAGGTGAAATATATTCAGGAAAGGAAAATGTGGTGGTGGATTCTCTTAGTTGACAGAGACATGAGATTTTGGTAGTGACTCTTGGTGTGGACTTGAGGAGCTAGATCCTTTCTACACTTCCTTCAGATAGTTGGTATTAGGAGGTGAAGACTAAGGTGGAGTTAGGTAGAGCTTTAGAGGGCAGGTTTGCAGGATATTCCCTTGAGTCAGATGGCCTTTTGAGGCACTTGGGTCATATTTATGTTCCTTCCTCTAGAGATATTCATACTTTGATCATGTCAAAGGCGCATCAGGCACCTTATTCAGCTCATCTGGGTGTCAAAAATATGCACACAAACCTTCGACAACTATACTTTTGGGCTGGAATGAAGAGAGATATTGCTGATTTTGTGTCTAGATGTCCGGAGTGTCAGAGAGTGAAGGTAGAACATTGGCATCCTACAAGTCATTTGTAGCCTCAGTTGGTCTCGGAGTGGAAATTGGACATTATCTCATTGGATTTTATTATTGGTTTGCTTGTTTCTTCCCGTCAGCATGATGCCATTATGGTCATTGTGGATAGGTTGATGAAGGTGGCACACTTCTCTCTTATCTTATCCTCTTACAATGCATCATCAGTGGATAGAATTTTCATGGAGGACATTGTCAGGTTGCACAGTACTCCTTGCAAGACGATCTCAGATAGGGATCCAGTGTTTACTTTAGCTCTTTGGACGTCCCTGCAACACACTTTGGGAACTCCGTTGAATTTCAGTTCAGCTTATCATGCAGAGACTGATGGGCAGAATGAGAGGGTCAATAAGATCCTCAAGGATATGCTTCAGATGTACATCATGGATCAACAGTCACATTGGGAGGACTACCTTTATTTGGTGGAGTTTGCATATAATAATAGTTATCACAGTTCTATTGGCATGCCTCCCTTTCAGGCATTGTATGGTCATCCTTGTCGGACCCTGTTGAGTTGGGAACATTTGGAGGACATAGTTCTTCATGGTTTGGAGATGCTTTAGGAGATGGATCAACAAATGTTTCACGTTAGAGAGCATTTGGTGGAAGCCCATGACATACAAAAGAAATATGCTGATGCTCATAGGGTTGACCATTAGTTCTCAGTTGGTGACTGAGTTTTCTTGCAGGTGTGACCACAAAAGAGTCCAATCTGATATGGAAAAGTCTCTAAGCTCGCATCGTGCTTCATTGGGCCTTTTGGGGTGTTGGAGATGATTGGTCCAATAGCTTACCATCTTGATTTTCCACCTAGTCTCTCACACATTCATGATGTGTTTCATGTTTCAGTTCTTAGACCCTATTATCCTGATATATCTCATGTCCTTGATTGGAATGCACTATAGGTAGAGGATGGGTAGTTGGCTTTGGAGCCCATGGGCATCATTTAGCACAGACGACGCACCCTCAAGGGATGAGACATTGAGCAGGTTAGGGTCCAGTTGGATCTAAATGATGAGTCTTCTGCTACATGAGAGGATGCTTCTAGGATGAGAGAGTTATATCCATATCTATTTGTAAGCTTCCAAGAGTAAGCCTAATCCTAGGGGGGGATGCAGTGCTCCTTAGTTTGATTTTGCTTTTGGACTGCTACTTGGATGCATTTGGAAATTATGATACTATTTGATGATACTTAGATGATTATGAATCTTTGATACTTTTTTATGATGACATTGTTATATTTGATGTTTATGCTTATATCATGTTCAATAGATATGTTTAATTGTTATGTGAATTATTGTTGATATGAGAATTATGCGTTATTGGATGGATGGTCTATTATGATTTGATATCGGTGTATTAAGTGTCGATGTTTTGGTGAAGGGGAACAGGGTCGCATCACTTGCTTGCATGTGCCCTGTGGTGCTGTGAATTTCCCTTCATGGTGTGATTGATTGTTTGTTTATGTACATGTTCGACCGTGTAGCTTGCTGCAGGTTGCAGGTACCAGGCATCAAATCCACCTGAATTGTCAGGTTTGAGCATGCCTCATACCCAATGGAGATTGTTGATCCAGAGATAGCATCGGGTTCCCCATGTTGAGTCATCACCCTTGATGAGGATGAGTGTTAGTTGTCATTTCTTGTTTATGTGGTCAGTTCGAGTCAGGTTGTCGATGTTGTTGTCATTGTCTTCCGTTTTTCCTTGTGGTTAGGTATTGTTGGGTATGTAGTTTGTTTGTGTTATTTTCTTGATTGATGCTTGATGGATTTTATTTTAAATAAATGAGTATTTTAATATAATTTGTAATTTTAATAAATATTATTAATGTTTTGTTTAAATTAAATAAATTAAAACATATATTTAATATAAAACTAATTAAATAATATGTTAATTATTTTATGGTATGATGATTATAATGAAGGGATTAAATTAATAAATTAAATATTTATAGTGGAATTAATGATGGATGAGAACTATAAAAATAATAATGAAATGGAAGTTGTAAATAGTGGTGAAATAAAATAAAATAATTTAAATTATTTATAGAAGGGATGCAGTTATGGAAAAGGGGAGAGGCAATTAATAAATTAGTTGCAGTTAGTTGATAGAGGGGATTTTTAGTTATTTTTGGGAAAAATGAATCTTGGAGCTTGGTCGTGAAGGATTTTTCCTGTTCTTGGTGTTTTTTTGGTGTTTTCGATAAGTTCAAACCTGGATTTGGGGATTCTTGTATTGGAATTTTGTATAATTTTTGAGGAAGTTTGAACTGAAAGTTGGATTTAAGAGAGCTCAACATCAAGATCTCAGCTTGGTCAAGCAAACAAAATCAGGTTCCCTTCTTCTCCAATTTTCTTTTTCTTTGTTAATGAAAAGAAAGCGGCATGGTAAAATTGAACAATATTTAATTATTAAAGTATTCCAGATGATATAATTTAGTATCTTCTTGTCTCATGGAATCGATTATTATTCCAATCTATACATTTTGTTTCTGCAAAATCATTTTAAAGACTCTTTAAATCTGTATTTGGGGGTGTTTGGTTTATTCTCTTGTCTACAACAATTAATAGACCAATTCTATTAAGTCGATATTAGTTTATTTACCTTATTTCCCTTTTATTTCTAAAGCCTTGATCTTCAAAATTGATTGTTTGATGCACCTGCCATACTTCTTGACACGTCTTAATTTTGCAATGGATGTCACTATTGCATACTCTAATTTATATTCAGTTGGATGCACATTACATGTGGATGTATAATCTCGGGAGCTTTATTTGTCTCTTCACATAGTGGTAAGTATTGCTTGACCATGGTTTATTCCAATTACTTGTAACCCCATATCGAATGCTCCCAAAACCTTGCTAGATAATTTGTTGCCCTATTTTTTTAGTTGGGTTTCTAGTTGTGGAAGGGGGAGTTGCTCTCAATGGGGGTCAACACACAAAGTGGCATCTAGGACAACCCATGTGGGAATTTACTAATCAAGTGATAACCTAATTATTTAACTAGGGGGTAGGGTAGAATTTAACTTTAGCTAAGATAATTAAATGCCTCACCCATGCTTGTAGCGCTCGTTCAGGCTAAGGATGGGTTGAGAAGGTCTGGTCAACAAGACCAATTTCCTTATCTCCATGAAAGGATAATTGGTCTCGCATGTGTCACCCTATGGGGCTGACATCAAATGTGTGACTGTTAGGACAACCATAGATGGGGGCCAAAGTCTAGAGAAAGACTATCAGGACAACTCATGATAGGACCATGCAATGACACTCTCGCCTGCTACAACCTAGTACTCCCGAGCTTATATTTCCCTATGATGTATATGTGTGCCTCTGAATGCAGTAGCATTATTGTGTGGTGTTATATTGTATTTAATTGTTGTATTCTTACTAGTCTTGTTGTGTTAGTAGATTGTCTACGTGATGTTATTTTGGTGGTGGGACCCTTTCGCTATCTCCTAGCATGGCGGGTGGACCTAGTTAGGGCTCCACATGGTCAAGTGGAATGTGCATTGTACTTCATTGGGTTTCCTATCTTGTACATGTTCATGGTGAATTCTCTTGGAATTCAAAGACCTCTACACTTGAACCTATACTTGTGGATTACATTTCCTATATATACATTGTATCTTTACTCTCTTGTATTATGTAACATACTTCTGATGTACTCTCCTCACTTGAGCTCAAGGAGATAATGCTAATAATGATGTAATGGTGTAACATTATAATTCTATGTAGAACTCTCTCTCTTGTAATTGATAAGTTAATGAATATTTTAATATAAGTTATGGTTGACTTGTCATGATTAATGATGTTACTTATGATATTAGGATTATATATATATGTTTTAATTCCTGCTAAGAAATGTATCAGTGAACCTTGAGGGCATTGTTGGAATCGAGAAGTACTCAAGATTTGATATCTTGGGGAGTGATTTCTTGGGGTTTAGGTATCTTGACAAGTCACTACTCAGGATATCTTATATTAAGGAACTTCTTAGAGCATCATGATGTCGAGATATGTTATGTGATGATGTAGTCTAATTATGTATGTGTAGAGATGCTTATCGTTCTCATTATATTATCTTGCAAATTTAACGATAGACTATCTTTTGTGGTAATGGACAATATGATAATGTAGTTAACTAGATGGATTTTATAATACATTATAGTGGCATGTCATGGTTGATTCTTCTTATTAGTTGAAATGGTTTAATACAATGAGTTTTTAATTCTTGTCAATTTGTTTTATGGATATCTAGTATTGTAGTCACACACCTTAGAGGACTTAGGTAGGATACAAATTAATGTTTATTTGTAATCCTTAATACGTTTTTACTTTTAATTTTTTTTTTTTCATTTTTATGTATAGTTTGTGTGTTGTCCTCTAGGGTCCTGAGGTGGGGCATTACAGTTAGAGTCATTCAAGGACTCAAGCCTCCAAGATCACTTGAAAAACCAAAAATAACCTTCTACAAGAGGGAAAAGAAGGAACATAGATTTTTAATAATGGAATCAAGATATGGCCAATATGCAATACTCAAGATTGTAGTGATATATTAGACTGACTCAACTAAACTGAATTATCTTTGATGTACAAATGATTCCTTTATTATAAAGGAAAAATGTGAGATAGGATTAGACAAGATCTTGACATGTGTCTTAGTCCTATGGAATGAGATATCTACCCCAACAAATATTAAATTAATTAGGACACAAGTATTCAATGCCAAAAGATAAAATAAGATTTAGCACGACAACTAACACTAACTAGAAAGATTCCCTCCTAGGACCTAAGTGGACTTAACATGTAGATAGGATCTAGATAGGTAAAACACCTATTGACACCAACAACCCCCTTAATTACAACTTAGGGAGTCGATTATAATGCAAATATGCAAAGATGGGTCCTGACTACGAGGCCATGTTAGGTACCCATGTATATATGAAATGTAATCTCTCACAAACAAAGAAAAGGAGAAAATGCAATGGGACAAAACTACTCCCCAAAAGAGAGATGAAATAAAAAATGATCTTAATGATGAATGAGAGGGACAAAACCCCATGTGAGGAAAAATATCCCCCTTAAGAGAGAAGAAGAGAGGCCATGCAACCCCCCTCAATGGTGAGTCACCTACAATGGTAGAAGCTTGAAATTGAATGTTAAAGATGATCCAATCTCATCGAACAATATTTCTCCCCTTAGGAAGGAACAAAACCATGATGATATGCATGATGTCTTCCCATTCCTAGAAGGAAGATGTGGGAAGAAGAATCATATGTGATGTCTCTGAACTATGCTCAAGTGTCTCCATGTTGATGTCGAAAGTTGACACACTCCAAATAGGCATTCTAGGCCACACTAATTAAGATTTCAATCCAAAATATTTGAGATATGGATGTAGGACACACTCTAAAGACAAAGATGCCTCCGCTAAAGACAAATAATCCTCCTCTAATTTTTTTCCAAAATTATCCACACTCATGTCAAGTTGCAAAGAGTGATCATATAGAGAATGAACAAGAGGGTCAGAGTTTTCCCTCACAACAACTGAAGAATGATCATATCCATAAAGAGAATATGTATGCCATCAATAGTGTCTCCCAAATCTGAAATTTGGGATTCAAGAAACAAACTAGTAATGTTTATTAAATATGCATCCCAAGTAGATATAGATTGAAGACAATGTAGATCTTGTTGCATTGAATTACAAGAGGCCAAAACTGTGCCAACATGAGCATCATCAAATGCAATAAAATATGGAGGATATGAAATGTAAGGATCAATAATGTGATCCAATGTAGGAACTCCCAAGTTCAAGAAGACAAATGTCTCCTCTAAATCATGGTTCACAGTAGAAGTGTGATCAATGGCCAAAGGAACAATATCATCATCAAAAGAAAAAATTACAAAGGTGTACAACCAAGATGAATGTTCAACCATCCTAGTAGCAATAATCTCTCTACTCTCCAAGTATCTAATTATAACTAAATCAAGAGTGAACTTCATAGTCCTCCCATCTCCATCATGTGTAACATGATATATGGAAAGATATTTTTTTCTCCAAATGAGGTACACACAAAACATCATTGAAAGTGCTCTCACTAAAAGAAATAGACCCCTTTGCAAGTACACTCATGTATGTATTATTTCCCATCAAAATAGTGTTGGGGATACGGATTCAGTCTGTCATCAAGATAGGCATCTAAGACAGTAGTGCCTTAGTGATTTCAATTCAAAATCACAACAAAGACACAACCAACTATGCTATAAAGTGGAAACAAGCATAGTTGATCCCCCATTGATCCTCTAAGAGAAATGAATGCAACAAGAAACAAATTCAACATAAACAGATACCATGAAAGACAAAAAGAATACACAAAGATATATGTGGGGAAAACCCTTTTAGGTAAAAACCCCACACTCCAAAATTTTGAGCCATTGTATTATTCAGCAACACAAAACCAGTTACAATACAATATCAGGCTCAAAGCCAATACAGGAGTTACATCTTGTTCTACTGGAGAAGTAACAGGTACCCACAAGATTCCTCTCAGCTCCTTAGATGACTGTCACAACCAGCCTCATGGCCAGCCCAGTCATTCGGCCTCCAATGATTCCCATGCCCAAATCTGAGAGGTAGAGTGTTGCATTGCCTAAGCAAACTGCTCGAACACCCTCTCCATCTCTCTACAAATCTCTTCATAGCTTCGGCTCTCCAACCTACAAGTCCAACTGCTGCAATCTTGCATCATGTATCATGCATTATGCTTACAACCCCATGCTCACGCATTCACATGCCCGCGCATCTTGCTCATAGTCTAATGGTCACACATTCAGCTCGCACATCTCACATTTGCTCTGCAACCCACGACTCTTGCAAAATCGTTGAACTTCCTTGCTTGAGAAATACTACATCTCTCATCCATTATGTAACCGACTCAACAAGAGCAAAGAAGATCATCTGCAAATCACGCATCTAGTCAGATCTGACAGATCTCCCTGCAATGAGTCACCCAGGCATTCAATGCCATTCCAAAAATGGGTTTAGCTCCACCAACCTTCGTTGACTAAACATGCAGCACAACAAGTTAGGTAACCATCCAATCACTATTCAACCAGGTGCCACGCATCCAAGACCCATCAACAATCGCAATTGAAAGAGCAACCAAAATGGTCAAACAGACATCGGGCGCATCCAAGGCTTCAAGCCAAACCTAACACTGCTGGAGCCGGAGTCGGAACAGGAGTTGAAACATGACTCCACTGAAAAAGCACACTGCCGGAGTCGGAGTCGGAGACGGAGACAGAACTGGAGTCGAAACATGACTCCACTGAAATTACAGGTTCATGAACCAATTCGGTTCCGCGTCCACTCGCGGCAAAGAGGAACACATCAGAAATAGAACTGACCAGGTAAAGTCAACCCGGGGTCAAACCAAGATGGGAGCACAAAAGATCGACGTCGAAGTCAGGGACGGAACAGAAACAGAAACAGGACTTTACCAAAAGTCCAAGATCAGGAACCAAACCGGTTCCGGTTCCGCCTCTGCCAACTGTAAGAAACAACAATCCAAAACATGGACAAAGCGGAGGAAAACTCCCTGAGGAGAATCTAAACATCCAGAGGAACTAGATCACAAAAATAGGAGTCAGAATAGGAACAGAAACAAGAACATGGCAAACAGACATTGCCAACTTCCAAAACTGGTTCCGCCTCCGCTAGAACCAAGCGGAGAGCAACAGACTGTCGGAGCCAGAGTCGGAGCCGGATCCAGAGCCAAACCCGAAACATGACAAAAGGAACAATGCCAGGTTCCAATTTGGTTCCACCTCCACCAGAAAAAAACTCAAAGATCCAAGATAGCGAGGAGCAGAGCTGGAGACGGAACGGGAACAAGACCTGGAACAAGGCAAACGGAACAATGCCAAGTTCCATCCCGGTTCCGCCTCCACTAGAACAAAAGACTTTGCCAAGGAAACAAGAGAATTTGCCTAAGTCTTCAAAGGGGGTCACCAAATTGTTGAGGCATAATTCCCAACAATCTCCCACTTGTCGAAGACTTTCAGGCATCCTCTAAACTAGCCCGAACAAGGACCAACACATGCTCTCACACTCCAATCAAAACCATTACAACAACATCAGAAAGATGTCCACCACCTTAAGCAACAACTCCAAACACAGGAACACACCAAGGTGAAACAACAACAGTCTTAGGAATGAAAGCAAAGGATCCTCCAGACGGAAAAGGCAAAAAACAACAAAGCACCACTCCAACCAAACTCTAGAACAAGAAAAAATTGACCAGCTAGAAAGGCAACCATGAACAGACTGCCCTCATCCAACTGATCAAACCCACGTGACTAAAAACTAGCACCCACAGCTCATGCTGAAACATCCAACCACCCATACCTTAAAGGTATGACCTAAAAGTGAACTCATGCCATCAAAAGAAACCCACCCATCTCAGTAGCAAATAAGCACCCTGCGTCAACCAGTCATAGACCAAACACATCCAAGTACTCTCACTGCAAGGGCACTGTCCAGATGAGTGCAAATAGAGAACCATCACAAATGATCCAGGCATACCAAGTCCACCCAACCCAGCATAAAGAAATGTAACCATGTAGTTCCAAGGAACATCCATACTGATCTACAACATCTGCAACTACCTGCTGCAAGAAAAATTTTCTCTCAACTGTCTTCCACAGTTCTTCCAAACCCCTCCAAAGCTGACTGAAGAAAGAAGCACAGGCACCTTCGTGTCATCACCTAGGTGACAACACATGACCACAAATAGTGACCAACCCGGTACCACAAAGACAACTCACATCTAAAGTCACAAGAGCAATCAGGAAGAACAAGACTAGATAAGAGAGAAACTGCAGATCAACAAGAAACACGCCCTTCTACAAACACTTCTAAATGCCAGCTGTGCCAAGAATAATCTTCTTTACATCCCAAAGGGAAAAGCCTTGACAACATCCAACAAAACATGGATGTAAGCTCCTCAAAGAAGATCAAAACTACCCATATAACCATCTCCTTTCAGTCCTCAAAATCACAAGGAGATAAACTATGTTTTCCAACCTTTCATTATGAATCCTCTAGAATCTAAACCAACTCAAGATTCATATCATGAAAGATAAAACATAAAGTACTTGAAAAGTATAATGGGTAAATACCTTTCACAATGACACCACTACCGAGCAGATCAAGAAGAAAAGAAAAACATGCTCATCCAAGATATACAAGCCACCATGGCTAACCTAAGAGCATTCTCCTTCAAGATCTCTGTTGAATTTACATTCAACCAAAGTGCAGGCTTCTCAGAATTTCAGTTGTAACAACAACATTCACTTAAGAATTCAAGCCTCACCTTTATTCTCCATGCATTCATGAGCATCAACACCTATCATCTCATGCTAACTCCAAACTACAGCATTGCAATAACGAGAAGTCCTCCAACATATGACCAATGTACTCAAAGTAAAGAGAACCCCTAGACCACTGTCAAAGTTCCATAACCTAGAACAGGAACTTATCATGACACCATGATCTACACATCTCCAAGGGAGATACCATGCTTCAAGTGAACTGTCCATGGTCTTCAAGAGCAAAACAACATGCCAAAACTCTAATTCACAAGCAAGAGTATACCATGACATAATGCAAACAACTCTAAACCAACATCACCTATCAAGCACCACCAACAACTCAGCCAAAGACTACCAAGGTCCTTCATGGCTCCAAAGTGCTGCACATTTTCAAATAGTGAGCATGCAGATGCAAATTCTGCAACACCAAAGAAGACACCAGTCATTGCTAAAGCTCCCACTGAAATGTGACACTAAGCTTTCCAAGCACCATGACTGACCACACCATCACTGTCAAAAGCTTACACTATGCCAGTGTACCTAGCTCTCCATGACATCGTGATCCACATGCTTCAGGTCCCCATCACTGACTATTCAGGTACTCAAACGCCATTCCTCCTCTCATCTCAAAAAAACCACACCAATGCACAAGTGACCACAGACAAGGTCAACTAATAGATCTGCACAACATGGTTACACCCTCATGGATATAGACAGTCCACTTCCGAGTTGTCTCACAACAAGCATGTAGGTAAGGATAGCCTACAATATTGCACAACTTATGGATGCAACCAAAAGTAAACCTGCAAATCTATCATTGCACTGGAAACTGCAAAACTAAGATAATCAAAGAGAACTGTCAAAGCAGACAATCATGACTCAAACACCAAATCAGCAATAGATCTGATTTGCCAGTCACGTCCACAACCCAAGCACCAAAGTCTTGAAAACCATCAAAGCATACCACAAGAATGTTGAAAGAGAAACATACCAACACTCCCATGTAGAGAAGACACCACTTCTCAAAACCAGTCGAACTGCAACTATCTCATCTAGTCACACCCCATAAACTAGGATCTAGAAAAATAACAAACAACAGTTCCACAAAACACAAGTTTTCCTTGATCGTGCAAAACATGCAAAAAACCACAGTGTTTCCAAAACACCCACGCACCTCCATATTCACTGCTCATCTAGACAACTCAGGAGTCTACACACAACCATCACAGTAAACTAGACAATGAAAGAACAAGAGAATGCACCGTAGAATTTTTAGAAAAATCTACACAAAACCTTCAGAGCCAAAGACATGAATCTGAACCATGCAAGTGCAAGAAAGAGGCACACAGGAACAACAGGTCCGTTTTAGAATAGTTCCAATGCCACAGTCATGCACAAGCACAAGGAAGAGCCAGGCTATCCAGAAGTTGCAGACCACCAAGGTCACCTCATAGCCTCCATGCAATCAGAGCACCAGAGAAAATGCCTTCAGTGCTAAGTCAGAAACACCCAGCACAAGCACAACAATCCATAGCTGAACAACGACACAAGCTAGTCCATACCACCAAGGAGCCTCTCACACAGACACCCAGTATGAACACCACACTTTGTTGCAACACAACCATGAACACATCTCATGCCCTTTGCATCAGGAACAATGTTACCAGTCAGGAGCTCTAGATCATGTTGCCACAACATGACCCACTCCATACTTTCCCAGCACCTTTCAAACTGTATGTTGAATCAATGAAACACACACTTCCACTCACCGAAGGACCAATCACCAACCGATTTCTCCAGACTTCCTCAAGCTTGCCAGGCTAAGAAATCACCACAGGAGAAAACCAAAAACTTCAACAACTAGGAGAAGGCTCTGATACCACTGTCGGTATCATTAAGCCACGACCTCCCTTGAACATGCTCTGATACCACTTGTTGGTATCACGAGCAACAAGCTACTAGCTCTGATACCACTTGTTGGGGATACAGATTCGGTCTATCATCAAGATAGGCATCTAAGACAGTAGTGCCTTAGTGATTTCAATTCAAAATCACAACAAAGACACAACCAACTATGCTATAAAGCAGAAACAAGCACAGTTGATCCCCCATTGATCCTCTAAGAGAAATGAATGCAACAAGAAATAAATTCAACATAAACAGATACCATGAAAGACAAAAAGAATACACAAAGATATATGTGGGGAAAACCCTTTCAGGTAAAAACCCCACACTCCAAAATTTTGAGCCATTGTATTATTCAGCAACACAAAACCAGTTACAATACAAGATCAGGCTCAAAGCCAATACAGGAGTTACATCTTGTTCTACTGGAGAAGTAACAGGTACCCGCAAGATTCCTCTCAGCTCCTCAGATGACTGTCACAGCCAGCCTCATGGCCAGCCCAGTCATTCGACCTCCAATGATTCCCATGCCTAGATCCAAGAGATAGAGTGTTCACAGTTACATTGCCTAAGAAAATTGCTCGAACACCCTCTCCATCTCTCTATAAATCTCTTCACAGCTTCGGCTCTCCAACCTGCAAGTCCAACTACTGCAATCTCACATCATGCATCATGCATTATGCTTGTAGCCCCATGCTCACACATCCTGCTCGCAATCTCATGGTCACGCATTCAACTCGCACATCTCGCACATCTCGCACTTGCTCTGCAACCCACGACTCTTGCAGAATTGTTGAAATTCCTTGCTTGAGAAATAATACATCTCTCATCCATTATGTAACCGACTCAACAAGAGCAAAGAAGACCATCCGAAAATCACGTATCTGGTCAGATTTGACAGATCTCCCTGCAACGAGCCGCCCAAGCATTCAATGCCATTTCAAAAACGGGTTCAGCTCCGCCAACCTTCATTGACTAAACATGCAACACAACAAGTTAGGTAACCATCCAATCACTATTCAACCAGGTGCCACACATCCAAGACCCATCAGTAATCGCAGCTGACAGAGCAACCAAAATGGTCAAACAGACATCGGGCGCATCCAAGGCTTCAAGCCAAACCTAACACTACTGGAGCCGGAGTCGAAACAGGACTCCACCGAAAAAGCACATTGTCGGAGTTAGAGTCAAAGATGGAGACGGAATTGGAGTCGAAACATGACTCCACTAAAATTATAGGTTCATGAACCAATTCAATTTCGCGTCCGCCCGTGGCAAAGAGGAACACATCGGAAATAGAACTGACCGAGTAAAGTCAACTCGGGGTCAAACCAAGATGGGAGCACAAAAGATCGGAGTTGGAGTCGGGGACGGAACAGGAACAAAAACAAGACTTTACCAAAATTCCAAGATCAGGAACCAAATCGGTTCTGGTTCCGCCTCCGCCAACTACAAGAAACAACAATCCAGAACATGGACAAAGCGGAGGAAAACTCCCCGAGGAGAATCCAAACATCTAGAGGAACTATATCACAAAAGCAGGTGTCGGACCCAGAGTCAGAATAGGAACAGAAACAGGAACATGGCAAATAGACATTGCCAACTTCCAAAACTGGTTCCGCCTCTGCTAGAACCAAGCGGAGAGCAACAGACTGCCGGAGCCGGATCCAGAGCCAAACCCTGAACATGACAAAAGGAACAATGCCAGGTTCCAATCCGGTTCCGCCTCCACCAGAACAAAACTCAAAGATCCAAGAAAGTAGGGAGCGGAGCTGGAGACAGAACGGGAACAAGACCTAGAACAAGGCAAACAGAACAATGCCAAGTTCCATCCCGGTTTCGCCTCCGCCAGAACAAAAGACTTTGCCAAGGAAACAAGAGAATTCGCCTAAGTCTTCAAAGGGGGTCACCAGAAAGTTGAGGCATAATTCCCAACAAATAGGAGACATGGTACAAGGCTCAAAAGAAGAGAATATAGACTACAAATATGCCATATGATGAGATGCTCCTAAATCTAGAAGCCATCTCCTTGATGTATGACCTAATAAAGCATAAAGAGTTGTTCACTTTCTTCTTGATGTGGTAACCAAACAAACATGACCTTTATCCTTATTAGACTATTTTAAAGAAGAAGAATATGGTGACTCAAACATTCTAGAAGGAAAATAAATTTGATTCTTTTTGAAAATATATTTCAACTCATCAATATCCTTCTTCTAACAAGAATGTTCATCATGCCCAAGCTTCTTGCAATATGAAAAAGTAGACTTATCCTTATTAGATGATTTATTTGTGGAAGATGATTTATTATTTGGTTGATTTGAATGTGGATTATTCTTTTTTGTTTTATTTCTTATCAGTATGTTTTGATTGTTTCACATGACTATCCAATAATGATCAAGATTTAGATGACTTGATGAGACCCATTGAGATAAGATTTTGTTGCTCATGTATTAACATATCAAAAAATGATGCAAATGAAGGTGTAGTATATATAGAACCCATATTCAACCTATGAGTATGAAATATATAAACAAAATCAACACTATTAGGACCAAGTTTTCTCAATGTATTGCTGACTAATTGAATGTCCTTCTTATTAATTCCACATGATTTACATTGCTCTCTTAGATCATTAATATTAATGATGTAGTCTTGGATGTTGTCAAAGTTCTTAGGATCAAGGCTCATCACCTCATTATCAATTTTATAGCCTCTTACTTCATTTTAGTAGGTCATATAAAGTTTTCAATTTGCCCCAAGCTTCATGAGAATTCTTACATGATTCAATTTGAAACAAAAAAATCTTGAGAAACTAGTTTATGAATACATCAAAGAGCTTTGGTATATTCAGCCATCCATTTTATCTTTTTATGTACATTTGTAGGTTCAATTACCTTATTTTCAACATAAAGAGAGTGACCTTCATTCATTAGAACATTCCATGCATTTTGATGCCATGTTCAATAGTTATATGATGTTAGCTAAGGAACCTTAAAATGATCCATGAAAAAATAGCACAAGAGAAAAAAGATTAAAAAATGCACCAAGAGACCCCCCAATCAATCAATCAAGAATCCACCCCAATAATATGATTTGGCACATTATATGTAGTGCATTTACAATGCCAGAATTGTGTTCCATATTTTATAATGCTAAGGTGGATCAAAAGATGGAAAATTTCAACAATATATTAGAATGAGATTCTCAAATTGAAAGCAACCTTTCCTAATATGATCTAGATTAAAAATGAAGCCTTCCCAAGAGGAAAAAACTTCTCTAGGTTGTAGTATGTCCAATTAATCAACCAAAATAAAAATTTGTACAAATCTGAATAAAAGATACTTGGGGTTGAATATGGAAAAAGAACGAATAAAAATGTAGAGGTCCTCAATACCTTTCCAATGCTGCAAGAATCACAAAAATCAAAGATCGTGACAAAAATTTATGAGCTTAGGGGTCCAAAAAGGAAAATATAACTTTAACTAGCAATAAAATCCACCTAAGGTTAATATGAAAAAACGTCTTGCACAACCTTGAAGTGCTCAGAACCATCCTTTGATATCTCATTTGAAAAAATTAATACCTTGGTGGAAAGTCATGCTCTGTAGAAAAAAAACTGCCCTATTAGGGCCTTCAAGGGAAAAAATAAACACCTGGGTGCTTTGATTGTGGTTTCCCATATGACTGCTAGGTTAAATATACATTTTTTTTAAATTTTTGGGCGCCACCATGGATGGCGGCGGATGGGTCGAGGTTTGTCAATGAAGTGGAGCCTTGGGAAAAGGCAGGGTGGTGGCTTTCATGCCCCCCATGGGCTATAAGCCTCTGGCTCCCTTGGTGGAACCACTGGCTAAAAACCAGCCACCAAAACCCTTTAATTAGTGTGATTCAAAATAAAATTTTAATATTTAAAAAAATGAATTCACACTGATCACAAATAGTATGCCAACTAACGTACTGTAAAGAAGGATGATTACATAAGAGAGGGTATAGAAAGACATAGACAAAGAATCTTTCCAGAATATGTTGTGGAATATATCGCCAATGCCAAGGAATATTCTCTATGACTGTGTAGACTAGTAAAACTATGTACATACCATATAGATATGTAATGTACAAAATTCATACAACTGTATGAACACAAACTGTAAATTTTGACCAAACCCTAAAAATGGCTCAATTTTTTTTGATCAAAATGCCAAGTATTCTATATGAAAATAGGGTTTTTTTGGCCTTCCAGACTCAATTATGAGGGCCATTTCACCCCAATGTGCACCCAACAAAACCTCAAGCTTGAATTACCCTTAGATTTGAGAAAAGGCTTTATAATTTTGAAGCTTTGATATCATGTTAGAGTCACTTAATTACTCAAGCCTCTAGGATCACTTGCAAAAACCAAAAATAACCTTCTACAAGAGGGAAAAGCAAGAACACAAATTTGCAATAATGGATGCAAGATATGACCAACAGGCAATATCGAAGATTGAAGATTTCAATGATATATTGGATTAACTCAACTAAATAAAATTTTCTTGGATGCATAAATGATGCCTTGCTTATAAAGGAAAAATGTGAGATATGATTATACGATCTTGACATGTGTCTTAATCCTATATAATGAGATAACTATCACAAGAAATATTAAATTACTTAGGACACAAGCATTAAATGCCAAAAGATAAGATAATATCTAGTGACAACTAACATTAACTAGAAAGATTCCTTCTTAGGGCCTAAGTGGACTTAACAAGTAAATATGACCTAGATAAGTAAAACACCTATTTACACCAACATATTATTCTAAGGCAATATATAGTGAAGAGACCATGGAGATTAAGGGATGAATATATTGACTCGAAAAAATCTTGACCATACCCTTATCAATGAGAATTCCCATGTTGTTAGAGAGTAAAACCAATGCCAACTCAAAAAATGAAATTATTTTTCTTCTTTAACTAGCCTCAACCAACGACAATTCTTATTGCCTCTTCCACCAAGAGATAGGAGAGGATACACACTTGACAAAAAAATTCTCTATCAAAGACGACACAATTATCCCATTATTCTAGAAGCTTGTTGGAAGGTTGATCCACCAAACACTTCTCAATATGTAGTAACAAACTCCCAACAACAAAAAATTATCAAAGAAAGATAGCCTAGCTAAAATAAATAGCCATCACAAGATAACACATCACCAATGATAGTAATTACAAGAATTTTTTAAAATAATCTTGCATCAAACTAATTACATATAATTATGAAGGAAAATGTCAAGAGAATGAAGAAGTGAGCAATATTTGTAAAAACATATGAAGATCCAAGACAAAATAAGTGTTAGAGCATATTATAAGGACATTTATTCACATAGGAGGAAGGTACAATATCCTACACAAATAATAACCAAAATTTTTAGATTAAAAAATATGATCACAAATGTGATCAGTCAAATTAGGATATAGGCCAAAACCACATATGTTGGCATAAACACGAATTTACAAATAAATTCGACCCTAAACCATACTTCCCACTTTTTCTAGTTTCACTAAAAAATGCCAACTAATCAAAGTGTTGTTGACACACCACATTGCAAGAATTTTATCATAGATAAAATTTAGATCCCATGAACCTAGATATCGAGAAAATTTCCTTAAGAGATTTCGTAATTTCTACTTCGATGAGATGAACATCATTCCATTCATTTAAAGGGGCATTTTTAAAGAGAGATATATCACTATCTATCACCCAATTCGTAAGCCTATCTTCAAGCTCATTACCTTCCCTAAATAAGTGGATGCATTCACAATAGTCGAACATGTCAATAAAACTCCAAGATCTTCTAATGAAATATGATCATTTCCACAAATTGAACTTCTTTTTTAGAGCATTGATTATTAATATATAATCACCCAAAATTATGATCTTGTGGACATCTCTTTTCAGGGAAATATCAAGGCTCAAGATAATCTTAGCTTCATTGTTAATTCCCTCTTGTAGTCTTTTCGAAGTTTCAATAATCACTATACTCTCTAAATTATGAGAACACACCCAACATCAGAAGCCCTCAAATTTCCTCTTGATGCACCATCAAAATTTAATTCTATAAGGGGATTAGGAGGGGGAAGCCACTTAGTATTTAGTCTTATGTGACCCTTTTTAGAGAATAAAATGGAACCATGAGACAAAGGAATCCTAAGGAGTGACCATGATTTGATAAATTTTGAATATAAGGAAGAAAATAATTTACCTTTTTTAGAGTAATTGATGATATCATTCATCACAATTTTAGAGATTGTTATCTCTAGATTATGCATTACCAAATCCTAGGAATTGATTGTGCTTTTGAAGACCCTTGAGTTTATTTCCCACCCTATGTTCCAAATAACTAATGAAGGAATTATACTCTAAATTTACCAAGTGTAGAATTTTGATATAGTATAGCCCAACCCTCAAATAATTGCAATAAATATCTAGGGTATGCACTAATCCACTTAAGTATATTCCACACCTAGAACCAACATTTTATAGAGAAATCATAGTGAAGAAAGAGGTGGTCAACAGTTTTAGTCTCCTTTGCGCATAAGGGGCAATGTGAACCTACATTAATACCAAAATTTTGTAATCTTACCTTGGTAAAAACTTCATTATGAGAGGAAATCCAAGCAAATAAACTAGCCTTAGGAAGAAAAGAGCTATGCCAACAAAGATACAACATCCAAGATAAATTATAGTAATTTTCTATTGAATTTAAATAACTTGATCTTGCTAAATAATTTCCATAATTTGAGCCCATCCATTTCAACTCATCTTCCTTATTATATAGTAGATGATTTTCCTCTTTGAAATAATGTTCTTTAGGATTATCTTTAATTTTTTAGGAAGTTTCATTAAGAGAAATCCTTCCAAGCAATCTTTGAACCATAGTGTAATGTCACAGAATTTCACCTAAGGGCAATTCAACATTTTCGCATCTTGCCTAGCATTTATGACACCTAAGAGCATTAATGACAAAATCCCATGAGGAATTTTTTTGTGATTCTAACTCCATGCGGACGCATGTCTAAATGACAGAAGCCTGACAAGGCTTTTCCTGAAAATCTAGGCTCTAGACGCCTATGTAGTGCGTGGACGTCTGTGCGGCACACTAGCATCCTGGCAGTTCTCCAAGTTTGAAATGACGAATATAGAACCCTAACCCTTGTGACACTTGTCTTGGTGGTTAGGTCTCGATTGAAACAGCTCTGTGTCACCCTTGCATGCATTAAAAACTCCTTTTGGCCCTCATTTTGGGGTTGGAAGTTATCAATCAAAGCATTTCCACCACTTGCTCTAGTCTTGGGTAAGCTCTACCATTGAATAACAACACTTTCACTGGCAAAGCCATGTCAAACTGAGGTCCCTCCAGCAGCTACCAACTCTCTAGCAGCTACCATCTCTCAAGCATCTCTCAAGCAAGCACATTGTGGTGCGCTCGTGTGCTCTGAAAGAGGGTCTTGACTCATGGGTAACACTCTCTCTCCTTATCACTCCTTCCTACTAGTTCATCTACTACTTTGTGGTGCGGGCTCTACTCCGAAGTGGGTTCTGTTTTCACCACTTTGTTATTTCCTTTAAACTCTCTACCAAACCTGGTTGTCCATGGAGGTGGGAACACCAATACGGGGGTTTGACTAAGGCAGGATCCTATACAACCCCAACCTTTTCCTCTTGATCTTTTTTGTGCAAGTTATGAAGGGAAGCTTGGACTAAGAACTCAAATGCACAAAGGTGATCTTGTTTCAAGTTCTCTTGTATTCTTTTTTAGTTCTTAGTTTTTTGTTGATTATTTGATTCCTCACATCTCTCAATCTGAGTCAAGAAGTAATACTCTATTTCATCTACCTGAAATCCTGAGTTCTTTGTAGCTTAGGATGCCAACACACCTTGTGGATGATAGCGCGTAGTGCTGGTGTCCTAGAACTGTGTTGACATCTTTTGGTTGAGAGCTCTTCAACCGAAATATTGGAACCTAGAAGTCTTATTCTTTTGGATCCTGGATCTATTTTCTCATTCCTCTTCATGATTCCATTGACTCATTTAGTTTGAGGTGTATAAGGGCAATTTGTTCCTTGGTGATCTCTTGAGAAGAAAGAGACCCGTGTGCAGCGAATCCCTCTTATATCACATTTTGGTGAACTCGACGTGAACCGTCAGATCCGTTTTCATAATGTTGGCTAATTCTTTTTCTGAACGAGATTTTGATATGTTGGAAGATGCTCTGGATGATTTCTTAGAAGCACTTCCCCTACATGTAAATCTTCAAAACAAACTTTTTCCTCACTAGATGAGGAGTCGGTAAATGTGGTAGAAGTTTCTATGGCTCCTCCGAGCCCTAAGAGACCCTTCATTTATGTGACCCCGGCTGAGCTGTTCCCTAGAAAGGACTATTCCATCTATGGGATTTCAGGTCGTAGAAATCCATTGAACTTATATTCGATATTTGTGAAGGCTACTAACTCTACTTCTTATAATGTCGTAGGGCACACATACCCTACGAGGAGAAATTTACAAAACTTAGAGCAACAAGTTGTTGTTCCTACATCGCAGCTAGACCAAACCACTACTTCTTTACCTCTATCTCAACCTGACCTTCCTTGAGCTCCTAAACCCACGATCAACGCATCAGGCAATTATGACCTCGTCGAGAAACTTTGTGTTACTTCAGCTAAGATCTCGCTTTGGGATTTGCTTCATATCGCTTCAATTTATCAAGAGATGTTGCAAGAGGCCTTAAAAAATATTCTCTTGCCTGCCTCGGCTAGGCCTATGGACGTTGATGCATTGATGACACATATTCGAGTGGATTCGCTGAATATTATGTTCCACACGCAAGAACTCCCACCTCTAGATGTGTAGAAACAAGAAAAACCTTTGATGATCATAGTAAATGTTAACAACATCAGTATTAGACGTACCCTCATTGACACTGGTTCAACCCTCAACATTTGTGGTATAGATCTACTACCTAAAATCAAGGTTGATCCATCTTCCTTGGTAGCTTCTTCCATATATATTCGTGGGTTCAATAACGCTGGTAGCCAAGCTCTAGGTATGATAACGTTACCTTTTTAGTTGGGCCCCATTACTTTTCCTACGTTGGTTTACATAATGCTCGACCCACTATCATACAATATTCTTTTAGGAAGACCTTGGATTCATGATATGGGGGCAGTAACTTCTACCCTACATCATTCCTTGAAGTTTGTTGCTAACAATCGAGTGGTTATAGTTAAAGCAGATTTGGAAGCTGCACACCTTTGTTTGCTAGCTGCCACTGGTCGTAATTCAATTGCCCCCACTCTCAAGAATTGCATTCCTTCCTTAACCACTGATGCTATGGCTTGTTCCTTGTTGATACCTACTACATGAGCTATTCCATGAGCAAGTATCAACTAAGACGAATCGCCTAAGACAAAAGAATGTGAATCCCGTCCATCTCCTCCATCCCTTGGAGGGAATTCTCTCCTAGGTGATCACTCGGGTTCCTTGAATTTCTTTGAGTCCTTCATAGTGGAGTATAAGCCGAACCCCTCTACTATGTATTTTCTAGGTTTTGCTAACATGAGAATGAGTGCCCCTCTCGCTAAGGAGGAGAAGTGCGATCTTGTCCAGGAAACCACTCCTCCCCTGGAGAGTGACTCTACCCCCGTAAAGGAGGTTAATGGTTGCAAGCTGAGTAAGGGAAGTGGGACCGCTCTTGTAGAAACTTTCAATTTCCATTGGTGGAATGAAACACTCTACGTGGAGCCGCCCCCTCCTGAAACTCTACAAGCTCGCTATGGGTTTGGTTATAAACTTACCTCTCAGTATGGCTATGGGCAGAAAGGCATAGGATGTATCGAGAAAGGAATACAAGTCCCTATCTAGTTTAAGCAACGACAATGCAACCTGGGTTTGGGATGTCCTATTGAACATTCTAGACAAAAACCCTGGAGGAGTGTTATTATGATTTTGGCTGAACCGTTAAACTTGGTCCATCCTGAGTTGATCGAAGAAAGGGCATGAGCTGAGAAAGTTCCTGTAGATGTCTTCTCTTCGGATGAAGCATATGGGGAATTTCTAGGTGCTTATTCCCCATTGCCTCCTTATCATCACAAGAAATGATTCTCGTATCGCTTAAATAAACAAGCATACTTTGGAGAATCTATTCTAAGCATTGTCGAGGAGGACCCTCTATCTAACGATAGTGATGATGTTTTGATATCTCATCCCGAGGACCACAGTTCCCTCCTTAAAGGGGACACTATCGAAGTCCCCGTTGATGCAAAATATTTAGGAAAAGTAATCAAGATTGGAAAGTGCCTCTCTTCCAAGGAAGTAGATGAACACTTCGCTCTCTTGCGTGCTTACCCTGATATTTTTTCTTGGATGTATGAGGATATACCCAACATAGATTAATCTATAGTGGTCCATAATATCATTCTATGTCCCGATGCCAAGCCTGTTAAACAAAAAATCTGAAAGATCAATCCTAGGGTAGCCTTAATGGTGAAGACCAAGATAGAGAATCTATTGAAAGCAGGCTTTATCCGTCCCATTGAATATTCTCCCTGGATCTCGAATATAGTAGTTATTAGTAAACCTGACGGCCGTTCGTATATGCATTGAATTTTGGGACCTTAACAAGGCTTCTCTTAAGGATGAATTTCCGTTACCTAATATAGATATGATTGTGGACACAGTTGTAAGCCATGCATTGTTATCTTTTATGGATGGTTTCTCGGGTTATAATCAAATTCCTATTAATCCAGATGATCAGTACAAGACGACCTTCACTACCTCTTGGGGGACTTTTTTCTATGTGTTCATGCCCTTTGGATCAAAGAACACGGGATCGATTGATCAATGAGTGATGACCTTGATATTTCATGACTTCATTCAAAAAATCTTGGAAGATTATGTCGATGACATCTTGGCAAAGTCTACAAACTGTCAAGATCATGTGATGAATCTTCGTCTTATCTTCGAAAGGCTTCGACTTTACAAGATGAGGCTCAATCCCCAGAAGTGTGTCTTTGGCATTGACACTGGCAAGCTTCTCGGGTTTATAGTCTCTTATCATGGGATTGAAGTTGACACGAAAAATATTGATGCTATTGTTAACATGTCTCCTCCAAGGAACATCACCGAGTTACAAAGCTTACAAGGGAAGATTCAGGCGATTCCTAGATTCATATCTTAGTTGGCTAACCGTACCCTTACTTTCACCTGTCTCCTGAAGAAAGATGTTCGCTTTATGTGGGACGAAGAATGTCAGAAAGATTTTGAATCCATCAAAGCTTATTTGACCAATCCTCCTATATTGATGTTGGCTATGCAAGATAGACCCTTCCTGCTTTACCTCGCTACCTCACCATACGCTTTGGTGGCCCTGCTGGCCCAGTATGATGATGTAAGAAGAGAGAGAGCGGTTTACTACATTAGCCATGTTTTGGTCGATTGTGAAACCTGCTATTCATCCATGGAGAGGGAGTGCCTTGCTCTTGTATTCACTACATAGAGGCTGAAACACTATCTCCTCCATGCTGAGACTCACGTCATAGTAAAATTAGATCATTTGAGACATCCATTTTCTAGCACCGACCTTGCGGGGAGATTAGCGAAGTGGGTTGTGTTTCTGTCTGAGTTTCATATAAAATTTTTCACTCATAAATCAATAAAAGGACAAGCAATATCTGAACAATTGGCAGACACTCCTTCGCCTCGCTCCTTCCCCGGGTTGGACTATTCCCTAATGAGAATATCTTCACAATCAACTATGACCTCGAATGGAAAATGTACTTCGATGGATCAAGGTGTTAGACCGGTTATGGAGTAGGCATAGTCCTAATATCCCCCAAAGGAAAACCAGCCCCCCTATCCTTTCGATTAGAATATCCTTGTACAAACAATATCATTGAGTACGAAGCTCTCATTGTCCATTTGCATGCCATGATTGCGTTAAAAATAAAACATCCTTGTATACTAGGTGACTCTGAGCTTATTGTGAATCAAATCACGGGAACTTATCAAGCTAAACAAAGTAAGTTGTCCTGATATAGAGACCTCTCTTTGTCCTTGCTTAATCAATTTTCCTCTTTCACAATAAACAACATTCTTGGGTGAAAAATTAGACATGCAGATGCCATGGCAAGCGCGACCTCCTTGGTACCTTCAAAGGAAGATACAAGGGAATACAACTTCATGGTACAGGTTGTGCGAACCCTAACAGTTCATGATCAATTCGCGCCTGAATCTCTAGTTTTCCTTCATGCAAATTTGGGAGAGTGGTTCTCTAGCATCTACAATTACTTAAGGAATGGAACTTTTCCTGATATTGTGACAAACAATTATCGCACTTGTATACGAAAGCTTTCAGCCCACTATGCCATCTTATCTAATGTTCTTTATCAAAAGGCGTATAATGGCTTACTGCTAAGATGCCTCACTAGAGCAGAGATACCCGTTTCCCTTAAAGAAGCCCATGCAGGCTCTAGCGGTGGACATTTCAGTGGTAGATCCCTGGTGAGAAAATTGATACACATGGGGTATTACTGGTAGACAATGGAACAAGATTCCTTCAGTTTTGTCAAAAAGTACCTTCAATGTCAACAACATAGCCGTCTTATCCACGCTCCCACTCAGGAGTTGCAGAATCAAACTTCTCTTTGGTTGTTTGCAAAATGGGGGTTGGACATTATTGGGAAACTATCACCTCCTTCTTCCAAAGGACATACCTTTATTATCAGTGCTATAGATTATTTCACAAAGTGTATTGAAGCCATTCTGCTCTGATCCACGAGTGTTGAAACTATTTGTAGCTTCCTATTTAGCAACATAATTTCCCGGTTTGGACTGCCTACTACACTTGTTTCTGACAATGGTATGCCATTTAAAAGCAAGGAAGTAAAGCAACTCCTGGAAAAATTTCATATTCAACATAGATTTTCTACATCGTATTATCCACAATCCAATGGACAAGTAGAGGCTTCTAACAAAACGCTTGAGCTAATTCTTCGTAAGATAGTTTTAATAAACACGGTAAGGATTGGCACATTCAGTTAACCTATGCTTTGTGGGCTTATCGTATGAGTGTTCACAGGTTAATAGGAATGACACCCTATAATCTCATGTATGGGGTCGAAGCTATCATGCCTTTAGAGTTAGAAATCCCATCTTTACGGGTTTCCCTTAGGGGGGTGATTAATGATGAAACCTATTGGGTTAACCGCTTGCATCAGCTTGAGATGCTTGATGAATGTCATTTACAGGCCCTTGAACACCTTAAATCTTATCAGCGGTCGCTATCTAAACAATATAATCATGGCGTGCTTCCTAAGACCTTCAAGATAGGAGACCTAGTTCTATATGAAAATAAGTGGAATGTGAACATGCTACATGACCAAAAAGGGAAATTTAGTCCTAACTGGTTAGGTCCTTATACCTTGGTTTCTACATATGGTTCAGGTGCCTATGGGTTATCATCTATGGATGGAACACCTTTAAAAGAACCTATTAACGTGATGTATCTTCGTTGATACTATGCATAGTGTCCTAATATGCCATGTATGCAGTGTTCTCCCTAAAGGGTAGTAATATTGAATATATTAACATTTATCCATTTTCACATCATGAAATTTTTTGTGATTATGACATAACCATGTGTGTGTGCATACAAAAAGATCACATCACATTATTAGATCATCATAGCATTTAATTAACATGTGGAAAAATGTGTTAAATCAAATCATGATTAGAATCTAATGAAAACATACATCCATATAAGCAAAACCATCCATAGCATGAGCATATATGAATATGGAAATCATACACATAAGAAAAGCCATGATACTGAAACCTATGTATATATAGATGCCCAATGTATGAATCAAATGTCATATACATGTATCACGCCACTACTATAAAAAATGAGTGGCTATTGAATATGTGTCTATACAAAAGATCTATAAGTATGTATGTATATCTACATCCGGCTACAAAAATGATGTACAAAATAGGGGTCTTATCCTCGGTGCACGTGGCTCCTCGAGCCCTTTAGCTCTAGTAGCCACTCTAGCACTCTAGGAGGGGGTTGCATGGTGGTTTGTGATCGGGATCAGTGTGAGCGTGACACAAATAGACCTACCTGTATCCCTCTGAGATCTCCCTACAACGAACAGATATCCATCCTCGCCTGGATCAGCTCCTGCTGCAGCCGCTGAACATCTACCAGGATCGCAACTATCGGCTACACGTCAATCTCATCAATGCAGCTCTAAAGGACATCAAGAACTTCCTCATGACATCAACCCTCGTCACTTCCACATCTTGCTTGACGAGCACCATGCTTAAAAGTGGGGGCATGCCTCCTTGCTGAAATAGGTCGGTAAGCCTCTAGGACCATCCCATGGATTGGTACAGCAAGGGCCACCTTTGAAACACACTAAGCTATAAGCTCATTCCATCCATGTGCATCCTCTGCAACCACAAAGAGAGATAAGTGGATCAGTACCACATGGCATGTGTATGTAAATAAAAAAGCGTAAGAAAAAATACAAAAAGTAGGAAAGTAACAATAATGCACTATGTATACTTGGATCACCTAGCTACCATGTGGGATCGAGATGTGGATCAACATTGGGACCTATGCCATCGGTATCGATGGTCATCCTAGGAGATGCTAGTGTTGCTGCCACTGGGATAGTGGAGGCTAGTAGCGCTGATGAGATAGGGGTAGTTGGTGGGGGAGCTGATCTCCTCCATCATCGCGGCCTCACAGGTGTCACCTCCTCCTCCTCCTCTACTCCGCCCTGCTGGCGGACTCTCCTTCGACCTCATGGAGGCTGGTGGGGCTCGTCCTCTTGTGGGCTTGGGTCCCCTCCTGGAGCACCCTCACCAAAGACGGGAGTAGGATGATGCCTCTACCACCACCAGGTGAAGTCAACTACTACCCTAACATTATCCACCACTGTCATGGCTGGTAGATCATGGTCGGGCTCGTCATCCTTTGAAAAGATGATGTCTATGATAGAAGGGCGAGGGTGGTCACCAACCCTCGCTGCACTACAATGTGCCCTGGTGTATGTGGGCATGTTGGGTGGTATGGTCTGAATACGAACATGCTGTTGTATGACCCGACTCTAGTAATATGGTACGATGATGTAGTCATGATGACCCATTAAAAAACGGTCCCGCTATAGGTTCCTTAGGAACCTACTATCATCAACCCACTTGAAATAGTGATGAGGTCTCCAACTGACCTCTGCCGCGGTGACAGTGTCAAATTGTAGACTCCAAAATTGTAAGTCCCCGAAGTGCCACTGGCCTATCATATCATACCAGTGGGCCATCGGGACATCATACGATCATCGCTGAGGAAAACTAACTGGCCAGGTGCACATAATATGGGAAAATTCTCACACCTGCAAAAGTGTGCACACTGTGAGACTATGGTACTCATAATGAACACATCATCCAAGCTCCTGGTAGAGGTGCGCTAGCATACTATGCCCCCAGGCAAAAATAGTCTTGTGCTCAACCATGTTTCTCATAATCGGGATGAGGCCCCCATGCAAATGCGAGCCTCTCTCATCTATGGTGATCCTAAAAGAAATGGTCACAACCATCACCCGACGTAGCAATGGTGCTGTCATCCTCGCATGGTCATACCAATGCATGTATATGTGACCGGTGCCATCATTGTTGTTGATCCACCCTGTGAAATAACAAACACTCTCGCTGCACTCCTGCACCAACCGAGTGTCATCTAGAGCCACCCGTTGTCCATGGATGGGAAGCTCGAGGATCTGATACACATCCTCTAGAGTAATGGTCATCTCCCCGTAGGGTAGATGGAAAGAGGAGGTAGTAGCATCCCACCAATCCATTAGAGCGGTGAGCATCCTGTCATGATACCACATCTCTGGCATAGTGAACACATTCCAAAGATTGACTCGCTCCAAATGTGTGACCTCATTCAGGGATAACCGGTCTCTCTGCTAATGGATGAGGCATAATGCTCGCCCTCCAAGATGCTCTTGGATCTTCGGATACTCCTGCAAAAAATTAAAAAGGTTTTTAAGTCAAAAACTTGATCATGATAGATAACTATGCAAAAGGACACATGCACACCGCGTAGACGTCTGTGCGACGTGCCTACATCCTGGATCTGCCATAGTTGCCTGGAGGATGCTAGCGCATCTTCAGGATGACAACACAAATTTGGGACCCCAATGCATGTCCCAGATGACAGTGCAGAAAGAGGACATAGGTGTACATTTTAGATGCCTGCACACCTTGAAGCATGACCCTTCTGGGGGCTCACCTAGGTATATATAGGCCCCCCGGAGCCCATTTTTCCTAGAGCTCATGGCCCCTCGGTCTCTCCTGACTTCACCTCTCCATGCTGGGGGAAAACTCAATAAGGGGCATATAGTCACCTCTTGATCATATTTTTCCTCCGAATCGACGACTTTTTCTTGATCATTCTTCTATCCATGGCAGTTTCTTCTGATTTTTTGAAATTGACTCAAAATTTTAGTTTTGCAGGATACAGTTTTGAACAGTTTTTCATGATCATTGTGTTGTTGATTGTTGAGCTTGGGAGTTGGGGGAATTCTTGGTACCCTTTGGCTTGACCTCGGTGACCTCTACGATCCTTCTTTTTGCCAGGCATTTTTGTAAAATTCAAAATTTGGGTGAATTTTTCTTTCTCTACTTTAGTGAGGCTGACTTTTTCTAAAATTGAGCCCACTAAAGTGGGGGAAAAATGTAATGTCACAGAATTGCACTTAAGGGAAATTCCACATTTTTGCATCTTGCCTAACATTTATGACACCTAAGAGCATTAATGACAAAATCTCATGAGGCAAAATTTTGCGATTCTGACTCCATGCGGATGCATGTCTGAACGATAGAAGCCTGACAAGGCATTTCCCAAAAATCTAGGCTTTGGATGCCTACACGGCACATGGATGTCTGTTCGGCACGCTAGTGTCCTGGTGGTTCTTCAAGTTTGAAACGACGAATCTAGAACCCTGACCGCTATGACACGTGTCTTGGCGGTTAGGTCTCAAGTGAAATGGCTCTGTGTCACCCTTGCATGCATTAAAAACTCCTTTTGGCCCTCATTTTGGTGTTGGAAGTTATCAATCAAATAATTTTCACCACTTGCTCTAGTCTTGGGTAAGCTCTACCCTTGAATAGCAACACTTTTACTGATGAATCCTTGCCAGAATGAGGTCCCTCCAGCAGCTACTAGCTCTCCAACAGCTACCAACTCTCAAGCAAGCACATTGTGGTGCACCGGTGTGCTCCGGAAGAGGGTCTTGACCTATGGGTAACACTCTCTCTCCTTATCACTCCTTCCTACTAGTTCATCTACTACTTTATGGTGCAGGCTCTACTCCGAAGCGGATTTTGTTTTCACCACTTACTTTGTTATTTCCTTTACACTCTCTACCAAACCTGGTTGTCCATGGAGGTGGGAACACCAATATGGGGGTCTGACTAAGGCAGGCCCCTATACAACTCCAACCTTTTCCCCTTGATATTTTTTTTATAGGTTACGAAGGGAAGCTTGGACTAAGAACTCAAACGCATGAAGGTGATCTTATTTCAAGTTCTCTTGTATTCTTTTTTAGTTCTTAGTTTTCTGTTGATTATTTGATTCCTCACGTCTCTCAATCCGAGTCAAGAAGTAAGACTCTGTTTCATCTACCTGAAATCCTGAGTTCTATGCAGCTTAGGATGCCAATGCACCTTGTGGATGACAGGGCGCCGCGTTGGCGTCCTAGAACTGCGTTGACATCTTTTGGCCGAGAGCTCTTCAACTAGAATATTGGAACCTAGAAGTCTTATTCTTTCGGATCTTGGATCTATTTTCTCATTCCTCTTCACGATTCCATTGACTCATTCAGTGTGAGGTGTATAAGGGTAGTTTGTTCCCTGGACTTGAGAAGAAAGAGACTTGTGTGCAGCGAATCCCTCTTATATCACACATAGTATAATCTAGGAATCACTAGATAATTTTCCACCATACTAACCCAAGTAGATAAGGAAAATGCCTTTGCCTCTTTCGAATATGATATGTTTAGGATTTCATATCCATTTCAAGAGTCATTCCAAAATAATTATTTATTCCCATTATTAACAGTCCATTACATATATGAAGTTATACTCATTTTTCATTTGATAATGAAGTTCCACATAGGAGACCTTATAAGAGGATTGGAGATGGTAAGGACTCAATCTCTATCCAAAGAATTCAAATACTTAGTTTTTATTACCTTACACCACTTAGAAGATGGGGATAAATAAAATTTTCATGCTAATTTTTCTCCCAAAGCAAGGTTCTGGATTAGTAGTGATCTTAAGCCTACACCACATGTACTTTTAGGTTTATAAACATTGTCCCAAGCCAACAATAGAAGTTTTACTTTCTCACCTTTACCACTCCAAAGAAAGGTTCTTATTAAATTATTTAGTTTCATAACTATTGTAGTCAGAATAAATATGTGAGACATCATATATTTTTGCACTACAAACAAGATTTATTATAATAAATAACCTACCTATAAATGATAACCATTTTCTCTTCCACTTTGCTAATTTTGAGGGAAGAGTTGATATCACTTTATCCCAAAATTCTACTTCAACACCACCTAAGAAAAGAGAAAATCCAAGATATGAGCTTGGTAATGATTCCCTCTTGAATCTAAAAAACTTGAGATTTTACCCATTATTAGATGGGGAATTAAATAATATTTTTATTTATTTATTGTTGCTTATGCCTATCCTGAAACAGTGCAATATTTAGACAAAGTTTTCTTAATGACATAAGATTCCTCATAGTTTGATAATCCAAAAATCAAGGTGCCATCCACAAATAAACAATGAGAGATGTTACCCATATTATCAACCAATGCAATCCCTTTCCAAGAACCTTGATCTATTTTTGAATTAATATTTCTACTCAGGGCCTCTTTTTAAATGATAAATAGAAAAAGGGAAATAGGGTACCCTTCACGAAACCTCGAGAAGGATGGAAAAATATCATAGGAGTTTTTTTCACAAGAACTAAAATTCTAGTAGAAGATATGCATTCATAAATCAAATTCCCCCACTCTTCACTAAACCCAATTTTATTCAACAAGAAGGACCAAATATATCATATGATTTCAACATATCAATTTTAATGGCCATAGGAGGGAATTTTATTTCTGTAATTAAATGAAGCTTCACAAGTTAACAAAATACCTTCTAAAATTTCTACTTGGAACAAAATCACCTTGTTCAACTGAGATAAATTTTAAAATTATATTTCTAAGCCTACTTTCCAATGCTTTGGTTAAAATCTTGTAGATGATGTTGCACAAAGAGATTGCCAAAAAATCTATAAATGTGCTTACCACTTCAAACTTTGGTATCAAGACAAAAAAGGTATTGTTTATTTCTTTTAAGACTTTTTTATTTCTCCTTTCCTCCTCTACAGAAAGCCAAACTTCTCTCTCAAGGAAACTTCAACATTTTCAAAGGAAAATAGGGGAGAATCCATCTCGACTCGAATTTTTTTCTCTAGCCACAAAGAAAACCACATATTTTATTTCATCATAGGTGAAAGGTGCTATAAAAAAATTATTCTAGCCAACTAGAATTAATCTTAGAATGTCGCTTAAGATCTGGTTTTCCAACTATAGATCTATTAGAGATTCTTCCTTAACAAATTTAAAAAAAACCATCTAATCATGACGAATCTCTTGAATATCAATTTTAGTTATACCAATAAAGTTTTTAATATATCACAAATATTCTTATTTTAAACAAGGTTATAAGGACCATAAACATTGATTAATCAAAAATTGAGATCAAAGATAGGCTGCAACATTTTCTAAACAACCAGTTACTTCCAGTAGATCTATATTTTTTAATTTTATTGTTTTAGGGGACCAAAGAACCACTAGACCACTCACAATACCTTAAGAATCACAAAATTATATTTCCAACTATACTATTTATCAAAAAAACTCCTAGGATTGTTTGAATTTAATTTGGTTTCCTAAAAGAGGACATTGACATTACATAAATTTAGATAACACTTTATTAAGAATTTCTTGTTAGGGGAATTTAAGCCCTTAACATTCTATGAAAGGATCTTCATGTTGGCATATGGCTTCTAGTGTTGTCATTGATGGAAACCTAAGTCAGTCATCTGATCTATAGTCTAGTATTGGCTCATATCGGTAGAACAAAATGAAGAATAGGGCATCCAGTTAAAGGAAAAGATATCGATCTGAATTCCTCACCGGACTATTATTTTGAGTTTTGGATCTCAGAGGAAGGTTTTTTGATGTTTTTATTACCTTAATCGAAAAGTATATTGATGCATATTCACTGGTGTATGATCTAGGAGATCCGGCGCACTAATTTTTTGATTATCTGTGTAAGAAGGCCGACTTGACGAAATTAGTTGTTGTAGATGTTTAAGAAGTAATTGGATAAATGTTTTTGTGCCCGAATATGTTTATTTGGTTTCTCTCTATGTCTTAACTGACTTTGGAGGATACGCATAAATAATTAGTGGTGGATTTAACCAACAGTTGAAAAGCATTCTATGTTTTATGTAAGCCGACATATGAATGATAAAATCCTTGACAATAGATATATATATGAGATCAGTAGTATCACTTTGAATAAGAAAATGTGTAGTATGTGAAGTATATGAGTGTGTGATGTGAAAATTAGAAGATAGTGTTGTGAGTTCATCTATTTGTGTTGTGAATTGCAGAGAAGAGCAGAGCAAAGAGTAGAATCAGACAGAAGAATCAAAATCTATTTTATGAGCCTAACCGAAACTGTAACTTGGCATAAGTAGATTCTACTACTTCAGTTCAATCCTTTAGATGGTTTTAATCTAAAATTTTGTAAGGTAGTGAGCCTTTATATTGAGTAGTGAGCTCTAGGAAGTGTGCCTGAATGCAAGTGCATTCCCCTTTGTAAAACTTATATTTGAGTACTCAAATTGTGGATTAACCTCCATCGTGGTTTTTCCCCTAACAGGGTTTCCACGCAAAAATCCTTGTGTTATGGTGCTATGGATGATTAATTTATGTGTTTGCATCTTTCTTTGGTTTAATGTTGAAATGGTTTAATTAGCAGATTAACAAAGTTCAGATTTGCAGAACACTGATTCACCCCCCCCCCTCTTAGTGTTCCCTTGAGTCCAACAATTGGTATCAGAGCATCTAATTCCTCTGAAGAAGTTTAGTAGCTTGAGGTGGATCTTGGAATGTAATGGACTCTGGTAGTCTTCAGCAATAGCTTGTGGTGGCACTTGATGACCTTGATTAGTCTAAAGGAGAAGTCTGAGAATTGAAAGAAAATCTAAGGGATGCTAAGAATTTCATTTAGACATTGAAAGATCAAATTGTTAAATCCAGGGAAAAGAGGAAAGATCTTCGTGACCAGATTAAGTAGAAAGAAAGCAAAAACATGGATGATTCTCACCTAAATCAAACTTTGAAGGAAATAACTAAAGAATGTGAAAAGCTTGCTAGAGACAATGCTGCCCTAAAACATGAAATGGAATCTATGATGATGAAGCTAACTAAAGAGATTGAAGAAAGGAAGAAGAATGGGGAGAACCTTGCCCAATCCTTAAAAGAAAGATCTGATGAATGAAAAATGGCAAAAGGAGAATTCATTCAATTAAAAAGTGAATTGCAACAATCTAGAAACAATGAAGAAGAACTTGAAAAATAGCTTATTATTCTCAGGGATGAACTTGCTACTGCAAATGAATACAAGAAGAAGTTCAAGATTAGTTCTGTTAAGCTTGATGAGCTAACTCAAGGACAAAAGAATGCTAAAGACAAGCGAGGTCTTGGATATGAGAAAGGAAAAAGTTATGGATCTGGACAAAAGAATTTCAAACAAGGAAATGAGATGAACAAAGGTGGAAGGTATCTGGTAAGACAACCTAATGCTCAAAAGTTTAATGGATATTTTTTTTCTTGCAATAAATTCAATCATATGGTTGCTCAATGTAGAAGTAAAATAAAATCAAGTAATCCATCATTCTCTAGAAAATGTTTCAAATGCAAAAATTTTGGTCATAAATAAAATGAATGTAGAACTATGTCAAACTACTTTGTCAGTAAAAGGAATGTTGAATGTTATACCTATGGAAGATTTGGAAATATTGATAATCAATGTAGATCAAGAAGAAATCAATGGAATGATTGGTCTAGAAAAGGAAATAATGTGTGTTACAATTGCAACAGATACGGTCACATTGCAAGATTCTGCAGAAACAAAAATGTGAACAAAGGAGGTCCGGTATACAAAGACAAAAATACATAGAAAAATGACAAAGGAAAAGGAAAAGTGATTAGAGATGAAATAAGAGATCAGATGAAGAAGACATGGGTAAGGAAGAACGAGTTTGATGCTGGAAATGGTTCTGCATTGGAACTTGCTTTCGATAATTCTTTCAAAAATTGATCTCAGGCCATTGGCCCAAGGGGAGTTTTAAAAGAAAATATTTTTCCCTTATCTGTAGCTAGTACCAGAATGCAAAGGATGATCAAAAAGGTGTATCAATGATATGCAGAGGTTTTGGAAAACATTCAAAAGGAAATTTCAAGAAATCATAGGTTCGCAAAAGAATTTTTCTCTTGTTGTCTAAGAAAACAGAGTATCCGAAAAACCTTGGGAGAAGGCATATATTACAAGCATGCAAACTTTAAAAGAAAAGTTGGAACCTTCATTTTTCACTTTGCATCAAAGGAGAAAAGAAGGAGAACACTTGGTAGCACAATTTTGAAGAAGTGAAGTTAATTCGGCGATAAATTTCGGAACACAAGGTATTTTAGTTGTTTTCAGATTTTCCATATAATTTGGTGCGTGGTTGATAAACGTACAATACAAAATGAAAAATGGAACAAATTAAAGGGTCAATCAATTTGGATGAATACAACAGTGCAAAGATTAGGTCCATGAGAAGTCTATTGTTACCCAATGAATTGAAGCAGTTAAGTGAAGACAAACACAAGAATTTGGATATTTGGAATGAGTTTCCGTACTTCGAGAACGTGAAATTTGTTAAATTCATCTTGAGAAGATTACATGATGACACCTTGATTTTGGAAAAACCCTACATCATTTTGAAGGAAGTAATTGAAAATTTTCCTGGATTATGTAAAGTCGGGGACATACCAAGAAAGAAATCCATTTGAAACAAAGAAGTTGAAAACCTAACCGGAATAATTGGAGATCAAAGGGCACTGATAATCGTGATAATCAAGAACCCTATTACAAAGTGCATTGCACACAAAATATCATATAAAGTCTTTTTCAGAAACAAAGAAGGAGAAAATTCAACTGGTGTAGTCTACATCTCTCACAAGATGATAATGGAAGGTCAAGACTTCAACCTGTGTGGACTATTAAAGGATCAATTGATGGAGAATGTACAATTAACAAAATAGATAGGCTACCCTTTCAAGTTTGGTACTTTAGTCATATGCTTAGTAATGTATTTTTTGAATTGTTTGCCGATGATCAATAATGTGGTGTGGAAAGTAAATGAATCGGTATGCAAACAAATCTACTCACACTCTAGGAGCTTAGCTAATTGGGATCAAGAATTTGGAAAATTCTTTAAGAGTTTACCTGGAAAGTGTGGCTCAGTTGGAATTTATCTTCCAGTAAGAGCACTTGAAGTTGGTTCCTCTTCTAGTGGCATGGAGAAAAAGAAGAAAAGAGAAAAAGAAACTATTGAATATAGTCCTTTGGAATGCAAGATTCCTAGAATTGAAGGAAAAGGAAAGGAACAGGAAATTATGGATATAATAGATGAAGAATCCAATGAAGAAATTGAGGACCCATAGGAAAATTGAGTAGAATTAGCTGAATCAGAACTAGAAAAGGAAATGTCAGAATCTAGTGAAGAATAAGATGACTTGTCAAAGGAGAAGCTTCAAAAAATTATTCTAAAGGAAGGTGGAATGCAGAAAATTAGCAGATTATGGTCTATCAAACCATCATATGATCAGGATATGATTCTAAGTGTTCTAAGTGCTCATATTGTGCAAAGTAAGATCAAATTAGAGAATTTGCAGGACATCTTACCTGAAGAAATGATTGAATGCATAAAAGAAACAATGAACTTTGAGTCTCAATACAAAGAAGAAGGTGAAGTTATCTCTCATTTGAAAGGGCAGTTTAGGCTATCTCTTACAAAATTGAAAAAGAAAATGAATGAGTTAGGGCAATGCATAAATGCAACTAATAATATCTACAACTATTGCATTTGTTGGCCTCATCCAGTTGGAAAATACAAAGAGAAATTGGAGCAGATTGAAACAGAGTTGAATGGGATTGGAAAAAGCTTTGATATGTTTTAGGATCAGGATGGTAAAATCAAGAAAAGGATTCTAGAGATACATTCTGAGAACACAAAAGTTCAGTTCACTAAGAACACACTTATGGACACCTTTTGGAAGGTGAAGGACCTAACTGAATGCAGACTGGAATAAATGGTTGAGATACTAAGGAAAGGTGAAAATATAGAAGAAGCGATTACAATTCTAAAATCCCTCACTGAGATTGTCAATAAGACATCCAAGAATAACAACATGATTATAATCATTGGGATTACAATAGATGCTTGGAAGAAATTCCTTTCGGAGATGAAGGAAAATCACAAGATAATTTTCTAAGTTACAGTTGTTCTTTTTCAAAGTTTTGAATCAATTTTGAAATTTTGGTTATTTTTGAAAAAGGGGAGAGAAAGCAACACATTTTTTGGTCAATTGTTGGCATATTTTTGTCATTGATGTCAAAGGGGGAGAGAATGCAGTGAAAAATGCCTCATCAATCTAAGGGGGAGCTATGTTTTGGAATTTTGAAGCTTTGGCAGGATACCCATATTTATTTTGACACTTAGTCATTTTTCACTAAGTGTTGCCATCAATGCCAAAGGGGGATATTGTTGGCATATTGCTTCCAGTTTTTTCATTTATGGCAACCTAAGTCACTCATCTGATCTACAATCTAGTATTGGCTCATACCGACATAACATAATGAAGAATAGGGCATCTGATTAAAGGGAAAGATATCGATCTGAATTCCTCACCGGAATATTATTTTGAGTTTTGGATCTCAGAGGAATGTTTTTTGATGTTTTTATTACCTTATTCAATAATTATATTGATGTGCATTCACTGGTGTACGATCTAGGAGATCCAGTGAACTAATTTTTTAATTATCTATGTAAGAAGGTTGACTTGATGAAATTAGTTGTTGTGGATGTTTAAGAAGTAATTGGCTAAATTTTTTTGTGCTCTAATATGTTTATTTGGGTCCTCTCTATGTATTAACCGACTTTGGAGGATACACATAAAGAATTAGTGGTGGATTTAGCCAACAGTTGAAAAGCATTCTATGTTTTATATAAGCCAACATATGAATGATAAAATCCTTGACAACGGATATATATATGACATTGGTAGTATCACTTTGAATAAGTGAATGTGTAGTATGTGAAGTATATGAGTGTGATACAAAAATTAGAGGGATAGTGCTGCGAATTCATCTATTTGTGTTGTGAATCACAAAGAAGAGCATAGTAGAGCAAAGCGAAAAGTAGAATCAGAATCTATTTTATGAGCCTAACCGGAACTGTAACTTGGCATAAGTAGATGATACTACTTCAGTTCAACCCTTCAGATGCTTTCAATCTAAAATTTGGTAAGGAAGTGAGCCTTTATATTGAGCAGCGAGCTCTAGGAAGTGTGCCTGAATGCAAGTGCATTCCCTTTTGTAAAACTTATATTTGAGTACTCAAATTATGGATTAACCTCCACCATGGTTTTTTCCCTAATAGGGTTTCCACACAAAAATCCTTGTGTTATGGTGTTATGGATGATTACTTTATGTGTTTGCATATTTCTTTGGTTTAATGTTGAAATGGTTTAATTAGCAGATTAACAAAGTTCAGATTTGTAGAACACTGATTCACCCCCCCTCTCAGTGTTCCCTTGAGTCCAACACTTCATTGTACTTGAATCATCTGAAAGAGTCTCTTCCAATACCTCTTTATTAAGATCCTTCCCAAATTTATGTAAAAATCATGTTGTCAATTTGTTCAAGTCCTATTCATTTGGATTCCCTTTAGATTAAAAACTTGTTAACTTGTCTATTATCTTATCTAACCTAACTTGTATTGTTGTGAAATTATTAAAATTGGGCATATCCTCTATAAGCTTCTTATGATCCTCTAAGACTATTTTCAACTTTCCCAATGATGAGGAGGGTAACATATCATTAATCTCTTTGAATGTCTAAAGCAACACATCATTTGATTTTTTATATTCTTTCTTTAAAATATTTTTTCCAAAAACATCCTCCTCTTTGCCAAGTGGTGACATCATATTTTCTCTTATTTTGTCATAGTTGTTTTGGACATTGGAAGAGATATCAAGGGTTTTTTTTAGATCAAATGTTGAATCATATCCTCTTTATCCTTATCTTGACCAAATTGAATAATTTGAGTTTCTACATATTTTGTGAGAGGTTTTCATTAGGATTTATATATTTCACCATCATATCTTGTTTCAACTTATTGGAAAAAGTACGTGTATTGTTTATATGACCATATCACTTACATTTAAAATAAATCAGATCCAAGATTTCCACATAAATTGATTGGTTCCAAAATCCATACTCGAATATTAAGTTTAGAAATTGTGAATAAATTTTATTTGCTTCAATTAATACAATAATCTTGATAAAAGCACCCAAACCATCCTTTACCAAAATTTTATCTTGATCTATGAAGGATCCTAGAGTATTCTTTGATCCTAATGTTCCATTCGTAGGTTTAATAGTCTAATCTAGACTAGAAAAAGGCTGATTTGTTCAAAAAGAGGATCAAAATTAGGTTACCATGGTTGTTAATAGAGACCAAATCCATTCAAGAACCATTTATTTACATTTAATTTTTTTTTATTCTTTATCTATGAATTTCACTAAGAAAATCCTTTCAGTAAGAAATTTATTTCTTCTACTAATCCCCAAATTTATTGACCCATTCAGTCACAACATATCTTGGAGGCCTAATATTCCAAAATTTTCCTATCATCACTTTGGATATCAATTCTTTTATTTTTCTCTTTTAGTGAGTAGATTTGAAAAATCTATGGAAGCACTTGGAAGTTTATTTTCCAAAAGATTATTTTCTCACCAATATTTACTTTGATCTAGTTGAATACGAGGTATGTGTTCCCTAGATAGATCCTCATAAGGTTTTTACAAATTAGAGGGTTTTTGAAGTTGTTAGCTTTCTAGATCCCTCATTCTTTATTTTATCTTGATTTATACCCCACTTATATCAAACCCCTTCTAGAGTATATTTTTAATTAAATTCATAATACTAGTTAGGAAAACATACCTCTCTCCTTCACCATTTCAACTTATTCCAATCGTTGAAGGTTTTTTTGTCTTTTACCCTATTTTTTTTTTTAAAATCGCTTGATCTATTGATTGCCATATATATATAACCCTTCTTTGTAGTGGCATTACCCCTCCCCTAATTTTTAGATTTCTCTTTGAATGTTGAGTAAATTTTTTGTTGGTCATTCAATGGAAGCTCTATGTTTTCTTGATCTGCCTATTAGGTCTCAAAAACATAGGTTGTAAACCTTAAGAGGATGTCAAGCTATTTGGTATCATTTTTGGCTAATGAATAGGGTTAATTGATATGGTTGAGAACCCCCTGCACTTTAGGCTTTGCTAGACCTAAGCGGGTGTACCTAAATGATGGAGTAGATTTAAAAGTTGTGTGTAATTTATAACTTGAGAAATTTATCCACAGTGGCATGTAAAAGTGAAATAGATGCAGAGCTAACAAGTAATCCTACTGTAAAAATTTTTAGAGTTGAATGTATGAACAAAGTGTTAGAGTAATAAGTTATTTCACTTAATTAATTTAATCATATTGGTTAATTAATTAAGTCACTTGTCACTTTAAATTTACTTAAGCTAAACGTAGGCACATTAATAATTAATTATTAAGTGTGCACACTAGGTTTTTTTTTTAGGTTTTGATCTCCTTTCTTAAGGATTGATCTTTTGTAATCATTCATTCAGTTAATGCATTTCATCTTGAAGCTTGCAGAGAACCTTGGCCTTTTTCTTTGTATCTCTTTCTCGTGACAGGTTATTTGCATGCAGGCGATTCTTGGGTTCTGTGAAGTTGGCTTTCTCAACTTCTACATGGTATCAGAGCTCTGACCTGCCGCTTCATGTTCATCTTTTGAGGGATTCACAGAGCTTCAAGGGTTTGGGGTTTGTCTTTTTTGATCTAGGGAATTACCTATTTGATCAGATCCTTTTAAGTCCAAATGAACCTCACCATTGAGTCTGTAATGGCTCAAAACCCCAGAAATGACTGTTCATTTGTCCATTTTGGACCAAGTTGGTTTTTGAGGTAAAAAAAAATTTCCAGAGAGGTCGTATGGCCTCCCTAGCACACCTCCCAAGGAAAAAATTATAATTTTTTTAAAAATAAAAAACGCTTTTAAAAAATCACTCCCAGTGTATTTGGAGGGCGTCGCCCAGCAGCCATTGGTCGGCCACCAGGGAGCCACCCTCCCATCGCCAAGCTGCCACCTTCGCCAGCTAGCCTCCCACCCACCATCGACACCTAGCCTCCACCGTCTGGCCATCCACCCATCACCTATTGTCTAAAGCATATTTTCCTTTTTCTCGCTTTTCAGCTTTCAAAATTGTACTGAGGTTTGGGTTCTTGTGTTGTGGGAGTGTTTTTTTTCTTGCTTTATGTAATTTACACTAGAAAACCAAAAACCTCTTTCATAAAACACATTTCAAAACTCATTCATTATGGCAGACTCTTCTTCTATTGAGCATCTTTCCCCACACAATTATCACACGTGGAAGGCACAAATGACCAAACTTCTCATGTCAAAAGGGTTATGGTCATGTTTGGATGAAGTTCAACCTCAGTTGACATGGCCATTTGAGGTTTTTCAGCACAAGAATAGAATGGATGAGGCCATGGGTTTGCTATCCTTGCATGTTTAAGATAATCTTCTATTCCATCTAGAGGGTTGTACAACTCCTCAGGCTATGTGGTTGAAGTTTCATACTCTATTTGGCACCATTGATCAGTTTCGAGCATTTCAGATTGAGGCCGAATTGACTTACTTAGTACTTGAATCATATCCTACCATTAAGGATTTTTTGATGAAGTTCAAATCACTGAGGTCATTATTACAAGGTTGTGGTAAGAACAAAATAGATGAAGAGTGCATTTACCTGATTCTCTCTAAGCTTCACAGTTCATTTTAGATTTTTTCCTCTACATTCTATTATACAATGGATGCCTTGGGTGCATGCTTTACCGTGCATACTTTTGAGCTGTTTTGTGATTGGTTTACATGAGAGCAGGCCAAGATATCATAGTTGGATGCTCTCTCAGGATCTAAGAACCAAGCACTGGTAGCTCAGAATTCTAAGGGGATGTAGAAGCTGAAGAAAGATTCAACTGGTAGTGAGAATTCCTCCAAGCCACCTCCAAATTTTGATTCCAAACCATAATCTAATCGTAAACAAGGAAAATCTTCTAAGTCTAGTGAGTCTTCCTCTAAGACTAAGATGAAATCAAGCAATCCTTGCAATATTGTGGCAAGGAAGGACATCCAATTTTCAAGCGTTGGAAATGATTAGAGGCTTTAGAGGAAGCCATGCAACAACATCATATTACCTCACCTTAGGCTCCTTCTCCACCCACAGGGAAAGGTCATTCTCTTTTTGCACGAGCCTTACCTTCATGATCCACTTGGATTCTAGATTTTGGTGCTTCTCACCACATGCCACACACATAAGAGTTTGTCATCGCACTTGCCCCTAGTGGCACTACACATATTGTAGTTGGTGACTCAACACACCTTTCAGTTGAGGGTTTAGGTACTATTTCATTGGATGGTGGTTGTCTTCAGGATGCGCTTGTTGTTCCTAAAATTTTGACAAACCTTCTTTTCGTTTATCAAATTTACCATTCTGGCTCTGGTAAGATAGTTGAGTTCTCACCACATGATGTGGTTATTCGAGACCTTCATGATCCTAATTTGGTTGTGGCTCTGGGAGTGTTTATTCTACATCTCACTTATACATATTTTATGGATTTGAGAGTTCAGACAGTTCAGGTTCCTCTCTTATAGCACATGCACACTCAGTGAGCAGTCTTTGGCATGAGCATTTGGGCCATGTCAATTAAATATATCTACATCAGATGAGTACTTAGGTACTCATGATTGGGCTCCCTCAAATTTCCTGCACCGATGCTGTTTGTTGAGGTTGTGTACTTGGAAAACATCACCAGGATTCTTTTCCTATGGGTGGACCCACACATGCTAAGGCACCCTTGTAGTTGGTACATAGTGACCTCATGTCTTTTTCGACTCCTCCCTTTTTAGGGGCCTGATATGTGCTCACTTTTATTGATGAATTCTCTAGATGCACATGGGTGTACTTTCTTAAGTACAAGTCTGATGTATTTGATTCATTCAAGATATTTAAGACATTTGTGGAGAAGCAATCTGGAATTTTTATCAAGAGGATACACACAAATAATGGGAGGGAGTATGTTAATCAGGATTTTAGGTATTTTTATAATGAACATGGTTTCTAGACTAGCGTTCATTATATGGTCTCAAACAAGCCCCTCGGGCTTGGTATGAGAAGATGGACTCTTTTTTGCTTTCCTCTCACTTCACACACTGTCATTCTGATCACAAAGTGTACATTCAATGTCAGGAGGGTGATATTTTGATTCTTGTGCTATATGTTGATGATCTCATTATTACAGGTAGCTCATCCTCCATGATTCACAATGTTCAGAGAGATTTGATGGAGCAATTTGAGATGATAGATCTCAATCGTTTGCACTTATTTCTGGGTCTACAGGTTATTCAGTCTTCGGATGGGGTTTCCATATTTCAGAAAAAGTATGCTCTTCATATACTCCAGTGATTTGGCATGCTTGATTGCAAGCCTGCCCTCACACCATTTTAGTTAGGTGTTGTCTTGTCTTCCACTTGCACTAATTCTCTAGTAGATTCTACTTTATATAGGCAATTGGTTGGTAGTTTGTTGTACCTGACACATTCACATCTTGATCTTTCCTTTGTGGTTGGCCTTGTCTCTCGGTTCTCACATGATCCACATGAGATCCATTGGCAAGAAACCAAATATATCTTGAGGTACATTCGGGGCACCACTCATTATGGCATTCACCACACTTCAGGATCCCCTCACATTGTTGGCTTCACTGACTCAGATTGGACTAGTGATGTCAATGATCGAAAGTCTAATTCTGGCTTTGTTTTTTTCCTTGGTTCTAGTCCTATCACATGGTCTTGCAAGAAGCAGTCTACTATTGCATTATCATCTACAGAGGCTGAGTACCAAGAAAAAGTGTTAGCTAGTCAGGAGATTCTATGGCTTCGACAATTGATTATAGAGTTTGGGTTTCCTCCTGATAGTCCCACTATTCTTTGGTGTGACAATCATAGTGCCATTCACATTTCTCGCAACCCAGTGGAGCATCAATAGACTAAGAATATTGAGATCCACATGCACTTCATCAGGCAATTGATTCAAGATGGCTCTCTCATCTTGGAGTACATTCCTACAAAGGAGCAAGTTGCAGACATCTTCACTAAACCTTTGGCATCACCTTGCTATCTTCAGTTGTGCTCCATGCTTGGGGTGAAGGAATTTTTCCTTGGGGGGTCTTTGTGAGGCCTTCCTTCCTTTTTTTAGCATGCTTTTTCATCTCTTTTTGGAGAGGATTTTTTTCCACTAGGTTTTCTCCTTTACTCTGCTTTATAGAGATTTGGTTGTATTCAGATACTCGATCAGGCCTTTTTTCGGGACCCTTCTTTGCTTCCATTCATCTTTACTTTAGTTTTTTTAGCTACTCCCTAAGTTCATCTTAAGGGGGGGTCTTAGAGTAATAAGTTATTTCACTTAATTAATTTAATCATATTGGTTAATTAATTAAGTCACTTATCACTTTAAATTTACTTAAGCTAAAATTAGGCACATTAATACTTAATTAATTATTAAGTGTGCACACTAGGGTTTCTTTTTTAGGTTTTGATCTCCTTTCTTAAGGATTGATCTTTTGTAATTATTCATTTAGTTAATGCATTTCATCTTGAAGCTTGCAGAGCACCTTGGCCTTTTTATCTATATCTCTTTCTCGTGACAGGCTATTTGCATGTAGGTGATTCTTGGGTTCTGTGAAGTTGGCTTTCTCAACTTCTACACAAAGTTTATATAATATATTAATTGAAATGAATGTGACTAGTGCCTAATCCTATTGGGTATATGGAGTTGAGATGTGTAAGATAAGTAGATATTTTCCTTAGCTTAACTCTAATTGTTTTAACACTTTTTTAATTTTATACTCTGTATAAAAGTGTAAGGTAGTTAGTTACCAAGATCTTCTTATGAATCCCAATGATATCTTTTCCAGTTATTGTGATTACTAAAAGAATTTAATCCTTTCTTGAAGGATTCGGTCAAATAGATAACATAAGAAATATAAATTTGTTTTGAAAAATTAAGTATATCCTTGATATATTAATTTGAATAATAGGAAAAGACCATTATGGAGACAGTAGGATAACTTATATGAATTTGAATCAACAAAACAACAGAACACCAGGAATTCAATCACAAAATTAAACTTTCTCGCCCATTGTATTACTTCAAAAGATGGTACATTATATACCAGAAGTCTCTCTAAATTGTCTATGATAATTCTAATATTGATGATTTTTAAAAATTAGGCCTTGGTTTCTCTTATATATGGGAAGAAACAAGTTTCAAGTCATTACATGTAACATGGTGTCTCTTCATTTACAATTTGTTTAACATAAACTAAAAGTAATTAAAAAACAATGATGAAATCCACATCAATCACAACACAAAAATCCACTAGTCTCCATAAGGTATGCATGACCATTTAAGGCTTGTTCAAGGCCCTCTCTCCATGATGGTGATGCTGAGTGAATTCAATAATATTTTTGATTTTCATGCTACTCGAGATATAAACAAGTTGACTTTGGAAAGGTGATCAATATATTCCTATTTGGCATATGTGTCAGCATTGACAATTATATCCTTCATGGAGAACTCCAAGGTGAAGACTTGATCCAATTGCACATGTGTATTCTCTATCACCATTGCTTCATCGTTCACTTTATCAAGAGCCCCTTTTAATAACTGGGTGAGTTCATTCCTCCAAACTCTTTGATCCTTGATTTCTTCTTTGTCAAAGAAATTTGGCAATGCCATATCCAAGTGTTGATTGAAATCATCAAGTTCTTGTGTAAGCACAATACAAAACTTTGCATATTAATTAATTGTTTATAAAGTTTAAGCACGTGGTCATCAATGTTTTCCTTGGTTGTCAATCCTTCTTTTGTCTCCATCATTCTAATATGTATCCTTTTGTGCTCCTAGTAAGCTACATGTGTTTTTCTGAAGATTTCCCAAACCGTGTCACCATTCTTAAGCATCTTTTCAAATATCCACTTTATTAATTCTGAAACTATTTTAAACTTGATGGCCTTCATTTCAATTTCCAATTTATCACATCTCATCTAGAACTTTTCAGCTCTGTACTTCTAGTAAGTAGTCTTGGCCATAGCTTTTATCACCTAATTATCACCTTATAACCATGGAGAGTATGTACTTGAAGAAGATGTCAATTTGTCTTTATATCTAGTAATATCCTACCTCAATTTTTCATTCTCGATCATGTATATCATATTATTTTTCACTAATCTTTCAATTTGGCCTTTGGTAAATTTAGCCACATTGACATTTAAGCCTGTAGTCTCCATGGGATTAGTATCCTCTACTCATTGCATAAGGAGATGACCAAATGCTTTATTGGGATCATCAATGACCAAAGGCTTTTGGTTGGGTGGATACAAAGCCCACATTAATAAAGTTGCATTGTTTGGATTGAAGCTTGATTTAGTGTATACCTGATCTACCCATTTTATGCTTAATTGTAAGCTTTTTTCCTAGCTCCTCCTGAAAGTGTCAAACATGATAGTTGAGCTCATGTCCCATCCAGGGAGCAACAAAATCCATACCTCTTCTAGTAGCGCTCTTCCCTTCTTTGAGGTAATGGCCTCCATTTCTTTGTCAATTTTGTCCTATAATTGTTTCAAAGCCTCTGCCTCCTATTCAAGAGTGACACCCTTAATCCTTTCTCTGATCAATTTACCCTTATACTCATAAATAAACACTTTAAACTTAGGATTTTTGACAAAAGCATCATCGGAGACAAATTTTTGACGAGCACCATGTCTTATATCATTTGAAATCTCATTTGGTGATTCTATTACAATAATTTTTCTTTCTACTGGAGGTTCATAGTCTCCAATCACATGTTCAATTATTTGCACTTCTTCTTCATCATCTCTAGCTAATTCTTGTTCTCAAACAAGTGTATCAACAAAAAAATTGACACTTGGTGTAGGCTAAGAGGAAAGCTGACAAAGTGGAGCTTCATTTTCAGTTTGTATTCCTCTAGTGTCTTCATTCCTCATTTGTATGAATACCCAAGGGAGCACATCCCTGGTTAGTTCTATCTCATGTGAGATTAGAGTGTCTAATCTCTCAATAGGATCACCCATTTCTAGAAATGCACCTCTATATGAAGGGTTGTTTCCTATTTTCTAGGCTTCATCCATCATCACTTTGTTATATAGGCTTCTCCTCCTAATGGCATAATGCTCATCAACATTTCTTACCAGATCATCTCCTTCAAAGAGTATGTGTGATCAACCTCCCACTTTCTTGATTGTTTTAACATTATTAATGAAACACTTCGAGTCAAATTACTCCCTTGTATTTACATTAGATAGGTTGTAGTGCTCTAACTTCTTGTCAATAAATTCATAGCCTTTCTTAGAACCCATAGAAAAGTCTCCAAAACATAATGTACCAGGCATCAATGACTGTTTATTATGAATTTTGAGGTGCATAAAATTTGAATAGGCTAATTTCCTTATGATCTCCAAGTGTGCAACCCTATTCAAACAAGTTTTTGGTAATAACAATAGTTCTCCTTCAAACCCATAAATTATAATTTTTGTGCAATCATTGTAAGCATACCAATCACCCCAGTTGTGATTGACTTTTCCTCTAGCAACTTTGTCCTTATGTCTCAAGAACCTTTGTATTTCAGGTGTCAAACTATAATCACATGGATGGCCCAGTAACCTGTCTATCGGCTTCACAAAGTATTCTTCAAAATATAAATAATGTGACCTCACACATCAGTTTTCTTAAATGGCAGTCCACATTTGCATTGGCCTGATGTTTCCATCATCATCCAAATATTTTATTCTCAATCATTCATCCCATATTCCCATACTTTGTCCCTCATACAAGATGAGGTGCATGAATAGTGAGTAGTGTCTGAACCGAAAGCCTCCATCTTTATTCTTGCTTGCAAGAAGATCATCATGAAATTCACTGGCTAGATATTCTGCATAGTCCAAAGGCTAGGAATCTTGACTTTGTATATTGGTCATGATGACCATTGGTGTTATCTCCTTAAATATTGGGGAATCTAAGCCAAGTACTTGATAGAAAAAGTAGTATATATACTGGTAATATTATTTAAATACGTTAACAAAATATGAAGCATTTCCCTCCCTTGAAAACACCTTGAGCCCATTTCCTTCTTCTTGGGGCCTATGTAGTGCCAACCTCCACCTTTTATAACTCATGCTCAAATTATGATATTCATTCAGGGGGTCTCTAAGTCTGAATTTCATATCAAGACTGGTATCTAGTTGGAATACCATGAAAATAAAATTCTTGGTGACAGGGAAGAAATAATTTCCATCTTGTAATTCAATTATGTGAGTTTGAAGGTTATATCTATTAGAAAGTACTTTGATCAATTCCACATTTACGAACACATTGGGTACTACCAGTTTCCCTAAATTGAACTTCCATGGGTTGGACACCAGCTTATGTCTACATTTTTTAGTAGTGGAATATGAATAGATCATATCCCCTGGTCAGGGTGCATGTGTCACCTACGTTCTTGTTCTTATCTTCTATTTGTTATGCCTGAGAGTTCAATCGTGCATGTCTCATAGACCTTTGTCTAGAGTTGGGGCACAAATTGATTAAATCTTGGTTCAAATGTCTTTCATCTAGCTTCTATCACTTATTTAAGGTTTCTCAAAGGTAGATGCCATTATATGAATTTGCAGGAAATTGAAACCCTATTTGTAAGCTTCAATAATCTAAACCAACTTGCATGTAATTTAAAACTTTATTCTCTAGCTTTTGGGTACTTACTTAGAGAGCATGTTCCCTAGTTCAAACTGTGTCATCCTCTACTATACTCCGCTCCTTCATTTTCTGGTTGCTCAATGATTTCCAAATGTGTTCAAAACTTGATTTTTAATATTCTTGGATCTAGTTCATTTATGGAAATTTTATTTCATTCAAGTGAGCAATTAATTATTTTGAATATTAGTCATTGATATTTTATCAACACCACCAAAATGTCCCTTCATCATGTTGTTGTCTTGTCAACGTGTTTTTTCATCCAGATGACAAATTTTTGGTCTCACCGATATCTCCCCCTTTTCGTGATATCTCCTTTACTCGTTTATCCTCCAAAATTTTGAAGGGACATCATGTGGCCTCATACTGATGTCACCATGTCCCATCAAGATCTTAGTTGCGAGCAATTCCTTCGAGTTCCCCTTATTGCTTTGACATATTCACAAATTTATCTTACTAAATTTCATCGTTCCATCAAGGGGGCCAATATTCCAATTCTATCAATATACATTTTTTCCTTCGATGGAGTTCTTAGCTTCACTGCTTACTTCTTTTTTTTAAGGTTATCGAATGGATTGGTTTTTGGTTCTTACCGATATAGATTTTTCTCCCTGATGTTCTCCTTTCCTTTTCTAGTTATTGGAGGGACCAAGAATCATTTTACTTTGATATTCCATGCTCTATTTGATCCTTTATATGTGTATACCAAGAGGTGTCTTCTCAACCTTTTACTTTCACTTTGATATTTTACTATATTTTACTAACATAACCAAGATAAAGAATGACATTGTTTTATCGTAGATACTATTGTTCTTATCTTCTCGATGTGTACTCTTCTCTTTGATGGCATATTCAACTTAATCACCCACTTTTTTGCTTAGGGTTGTCGAAGAGATAGATATTGGGGCCTTACCAATATAGATTCTTCTCTCTGATGTTTCTTTAATTGATAGTTTTTTATCCTTTTCGAAGGGACTATGGATCATCTTACTCTGATACTTCTTAGTCCTTTCAAACTCCTTTTATGATGTCCTTTGTTGCCTTTATTAAGAACTATCATCGCCTTGTCAAAGAGACAAATTTCTGCATCTCGCCGATGTAAGCTCTTCTTCTTGATGAACTTTACCGCTCTCATAATATCGAAGGGACCCATGAATCCCTCATTCCGATGTTCAATGATCTTTTCAATTCATCAAGTCTACAAATAAGGTATTTATCCCTTCGACCTTTTATTATCATTTTGATACAATGGTAATTTATGTCTAAGAGATTTTTTTTTCTTTCCTCAATATGAAGTGTATATTCTTTGAAATTCATGCTAAAGTAAAAAAGCCTTTATGTCTTTTATTGGTCCAAACTTTGATTTATTGAAGAGACCCAAAACATTTTCTTCCAATATGCCAATATATCTCTGATAGAACTTCAGTCAGAAGACACAAATATGACTCTCTTCGATAATACTCATGTTTCCCTACTTCATTATTCCTTTGAAGGGACTTTGAAATGAGTCTCGCTGATATGGTATTATCTTGAAGACATAACTAAGATCCTATGCGGGTATGTTGTGAAATATGGATTTCATTAGGATGGCGAGTATATGGAAAATTTTAAGGGAAAATATTATGAAATGGAATGCTAGATGACAAGGCATTTCAGTGGAAGATGGATTTTTTATGAGAAATTTTAATAGATCTTTATAGTCCTAACAACGGCTCCAATCGAGGATGAATGACTGTAAGGTCATTGCAAGGATCTAGAATCATTCTTTGGGATGCAGACAAAGAGGTGAAGGTGGCAAAAGGAAAAACAAAAAAATAAAAATCCTAAACTACCATGCATGGAAAATGATATGATATTTTAAGAAAAGAATATTTTCAGGAATTGTCCATGCACTAGCAATTCCTAATCTTCTTCGGCCATGTTCTGTAGATAGTATGAGTCTTCCCCACATTTACTAGTGACAACAAAAGGACCTAACCAAATTCCTTCAAATTTCCCATGTTTCCACTTGTCCTAGTTTCTGGAGTTCCACATAAGGACCATATCATCTACGTTGAACTTTCTATCTTTTATTGTTTTGTTAAATAAATACTTTGTTTGCAATTGTATCTTCTCATTTTTTTTTGCTTGTGATTTGATCTCATCCAATTCAACCAACTATTCCAACCTCTCTTCCATAGGTTCAAGGACATCTATATCTTCTAATAGAATGAATTTGTAAATTGGTAGGCGGTTATGTATTGTAAGCCTAGCTTGGGCTCCATACACAAGCTCAAAAGGGGACTTTCTAGTGGCCCTTTTCATAGTAATATGTCTTCCTATAGATCTAATCTCAGTTTGGAATCCCAAGCTTTCTTGTTGTTATCCAACATCCTTTTGATTATTTTTGTGATACTTTTGTTATTGGATTTTTCCTTCCCATTTTCTTGAGGATGGTATGGTGAGGCATATGAAATTATTATCCCATATGAATCACAAAATGTTTTAAATTCCTCTTATTTGAAACACATGCCATTGTTTGCAATGATCCTCACTGGTACCTGCAATCTAGTGATGATTTTTTCTATCATGAAGTTGATCACCACCTTACTTGTGGCCTATTTTGTCGGTTTAGCCTCTATCCATTTCATAAAATAATCAGTGGCCACCAAGATCCATCTATATCCACCACTAGACCTATCTGTGATTTTTCCTATAAAATCAATTCCCCACTGATGAAAAGGGGCTTCAATTTGCATTGGTCTCAATGGTAAGGATCCATGGTAGTTTGATTTTCTAGAAAAGCTTTGACATTCCTCACACTTTCTCACATATTTGTAGGCATCATTGAAGACCCTTGTCCAATAGTAACCTACTCTTAATATCTTGTGGGTAGTGGTTTTTTCTAAGAAGTGACCTCTGCATACACCTTTATGCATCTCTTTTAATATGTGTTTTATCTGGGCCTCATCCAAGCATAGTAATAAAATACCATCCTTATCCTTCCAATATAGGTCTCCATTTATAAAGAAATATTCTGATGCTTGAATTTTTAAGGTCCTTCTCTAATTGTCATTTAAGCCTTCAAGACATTTCATATGTTTAAGATAGTATTCTATGCTAGTGTACCACTATGTATGTTCACTACTTGATACCCATTTTTCCTTTTCTTCCATGTTAAAAACCTGTGATGCTTCTAAATTGGATTCCACCATTAATTTTTCTAATCCATACCCCCTTACTAGTTTAGTAATTTAAATATTAATATCTAACTCCTGGATACAATTTATCCATCAACACCTTCTTCTAGTAACTTCTATTTGTGAGAAGATGTCCTTTACTACAGCATTCAACACATATGCAATTAATTCTACCCCTACTAGGTAAGGCATGAATGCCTTGATTGCTTTTACCAGGGTGTAGGCTTGATTTTCAATGATGTCATATTTCAATTCTACCCCCTAAAGTGATTTACTAAAGAATGAGATTGGTTGTTCATATCCTTCATTGTTCTTTTGTAACATTACAACTTCCACTATATGAAATGATGTGAAGGAGAATATGTGAAATGGTTTGTCAAAGTTTGAAGACTTAAATACAGGTTCCTCCTTGATTTCTCTCTTGATTAACACAAATGCATCAATGGCTTCTTCTATCTATTCAATCTTGGAACCTTTCTTTAACATTTTTGAAATCGGTTTCACAATCTCTGCAAAGTTTAAAATAAATCTCCTAACAAAATTAATTTGTCTGAAGAAGGAATGGATAGCTTTCACGATATTTGGGATGGGGATCTTGTCAATAGCTTCTACTCATTCTGGATCTATTCTTACTCCATCCTTCGAGACAATATGTCCTAATAATTTACCTTTCATGATATCAAAGTGACATTTCTTTGGGTTTAGAGATATGCCATACTCTAATAATATGATAAAATATTTTCTAGATGTGCATAGTGATCCTCCACCCTTTTGGAATATGTTGTGAGATCATCCTAAAAAAACTACCATTATAGAATTAATTAAATCAGTAAAGGCTACATCGATAGCCCTTTCAAATGTTGCTCCAACATTAGTGAGACCAAAAGATATTCTCACATAAACATAGGTATCCCAAGGTGTGGTGAAGGAGGTTTTATATTGTTTAAACTCCTTGACCATCACTTTATTATACCCTGAGAAGTTTTCCATTGTAGAAAGTAGTTCACAATTGGTCACCCTTTGCAACATCACCTCCACATTTGGAAGAGGATAGTTGTCTTTGAGAGATGAGATATTCAAATTTCTGAAATCCACACACAACCTTATGTCCCCATTTTTCTTCCTTACAAGTACTAGGCTTGAGACCCAAGAGGAGTTTCAGATTGGTTTGATGATATCTCCATCTCTGAGTTTCATGAGCTCCTCTTTCATCTTAGGTGCTAACGTGGGGTTTATGGGCCATTATTTTTTTCTAAATGGTTTAGCATTAGGCTTCAAGGGTATTTCATGCTGAAAAAGGTCTTCTCTATATGCCTTAAGGTCATCATATGACTAAGGGAATACATGTTTATATTTTTTGAGAACTATAAGCATCTCTCTAATCTTAGGGTTGATCCTCTTACCAATATATACCTTCATGGGAGCCATTTTCTATCCCAAGATTCATTTATTCAATGTCATCATGCTTGACAAGTGTGGGTTTCAAATTGAATCTATCATGTCCATCAAAAACCCTTTCCAATGCTACAAGCCCCTTTGGAATCTTATTTGTCTTAAGTTGCACCACTTCTTGTCTGAAGATAGTTTCCTTGCCATCTACTTCCTCAACAAAAGAATTGAATCTATCTCTTGAGCTTCATACTGATCAATACAATGGAGAAACTTAATCAAGTCTTCATCATCATTGAACACCTACCAATTATATATGTTATCTAGGATTGTAGGTCTTGTTTGAACTCCACTTCTATTATTCCTTCCAGTGAAATGCCATCCCTTTTTAGATCCATATTTGTTAAGAAATCTACCATTATGTTCTTAGATCTTTCTATCTAATTTATCAAGAATACATCAAAGAGTTCAATAGTGTCCCAAACTGTATTCCTATATTGCTTTATTATTTTATTCTTTTATGAATACATGGCTCTAACTTGAGAGACAATCAACTCAGAATCTCCATAAACTATTAACAATTTAATCCCATATCTTGTAGCAGTATTTTAGCCTTCATATTTAGCTATATTGTTTGTACATTCAAAGGTTAACAAGAATAAATACTTGAATATTTTGCTAGTGGGTGATATGAATATTGTTACTGCTCCATTCCCATATTTGCCACTTGTGCCATTAAAATACATCTGGCACACAACTTTTTTATCAAGATGGGATTACCTATTGATTGGTTCTGTATTTTGTAATTCAAGTTGTAACTTTTCAATTCTAAAATTTCCAAGATCCACATCATAGAAATAATTTATTTGGTTTGGATCGATCTGCTCTATAACATGTTTGGACCTTGGTTCCCTATATAACTTGACCTCTTTTCCATTTACTAGTATAGTTGCATACGAAAAATATAATTGAACATTTCCCCCTACTGTAGTAGTCCACTACCTGGATAAAAACATGCCATAGTAGGGAGGGGTGTCTACAACAGTGATATCAATTTTGTAAGTTGCCTCAAGGTATAAATCTATTTAAATTCCACATCCCATATAACTCCAACAACCGTGACAAACCTATTATCCATTGTGTATCATTTTCCATAAGTAGTGTCTACCCACATGCCCAATTCCTTCATAATAGCCAATGGCATGATGTTTATTACAACTCCTGAATCGATCATGCAATTCTTCACCAATTTATTGTTAATCAATAATGTAGTGTAGAATGGGTCTATCTAAGAGGGGTTCTTTGTTAAAGTGTCACCAAGATAAACCTCTAGTGTTTTTGTGGTCTCTTGTTCGATAGTGTTTACCTTAATTTTATTCTTATTTTGATTTTGTTGTTTGTTGGGTATGCTAGAGATCAACTTGAGGGTAGTGTCCTTGTATTCATCTACCTTCATAATTTCCAGCAAAAATATTGTCATCTTAATTTGATACAATTCTTGTGTAATGTCAAATGAGGGAGTGGTCACTGATTGCTCAGTTTTCTCTATCTTAGTGGTATTCTTCTCCTCAACTTGTATCTTAGAATTTTCCTTTTTCCCCTACTCTATCTTTGTTATTTCCTTTGGTATAGTTTTTTGAACCTTTTCCTTCTCACCTTTCTTTTGATTACCCGAGGCATTATTCTTTTGATCTTTTATGAACAAACTTCTAGGTGTTCCCTAATTTGTATTTATGGTTCTATTCCTCACATTGTAACCGATTTTGGCCTACACCACAACAACTAATGTAAGGGACCTTTTCTCTTCTTTAGTTGGGGTCCCTAGCTGTAATGGTGGCGTTGCATTAGATGCATAGGCAGTCTCTTCTTCATCATCCTCTTGATAAGAGAATATTTCTTGTTGGCCCATGTTAACATTGTATTTTTGGTTACTTACCTCATATTAGAACCCTTCTTCAGAAGATGAGTATTCATCATCAATCTGATGAGGTCCCAACCCTAACATATTTATTGTATGATCATTTCTCTCCTAATCATAAGACCATTAATTTTACTATAGGGACTGAGCTACTATGTAATATTCTGGTGTATATGGTAAGCTACATGCTAAACACCATGGCTTACTTTCTACCACATGTGTTTCATGTTTCTTCAAAGGGTCAGGGGTGTCCTTAAAATTATGTTTCTGATTATTGTCTAGAGGTCTCCCATCATTCCAATTAGTGTTATATGGCATGTCATGTAGCCTAGGCCTCTCATTCCTATAATAGTTTGGCTACTTGATTTGGTGGTTATTAGAATTTTGTGGGATTCTAAAATTATCCCTTTTGCTAATCATTTCTGCAGCTTTCCTATTATTTTCAATGTTGATAGTGGTCTTCTGAGATTTTTCAAGGGTGTTAGGAAATCTATTTTTGAGTTCATATCCAGTATTAGGGTCAAAAGCTCTTAAGTAAATGGCCAAGGCCATACCATTTGTGGGTTTTGATCTAGGTGCAATTTTGTTGCATATTTTTTGAAACCTTTGGTTGGAATCCACGACCAATTCATTGTGGAATTTTTGGATTCATATTAATTCATACACAACAAAATTAGGATCGCAGTGACTTCCATACTGTTCCTTATATTGATTTTTGAAATCTTCCAATGAACTGATCGAAGCATCGAGCAATTTCTTATACCAGTCCCTGAAATCCTCAATCAGGGACATCATGAATAACTTCATTTAAATATCTTCATATTGTACATTATAAACATCCATGACTACTTCAAAATTCATTACATGCTCTTTTTTCTATGGTGGCATGGCTCCTAAAAAATTTTGAGATCTCATTTCTTAACTCACTAGTTATTGGATCTCGACACAATCAATGTCTAGATAAATCTAGTTGTCTATATCTATTTATATTTAGGGGTCCTTGCAAGTAGGGATTTTGGTTAGGTTGGTTAGGTTGGTACTACCGTCCTTGATAATATTGATGGTGAGGTATATGTTTTTGTATATTCTGGTGATGGTATACATTGCCTTGCACAATTTTTTGAGGTACATGATGTTGGTGGGGTTGGAAATATTGCTGGTCGGGAGGTGGATAGGTTTTGGTCATAGGTTGGGAAATGGTATGGATATTCTGTGGTTGTGAGGTTTGTGGTGGGACACTATTTTTCACAAAATTTGTGCCATTTGTAGTTCTTGTTGTATTGTAACATGTGTTTCTTTGGAACACTTGCATTTTGTTGTGACTCCTGGAAGCTACTTGTGTTGGTATGCCCACCCTACTGGTGGGGTGGTATATATTTTGAGTTACTTATTGTACTTTGATATTCTATCTCTTGTAACTCTTGTTTTTCTCATTCTTCTTCTTCCCTTAGTCTAGCTAACCTAACTTTTGCATGTATTTTTTGTACGCTTTGTAGTACCTCCTTAGAAGTTTGTGTATCTTCTTGTGGATTGTCATGAGTTTCTATAGATACCAAGTGTTTCATGGGTTCATATTGGGCTTCTTCACCATGTTGAAGTGCCATTCTATAATCATATTCTATTTGGTTTCATATCCTTTCTTCTTTTTCCTAGGCATTAAACTCACTCATTTTTTGAGGGTTAGTTCTGAAATGGAGAACAATATTACTCAAGTTGTTTTTCTTAGGCTAGATATGAAGATGTCTTGACTAAAATTCATCATTATGAAATTATGACTCATGTAATGGACTAAACCTGTTATGCACTATGAAGGCTTGTTTTGTTGTATCTTGTTGATCACTATGGTTATTATTTTGTGTGACCTTTGGTTGACTTGATGTTGTTCTGCCCCTATTGGCAGTAACCTTTGGAGGAGGTGACCCCCTTTTTTTTGTCTATTTACCATTGCTTTTCTTTGGACTTCCTTTATGCAGAGATATTCTACCATCCATTTTGGGTAATATTGTAATTCTTTGGTGCCTAAGATCCAATATTTTTGATCTAATATTTAATTTATTAGTCATATAATGATCTCAAAGATTTGGTAGTCACCACCCACTTTTTCAAAAGTAGGAAAATGGAATGGATTTTGATGCTAAGGTCAGAATGAGATTATTATTGGTTTATCCCTAATGGAATATCCTTACTCAACTGTATGGAGGTGTAATTACACAAATGTGAAAATCTAGTTGAAAATTTGATCTAAAAAATTATAATGGCTTTATAAGGAAAAACGGCCTGCTACTAGATTTTCTCAAGTTTTCCCTAGTAGAGTCGCTAATCTGTTAGGTCTCAAAAACACAGGTTGTAAACCTTAAGAGGATGCCAAGCTCTTTGGTAACATTTTTGGCCAACAAATGGGGTTAATTGATAAGGTTGAGAACCCCCTACACTTTAGGCTCTGCTAGACCTAGGTGAGTGTACCTAAATGATGGAGCAAATTTAAAAGTTATGCGTAATTTCTAACTTGAGCAATCTATCCACAACTACATGTAAAATTGAAATAGATACAAAGCTAATAGTTAATCCTACTGTAAATTTTTTGAGAGTTGAATGTATGAACAAGGTTTATATAATATATTGTTTGAAATGAATGTGACTAGTGCCTAATCCTATTGGGTATATGGAGTCATGATGTTTAAGATAAGTAGATCTTTTCCTTATCTTAACTCTAATTATTTTGACATTTTTTGAATTTTATACTTTGTATAAAAATGTAAGGTAGCCGGTTACCAAGCTCTTCTTATGAATCCCAATGATATATTTTTGAGTTACTATGATTACTTAAAAGAATTTAATCCTTGCTTGAAGGAGCCAGTCAAATAGATCACACAAAAACAACAAATGTGTTTTGAAAAATTAAGTATATCCTTAATATATTAATCTGAATAATAGGAAAAGACCATTATGGAGACAATAGGATAACTTATATGAATTTGAATAAAAAAAAAATAGAACACCAAGAATTCAATCACAAAATTAAACTTTCTCACCCATTATATTACTTCAAAAGATGGTACATTATATATTAGAAGTCTCTCTAAATTGTCTATGATAATTTTACTACTGATGATTTTTTAAAATCTAGCCTTGTTTTCCATATATATGGGAAGAAACAAGCTTCAGGCTATTACATGTAAGGTGGCATCTCTTCATTTACATTTTTCTTAACATAAACTAAAAGTAATAAACAAATAATGATGAAATCAACATCAACCACAATACCATGATCCGCTAGTCTCTGTAAGTTACCCGTGACCATATAAGGCGTGTTCAAGGTCCTCTCTCCATGATGGTGATGCTGAGTGAATTCAATAATATTTTTGATTCTCATGCTACTCAGGATATAAACAACTAGACTTTGGAAAGGTGGTCAATATATTCTTGCTTGGCATATGTATTCGCATTGACAATTATATCCTTCATGGTGAACTCCAAGGTGAAGACTTGCTCTGATTTTACAAGTGTATTCTCTATCACCACTGCTTCATTGTTCACCTTATCAAGAACCCTTGTTAATAATTGGGTGAGTTCATTCCTCCAAATCCTTTGATCCTTGAGTTCTCCTTCTTCGTCAAAGAAATTTGGCAATGCCATATCCAAGGGGTGGTTGAAATCATCAAGTTCTTGTGTAAGCACAATACAAAACTTTTCATGCATATCAATTAATTCTTTATAAACTTTGAGCACATGGTCATCAGTGTTTTCCTTGGCTACCAATCCTTCTTTTGTCTCTATCATTCTAAGATGTAACCTTTTATGCTCCTGGTAAGTTACATGTGTTTTGCTAAAGATTGCCCAAATTGTCTCATCATTCTTAAGCATATTTTCAAATCTCCTCTTTATTAATTTTGAAACCATTCTAAATTTGATGGCCTTCATTTCAATTTCAAATTTATCACCTCTCTTCTAGAAATTTTTAGCTCTGTGCTTCTAGTAAGTAGTCTCAGCCATAGCTTCTATCACCTGATTATCACCTTCTAACCATGGAGAGTATGTACTTGAAGAAGATTTCAATTTGTCTTTATAGCTAGCAATCTCCTGCCTCAAATTTCCATTCTCAGTCATGTATATCTTATTATTTTTCACTAATCTTTTAACTTGGGCTTTGGTAAATTAAGCCACATTGAAATTTAAGTCAACAGTCTCCATGGGATCAGTATCCTCTACTCATTGCACAATGAGATGACCAAATTCTTTTGGTTGGGTGGGTACAAAGTCCACATCAATAAAGTTTCATTGTCTGGATTGAAGCCTGATATGTTGTATACCCGATCTACCTCTTCTATGCTTAATTGCAATATTTTATCTTGGCTCCTCTTTAAAGTGTCAAAAATGATAGTTGAGCTCATGTCCCATCCAGGGAGCAACATAATCCTTGTTTCTTATAGCAACGCTCTTCCCTTCTCCAAGGTAATGGCCTCCATTTCTTTATCAATTTTGTTTTGTAATTGTTTTAAATCCTCTACATCCTCTTCACGAGTGACACCCTTAATCCTTTCTCTGATCAATTTACCCTTACACTCATAAATAAGTGATTTAAACTTAATATTTTTGACAAAAGCATCATCAGAGACAAATTTTTGACTAGCACCATGTCTTATATCGTTTGAAATCTCATTTGGTAATTCTATTACAATCATGTTTATTTCTACTGGGGGTTCATAATATCCAATCATAGGTTCAATTATTTGCACATCTTCTTCTCTAGCTTCTTCTTATTCTCCAACAAGTGTATCAATAGAAAAACTGACACTTGGTGTAGGTTGAGGGGAAAGCTAATAAAGTGGAGCTTCATTTTCAGCTTGTATTCCTCTAGTGTCTTCATTCTTCATTTGTGTGAATACCCAAGGGGTCACATCCCTGGTTAGTTCTATCTTGTGTGAGATTATTGTCTAATATCTCAATAGGATCATCCATTGATAGAAATGCACCTCTACATGAAGGGTTGTTACTTGTTTTCCAAGCTTCAGCCATCATCACTTTGCTATATAGGCTTCTCCTCCTAATGGCATAATGTTGATCAAAAATTCTTACTAGATCATCTCCTTCAAAGAGTATGTGTGAGTAACCTACCAGTTTCTTGATTATTTTAACATTATTAATGAAACACTTCAAGTAAAATTTTCCCATTTATTTCCTTTAGGTAGGTTGTAGTGCTCTAACTTCTTATCAATCAATTCATTGCCTTTCTCAGAAAACATGGTAAAGTCTCCAAAACATAACATATTAGGCATAAATGATTGTTTATTATGAATTTTGAGGTGCATAAAATTTGAATAGCCTAATTGCCTTACAATATCCAAGTGCTCAACCCTATTCGAACAAGCTTTTGGTAATAACAATGGTGCTCCTTCGAACCCATAACTTCTATTTTTTGTGCAATTGTTGTAAGCATACCAATCACCCTAGTTTTGATTGAATTTGCCTCTAGAATCTTTGTCCATAGGTCTCAAGAACCTTTGTATTTCAGGTGAAAAATTATAATCACATGGATGACCCAGTTATTGGACTCAAGGGAACGCTGAGAGGGGGGTGAATAAGTGTTCTGCAAATCTGAACTTTATTAATATGATATTTAAACCATTTCAACATTAAACTAAAGGAAAGATGAAAACACAAAAAATAATCATCCACAACACCATAAAACAAGGATTTTTATGTGGAAACCATGTTAGGGGAAAAACCACAGTGGAGGTCAATCCGCAATTTGAGTATTCAAATATAAGTTTTACAAAAGGGAATGCACTTGCATTCAGGATCACTACCTAGAGCTCACTGCTCAAAATAAAAAGGATCACTACTTTAAAAAATGTTTAGATTAAGACCATTTGAAAGTTAAACTAAAGTAATAGAATCTACTTATGCCAGGTTATAGTTTCGGTTAGGCTCATAGATCTGATTCTGGACCTTCTATCTGATTATGCTTTTCTCTTTGCTCTGCTTTGCTCTAGTCTATAATTCACATCATAAATCCATGCATAGATAAATTCACATCACTACGCTTTTGAATTTATCACCACACGCTAATATACTTCGCATTACACACATTCACTTCTCCAAAATGATACAATCGATCTCATATATATATATATATATCCGCTACCAAAGATTTGATCATTCATATGTCGGCTTTCATAAAACATAAAATACTTTCCAACTGTTGACTAAATCTACAACTAATTATTATGCGCACCACCCATGGTTGTTCATAGCATAGTGAGGACCCAAATAAACATGTTCAAACACAAAAACATTTAACAGGTTATTCCTTAAACATCCGCAATGGCTATATTCGCCAAGTCAGCTTTCTAGCATAGATAACCAAAAAATAAGTGTACCGGATCACCTCGATTGTACACCAGTAAATGCACACCTTGATAATTATTGAATAAGGTAGTATGAGAATCAACATACATTTCTCTAAGATCCACAACTCAAAATAATAGTCTGGTGAAGTACATATATCGACATCTTTACCTTTAACTGGATGCCTTGTTCTTCACTCTGTTCTACCGGTATGAACCAATATAAATTGTGGACTAGACAACACTAGAATCCATATGCCAACAATCTCCCCTTTTATCATTGATGGCAACACTTAGTGAAAAATGATTAAATGTCAAAACCAATATGAGTACGCTGCCAAACTTCAAAATTTCAAAACATAGCTCCCCCTGAGATTGATGAGGCATTTTACACTACTCTCTCTCCCCCTTTGACATCAATGAAAAAAATAGAAGCCTTATGCCAACTATGATAAAACATGTGTTCAAAATCCTCTTTTGAAATATAACCAAAACTTCAAAATTGATTCAAATTTTTGAAAAGAACAACTGCTACTTGAGTTAGAAAATTATCTTGTGATTTTCTTTCATCTCTGGAAGAAATTTCTTCCAAGCTTCTATTGCAATCCCAATGATTGTGATCATACTATTATTCTTAGATGTCCTGTTGACAATCTCAGTGAGGGATTATGAGATTGTGATCACATCCTCTAATTTTTCACCTTTCCTCAGTATCTCAACCATCTGCTCCAGTCTACATTCAGTTAGGTCCTTCACTTTCCAAAAAGTGTCCACAAGTGTGTTTTTAGTGAATTGAATTTTTGTGTGCTCAGACTATAGCTCTTGAATCCTATTCTTGATTTTACCATCTTGATCCTGAAACATATCAAAACCTTTTCCAATCCCATTCAATTATGTTTCAATTTGTTCCAACTTCTCTTTGTATTTTCCAACTGCATGAGGCCAATGAAGGCAATAGTTATAGATGTTATTTGTTGCACTTATGCATTGCCTCAACTCATTCATTTTATTTTTCAACTTGGTAAGTGATAGCCTAAACTGCTCCTTCAAATGAGAGATTATTTCTCCTTCTTCTTTGTTTTGAGACTTAGAGTCCATAGTTTCCTTAATGCAATCAATCATTTCTTTAGGTAAAATATTCTGCAAACTCTCCAATTTGATCTGACTGTGCATAACATGAGCACTCGAAACACTCAAAATCATATCTTGATCATATGAGGGTCTGATAGACCATAATTGAGCAATTTTCTGCATTCTACTTTCCTCATGAATAAGTTGTTGCAACTTCTCTTTTGTCAAGTCATCTTCTTCTTCAATTGCTTCTATCATTTCCTTTTCTTTTTCTGGTTCAACTGAGTCCTGCTATTTTCCCTGTGTGTCCTTAGTTTCCTCATCGAATTCCTCATCTAGTATATCCACAATCTCCTGTTATTTTCCTTTCCCTTCAATTTTCAAAATCTTGCATTCTGGAGGAGTACAAACAACAATTTCTTTTTCTCTTTTCTTCTTTCTCTCCATCTCATAGGAAGAGGAACCAAATTCAAGTGCTTTTACCAGAAGTACCAATTGACCCAAGCTTTCCTAGCAAACTCTTAAAGAAAATTTCATATGCTTGATCACAGTTTTCCAAATTTTTAGAGTGTGTGTAGATTTGTTTGCACACCAGTTCATTTACTTTCTACACCACATTTTTGTTCATTGGTAAAAAATTCAGAAAGTACATTACTAGATATATGACCAAAGTACCAAACTTGAAAGGGTAATCTGTCTCTTTTGTTAATTGCACATTCTCCATCAGTTGATCCTTTAGTAGTATGCACAGGTCAAATTCTTGACCTTCCATTATCATTTTGTGTGAGATGTAGATTGCACCAGTCAAGGTTGCTGCTTCTCTATTTCTAAAAAAGATTTTATATGACACTCCATGTGCAATGTACCTTCTCATAGGTTTTTTAATTGTCGAGATTATCAGTTCCCTTTGATCTCCAATAACTCTGATTAGTGTTTCGAATTCTTTATTTTGGATGGATTTATTTCTCAGTATATCCCCAAATTTGCATAATCCAGTTAAATTTTCAATTACTTCTTTTGAAATGATGTAGGGTTTGTCTAGAATCAAAGTGTCATTATTCAATCTGCTCAAAATGAATTTAACAATTTCCACATTCTTGAAATAGGGAAACTCATTCCAAATGTCCAAATTCTTGTGTTTAGCTTCTCTCGCCCATTTTAATTCATCGGGCAACAACAAATTTCTTATGGCTCTAATCTTCTCACTATTGTATTCATCTAAATCTATTGACCCTTTGATTTGTTCCATTTTTCCTTCCGTAAAACTGCATGCCAAATTATATGGAAATTTTAAAAACAACTGGAGTACCTGATGGATTTCGAGATTCACCACCTAATTTTCTTCACTCTTTTGAAATTATGGTGTAGAGCGCTTTCCTCCTTCTCTTCTTCGATGAAAAGTGAAAAATGAGAGTTTCAACTTGTCTTTTATAGATCACACACTTGTAATAAATGCCTTTGCCCTAAGTATTCTGGATACCCTATTTTCTCAGACAGCGAGAGAAAAATTCTTCTGTAGACCTATGATTTATTTGAGTTTCCTTGTGAGTGTTTTCCAGAGCATCTATAGATCATTAATATAGATTTTGACAATATTTTCACAATCCGGTACCATCTTGCAAATAGGAGAAAAAGGTTTTTTCTTGAAAAACTCCCCCTGGGCCAATGGCCTGAGATCAATTTCCAGAGGAATTACCAGAAGTAGGTTTTGGTGCAAGACCATTTCCAGCATCAGATTCATTCTTACTTACCCATGTCTTCTTCATCTGATCTCTCATTTCATCCACGATCATTTTTCCTTTTTCTTTATCATTTTTTTGTGTATTTCTATCTTTGTATACCACACCTTTTCTATCCACATTTTTGTTTCTGCAGAATCTTGCAATGTGACTGTATCTATTGCAATTGTAACACATAGTATTTCCTTGTCCAGACCAATCATTCCATTGATTTTTTCTTGATCTGCATTGATTAACAATATGCCAAATTCTTCCATAGGTATAACATTCAACATTCCTTCTACTGACATTGTAGTTTGACACATTTCTGCATTCGATTGATTTATGACCAAATTTTTTTCAATTGAAACATTGATCAGAGAATGATGGATTACTTGATTTCATTTTACTTCTACACTGAGCAGCCATATGACCAAATTTATTGCAAGAAAAATAGTATCCATTAAAATTTTGAGCATTAGGTTGTCTTACCGGATACCTTCCTCCTTTGTTCATTTGATTTCCTTGCTTGAAATTTATTTGTCCAGATCTAGAACTTTCTCCTTTCTCATATCCAAGACCTTAGTTGTCTTTAGCATTCTTCTGTCCTTGAGTCAGCTCATCAAGCTTAACATAAATAATCTTAAAACTCTCCTTGTATTCATTTGCAATAGCAAGTTCATCCATGAGAATAATAATCTATTTTTCAAGTTCTTCATTATTTCTGGATTGTTGCAGTTCACTCTCCAACTGAATGAATTCTCCATTTATTCTTTTGCATTCATCAGATCTTTCTTTTAAGGACTGAGCAAGGTTCTCCTCATTCTTCTTCCTTTCTTCAATCTCCTTAGCCAGCTTCATTACCGTAGATTCCATCTCATGCTTTAGATTAGCATTGTTTCTGGAAAGCTTTTCACATTCTTCAATTATTTCCTTCAAGGTTTGATTTAGGTGAGCATCATCCATGTTTTCGCTCTCTTTCTGCTTAATCTGATCACAAAGATCCTTCTACTTTTCCCTAGATTTAACAATCTGATCCTTCAATGTTTGAATGAATTTCTCAGCATCCCTAAGATTTACTTTCATTTCCTGGACTTCTGCTTTAGATTGATCAAGGTCATCAAGTGCCATCAAAAGCTATTGCTGAAGACTACCAAAGTCCATCACATTCCAAGATCTACCTCAAGCTGCTAAACTTCTTCCAAGGAACTAGGCTTTGATACCAATTATTGGACTCAAGGGAACACTAAGAGGGGGGGGTGAATCAGTGTTCTACAAATCTGAACTTTATTAATCTGATATTTAAACCATTTCAACATTAAACCAAAGGAAAAATGAAAACACACAAAGTAATCATCCACAACACCATAACACAAGGATTTTTACGTGGAAACCATGTTAGGAGAAAAACCACGGTGGAGGTCAATTCATAATTTGAGTACTCAAATATAAGTTTCTACAAAAGGGAATGCACTTGCATTTAGGCTCACTGCTCAAAATAGAAATGCTCACTTCCTTACAAAATTTTTAGACTAAGACCATCTAAAAGTTGAACTAAAGTAATAGCATCTACTTATGCCATGTTACAGTTCTGGTTAGGCTCATAGAATAGATTATGGACCTTCTATATGATTATGCTCTTCGCTCTACTCTACTCTGCTCTGCAATTCGCATCATAAATCCATACATAGATAAATTGGCATCACTATCCTTTTGAATTTCACACCACACACTAATATACTTTGCATTACACACATTTTCTTCTCTAAAATGATACAACCAATCTCATATATATATCCGCTACCAAATATTTGATCATTCATATGTGGCTTTCATAAAACATAAAATACGTTCCAACTATCGGCTAAATCCACAACTAATTCTTTATGTGCACCACCCATGGTAGGTCATAGCATAGTGAGGACCCAAATAAACATGTTTGAACAAAAAAACATTTAACAAGTTATTCCTTAAACATCGAAAACTTCTATATTCGCTAAGTCAAATTTCTAACACAGATAACCAAAAAATCAATGCACTGGATCACCTAGATCATACACCAGTAAATGTGCACCTCAATACTTCTTGAATAAGTTAGTATGAGAATCAACATACCTTTCTCTAAGATCCACAACTCAAAATAATAGTCTGGTGAAGTACATAGATCGACATCTTTACCTTAAACCAGATGCCCTATTCTTCGCTCTGTTCTGCCAGTATGAACCAATACTAAACTGTGGACTGGATGAATGACTTAGGTTTCCATCAATGACAACACTAGAACCCAGATGCCAACACCAGTAACCTGTATATCGGCTTCACAAAGTATTTTTTGAAATATAAATAATGTGACCTCACACATCGGCTGTCCCAAATCGTAGTCCATATTTGCATTAACCTAATGTTTCCATCATCATCCAAATCTTTTATTCTCAAGCATTCATCCCATATTCCCATACTTTGTCCCTCATACAAGTTGAGGTGCATGAATAGTGAGTAGTGTCTAAACTGAAAGCCTTCATCTTTATTCTTGATGGAAACAAGATCATGATGAAGTTCATTGGCTAGATATTTTGCATAGTCCAAAGGTCGGGCATCTTGACTTTGTATATCGGCCACAATGACCATTGGTGCTATCTCCATAAATATTGGGGCATCTAAGCCAATTACTTGACAAACAGAGTAGTATGTATACTGGTAATATTCTTCAAATCCATTAATAGAATATGGAGGGTTTTCCTCCCTTGAAAACACCTTGAGCCTATTTCATTCTTCCCAGGGCCTATGTAGTGGTAGCCTCCACCTTTTATAACTCATGCTTAAATTGTGATATTCGTTCAGGGGGTATCTAAGTCTAAATTTTATATCAAGACTGGTATCTAATTGGAATACCGCGGGAATAAAATTCTTGGTGACAGGGTAGAAAGAAGTTCCATCTTATAATTCAATTGTGTGAGTTTGAAGGTTATATCTATTGGTGAGTACTTTGATCAATTCCACATTTATGAACACATTGGGTACTACCAGTTTCCCTAAATTTAACTTCCATGGGTTGGAAACCTACTTATATCTATGCATTTTTTGATAGTGGTATATAAATAGATCATATCCCCTAGTCAAGGTCCATGTGTCACCTACATTCTTTTTCTTATCTTCTAGTTGTTTTTCCTAAGGGTTTAATTGTGTATGTCTCATGGACCTTTGTCTAGAGCTGGGGCATTGATTAGTTAAGTCTTGGCTCAAATGTATTTCATCTAGCTTTTGTCTCTTATTTTTAGGGTTCTTAGAGGTAGATGCCATTATATGAATTTGAAGGAAATTGAAACCCTATTTCTGAGCTTCAATAATTTGAACCAACTTGCATATACTTAAAAACTGTAGTATTTGGCTTCTGGGTACTTACTTGGAGAACGCATTCCTTGGTTTGAGCTATGTCATCCTTTGCTATACTCTACTCCTTAATTTTCTGGTTGCTTAGTGATTTCCAAATGTGTTCAAAAATTGATTTTTAATGTTCTCATCTCTAGTTCATTTATGGCAATTTTATGTCATTCAAATGAGCAATTAATTATTTTGAATATCAGTCATTGATCTTTTATCAGCACCGCCAAAATGTTCCTTCGTCATGCCATTGTCTTGTCAATGTGTTTGCTTCATCGAGATGACAAATTTTTGGTCCCACCGATATCTCCCCCTTTTCCGTATATCTCCTTTATTGGTATATCCTTTGAAATTTTGAAGGTACATCATGTGGCCTCATATCGATGTAACTATGTCTCATCAGGATCTTAGTTGTGAGAATTTTCTTTGAGTTCCCCTTATCACTTTGATATGTTCAAAAATTTATCGCACTAAATGTCATCGTTCCATTGAGGGGACTAGTATTCTCGTTCTATCAATATGCATTCTTTCCTTTGATGGAGTTCTTAGCTTCACTGCTTACTTTGTTTTAGGGTTATCAGATGGATTGGTGTTTCGTTCTTACCGATATGTATTTTTTCCTTGATGTGTTCCTTTCCTTTTCCAGTTATCAGAGGGACCAAGAATCATTTTACTTTGATCTTTCATGCTTCGTTTGATCCTTTATGTCTGTATGCCAAGAGGTGTCCTCTCAACCTTTTACTTTCACTTCAATATTTTACTACATTTTACTAACGAAACTAAGGTATATAATGACATTGTTTTATTGTAGAGACTTCTTATCTTCCTGATGTGTACTCTTCTCTTCGATGGTATTTTCAACTTAATCATCCACTTGTTTGCTTAAGTTTGTTGAAGAGATAGATTTTGGGGCCTTGCCGATCAAGATTATTCTCTCTGATATTTCTTCAATTGATATTTTTTTATCCTTTTCGAAGGGAATGTGGATCACCTTACTTCGATACTCTGTAGTCATTTTGAACTCCTTTTTTGATGTCCTTTGTTTCCTTTATTGATAACTGTCATCGGCTTGTTGAAGAGACAAATTTCCTTGTCCTGCCAATGTAAGCTCTTCTTATCAATGAAATTTATTACTCTCATAATATTGAAGGGACCCATGAATCCCTCATCCCGATGTTCAATGATCTTTTTGATTCATCGAGTGTGCAAATTAGGTATTTATCCCTTCGACCTTTTATTGTCATTTTGATACAATGGTAAGTTACATCAGAGATGTTTTTATGTTTCCTGAATATGAGGTGTATATTCTTTGAAAATCATGCTAAAGTAAAAAAATCCTTTTATGTATTTTGGTGGTTTAACCTTCGGTTCATCGAAGAGACCCAAAACATTTTCTTTTGATATTCCAATATATCTCTGATAGAACTTTAGTCGGATCATCAAAGAGACACAAAGATGAATCTCTTCAATAGGAGATTCTTTCTTCGATAACATTCATGCTACGGTACTTCGTTATTCCTTTGAAGGGACTTTGAAATGAGTCCCACCAATATGGTATTATCTCGACAACATAACTAAACTCCTATGCGGTTATGTGGTTAAATGTGAATTTCATTAGGATGGTGGGTATATGGAAAATTTTAAGGGACATAATTATGAAATGGCATGCTAGGTGACAAGGTATTTCAGTGTAAGATGGATTTTTTGTGAAATTTTTTTATGGATTTTTCTAGTCCTAACACCGCCCAAGCCCCTTTTCAATGCTCCATTTTTTGTAATCTCTATTGCATAAAATTTTGCTACATTTATTATAATTTTATGACTGCTAAAACTTGTGGATGCATCTTATTTGATTAGCCTATATTAAGAGTATAAGTTTTTAATTTCTTTATAATTCTTCATTAGAGATATTTGTAGGGTTTGTTTTTACCATCCTCTTAATTTTATAATAAGGTATATTTGCTAATTGTTACCCATTTTTTTAATATATTAGTGAATACATAAAGGAAAATCTAATCTTAATGGGTCGAAAACATTAAAAAAATTTATTGTCAAAATATATTGCCAACTTCCACCTAAAAAGTAAATTTCTTGACACACTAATCATACATAAATAACAATCTAATAAAACTTAATATAAAAAAAATAAATGAAATTTGAGTTAGAGGACAAAAAAAATCTCCAAACTATTTGTACATATGCCCATCAAATATATGTATATATGGTCAACATGCATTAATCCATACCTGTGGTCACTATTTTTAGAAGCATCATTACCAATGTAATGTAATTGGTTTATGTGTGGACTAATAAAATGGAATTCATGATTTGAATAATGTCAATTTACATAATCACATATTGAAAAAATATAAAGTTTTTCAACAATTTTGTTAGAAATTATAGTGTGTTTTTTAACATATTTTAAAAATATTCTAAGTATTTTAGTGAAAGTGTTGATTATATGTTGATATTCCCATACATGTGAGACATGTAAAAGAACATAAAGAATGTCTTAGGAATTCCCATAGGTTTAGTAAGTAGCAAAGCCTTGTTTTGTGCCTTCCATATGTGTCCCATTTTTTGCCTTGGAAAAATGAGGATCCCTTTTTTGTTATTTTTCTTCTTTGATGGTTTTCATGGTAGTTTGAAGTCTAGGTTTTTTCCCTTTATTTCCTACTTTATTCTAGGTGTTTTATCCTTTTTCAAAATTTGAGAGTTTTTCATTCCAACATAATAATAAAGGAATCTTTGAAACTTGAACATTCCTTATAGACTAGTGTTGTTGAGGGTTCTTTGCATCACCCTCATTAAAATTTGAGAGTTTGTCACCAATTCTTGAAAATAAAGGAATATGTGAATCTTGAAACTTGACACATGGGATCTGACTTAATTGTGACTTATCCTTGACATTGTATTAATGAAATTACTTCCATGCATGTGTTTTGTTTTAGTTCCTATTTAGGCTTCTTCTTTTTTCACTTTTCTTTCATGTGATTTTCCTTCTTGAGATATGGAAATTCCTTTGCTTCCTTTCCTCCTTGTGAATAAATATATATTTATGGTGTGGTAGGAAGTTGTTGGGGCTCAAAGGTGTGTTTTTGGTGTGACATGTATTCTACTGCATATTTCCTTTGGGTATTTGTTGTGTATTTTCTCATTTTCCCTTTTCCATTAATTAGGTAGGGTTTTATAGTTCATAAATAGATTTCCTATTTTTTGTTTTGTTCATTTACTTGATTGTTTGTTCATCCCATTTTGTGTTTCATTTGTTACATTAGGGAATACTTTTTTTTTATTATCACATTTTGGTTTGATTTTATATATTTGGGTCCTTTCATTTAAATTTTATTATTGGACCTACATTTTCTATGTATATTTTGTTCCCTAGTTATACTCTCATTTTGGCCTCCATCAAATCCAAGTGTTGATCTTGGTAGAGTTCAAGGCTAGTTTTTGGTGCTTTGTGATATCATGCTCTAGTAAGTCATTCATTTAGTTTAGGACTTGTAGAGTTTGTCCTACCCCCTAGATTTTAGGATGTGATATTTGGGATCTTCAATCTCGACTCTCGTGCTTAGATTATTTTCAACCCTTTTTAGAGTTACAATTTTAGACATCCCTTTGATTGAGTTATTTCAAGTGAGAGTTGTGGGGTATCTTCGATCCTCGATTCTTTATGTTTTGACTTGTATATATTTTTAAAGTTAGAGATGGAGAGATACTTTTATTTTAAATGCCCTTAGGTATGAGTCGAGAAATATCCCCAACTCCTATTTTCTAATGGTTTTGTTACATTGATATCTTTTTAGGACCACAAATTCAAGTTTACCCTTTCTCAAGTGCTTTATTATATGAATTAGGTCGAATCCACAATCCTTGAATTTTGAAACCTTTTCCTTGTATTCCTTTTCAAACTCAAAAATACAAAGATACCTTTTTTGCTTACTTTTGGAATAAGTTATTAGGTTTCTTTTAAAATCCCAAATCATATCATTTTGAACTATATATATTACATCATTAGGCTCATAAATCCAATATTATGCTAGAGGGATTGCCTTTTGGTTGGTTGGGATGGGCATCTTTGATCTCCCTGAACCATGATCTTCTTTCCTTAACTAATGGAACCTTTTGTATTGCATCGAATTACATCATTGATGGTTATAATTATAGCATCCCTGATACTATAGGTATAAAACATGTTGGGATTGAGAAGATAAAATCCCCAATTATTTGAATTAAAATAATATAGTTTAGTGGTGTTAGGAATTTTGGTGTAACCTTAATTTGACCTCATAAACTTTCCTACTTGCTTTGTTATCTTAATTAAATTCTTAATACTATATTACACACACATGATTTTTATATTTTCAATGGATTGATCGCACTTGTGAGAAAGATGAAAATTGATTATTATTGAACTACCCAATAGAATCTTATGTTTTTTTGGTAGTATGTATTCAAGGAAAGTATCCACTAAGATAAATGAAGTATGAATACAAAGGATAGTATCCTACTTTTAAAATATTCTCAATATTAGAGACACTAACCTCAAAAAGGTGAATGTATATGAGCTCTTGCAAATGGTACACTTGGAAGGAGATATTACTTTTGAGGTCTATTGAATGCCTCAATTAGGGTTAGTGTAAGTTTTTGCATTTCTAGTGTTCCTCCAGTATTTTGAGATAGTGTTGGCTTGTGCTCAAAGATGTGATAAGAAACAAAGAAGGTGTTTGAACTTGTAGGCCAAATTGTACCAGACATCAACTCAAAAGTTATTGAGACTATTTGGGCTTCCCACCTATGCCCAATATATGAAAATTAACTTGAAGGAGAAATTGAATTATTACAAAAGAAAAATAACATAAATTTCCAAATTTATTAACAATTAACTACTCTTGCAAAGGAGAAAATAAAAAACTAAGATGGCTAAGGTCATTCAAAAAAGTGAGTTCAAACAAGACGCTAAGGATGTTATATTATTTTGAATAAAGTTTTTGGATTTCCCAATACAAGGGGTTTATACCCCTGAATATGGTTCTTCATCCTCCCCATTGTGGACTCAAAGATAATTGATTAGGAAATTATCATCAAGGATACACTACATGAGAAATTAAAAAATGTGTTAGAATGAACTAGATTCTATATGACCTCCAACTTGGTATATTTGTTTGATTTCCAAGCCTTTTTTGTGGATTTAGGTGGGTAGGATCATTGCAACTAGGTAAGACCAAAGTATATGATCACTATCCCTAGGTAGAGTCAAAAGAGACTGAAGGAATTATAACTATGAGAATGATGCTTTTGTATTATGTGGTTATAAAGTGCCTAGAAAATGATTATATAAAGAGATTATCCCTAGAGGCAATCAAAGAGATGGAAAATTTGGAGAGCTAGTTAATACAATTTCAAAACCTCCTATATTAGAGTTGGTGGATTCCATAAAGCACCACATATGATTCCTAGGTTCCCAAACAATAAGATAGTCCTATTGGAAATTTGTACAGAAGTTGTGGAGATCCTAAATTTGATCACCAGCATGCACAAGGCTAGGATTTAATTTCCCATTAAGGATGGGTTTAATACTATTTAAAAATTCCTTTATAATGAAAATGAATAAGAAATGAAAATATTTTCCATGGATTTATATGAGATTAAAAATGTATTTAATTCCACTGGAAATATTGGGACATTAGTAGGCTCATTCTTACAAGGAAACATTAGAACACTTTTAGGAAAAGTACCTCGAGACAAGCACGAAGTGGGGATTATGGATTAATATCACTTGATGATCCCTTTGATAAAAACCTATCATATAAAAATATATCCAATGGTATGCATGAGGATGGAAAGGTCCTTGATCAGTACTACAATAGGGATAAGGTTTTCAACCAACCAATATATAGATTGATTGTTTTATCAAAGAATATTTTTTCATCCAGGACAAAACTCAAGTGGTGGTTGAAAGAACAAAGAAATGACTCAAGTATACATATGCCATGGATGATCCTCATCCATAGTAGAATAATCCTCTCAAATCCTAGGTGTAATAGTTGAATGAGGGGAATCTTCTATCATTGAAAATAAAAAAAGATCAAAGGAAGACTTAATTGAATCTTATTTTATAGGTAGATTTACAAGATGATGAAGAAAGTGAAGATATATAGTCGTGCTACAAAGAAGAATGAAAAGCGAATAATTTTCTCAAGAAGAGGCTACAACACCACAATCCCCTCCCATTTAGGTTCATATTCCTTTACCTCCTCCTTATCCACATATCATTGTATCTTCTCCCATTTAGACCACTAGTCAAGAACAATAGATAGAGTACATAAAATAAACTTCTTTAAAAGTGCCACCTGGGAGAGGTTCAAGAACCTAATAGAGAACAAGAGGAAGGTGAGATTCACAACATTGTGTTATCTTTGGATTATGGCCCCAATCTCATACTTGAATTAAATATTGGACCCTACACTTCCTTTCTCTCTAGGATCCATCTTTGCAAGGGCACTTTCTCAACCTCCTATCTTTCCTTACTATAATCCACAACCAATTCCTATTAGAACACATAAAAATGAAACATGGTTAGGATTAGTTTTGGATTTTTGGTATGGCTAAGATCCACAATTGAAAAGAGGAAAAAAACATACATTACTATCATAAAGGACTTGTAAAATGTGCTAAAAATGTTCAAGGATTACATAGGTCCCAAGAGAGAAAAATAGTATCTATTGTCTCATTGAATGCTCGAGGGGATATAATTGCGCAGATAGAAACTCTAGTGGTAGAAAAGGAGGATGCATAGATGAAACCTAGATTCTATAAAATACAAATAATTAACTTAGGCCATCAAACATAAGAAGAAGAGGAACATTATCTTCAAAAAATAATTCCCACCATCCTAGGCTAGAAGAGTAAAGAATATAAAATAAAATAAGAGCTTAAGGCTTAGTTTTATGAATTATCTACATACATTGTAAACCTCATGGGTTTTGTATATTCAAATGAACTATCTCTTACCCTCTTGATTTCATTAGATAGAGGAAATAAACATAAATTCACATCAGGGGTGGTGAGTGAAACTTTGGCATGTAGGGATTCCTTGGAGTCCTAAGGAAGTAGAGTAATTTATGAGATCATATGGTGTTATCACAAGGTGAATGATGAAATTAGTGATGTGTTAGAGTTTGAAGAAGCCATTGAAATAATTTCACTAGAGGATAATCAACCTAATCTACAAATAATGGCCAAGGTATCATTTTTAGACCTTCAAGGAAAATACATCATTTTTAATGGTAACTCAAAGTTGTATTTGGAGTGGTTGAATACCTCCAAATGAAGAATTTATATTTTGAAGGAATGTAAGAACATTTTCACTATAAAGAGGATACTATAGATATAATCATGGTAGAGATTTAAGGTTTTATTGAGGCTATTCCTTACACTTTTTGGGAGTGGCCCATCAAGGTCATTCTTATTGTAGCATTAATCAAAGAACTCACTAGCTTGTTGAAGAAGCAACTAACAAAAGAAGAAATATATTATATGACAAGAATAAAGAAGAATTTTAATGTATTTTGGGGTTAATTATTGGAGATGAGGGAAGTGGATGAGTATATCAAGAAGGCCCTCTTCTCCAAGAAGGTCCACGTTTAGAATTCTAGTGCCCCAAATCTTAATTGTCTCCTAGAAGCATTGGATAACTTCAAAGCACATTTCCTAGAATAGTAGCACCTATCGAGCAAGCAAACATGGTAATAGGATAGTGATGGGTCAAATGCTCAACCTTCTTCCTCTTTTTTTCATTCTTTATTCTTTGAAATATTCTAATAAACCACTCCAAAATTTAAGAGTGTATTTAATTGAAATTATTTTAAGCACATAAAATAATAAAGGTATGTAATTTAATTTTTTGTCTATTAATTGAAAAAATAAAGTTATAACTAATAAATTTTTTTTCCCCTTGATCAATTTAGGATCTAGGCTAACTAGCTATAGGAATTTTGTTTGGGTGTCCAAGTTGGGTATTTATGTAAGTATCAAAGGCATTGTAAAGGGTTGAAAACTTTAGGGAAATTTTTCATGTAGCAAGATGGTTAGAATAATAAGTTAGTCTAGTAGAATTTTTATTTTGTAGCTTCAAGTTTTCAAAATTGGGTTAATGTTGTAATACTCCTATTTTAAATTTAATGAGAAGAATAAAAATCCAAGGCTTGTTGCATGAAAGAGAATAAAAATCCAAGGCTTGTTCCATGAAAGATCATCCACTCATGTTTGATTTGTTGATGTGATGTGTGAATTTTACATGTGTAATACAATAGAACTTTGCATGTCTCTTTTCATTTTTAAGGTTTTTTATTATATAAGAAGGGAAAAGGGCCCTGATCCCACTAGTTACAAAAATACTAAAATAGCAATAGAAAAATAGGCTAGGAAACAACACCAACTGAACCAGTAGAAAAAAAAGAGTCTAAACTAATTACTGTTTAGAATCCACATGAGGGCACACTAGCCAGAGTAATAGAAACCCAAGTCTAGTAGACCACATAACCATACATAGTATAATAGAAAACATAAGAGGAAAACTTAAAACTATCCCATCTAGGGGTGCACAGGCTAGAATTAAAATTAACCATAGGATCGTAGGTCAAATAATTGTTCATCCCAAAAACCTTGATAGCCTCCTCCCCTCCCATGTCCTCCTCTTCCTCCAATTCATCTTCTTACACCAAATTTTCAATTTCACCACTTTCCATTCCCTCACTATCCTCTTCCAACTTAGGTTTAAATTCCTCAATTGCGAGCAACTCCTCTTCTTCTTCTTCCATTATAGATTTCCCTTTGTATTTGTCCTTTTTATCTATGGAGGCTACCTTCACCAGTCTAGCCAATCTTTTTCCACCTCTTAAATTTCCTCCAAGCCCCTCTTCATTCTCCTCCTTTTGAAGACCTTCAAAATATTTAGAAATAGTAATGACATTTCCATGCTTTTGATTCTTGTTCAGCATTTTAGTTTTAGGGGATTCCAGTAAAAGACGAGAGTGCTTTATTTTTTTCGGTGTGTCTTATCAGCTTGAGATCAAGAGAGTTATCTTCAAGAATAATCTTAGGCTTAAAGGTATATTTTTTGATACGGGGAGTAGGGTATTTAGCAATAGTCGAGGGGTTGCCTTCTGCTAGCTCAATCCTAGGAGCAAGGAGCTTAGGGTTAATCACAAGAATAAGTTGAACATTTTCCTCAAGAATAGAATTATTTTCATCATCATTTTTTACAGGGTCTTCTTGTCTAATGATTAAGGGGTTACCAAGTGGGTTATTAGCTAGGAAAAACTTGTAAAGATCCATTATAAACCCCTGGTGCAAGGGAGGCGAATCACCCTTCTCAATATTTTATTGCAAAGAAGAAAGAAAATAAAAATAAAAAATTATTATGTCATTGTGCCTAAAGTGGTTCAATATGGGGAAGTGGTAGGTGTGCATAGTCATATAGGTCTTCCTTATAAGTAAAATAGTGCATGAAAAACATATTAACCATTGCGAAAGTTGGAGGAAGATCAAGCCGAGCATAGTCGTTATGGAATCTTGTCAACACCTCCCCATCATGTAAGAATTTTTCAATAAAGCCTTGATATTCCCCACTAATTTTTTTCACCACCCTCTTGCCTTTATTTTCCAAGCCCGTAGCCTCAACAATAATTTGGGTGATCACTTTGAACTTCACAACTTCTATTGACACATGGCCGCCCTTCCAATAATTGGTAAACTTGGAGATCAACTTCGCATTATAGTTGCACATGGCTTCAAAGAAGGAAGTCATGCCAAATTTTTTGAAAATCCTCCATAGATCAACATTCTACTTAAGGGCATCACAATTGGGTGGTTTTGTGCACTTCCTCAGACCTCCCATTTTAGTAGAATGCAGGGTCTGTGTAGGATCATGGAGGACAAACAGTAGTGATGTAACAAAAAAAACGTGACATGTGGAAGTGAAAAGCACAAAAATCATGTTTGAATTTTTTGTTGGGTTGGTAAAAAGTATATTTTGCTAAGGTAAAGACCGAAGCAAAATGAATATCCATTATTAATGAATATTCAATTTTTAAAAATTTGATATTCGTTAATAATAGATATCTGATATATCAAATAACAGATATCAGTTATTTGAATTCATTAATGGATATCGTTATTAATATCGAATATTCATTATTGGAAACTTACACTTTTTTAATACCGAGTACATATATAATGTAATAATATAATATATTATTATATTTTATAATATATTATTATATTTTATAATATATTATATATTATATAATAGTATATTAATATATTATATATTATTATTATTAATTTCATATTAATACATGATTAATATATTAATATATCATGTCATATATTAAAGCATTAAATTGCTCTCCATAATGGATATCTGATTTTAGGATCTCAAAAATGGATATCCATTTTCTATCGCTATAAATAAAATAAATATATCATTAATACATTAATATCATTTAATATCTCATATTAATATATTAATAATGATATTAATAATATATTAATATGTTAATAATATATTAATATGTTAATATATATTAATATGTTAATATATATTAATATATTAATAAATATTAGCATACTAATATATTATTAATCTTTACTTTGCTAGATGGAGGTGCAAGCGGGTTTAGGGGTGGAGGAGTTTTGAATTTTGTGGATGAAGAAGATGGAGATTTAGACAATGATGTTGATGTTATGTGGTTTTTGGTGGCTCCTCTTTCTATTTTGGCATTGCAAAAGAATGGTTGGCTCTTTTCCTTTGTTGTTTTTTGGGTGGAGGTTCCTGTTTTGTTGGTGGTGGCGTGCATGGTCATTGGGGTTGGCGTTTCTAGTGCGAATCCCACTTTCCTTCTTCTATTCAAGGGATAGTTTGGTGTTGTAGTTCTTGGTGTGGGTGGAGGCTATTCTCTCCTCTTCATGGTTTGGTTGCATGTGTCCTTTTTGCATGTTGTTCTTTTTTTGTTGTTTTCCTTGCAGTCGGTGAGTGTGTGCTTTGGGTTCTTTGAGGAGGATTGGTTGAACACTACGGTATTTGACTACAAATTCTGATGAATGTTTGGTGACATATCGACAAAACATTGTTGACTTACTGACGCAAGATTGATTTAAATTTCATCATCGGATTTTCATCGCTTTAACGACCAAATTTTATACGTTGAAACCACGACCCAGCATCGTTGGTCAGCGCCACAGAAAATGTTGGCAGTGTCCGTCGCAAAATCAACATAACTTCGTCCATCTATCGACACAAAAAATCACAACATTACAGAATGCCCATTTGAAATCGTCGAAAAAACACCAAATGTTCATCCATTTTTCGACGAGGTGGAGCAAACCGTCATTGCCATTATGACAAAAACTACGTCGTGTGTACAACAACCTAGTCACAAATTTTTGTGGTTCGTCGGGCTATGTTCGTCAAAATTGCAATGAAACCCTATTGTTTTTAAAAAAAAAATATTCGTTCAAACATCTTCCCTCCCTAACACGGTTTCAAATAGTTAGGTTTTTTGAATTTGAGGTTTACAAATATGTGCTTAGTTCTCTTTTGAATTCTAGTGCCTTTTCTTCATAGGCTATAGCCTTTGGAGGTGGTAATGTCAGAATTCTGAGAATAGTATTTATGAGAGAAAAGATTCTTTAGGTCCAAAAGAAATAGACAGATCTTCTCTTGGGGATGTAAAAATTGGAATCCAATACCCACTTTTAGCTAGATTTCGGTGGATGAATTCAAGAAGCATGTTTTAGAAGGATTTTCTGGTGCAAGGTAGTTCTATGGTCTATCCTTCCTTCCCATTTCCAAAGAAAATTATGTTGTCATTGTCACGACTCGTGTTATTATGTGAACCATGATTAATAAATCCAACAGTGTTTAAAATATCACAAATTTGAAATTTATTAAGTGAATCATGCTTAATTGCACTTACATTGGAAATTGGAATTCTCAATGGTTGAATTGTGCAATGTACAGGAAATTTTTGAAGAATGTCCATTTTACTAAATTACAAGGACATAGTGTTACTTAGCAGTGATACAAAATAACCAACAAATGTATATTCTTCTAAATAATTAGGCTCCATGATTTCATCTTCTGGTTTTGTTGCCTCATGCTTTGATGTACATGAAGTAAGAGTTGCATACAACCATTAAGTTGATCTAGGTTACATGTGAGGCCATCTAGGATGCCTTTTATCATTACCTACTGAATCTCCATATAAAGATCACACGAGCCATCTAGCATGCCTCCTATGTTTAACTACTGAATCTCCATATAAATATCATCCTTGGCACCATTTTGTGAACTACCATAATCCCACATTTTATAAGGTCTAACTTGGTTCTCATTTTTTTCTGAGTTGTGCAATGTATTGAAAAAAGTTTGAAGAATGTCCATTTTACAAAATTGCAAGGACACAACATCATTTAGCTCCAACAGTGATAGCATTTGAACTATGAGCCTATAATGTTCAAGGTCATTGATTTCATCAGTAGGTGTTGCTGCCTCATTTTTGGTTGTGAGAGCTACATACATTCATTAATCAATCTTGGTTACCTGTGAGGCTATCTAGCATACCTTTTATGTTTTTTTGACAACTCTCCACATGAAGATCATTCTTGGCACCATTTATGAGCTATATGACATGTTTTATAAGATCTAACTTAGTACTCAATTTTGTCCAATTTTTGAGACAGTTTCTATTATTACATTTAACTCCACACAATCATGAAAGAAAAAGATTCAACATGAAGAGATGTATGGTCCTAGTGGGTACCGACAAAAATCCTAATGTAAGAGGAATAATGAATAATCTGTGACGTGTGAAATATGGCATACATCCAATGTGTATATATACAACAATTTCCATACTTAAACAAAATTTGAGTTGAGTTTATCATCCTTACTATAGTAGGTTGGCCTCATAGCAACACAAAGCCCAAGGATACCATTAGTTAATAATTAAATGGATACTAATTCAATGATGTCAAGGATATGTTGGTAACTCTTTGAGTTTGAAAGTTATAATCCCAAGGATGCAACGATTCAATAACTATTGGGCTTGATTAATTCTATGCATTAGTGTGGTTGCCATTGATATGGAAGGCAAAGAATTAGATGAATAAATAATAGATCTCGGTCAAGGTTAGGAATTATGCTACATGGACTCTGGTCCACTTGAATGCATATTCACTCCAGTTGTATTATTTTGAGCACATTACCTATGAAGTAAATTGTGATTGAAATGATAAATCTAAGGATATCTATGCTTCTCTGAGTACTTAGGGAAAAAATTCAAATATGTGAAGATCTCCTTGGGAAAAAATCTAATAGTCACCTTCTTCTCTCATAGTGGAATAAAGTAAAATATGTTCTTAACATTTTATAGGTAAAATTTAGTGTAAATATAACATACAAATATGTTGATTCCATCATTGAACTGTACACCAAGCTCACAAATCAAAACAAGTATTATTCTTGAAACGTATGAAGCCCACTTGATTACAATTGAGTTCAAATAGAAATTAAATCAACAACTAACGATTTCCAAATAGTAAATTCTATTTTTGGTCAGTTGTGTGTGTGGGAGAGCAATAAAGTGAGTGTGTGTGTGTGTGTGAGAGAGAGAAGGTCACTTTTGTGATGGATCTCTAGCAAAAGATGTGCGTGCTTTCTCATATGATACCTAGGTGAATAAAAATAACAGTTAAAACCAAACCAAAAACCAAACCAACAACATATAATACATAACTGTATTTGTAGACACTGAAAAATGTCCTAAGTCTATGAGCATCATTTTTCCTAGTCATCATCTTTCAATAATTGAATAATTTTAATTATTCTATTATGTTCGATCATATTCCTTTATTAATTAAATAGTTTTTAAATTATTTAATTGATTCACCTTCTCATTTCTATCTTGATCAATTAAAATTATTTAATTGCGTCACTAATACCCCTTTCTTCAATAATTAAATAAATCATTATTTATTTAATTATTTATCTTTTATCACATGTCTATAGTCAGATAATAATAATTATTTGACCTTTTATTTTTCTATAATTAAATAATTAACAAAATTATTTAATTATGTGTCATTCTTCTCCTTTAAATAATTGATCCTAATCAATTATCCATATTTAATTTATATCTCCTCCTTTAATTAAATTTATGAATTTAATTAAATCTCCTTTTTCATTTCCTCCAAATAAATGATTTAAAATAAATTATTTATTTGCCACTTGTCTTTCTCCTCCATTTTCGAATAAATAATTTAAAATAAATTATTTATTTGCCACTTGTCATCCCCTTCCATTTTCGAATAAATTATTTAAAATAAATTATTTATCCCTCTATTTTGGTCAAAGATCCCCTGTCATTATTTCATGTCATAGTCTGCATGTCCTGCATGTCTGTCATAGCCGTCAGGCGTCATAGCCATCAACGTCATATCTTTTCCATGCATGGCATATTCTGGTTGCATCAATTCTCAACCGTAGATCTTGGCATCTTTCTAGAAACTTGATCTTGGCCATCCATTTCGTAACCTCCCTCTCATGAATCTTCATCCATTGATCTTAGAATCTTTCTAGAAGATCAATCTCGTCTGTCCATTCAAATGGTTGTCTATAAAAGCAACCCTTCCCCTCCATTTTCAATTGAACAGTCATTATCTCCAACTTTCTTGCTTACTATTTGCAGGTATTTGCACAACTTCATCAACAAATCTGAGGGCAATATTGGCATAAGAAGAAATAGGAGAGACAAGAGAAAGAATCAACTTCAAAGGGGAGTGTTTTATTTCATTTGCTTTCATTTTGATTGCTCTCTTTGTTTGTATTCTCTTGTTTAGATTGGGATAATAGTTTAGAAGTGTTGGCTATCACTTAATCTAATACTATTTGATTTTTCCCATTCTTACATTGGTGAACCCGACATGAATCGAATAATATTGCAAAAAATCGTTTGTTTTCTTGTTTGTTTGGTTGTTTTGCAGGTTACAGCCAAGAATTCATACGAAATCCCGTCATCTTCTTTTGAGCATAGAAAAATGGGCGCATAAATTCTTTAAAAATGATCATCTGGGTTTTGTAGCCCTCGTTTTCAGCTTTTCGAAATTTCAAATGGTTTAAAATTTCGTTAAGATTTGAGAAAGTTATGGCTATTTTAGTATTTGCTATTTTTTTAGTTTAGCTGTTAAAACCCGCGTTTTCTTTTGCCTATAACATTTTTTCATGCAGAATCTTGGAAAAATAATTTCTGGGTTTTGAAGGGTTGAGTTTTAGCTTTCCATGGATATAAACCAATTGAAATTTTGTTAATTTTTGAGAAAGTTATGATTATTTTAATTCGCTGGTGTCATTTTCTTTTGAGTTACTAATCTCTTGTTTTTAGCATGTGGCACAGCTTGGAGGGAGTCTAAAAAAAATTGTTTTTTTAGAAACAAAAATCGAGCTTTTCATTTCTTTAGGCATAATTAATTTTATTTGTTTTCAACAACTACAACAAATTGCATGCACACTCATTGGTTAAAATGAACATGCATTTCATTTCATGGGATTAAAATGAACACAAATTGCATGCACACTCATGGGTTAAAATGAACATGCATTTCATGTCATTGGCTTAAAATGAACTTTGTTTGTTTCACATCAAGTTAAATTTTTAAAATGAACAAAGTGTCTTGTGTGTCCTCCTCACATTATCATTCGGTAATTAAAATTTATAAGTGCCTTCAATTTTGTGTTACCCTTTGATGCAATAATCGAAGTATCCTCTCCCCTTGCGCATTTATGCGATCTTGGGTGTAAGAGAAATGGTTATTTCCTCTAGAACTTAGGCCTTCCTTGGTGGGAAAAAGTACTCACCCCAAGGCGACTCAGACCGGCAACGGAGCTTTTTGGCCAAGCTACCCCCGACCGGTATATAAATGTGAATCCTAAGGGAAAGCCTAGGATTACGAGTGCGGATGTGTCATACGGACCAAGTAGTACTCCCCAAAACCCTGTTGAGCGTAACCTCTTCAGGCTGGAGTGCCTCCTAAACGGAGCTTAATCTTGTGCCCCATGTATGGCCACTCGAACGGGGGTCCTGAACTAAAAACCTTTGTGTAGTTGCCAAAATCCTTCTATTTGCTAGCGCAGCAACGGTCGTTGTGAAGGCATCCACATTCTCGCAATTCTTAGTAGAGGTGATCAACCTGCCATGGGAGTTTTATGGGGGTTGGAAGCTTGGTTGGCCTCAGAAGTGAGTGCAATGTAAGGGGGAGCCCGTGCGGCCAAGCTTCTGGATTCACACGCTAAGAATAAGTGTGGTTGGGGAAATCCACGTGGAATCTAGCGAATATTGTCCTTGCTTAACCTAGGGTTGTGCATGTTTTCATTTTTTCAAAGACAAGATATTGTGTTTGCCAAGTGTTTTTTTAAGACATTGAGACAAATAAACACCTTTCACAAATCTGGAAACACACACATTCAACTTGAAACAATTCCAAATTTTGCATTCTAAAACCCAAGACCAAACTTGTCCAATTTGATATCAAACAACCTCTATCGAAAACCAAAAAAAAATAAAATTGCTCAAATCTTCCATTAGTGACATCTTTAGTTGCATTCACCCATAGGTTCATCCTTTCATATCATATCCTTGGTAATAGGGTAATTATCATTCCACCATTCCTTAATCTTAGTCTTAGGTACATTGGCACTTTGCATCCTTATATCTTTGAAAATCACAAAAAAATAGCATAGTTTCATATCCATTTTGCATTGACACCTTGCATTTTTCATCCAAAGGTCACAAGTTTTGTATGGTCCTCATCCATCATAATCCAAATTCATGACCATGTCTTCACTTTACCTTGATCTTCTTCGTAGTCAAGCTGAATATCAATCAATCCTCAATCGCCAATACCAACCACTCACATACCCTTCTTACCAACACTCCATAAGCCTTAGTCCTTCATCCATCTACCCTCACTATCAAGAGTCCCTTAGCACAATCCATGCCATTGACCCACAACAAATGTCCATTAGTCATCCCTATCCTAACTTTGACAAGGGAAACCAACCTTCCACTAGTCCATTCCAATCCTCCACATCCTATCATAATCCATCATCCACTAGCCCATTTCCATCCACTCCATCCCAAACTACATTTGGACATGAAAATACATTTGGTCAAGGTATCCAAAACCACATCACATTGTCTACACCTTGGGATACATGTCAAAAAGAAATTCCAAAGCATGACATCACAACTTCACTTTCATATCAAGATCGAAGCAGTCCATCTCATGATCCCATCCTTAAGTCCATCCAAGAAGTCCTTCTAGATAATCATGGCATCCAAAATACACCTATCCTTGTTCAAGAGTCTATTCACAACCATGTTCTCCAAGATACACCTATTTTTGACCAAGATCCTACCATTGAACAAGAAATCCAAAATGATCCTCTTATTGACCTTTATGCCATTCATGACCAAACATTTGAAGATGACCCCATCCAAACACAAAACACCTCCATTCCCCAAATTGAGACACTTGCCTCCTTTGGACACATAGATAATCAAATCAATGATATGGATAACATCAAAGAAGAGCATAAAGCAACTACTATTGATCAAGTCAAAGGAGAACACAAAGAAGCTACTATGGATCAAGTCAAAGAAGAAGATACAAAATCTATGACAAATCAAATTGATGTCCCAAATGATCGAGAAGAAACAAGCATGACGAATGACAAAGCCAAAACATCCTATCAATTAGGAGTGTCCACCTTTGTCAAAGCAGGATTTCTTGTAGATGAGGAGATTCCAAGTAACAAAAACCACATACAAAATGATGGGTTAGCATCTTGTTTTCAAAATAAAAAATACCTCATCGGAAACAAAATTTGTCAGAAGCATGCAGTATCAAGGAAGAGGACTAGGCCTACATGAGCAAGGCATTATAGAACCAATACAATTTTATGCAAATCCTAGACATCAAGGTCTTGGTTATTCTTCAATCAGAGAATCAAATGATGTTAGTGGTACCTCCTTGATATTGGGGGCAACTTTATTTGATATAAACATCAAAATAGGGGCCATGAGTAGTCCTTGTCATAAGGTTGTTGCCAACACTCCTTCCATCCACACCATAAACCATCATTCCAACATGAATAAATCTTCCATTTGGAACCAACAAAAAGAAAATTATTATAAATCCAAAATTCAAAATCAAATGTCAAAGGCCATTGAATCAAACAAAAATTCAAGTGGACAAATGAAGCTAAAATGGATCCCAAAGAAAAATGGATCAAACAAAGAAAATATTTCAAATCCAAAAGTCAATCAAAATATGGAGCCACAAGAAAAGAGGACTCCCACATATAGTAAATGTCCACCTCCTTTAAAATGGTCATCAAGAAAGGCATATAAAAATGTTGGTTCCAAACACTATCCTAATCAAAATTCCAAACTCCATCATCCACCATCCCAAGTTTGGAAAATAAAAATTGCTACATCCAAAACACCAAATATTCCATCCACACCTACCATCATCCATCATAATCTTGCATCTCGCCTAAAGTCTAAAAATCCTACTTCACAAATCCATCGCATCTTGGCAGCAACCCTTTATCATAAGGACTCCCATGGTACACTATCACGATGTGCGTATTTTGATAAGGCCAACACTAGTATCAGAGAGGATCACAATGACATCGATCAGTTGTATGCAAGTGCTATGATCTTGACAAGACAATTACTCCATAAAGGTCACTATTGGCATATCATGACACCACTATCTACATCAACACCATCAAAAGATTCAGAACAATCAACAGTCATCCAAACTATCAAATCGATATAAAAAGTCAAAAAATATGTCACCTTGATGAAAACCTGGCAAGCAAGCATCTTGTGTGACATCATCAAAATGAAAGAAAAAAAAATAGTAAAGAGAAAAAATTCGTCCAATAGTGAAAACCATTTTTTATGGTGCTTTGGATAAGTACCATGATGAAAACCTAGCAAACAGGTGTCATGTGTAAGAGAAATTATCTATGTGGATTATTACACTTGGGGGCAAGTTGTCTCATCTCCCATGCCTTTCTCATAGCATTTCCATCTATCTATCCAATCCATATCATTTCCATCCATTTTTTTGCCTACCTTGATCTTGATAAGAAATGGGGTACAAACATAAATCATGCTTTGGAAAAAATTTGGACATGTCTATCCTTTGGTCATACACTACCCATGAAATATCATGTCATTTCCTTCATAGAATTTATCCAAACCCATATCTTGGAGAAAAGAAATTGTTCCTATGCGAAATATTCCTTGGAGATCATATCCTAATTCTTCCATCCAATAATCCTCATGTCTCTTATCCTTTGCCAAAAGCAATCCATTATCTCTTCATACCTATTGTTGGACCTGGTTTCCCTTGTCGTCGGTTTAAGGATTATAACTCACTTATCCAAGTGCCCTCTATAATCCCATCTGGTCCTAGGGCTATTCATTCCAAATGCAATGAGTCTAATCCATACAATCTTACTATGAAACCTACCACATCATCCAAAACATTCCTTGGCTTTGTTCCTAGCCTTGCTGCAAACTTTGATCCTTTAGTCACATAATCATCATCCTCATGTTGTTTCGGGATGTGTCTTTCCCCTATCAAACAACATTGTCATCATCATCATCACTTATCAATTGGTTTTTAGCTTGACTAGGGGCAAGATCATGTTTGTCCTTAGATTCGTGTGCATGCCTTCCTGGTTGATTGTCCTGAAAAAATCCAAAAAACACCATAAAATGTCCTGAAAAAATCCAAAAAAATCATAAAATGTCTTGAAAAAATCATAAAAATCATCAAATGTCTTGAAAAAAAATCCAAAAAAATAAAAACATTTTAAAATCCAAAAAAATCAAAAAGCTTCAAAAATCCCAAAAATAGAGTGTAAGTCTGAGTCTAAGCCAGTTTTTTTTAAATGGTCGAACTACATTTCCTCTGCGTGTTTGCTACGTAGGCAAGGCTCATCTTAAATGAGCCCCTGAGGCATTAGGTCATTCCCTTTAGGTTGTCCAAATAACATCATGACCTAGTATTTTGTCAAATAAGACAAATTCAAGTCGTGTCGAACTACGAGGTCTTTGTGCACTGCTACGTAGGCAAGGCCATCTATCCAATAGCCCCCGAGGCCCCCTAGGTCAAGTCCTTTAGGGTTCATCGAGTTGGGTCGTGTGCTTGATCCGAAAGCAATCATCATTCAAACTACATCAAGAAACAACAAACAAATTAAATCTTTCATCAATCAATTATCCTATCATCAACTCAATCAAGTCACTAGTCTTATATCGGAATGGGGCATCATGTCATTTGTCTCATTTGGTCTTATCTCTTGTCTTTCATCAGGATACGTCCTTCTTGGGATTAGACTTTCTCAACCTTGTCATTTACCTTAAGCAGGATGTGTCCTTACAGTTAAGTGTCATGTCAACACTTGTCACTTGGTCAACTTTATTAGATGTGTCCTCTACCTAAATAGGATGTGTCCTTCCTACGGTTGGGTATCATCACATTGCTTGGTCATATTCATCAAATCTTTGTCAAACAATCAAACAATCTGGTCAACTTTGTCAATCAATCTTTCCTTAATCAGGATGTGTCCTTCCTGAAATCGAGCATTATCATTATCAATCAACTTTGTCACACCACTCAATCTTGCCTTCATCAAGATGTGTCCTTCCTAAGGCTAGGCATGGTCAATTAAATCACTTTATCGATCCTTATCAACCTATCAATCAACTCGGCCATCTTGGTCAACCTAATCAACCAGCCAAACAATCATCATTATCACTGGAAAACACTATCTTGGCAAACACTTTGTTGGTCTGGATTTTCATATCTTTTTGATTGGTTTTGGGTCATGTTACTAGTCTCCTCGAGGATGTCCTATCAATGGATTTAGAGGGACGATGATGGATCATGGCCTCTTTTCTTTGTTTGTTGCCTGTGGTTTGCTTGGCAAAAAGATTGGGACAATTGGGTCCCTAGTATGAGCTGGGGCATTCCTTGTCTTTATTGATTGTTTGTCTCTTCCAAGTGGTCACCTTGCACACCTTGGTTTATGTCATACCATGGTGTTTGTGGTCCATTTGTGACATTTTTGATGCCCAATGATGATAAATATAAATGTAAGCATGGAAGTTGGTTCTATTATCATTTCCTGTCTATCTTCTTTCCCCTTTTCATGCTAACATTTCTTCTATCCTTCATCCTTTAGTCTTATCTTCCATTTCAAGAGCACATTCATGTTCTTGAACCCACATGTCCTCTCGAGGGGCATACCACAACCCTCTTGGTCATCCTTCCCCTTTCTCTTTACACTGGGGCATATTTCAGAATTAAATTTCTTTGACACAATGCGATGAACTACATTATGTCAAAGAGGGGCAAAATGTAGACACTGAAAAATGTCCTAAGTCTATGAGCATCATTTTTCCTAGTCATCATCTTTCAATAATTGAATAATTTTAATTATTCAATTATGTTCGATCATCTTCCTTTATTAATTAAATAGTTTTTAATTATTTAATTGATTCACCTTCTCATTTCTATCTTGATCAATTAAAATTATTTAATTGCATCACTAATACCCCCTTCTTCAATAATTAAATAAATCATTATTTATTTAATTATTTATCTTTTATCACAAGTCTATAGTCAGATAATAATAATTATTTGACCTTTTATTTTTCTATAATTAAATAATTAACGAAATTATTTAATTATGTGTCATTCTTCTCCTTTAAATAATTGATCCTAATCAATTATCCATATTTAATTTATATCTCCTCCTTTAATTAAATTTATGAATTTAATTAAATCTCCTTTTTCATTTCCTCCAAATAAATGATTTAAAATAAATTATTTATTTGCCACTTGTCCTTCTCCATTTTTGAATAAATTATTTAAAATAAATTATTTATCCCTCTATTTTGGTCAAAGATCCCCTGTCATTATTTCATGTCATAGTCTGCATGTCCTGCATGTTTGTCATAGTCGTCAGGTGTCATAGCCATCGGCATCATATCTTTTCCATGCATGGCATATTCTGGTTGCATCAATTCTCAACCGTAGATCTTGGCATCTTTCTAGAAACTCGATCTTGGCCATCCATTTCGTAACTTCCCTCTCATGAACCCTCATCCGTTGATCTTAGAATCTTTCTGGAAGATCAATCTCGTCCGTCCATTTGAATGGTTGTAAATAAAAGCAAACCTTCCCCTCCATTTTCAATTTAACAGTCATTATCTCCAACTTTCTTGCTTACTATTTGTAGGTATTTGCACAACTTCATCAACAAATCTGAGGGCAATATTGGCATAAGAAGAAATAGGAGAAACAAGAGAAAGAATCAACTTCAAAGGAGAGTTCTTTATTTCATTTGCTTTCATTTTGATTGCTCTCTTTGTTTGTATTATCTTGTTTAGATTGGGATAATAGTTTAGAAGTGTTGGCTGTCACTTAATCTATACTATTTGATTTTCCTCATCTTACAAATAGATATTATTACACTTACATATAACACATGAGAGTTATATTAGATTCATTAGGTCATATGGGTCAAGTGGTTAGAAATTTAGTTACTTTCTAAGTTGAGAAGAGTTACTATTGCAAGAGGGCATATGTTTTAGACCTAGACTAGTTGGTCCATGTAATGACTTATGGTTTTGAGCCTATATTTCTTTAAACCATTAAAAATTTCCTAGGTCTCCATTGCTTGTATATTGAATTACTAGGATGTATATTATATGTTCATTTTTATGCAACATCATGTTTTCAATGTAAGAGTTAAATTCAATGACAAAAGAAAGATTTCAACAAATGAATTACAAGCTTTGAATTAGATCACACACACCTTCGATAGAGAGAAATATTTAATTGCATAAACATAATGAATTGAGGACATGATTCAAACCAAATTTAATACTTATTGATGACAATTGGATATGTTTTATCTAGCTTATGCTTGAATTTTTATTTTACACTTTGATAAAATCTACTTGATCCAAATTGGGATAAAGAAATTATGGATTTGATCTAAACTTATAAATTTTTGATGAGATGGATAATTGGTTAGGACTTGACCTTAGATCATGATTTTATCCCCTGTTGATGATGAAACTAATGTGGAGAGGCAATGTCTATTACCCATTTTCATGAAGTTAATTAGCTATTTATCTCATTTAATTGAGTTAGTGCATTATTTTGATTAATGAGCTAGTCATATTCATTGATGACTTAACTATTTTAATTAAATCATTAACTATTTTGATAAAATTATTAATTAAATCAATTGATTAGTCAACTATGTTGATCGATTAGTTTATTATGAGGTGTAAATCATGATTTTTTATTAAATTAATTATGAATAATTGATTTATTTTTATTTATTTTAATAGTTGTGGGAAAATGATTTATTAAATTTATTAAATAAAAATATTATTTAATCAAATTGATTTTGATAAAGAATAATTAAGGTAAGATAAATTATTTTAATGAGTGGATGAGTAATTATGGTGTTAGGTGTCTCAATTGGATAAAGAATATTGTTGCAGGAAAGAGGTCACGAGATCTAGACTCCCCTCCATCCCCATGGTACTGGAGAGCATGTCACACCAGCATCATTGGTCATGTGAAAAAAATTTACCAAACGCACTACAGTTTATAAGGGGCTACCTGATTCCTGCAATCTAAAAAAAATGTTGTTAGGTGTCAACATGAGGTTTGTCGTATGGATATGAACATGTGTGAGATTTAAGTTTTTTTAATTTTTATCTTCTTTGAAATAGCTTTGTGGTTGCAAAAAGAAATGTTATTTCAAAGAAAGTATATACAAGCATTTGG